>JANVCC010000037.1:13206391-13355827 GCA_025345505.1 Todiramphus chloris collaris | reverse complement strand
CCCCCCCCCAGTGCCCTGGTGGGTCTGCTGGTAAAGAAGTTTTGGGCAGGATCTCCTCTATCACTCGGGCCAGTGTTCAGTGAGGCAGCGTGGAGGTGTCTGCAAGTGTTTATGGACTTTTAATTTTGGAGCCATCAAGCCCGAGGTTTGCAGTCCCCCCCCCCCGCCCTGCTTTGTCTGTAGGCTCGGTTCAGGGCGTAAGCAGTTGTCTCGGAGTGGCTCTGGAGCCAGACCCGAGCGGTCGCCGTCCCTGTTTATAGAGACAAAGGTAATTGCCAAGTCTGTAGCTGTGCCCCTCTGGCTGCGCCGAGCGCAGGCTGAGGAGATGCAGGCGTTGCCGTGAAGTCACGGGAGCGCTCGGGGAACTTCTGCAGCCGGTTACTGCCCCGGAGGGCTGGGGCAGCAGTGGGTGATCTTCCCCCCCCCAGTGCCCTGGTGGGTCTGCTGGTAAAGAACCATAAGTCTCTGCGGGGGGGGAAGAACAGCTTCCCGAGAATCCAGCCGCGGGAGCAGCCGCGGGGGCAGCTCGGGGTGCTGCGGGCGGCTGGACCCCGCTCGGCCGGGCCGCGGCCCCGACCCGCCCTCGCTCCGGCCCCCCGGGAGAGCGAGCTGCTTCACGGCAGGTCCTTAAACCTGCCGTTCTCATTTCATGTCTTAAATGTGCATGAAGGAATTAAACTGCACGAGTGAATAACAGCATTAGTTTCAATTAATTTTTATCCTGGCAACAATAAACTTTAGAAACAAAGCGCTTTTACATCCTTAATTAGTCTTGCTTCCCATCTGTAGTCTTTTAAGTGCCTGCTCCTTGATTTAACTTTGTCCCTCCTTCAGAGCCGCCTCCTTTTTCATTCTTTTCCCTTTTTTTTTTTTCTTTCTCGTCATCCCTTCCAGACTGCTGCCTGTTTCTTTCCTGCAACCTTTCACCTCCCTTGTCCCTATCTGTCTGCTCTGCTCTCTGCAGTTTATTTCTACTGTATTTTCCCAACATCAACAGCAGTATTGGTTACCATGGCCCCGAGCTATGTGCAGAGGTGGGAAAGCTTCATCCGCCCAAAAGTTCTTACACTTTTGAAGTCTTTCTTTTAGTAGGATCTGAAATGTATCATCTAGAGTGTGTATTAAATGAACAGTATTCCTGAAGGCTTTAGAGCAAGAAAGGCAACACCCTGGAAAATTCTGCAGTCTTTCAGCATTCTCTGCCCTAGGGTTATAGCCCTGGGCACGGAGCTGAATGGAGCTCTTACAACTGCCTTCTGTTTACCTTTTATGGTTAAAATAACAGCTTAGCAAAGAAGCAACTTCATGGAGAAACGACTCAGTGAAATCATCTCAAGCTGTAGCAGCATAGCTAGTTTAATCACCCCTAGAGAGCTGAACAACTGTGAGCACAATGGGACACAAAATCATTTTGTGTGTAAATGAGCATGGCATTGTGATTATTTCACTTTGCATGGGCAAATAGTTTTTACAAGCAGTACTTATGCAGTTAGCTTAGAAAGGCAGAAAAAGATAAGCTGGCTCTGAAAGATCTTGGTGTGTAATGTTTGAAAAACTAAATATTCACATAATTTGGGAATCAGGCTCTATTGATTTTGCCTTCAGCAGGTTCCTGTGTTACTTATTAGAGCAGGGTTATTGCCTGTGCCACTAGTTGGGATGCTGTATCCTGTTGTAGGCAACTAAAGAGCAAGGATTATTTTACATGGTTTAATAAATGAATTTTGTTAGTGTTTCTGTGATATTTACCCTTAAGGTTTTAATTTTCACATCAGTATTAGAAAATCTGTGCATAAAGACTTTCACTGGATAAATACATTTAGGATTTTGCTTTGCGCATAAAGCAAGTACATTACTCAGTGTGATGAATTTTAGCTGTGTTTTACATTAAGAAGAGGAAGGAGTCATTAGAAATAGGGTTATGGTACCTTAAGAAATAGGGGGTATTTATTTTTTTGAGCAATAGGAGTGTTTTCAGTACCCTTTATGTGGTGCTTAGCAATTATGCCCCTTGATAATTTCCTCATACGAAAATGATTGAATTCCACAGCTTCAGTAAAAGTGCAGGATTCCTGTTTTTAATAGGAATCCTCTCTAACCAGGGGAAGAGCTTGTGTTTTAATTCCCCTTCTCCCCTCCCCCAAAAGCCAGTGGCACCCTCAGTAAGTATGAAAAGCTATAAAAGTTTGAGAACTATTTTAGCTTTCCAGTGATTTTCTATAATTAAGTGTTTTTTCAACACATGTTCTGGCTGAGAGATGCCAAAAGCAGAGGATTGTTCAAAAGGTCCCTCCAGTGAATAGTATAAATTAAATATCTACTGTGTGAGTATGGCCTCTCTGAGAATCTCAGACTCTTTACAGATCAAGGAATTTACTGGTATACTAACATTAAACAAAATCCTAAGATAGCAGCAGTGTTTAAATATGCACAAATAGATTCAGATCACTTGATCTTTAGCTATCTGTGCATATTTTAAAATTGAAGTCTGTATTTCAAGACAAATGGTTAAATGTAAGATGCGTTTACAGAGGACTGGAAGTCCTTTGATTTCATTTGGAAATTGTAACAAGGGGTGCATATGAGCCCTAATTAGGCACTTTTTTTGTGAAACTGCGTGAGATTTATTTCTAAGGCAGCTCTGTACCGTGCGAGGTCTGTACCTTTATCATTAGTGATAATAGTTGAGATCTGAACAAAGACAGGGTTGACATTCAGCCTGGATCTTCTGACCCTTTCATTTAAGTGAAGGAGTAGAGAGTGAACATGAGTTTACAATGCTCTTTGGTAAGAAAAAACCCCACCTTTGTCTGTGTTGGCAGGCAGATGAAGCACCCACAGATTAGTAAACACATCGCTAAAATACTGTAGGTACTTGCATACTAAGTTGTTTTTAAAAGTTAGTGCTTTTATTTATGCTATATGACATATTTACTGAAGATTGCCCACAGCAGGCTCTTGTGGGAAACAAGAAAGCAACGTCTTCAGTCATGAAAGGATTCAGTCACTTTCCTTGAAGGTGGTGCTGTAGTAAAAATGTTAATGCCCAATTTCGCATCGGCTGACACAGGAGTCCTAGGACAGAGCTGGTATTTGCTTCATGTTCAGTGCAGATGTCCGTCCAGCCTCCGAAGAGAAAAGGATGTGGATTCATAATGGGGTGATGTATTTCTGTGCTGTAGATGCAGAAAATTCTTAGGAGCTAAGCAAGACAAAATAGAGTAAATGAAAATGTTGTGATGACTTTGTGAAGCTCTCCGATGAATTCATATTCTATATAGCTCAGAATTATTTTTTTCTACAAGGAATGTTGCTAATTTTATGTTCCTGGAGTGGCGTAGCCAGGCATCTTGTGCAAAATACTGCTAAGAGAATGGCGAGACCAGCTTTAGATTTCTAAGAAACATTGTTAAAGGAACGTGGGAGAAATGGGAAGTCACTTTGCAATGCTGCATGTGAAGCGCTTGTCAGATGTAAGGAAGAGCCTGGGTGCTTGGTAGCATGCTTGCAGAACAAAATACCAAGAAAATTAGATTATATTCAGAAATGTCGTCAACTATAATGTTTTGCATATGTTGCTTTAACCGTAAGGGGGGAGAATGGATGGGCATTTTCTTAAACTTTTATAAAAGGTTTTTTTTCTGTTTGACATGTATGCCATCTATACCGATTTAACTGAAATCAGCTTCTGAGACACGTTTCATGCAGAATAAGCGGTGCTCCTTTTATAGAAAAGAATGGAGGAATTTTCTTTTGCCGTAGTTTTCCTGTTAATATTTCAAAGTTTTTCGCTTTGTATGTCAGCTGAAGATTTTTGGACAGAATTCAGAAATTTCATTGATTTTCAAATATTTTTAGGGTGGTCAGCATTAGGTGGATTGTTGATTTTGTAATTTCACATGACAGATTGTACAGTAATTTCTAATATGTCTTGTCATGAAAACATGGGTCAGTTTATGTATCTTCCTGTTTTCACTGCTTCTGGGTGTTAATTGCTTTCAGTTTGAAAGCTTATTAGTTCTTTATGTCTAATATTAAGGCTTAACTGAAAATTATCCATTTATTTCACAATTATTGAAAATAAACCAGAAAGTTGTTCTTAGTTTGATGTGAAATTTACTACATGTATAAACTAAATGCCCTAGGTATTGAGGAAGTCACTAATTTAGAGGTGTCTCGTTACTGACACTTGCAAAAACCCCTCAATCCCAATTCACAAATTGGTTATTCGTTTGTCGGGATATTTCACATCTAACACATAAGCCCACGACCTTTAATTAGAATTTTGCAGTTTGTTTTATGCCCCTTGAGGCTGACACCTTGAAAAATTTTTTTCTTGATTTCTTATTGCTAATAAGCATCTTCCTCTTCCCCTCTGGTACTTTGAAGAAAACGATGCAAATACACTTAATTACAGTTGTGGCAATAATTTGTTAGCTGAATATGTGATCAGGCAGATGCAAAAATGATCTGATTAGATCTGTGATCACACTGCAAAGAAAGGTAACACACTGCTACATTTAAGAGAAACTGTTCTTTTTTGCCTGCCCTTTTCAGGAGGGAAGAAGCATGTCCCGTCTGTCTCTAACACGGTCCCCAGTTTCTCCTCTGGCTGCTCAAGGAATTCCTCTCCCAGCTCAACTCACCAAGTCGAACGCTCCCGTGCATATCGATGTAGGAGGACACATGTACACCAGCAGCCTGGCTACCTTGACAAAGTACCCAGACTCCAGGTAAGATCTCAGTGTTTTCAGGCTCACTGCGCATTTCTGTTCATTGCATGGAAAGAAGCATGTATGTACCTGTGAGGAATATTTCAGTGCGAAATACGATTTATTATATATTCACCACTTATGAATAATTCAGTTTCCGATTTATACAGTAACTTCAGTGAGGTTCTACAGGAAAAAAAAAAAAGCCTGTAAAATTTATGTATTATTTAGAGAGTCTATTCATTTTCTCTCAACGTCTTCTGCACTCTGCCGATAGGTTTGAAGCACCTGTTGGTATGTGGCTCTACATTATTTCCAGCTGTACCAAGCAACTGCATTCTTTCAGATTTGGGGGCGGGGGGGGAGTCTCTTTTTTTTTTTTTCTTCCTTAAGAACACAGAACAGTTCTGTTACATTGGGACTAATGATGCTTCTGTCAGCCAGCCAAAATCCCAACCTCAGCAGTAGCTCTGTGCCTCAGTGTCAGCAGTCATTTCCTTTTGGCAGTGGCCAGCCGACCTACTCTGTCTGCTTGCAGCTGCAGGTTTGGTTTAATCTTTGCATGCTTAAAGGTAGCTGGTTTGTGCTGGACAGGTTGGTGACCTGTCTGGCAAGCTTTGTGTAGGTCTGGCGAGTATTATCTCAAGAGTAGACTCCAGTTATACCGAGTTATGAATAGATGTGGCACGAGAGTATATTTGTATATATGACATAGAGTTTCTTTGCCTGTCTCCCAGTCTCGCCATGGAGGATGGGGGCTCCTGGGCAGCATCAGGCCTGTGACGGTGGTGGAAAGGACCACTGTGTTAAGGGTTAAAGCACATGCATTGGAGCAGTACATTAAGACATACCTGATTTTGGTTTACAGTTATGGTCACTAAACCAATTCAGCTTTTTGTCATTCAGACTGTTCAGAAGGGTTTGGAAGAGAAAGTGTAGATGTGCAGTGTCGGGGTGCCTGGCAGACCAGTTAAAGGAGGCTCTGTTGGCTCAAAAGCAAACCAGAGCCCAGGTCACCGGGTTTCACTGCTACCTGCATGGCCAATGTTTCTATAAGGGATAGATTTATTTTTTTTATATGACAACCAGTGTAAAACTCTAGCTTTTATTTGAAGACTTTTCCTTTAAAAGAACTAGGGATTTTTTTGCACAGATTTGGCAGGTTCCCAAGCAATAAGTGACATTTATGGAGATACCTTGAAATGCCTCTGATGTCATAAAGCATATGTCTGTGATTTCATTCCAAGGAAAGGGAACTGCTGAAATTATGGAAAAGAAACAATGATTAAAATACCTATATTTTTTGGTCAGGACAAAAAATATGATTTTTCTGGACAGTGTCTGTTTAATGATGTCTGTGTGGTACTACTTTAATTGTAGAGAAGAAAGCTGTTTACTGGGGAGAGATACATAACAGAAGCAGACAAATGCTTCACAGTATAGAAAATACTGAGGAGATTCAGCAGTTGTAATAGAGTAGCACATCTGTTTCCACATTTTAAAATATCACTACTTACGCTATTTTAAAAATATACTCCATATCAGATTTACTTAATAAAATCCTCAGGGAAGCTTTGGGAGAAAATACTGTAAGTCACAGATTTTATTTAAAGAGAATAGATTACTGATCTAAAACCTGTTTTGTTTGATAAATAACAGTGTATTTCTTCAGATTATGTAGTTTGATTAAACTGAAAGTACAGAACTGTGACTGACAAGAGCTCACGTGCTGCCTGATGTTTTGCTACACACTGTCTTTCGTTTGTATTGCTGTGCTAGCTCATAAGGCTTGAATGCTTTTTCAGCTGCTCAAACTTCATTTCTCACAGGAGTGAGAGCTTACAGGGTAAGACCTGTAAATCACATATATTTTTATAGCAAAGATAACCCTTCACAAGCATCCCAAGTAGGATATACTGCTGCACAGATTCTGAAGTTGGGTGAAGGGTACACCTTAATTCCACCACCACCACCCCCCCCTTTTATTTTTTAAAGTTTTTTTAAGTTTTAAGTTTTGTTTTTCTGCAGTGCTGTGTAATAGACTTGGTTAGTTACCCCATGTGGAGTCTGCCCTAACCTCATTCCTGGTTAAGGCACAGTATGTTCAGTTCTTTCAGTGAGGATGATGTGAGCTCGTGATGGTGCTTCACTGCCCTGGCGTGTAACTGCCGTAAGCTGCAGACTGCCTTCGCAGTGGTCTGGCTAGGAGAGGAATCCCAGGTCTCTCACACGTGCCAGAGGAAAGAGATAGGTTTTTATGAGCAGGACATCTGGAAGTAATGCGAGAACACTGTCAGCTTACGCTCAGATATAACATGTATGGCCATATATAGAGGCATGGCCGTACTCACCCAGATGCAGAGCTTTCGGGATTATTTTGAACAGCATATTAAACTCTTGGTTTGAGCATGAGTTTAAAAACTTCAAATCTAAGAAGTCAAACAGATTTGTATTTCAGCAAAAGGTGTAAAGATATGCTGAAATACTTTCCTAAATCTTAGCTCCGGTCACATAAAATAGCTTGAACTCACTAAAATTTAAAGCTGTGGGAATAAGCTTTCGTTGCTATTTGTATTACAATCTCTTACTTATTTCCCTGTGCTCCAAAATCCTAAATGGGCTTTTAGTTTGTAGTATATACTGTATATGTATGTTTAAGGACACGTACAGATTGTGAGCATGTGTATAAATAAAATGAGGATATGCATACACAGAGACATCACATGCTAATGGAAAACTGAAAAAAAAAAAAAGTAATCAGATTGTGTCTGTCCTTCTGTAGTATTTTGAGGAGGCCCAATCCTTTAGATTCTGAACAAACTCAGTTCACATTGACTTCAGTGGGAGGGAAGAGCTCCCAGCAGCTTGCCAGATCAGGCCCAGCAGGAGCAAGTATAGGTATGACCAGTTCCTGCCTATACCTGCTCTCCAGTCACCCCTCTGGTATGATATAAATTACACCTGACAGCAGGCAGCATGATACATTTCTTATTGTAATTTGTTAGGATTGACTGTGCGCAGCCCACTTGGCTGACTCCATTTGCCTGCTCCCAAGTTATATTGGCTCTGATTTGGGGAGAGAAAGGACCTGATTCTGGACGTCTTTGAATGGCTGGTGGTGTGAAGTTGGAGTCCAAGTCTTGCATTTCAGTGATGACAGAGTTGTTTCAGAGCAACTTTGACAAAGTCTTTGATGTTGTTTGTGCTAGTGCAGCTGCTGTGAGAAAAGCATTTATCAATTGATTAAATTTGCATAAGCAAAGGATGCCAGATTAGGCATTAAAGGCGGTAGATATCAGCTTTCCAGTAGATTCTTATGGGCTACATAAATTCTCTCATCTAAAAAGGGGGGTACTTGAGCAGCACACAACTGGTGTGACAAAGGAAAAGAGGGTTAAACAACCACTGTTAAGGATGGTTTGTAAACCACTAGCACTCACCTTATGCACTACTGTTTACCTTTCCAATTAGCTTTGTGAATGAAATACCATACAAGAAAGTAAGGTGGGTGAAAGGCAAGGGAAATGAGAAATACATAAAAGAAATTGTGATCAACAATAGCATAGTGATGGTGGTCACAGGAATTATCTCAGAATTAATATTATTAATCCCTCTTCCTGTAGCTACTTGAGGCTGCTTTCCGTGCATACCCAAAATTACAACTGAAGTCAACAACCTTTGGACGTAACAGGGAGGCTAATGTTGTCTTACCTGGATCTGAGGCTCAGTTTCAATAGCTTATTTTCAGCAAGTTCTCCCACCAAAACTCCTAACTCTGGTAGTTTTGAGTTACAAGTAGAAAAAAACCAACCAACCAAACAACAAACTGTTGAATTCCATCGAGTGACTCTTACCATTAACATCTAATTCCTAAAGTAACTTGCTAAGAAGACAAATTGCTCATCTTTGAGAGTATGTCCTCTAGAAATTCCATTAATGTTTTCATCCAGAAGATCTCTAAAGCAGCCCCTTCACTCATTGACACTTGAATATGGATTTACATGTCAGATTGTAAAGGCTGCAAAATCTCTAGCACATCTGTAAAGTCAGTTTGAAGTAGTATTTCTCCAAGAGTATTTATCCATACCCATTTCTTAATGTAAAAAACAAACCCACACCAAAAGTCCCAGCTCCTAACGTGCAGGCAGGAATACCCAAAGATGCTGCCAGATCTTACAGTCTTATTCCTACTGAATTCAGTGGCAGGCGTCTCATTGACTTAAGTGGAAAAGACATTCCACATCCCTGTGTATCACAGCAAGCCCCAGCTTCTTGATTTCACTGGAAATTGTGATATCACTCTGAATTTCTGTTAGAAAGCAGAACAAGATTTTTCATCAGAAGCCTTTCCTTTTCACAGCCCTGAATAGTATTTTTAACTCGAGGAATTGCTGTTAGCTCTTTGTGAGTTGTTGTGCTCTGAAAGGTAAATATATTTACCTTACATTCTTGGTTAATTAGTATTTGTTGTATAATCAACTATTAAAGATAGGAACGTTCTTTTCTTTGAAATACATTTATAAAAGCTCATGCTGTCCATGGCGTTAGGCACCTCTCAAGAGGCAGCAGAAATAACCTTTATTGGAGTGGCAGTGTCTAGGTGAGAACAGCGCTGGGGCACAGACCCAGGGAGCCTCCCCCTGACATTTTGGGGCACACTGTGTTTGGGACCTCTCTGCTCCCAGCCTTTCCTCCTCAGGAAAACAGCTTTTTGGCTGTGTGGCCCCAGGCATGCTGAGACAGTGCACATCCTGACCTCAGCTTTTGGAGACCTGGACTTTACTACCCCCTTCTCTGGAGGCTCTGTCCTACAAAGAAAACCAGCACAGGCTTTAACTGTTTCCTTAGCTGTTACAAGGCATAGCACAGTGTATCCCTGCCTCACTTTCTTCTGAGCACATGGACTCTTCTGTTGATTGACAGAGGACTCCCCTAAAGCATGTAGCTTCTCTGCTGAATGTTTCTTGTCAAAACAGACTGTGGTACTTGTATAGACCCACCCTCAGACAAGCTTTCCTACCAAGCATGACCTTCTGAATCTAGCTACACTGTAGGTATCTCTGGTTTTTAATTCCCCTACCTTCCACCACCTCCATCACCCTGGTTGCTTAAGCTCAGCACTGACACCTGAGATGTTCTGCTTCTCCTCTCCTTTTCTGCAGCCACACCAGGCTGGACTGAGTTCAGGGTAGTGATCTTCTCATGGTTGCTGACCCCATATAGCCAGAAACAGTGCTTTCATAAGCTCAAACACACCTGCTACTGAGATCTGCAAGAGAAATTTTTCCACATCTTCCTTTACACTAAGGGCTCTGTACTGGGTCCTGCTGTGTACTTCTTGGGAGGGAGAAGGGACATTCTTAATTAGGTTATGTTTAGGGTATATAGTTCTCCAGGCTTATCATACCTGAGAACATCTCACATTTCTTGATAAGGTAGGATCAATCCAATGTCACCCTTAGAAGAACTTGCTTATTTTCCATCAAATTTGTGTATTACTGATTTTATTGCCTGAAAACAATGTCCGATTAGGAATTTTTTTTCACTTAGCCCATGCTGGCAGTTAGGGTGTAATCAGTCCTGGGACAAAGCCTATACTTGATTTGAGCATGTTAAGTGGAGTGACCAAAAGACCAGATTTGTTCATAAACAGTGACTGTTGGTGTCTGTGAAAGCACAGCACATTCAAGGGCAGGATTCCTGTCTGGAGCAGAAGTGGTGTCAGCTCTCCTGTGCCAGCCTCATGCCGCAGCAGTCCTGCACCACTGCAGCATCAGTAGTGTTCATCCTGACTTAGGTGTCTCAAACCTCTCCACTCCACTGCCCTTCCACGCTCCCCCCCACCCTGCATCTGTATAATGTCTTGTTCCTCTTCAGTTCCTCTCTCATCCTTGCACACCCTCTAAATTTTAAGCCCAGTGAAGCCAAGTGTGCTGCCATGGCACATTTCACCCTTCATAAGGTACCAGTTTTCCCACCGAGGTCAGTTGTTGAGTGCCCTGTTTGTGGCTCTGACACTCAGGAGCTGTGAACTGTTGTATATTACCCAAAAGGCAAAAGAGTTTCTGAGTCAGAGCCAGCAGCCCACGTTCAGGCAAAGCACTACAAAATGCGTCTGCATGTGAGCGGCAGCACAAAGCTCCTTATTTTTAATAGGTATTGTGAACTTAAACCATACACAGACTTGAAAGCAAAATACCTGAAGAAGTAGCAGCAAGTGTTTTCCCTGCACATAACAAATGCTCAGAGATGCAAGGTCTGGGCAGGGTGCACAAGCACTGTGCACAGGTAGCGGCACTGCACGCCAGCGTGGCAGCTCTGCAGAGAGGGGTGAGCCTGCCAGGGCTCCCCGGGGCTCTGCCGTTGTTTTAGGCAATCATGTGTACGCTGCAGAGGAGAACAAGTAAAGGAGTTGAAACCCAGAGCTTTTGGTTATATGCAGTGCCTTTTCTGAATTAACATAAGAATTTTCATGGAGATTAAAATAATTTTCAGGTTCATTTCATGCACCTGCAATTTAGAGATTTTTTTTTTTTTTATTTGGTTGTTGACTGAGCAAATCTCTCTTTGGTTTCCAAGGGAATTTTGACCAGCAGAACCCTTCGGGAAAAAAAAGATTATACAATGCCTTTCCCCTTCCCATCTTCTGTCTCCCCCCTGTCTGCCTGTGGATGTTGTACTTACTGGAATGGGAGCTGGTGCAAGTGAAAAAACTCTTCTTGCCAGGCTGCTGATTACATAGTGTAAAATGAAGCCATCTTTCCCCATCTTCAAAGCCAAGCATTGCTGTTTTCTGTGGGTGCTGCATGGCTGAGGTCACACAAGTCCACGCAGTGCTTTGATAAGCTCTGGGAAAGGTGCGAAGTGTTCGTTCCTGTGGGCAGACATGCAATGCTTCTAGGACACATCCAGCACAGCTCCCAGGCAGCATGTGGGGCACAGCACAGTGGATGGAGGTGAGGAGCTGTTTCCTCTTGCAGAGAGGCTGGCCAGAGCTGCTACAGCAGGAGTTGCAGCAGTCCCAGGTCTGTGAGTGCCAGACTGTGATATGTGCCAGAGGAGGGGTGGAAGACTTGGCCTCTATGGAAAATAAAAATAATCTGTAACAGGGTTGTAATCACAGTTGGGAATGATATCAATGTTAGACAGTCTGTCTCTTCACTAAAGGGAGAGTCCCAGATTCAGGGTATGGCAGAGACCATGGAAGTACACCCTGATCGCAGATTTCCCTACGTTACCCAGGGCTGCTGTTGCACAGCTGGAACAGTAGCTTGGGTGGTAAAGGAGAACAGTCCCTGAAACCCTAACCCTTCACTCCAGTGACATGGGTAGACAGGAGGGAAGGAATTTATATGGAAACTGTTTCTTCTGACTTGTCTGTGTCTACCTCTCCTGGATCTCCTACTAACTGGCATGTTGTTTTGTGGAGTAACAGGTATTACGGCATCTAGGAAGGGGCAGACAAGGCTAGTTGTGGAGAGGAGAAGATAGCAAATCAACACTCACCTGCTTTACAGAAATAAAATTATGGCTGTGTTGCTATAACCAGCACAGGCTGTTCAAAAAACCTGAATTGGATAAAATTGCTCATTCCTATCCAGATAATAGCTTATTTGGCTAGGCTAGTCAAAAGGAAGAACAGCCATCTCCATGCAGGTTGGGAAGCCAGGCTGTGGTCAGTAGGGATGTCACTTACAGCCTCGGAGAGGAGTCCAAATGTGAATGTGGAACAGCATCTCCAGTACCTTCGGTGCAAAACCCAGCTGACCTTGTCTTATTTTCTGCCCTTCCTTTTCTTCTTCTGCAATGATACCATGACCATAGCTGAGTTATACGTAGCTCATTAGTAATTCCCACCTTTCTTGCTTAAAACAGGTTGAAAACTAGTCTGGTTTATTAAAACTCACAAAGAGAAGCCAGCAGACAAGGAGACAAAAATCCATTTTTTTTTTCCTTGCATTGTTTAGCACGCTATACTTACAGCGGTTTCCGAGGTTAGTTGGTCAAGAACTCTGTCATTTCTTTCATTGCTACTTTTACTTACCACTCACCTGACAGGGCACTTTGGTGCCAGCAGCACAATTTCAAGTATTTTTCAGCAGTCACTTTCAGGGCAGTAAGATGAAAAACGTTAGCTGTGTATTTAGAGAAACCACTCCCATAGATGCTGTGGAAGCAATCTGTCTCCTTTTACATGTTGCTAGCAGAGGCTGCTTCCTGCCTCTGAGCACAGTGCAAAGTCCTGCACCTGTGCTCAGGTTCACAGATGTAGCAGCTTTACACTTAAAGGAAAGGGGAATCTCCTTTATTGATTGTTTCTTCATGTGCTCTGCATCCAAGTCTCTCATCGCATGGAGAGGAGTTATATAAAGGTGCATATTTGATAGCTTCGTATTGGAAATCGTGTCCCAAGGTCGCAGCTAACCACTACCAGGGGAGCAGATGAGGTGTTACTTCTTCATATTTGGTCTTTGAATACATGTCACTGATGTTTGTGTTTTGATTTATTAACTTTATTTATAAACACCAGGCAATGGCAAGTAGACCTAGTCTGCTGAGGGGGATATTTCTTGAACTACTTAGAAAGTTTATAAATCAGATTCCCTAGATTATGAAGCAAGGGGTTATCTGTTTTGTAAGGAACATGTTATGAAATTAATTTGTCTCTAGGCCTAACTTAATTATTATAATGATCCCACTGGTGGTTGTCGTAGGTGTCGTTCTGTGTATATATTGTGACCTACATGCTTGTGATCACTTATGAAATCCAAGATTTAAAAATACATTGGACCTTATTAATTCCTCGCCTACTTTTACTGAAATAAATGGAGGTGGTTTGGTTATTGGTGTGTTGGGCCAAATCTTTCTTCCAGTGAAGTCAGTGAGAAATTTACCATAAGCTTGAACAGGAATAAAATAAATAAGCCCTATTCTTTAGAAAACTGGCCTAATAGTAATAATCCTGGACAAAATAATCCCTAGTGTAACCTTGTTGACCTCTGTGGAGTTACACCAGGGATGTATACTGATGTGATGTGTGGAGACGAGTTAAGAGAACCTTAACAATGCAGTAAGATGCTTCAGCTGGCTATCCACAGTACTCGGTCTCAGAAACATCTGAAGGTGTAAAATCAACACGCAAACGAAGACAAAGCATTGTGCATTTACGGGTGTGTGCACATATCTTTCCTGGTCAGACAGACTTCCCAAAGAGATTACTTTGCTGATTTGAAGGAGTTCCTCCAAATTTGTACCTGTATAACTGAAATCAGAATTAACCTATTCATGGGTTAATAAAATCTTTAAGAACAAAGTGCATATTTAAATAGAAGAAATACGCAGGCATGAAAACACTGGATTCATCTGTGAAAAGCATTAGGGGGGTAGATGTCTTGAGCACAAAGTAACATGATAGTGTGGAGGATGCCGGGCTGTAGCTGACACGGGTCATGCCCCATGCTGCTGCTGGCCACAGTGACGTTGTCAAGTTTCTGTGTTACGTGAAATGCAATAAATTGATGAGTATACCTCGTCCTCGCAGCACATCAGCTTGCTCCCTTGTGCTCTACTGACATAAAATGCATAATTTGGTGACTGAAACAGGTAAGTATTGTCAGTTACTCTCATCCCTGGTAAAACTCCATTGATACAGAGTTACACCAGGTTGGTGGCTCTCCTAACCCAATTTGATGTCTGGGAGAAGCTGCAGAGCTAGAACTAAGCTTCAGAGTTACAAACATGTATTAGACATGTGGTCTGTCCACCAAACTACGTGCTCCTTCACCTCATCTGCTGTGATAAGCATGTACTTGAATCTTTTGATGCTTAAAAAGGGGACACCTGTAGAGATTGTAGAAGGGTTTGGTTTTTGTTTTTACCTGATTTGCCCTCATTTGAAACTCTGCCAGGCAGGATGGCCATTAGCTTCGCATGCGTGCACGATTGCATTCCTTACTGATGCGGTCACTGTGGCTGCCTGCCTGTCAGAGCTGGGCACCAGGACAGATAGGCTGAGCAGAAGTATTCTGGTGTTCACCTGTACTGTGTTGATTTCACTCTACTGCAGTATGATATGCGTTCAAAGGCTAAAATTGCTGCTTTTTTATCTGCTGAGGACCACATAAAGCAAAACCTGAAAGGAATCCTGCACGTGGATGCTGGGAAGCTATTATGCAGCATTTGCACCGTTACTCTTGGTCAGAATCAGAAGGGATCAGTTGGCAAGCACTGGAAACAGATTTGCACCGTAAACCTGAAACGCTGAAGGAATCCCAGTCCAAAGGGCAGGCTCCCGTTACGCCTCTCTCCTAATGGAGTGCAGATGCTACCAGTGCTGCAGGTAATCCGTTTAGATCTGGTAGACGCTTTTGCAGCAGCAAATCTCTCTTGAGAAAGCGGACAATGAAAACCAGGGACTCTTTTTAACCTCTCTGGTGTCATACTGTGTTATGCCAACAAGTGGTACCAGTACAATTTACCCCAGAGGCTTCAGCTTTGGCATTTGGGGAATGTGGTTGCCTTCCGGGAGACTGCTGCCTAAATGCTGCCGCTGCAAAACTTACATACAATTTCACGGACAAATTTGGCTAGTGGAGCTCCATGGGAACCAGTCGATGACAATAGAGAAACTGGGTCCTCTGCTTGTGCTCGGGTTTTCTGGGAGGGAACGAGGGCTGAATTTGGGCCAGTAGTACTTAACAGTTCTGTTGAACAAGGAAAAAAATTTGATGACCACTTCTTAATCTTATTGGGGGGGGCGGGGGGAAGAAAAATCACGCATGGATTTGTAACCAGTTCTGAACATACTTCCTCTTCTATTCACATCCAGTTGTATTCTGTTTGCAGATGCGAGGGTTAAAGCGGGGGCCTACTTCTGCTTTCAATTAAATCAAAGGATGTTTTGGCCTTGACTTCACTGGGACCAGAATCAAACCCATGACCGTAGTATTGTATTTAAGAATGAATCTCTCACAGTCACAAAAAAAAAAAGCCAGGTTCAGCTTTCAGTGTCTCATCAGAATCCAACAGTTAATGGTTTTCATTGTATTTTAAAGTTTTTGCCAAGCTTAATGCTGTAGGACAGGTGTCCTCTGTGCAGGTGTATTGCTATCTCCTTCCCGGGCATGGGTTCTGTCTCCATAGCCCTGAGACAGGGGCTGCCCCTTTTTTTTGTGAATGTGGCCACGGAGCCGGGCTCTTCCCAGTGGACATGTTGGTGGGTTGCTCCTCTCTGTTCCTGCTCTCTGCCTGCAGTAACAAAAAATACTGGAAATTCCTCTTCTTTTCTGCCTTTCATCTGCCAGCTACTTGTGCTCAGCAGCAAAAAATGTTATACAAGTCCTCCAGCTTGGTGTGGATATACGGGCTTTGGTGGTAGTTTCCCCTTCAAAACAGCTTTTTTAAGAAGCCATTCTTGACATGTTTTGTTTCTTTAAGTGAACAGCCAGGAAAAACATGTTGATTAGTAGATTAATCAAATGCAAAAATGAACAGTAGCATCATATATTAATTATTTTCAATGTGATAACAAAAATATAGAGAGAGAGAACTGGATACAACTTACCAATCACATCCATGCTTGTAGAGAATTATAACCTGTTAGAGTCTGCCTGCAATGCCTTCATGCCAGAGCCAGCAGTGGTGTGAGCTATACTGGAGGTGTACAGTAGTAGTCTTGCAGCAGTGTTACATTCTGGAACTGGGCAAAATTGATGTAGTTTACTCACTTGAGGACAGAAGGATGCGCTGCAGAAAAAGCAGACACAGGGAGAATGTAACAGAAGCCATTTTTTTCAGTATTATCATTCTTACCAACCAAAGAGCTCTATGAGTTTAGTGAATCGGTATACCAACCAAATGCCCAAGCAACACGGGCAGTTTCTCTTAAGCAGGAAGCTAGTGTATCACTACCCAGAGAGGCTGGTATCATTTCTGTTCACAGCAGTAGAGTGTCCCAGGGTGGCAGAGGCTGGTGTGGGCACCAAGAATTGCCTGGTGTTTCTGCTTAACCCAGCCAGTGCAGTGCTGCAGAGTCCCTGGCAGCCTGTGTGTGGGAACTTTTTCCTATGGCTCTAGAAATAAATTAAAAAACTGTAGGAAAAAGCTGCTCAACTGTTGTATATCTGGGACCAGAGGTAAAGGACTGTGGGTCAAGCAGACAAAGTATTCTAGATGTTTACATGAGCAGCAGGTACCAAAGTGAATGTGTTCGCTCTCGCCATTTACACTTTATAGAAGGCTGTGCAGCCCTCGAATACCCGTCCCTCTTTCTCCTTCTGTGTACTGAAACGTACTGGTTTCACAGCACCCACACATGCAAAGGATGCAGAGGGCCAGACGCACACCCTGAAAGGTAAATGAGTTACATTTGAAAGTTTCCCTGCCTTCACCACATCCCAGTGGGAGTTTCACTCCTGACTTCAATGAGAGAGGATTTAGCCCATTTATATTAAAACATAACTAGTATCTGCATGTTTCTCAACCTCCCAGCATGCCCAGTTGTGCAAGGGTGATGGTAATAGAAGTATTGTCTAGATCTAGTCAGATTTGAAGTTCTTAGTAGAAATACTGAGTTAGCTTCCACTCGAAGTTACAGCAAGCAGGTGAGTAGCAAGAGAGCCTGTATTTGGTGAAACCCTGTCCTCATCAGGGCCCTCATAGCACTGTGATTTGGGGGAAGGGATGGTTAAAAGTGTAGCAAGAAAAGGCTTGTAAAGGCAGGAACATTTTACTTGAACTGCGCATCTTCTCATGTATTAACACCTTAATCCTGTTGAGTGCCCGCACCTCCCACAGAGTTTGAACTGAAATGTAGTTCTTGCAGAATTGGGACCTTTGGGAAACCAGGGAACACTTTGGGAAACTTAAGATGCTAGCTTAGGAGTTTGTTTTAAAAATTTTTTTTTTTTTTTTCCTGCATTGGTTTTCATGGCCAAATTTAGTGAAAATTCTCTTTTGAGAAAACATGAAAGGCCAGGAACCCTCAGAGGGCTCAGATGGGAGCAGCAGCATCAGTGGCATAATAAAAGCAGGGTACTTTTGCAATATAAATTTATATTGATGTTTTTAACCTTCACTAACTATTTAGATAAAAGTTCACTTAGAGTGAAGTAAAAGACACAAGAAGAGCAAAGGGAACCTGAACTTTCTACTGGAAAAAAATGATACTACTGCAAATTCAGCTAATGTGTGCTTCTATAATTTAAAATGTAAGTCCACAATTTAAAATAGAGGAATTCCCAAATAGATGGGTATTACCTACAGTGTATGAAATTCTGTGCAGTTACCTGGACTTCAGCGTACTTCACTGAAAGGGTAATGTTTAGCTCCTACCGTTAGCAAGTCCTGTGTTTGAGAGTTCATGTTCTATTGTAATATGATTTGGTTACTTTTATTAAAAACATTCAAGTGAGCCCAACTCTGCCCTTCTCACTTTCCCCAAGTAGTTACTACTTGTTAGGAACCGGGGTGGCAGAACTGGCCTATCTTGAACTGCAGCAACTTCAGCCTCTCTGCTTGCATTGGGCTGCTGTGCATCTGCACTTCTGCCCTGGTCAAGGCCTCTGTTCTGGTCATGGTAACTCCAGAGCACCTCAGCCAGACCGAGTGACTGGGAATGCTATGGTTAAGCATCAAAAATGATGGGAGGCTGTTTGTCACTGTCCCTGCTGCAAAGGATGAACAAGCCATGTCAGTGGCACATAGGGAGCTTTTAACGGAGAAATGCAAATTATACCTGTATTTGAAAGTTAGATATTTTTCTTGTTATGCACAGCAAATGCATTTTGTGACTGATGACTTAAATAAATCTGGTGGGATGCTGTTGTGTCGTAGCGAGTGAGTGTCGTTCCGTCTGTATGTGTCTACTTAGCCTGCCTATAAAGGCGGTTATACCCTGAATGCAATGAAAGGATTTGTAATACAGCAATTAACATACTAGAAACTGTTTGTTTAGTGAAGTCTTTTTATAGCTGTTTAAATAACATACTAAAATATACAAACACTACTTTAATCAGGCGAAATCATTAGCTGACGGAGGGCTGGATTCTGCTGCTGTTACTCATGGCTAAGCAGCGCTTTGCTCCTGAGCTGTTGGCTCTCCATGAGATGGTGGCAGAAGCAGGGCCCCAGGGAACTGGTGATAAATTTGGGATGAGTGGCCAGTGCTGATGGGCCTAATACCAGTATCCCAATGACATGAAGGGCTTGGGGTTAATACCCTTGTAAACCTGGTGGGAAAGAAAAGCCAGGAAAGGAAGTCTCGTGGGAGACTCAGTTCCCTTAGTTGCTTGTCTGCTCATTGCAGTCGTTTGAGTACTTCTCCTGCTCCTCCCTCAAGACTTGATGGGATGCTTGGCTGCACAGATGCAGGACCAGTGTGGCTCTTGTCTACCAAGAGAATGTTTTAATTCAGAAAAAGACACTGCCTTCTCTTCCTGGGGACAGTGTTGCCAATTTCTTGTCTTAACTGCTAATTTATGTATAGGCAATACTGTCTCTTCAAATTAAAATATAAATGTCATGTATCAAAATCTAAATATATATACCACATATATATCTCTGTGACATTACAAGTCAAAGCCACCCAACAAAGCGTCTTAAGTGTGGAGGCTGTTAAAAACAGGCAGAAGAGAAAGAGCAGTAGGATCTTTTATCCTTACCATGAATACTTTGTGGTATTATAAAACCAATAGACAATTTCCACTTCAGTGGATTTTGTTACCTGTTGCTTCAGTGGACTTTAATTGATAGTAGCAGAGAACTGAAAACTTAATTGTCCGTGCCTTTGTATTAACTACAAAATCCATTACATAGATAATTTTACTTTTTAATGATGGTGTAAAAAGAAGAAAAAATACTTCCAGAACTTCCTAAGAATGATTCTGCATGGTAGATGATAATGTACTTTATGGATTACCGACTTTTAAAAATACATGTTGATACTATATAGACTAGCTCCGATCTATGGCAAAAATAGATATTCTAGCCTGGACAGCAAAGTATGAAGTATTAAATCTCGATAATAGATCCTGCAGTTCCTTCAGGTGCTTAATAGTTAATGAGTGTAATATCCTGCAAAAGCCCTGCAAAGTGAGCATATGGCTTAAAAAACTCCTGTGGCATTCCAGGATCAGTGTTGGAAAGCAGAAACAGGAGGCTATAGGAGTTGGAGATGGATAAACCTGTTACCTCCTGAGTTACCTCCTCTGCTGCTTGGACTGTACTACTTGCTACTCGTGTTAAAAATTGAGAGAGGGGTTTTAGAGTTAGTGGCTTTAGTAGCAACATTTGGTTCCCACAGGTTGGTTTTGTACTTACATATCTGTGTTGGCTCGCTTGTGCCATCAGGATTGAAGGGTCTGGGGCTGAGCGGTGCCTGTATGGGGTACACGTGGAGCCGTGAGTTGCCTCGTGCTGCAGGCTTGATGCCTGCACTCCATTTGGAACTGGAAGCCTGTTCTTGATCTGGGCTTACTTATGCCAGAACCCCCCTTTGGGGCACCTTGCTGTGTCTTCAGGCACACGAACGGCTCCCAAAGCACATGTGACTGCTTGGATTTCATAGTTTGCAGAGCAGCACTTTATACACCCAACTTAAGACTTAGACTCTCCCTCACACACACTTTTTCCCATCACTGTACAAATAAAAGATTTAACAGCTGCTTAAAACAAAATCCTTCCCAGCTGAAACACCCTCCGAGCCAAGCGCGTGCCTTGGAGCAACCTGAGGTGGTCAAGATGTTATCTTTGATTAGAATGGGAGCTGTGGCAGAGCCATGAGGTAGAAGCTGGCGGGCAGCAGAGGCAGGTCGCGTGTGCGCAGGGCTGCGCTCCGGACGGCGCCTCTGCTCCCTCCAGACGGGGCCTTTCCCCTCATTGCAGAAGGGCTTCAAAATCCCCCGTCAGGTAGCAGGGTTGGAAGGTACACTAGAACCATACAACAGAGCTTTGTTTATGGACTTTGACGCTAATTGCAGCTGGATTTTTAAATTGAGGCAGATCAGAAAAGCTGCTGCAGCCAGATGCAACCTTTAGCCACGTTCCTCGCTGTGCAGGGCGTGAGGGAGCATGTGTCCTGGCAGAGACAACGCTTTTCCATCTCTCCCTCCTAACTACCATCAGGCCAGAAGGCAGAAGATACCCGTTTGCTGCTCAGCTGTGTTACCCCTGTCCTTTTCTGACCAGCTCTGCCTGCTTTCTGGATGGGTTGGGTGTTCTAATGTACAACCCCTCCGGGGAGAGAGAAGCTGCAGTTGCTTTCTCCAGAATAGTTTGCTTTGCTGGGAATTGCAGTCAATTTTACAATAAAAAGAATGGAAATATGAAAACCGCTGATGTAAAGGTTTGGCAGTGCTGTCCACTGCCCACCCAGACCATGCTGGGATGTGGCTGTGCCACAGAGACCAGCTCCTGGCACGCGGGTGTTGGGCAGGCTGCAGGCACTGCAGCCGCTCTCGCTGTTCTTCCCCAGCAATTGCTTTCTTGCGATGGGACCAGTAACAGACTTACAACAGACAGAGCTACGTGGGCCGCAGTGCCAGACACGGTGTAAGGCGCTCCGGTCTCTCAAGCACCTCTGCTCCAATTCACAGCATTTTTTCCCATCCAAGAAGATAACAGTATCTATCCTACCCACCTTGAGGAAATACTGAAGAGATAAGCAGCACTGTTTGTGCTCAGCAGCAATGGCTGGACTTTGCTTATACACCTGGGATGCTTTGCTAACGTGTCCTGTGGGGCAGTTTCAGGTCACGCTCTGTGTCCTGGCTCAAAACATCCCTCTTCCACCTCTCTGCAGCATCTCTTACAACCGTCTCCTGCTCCTCCAGCTCCACAGCAAGGCCCAACAGCCAAGTACAACTGACAGAGGCCATATAAAACACGGGGAGAGGGGCAGAGCTCACGCCGCCTTCGCTGTGTGTCTGTGCTGAGTGGAGCAGGAGGGCGCTCGGAGGAGTGGCAGGCACAGGGGAGGGCACCGAGCGGAGCACACACACTTGTGCATTGCAGGATCCACACACAGGCATTTCTCTCTTCTTCCCGTCTCCTCCCATAAAATTAGAGGAGAGACACATTTTAATGACAGTTTGCTGAAATGTGCACTCCCTACAGATTTGACATTGGGCAGAAGAAGTGTCTACAGAATCAATTTTTAATAAATGTAAACAACTAAATTATGAATGACAAAATATCACTGAACAGTTAAATATTAATCACATAATTACTTAAATTAATACTTTTAGTACACTGTTGTGATAAAGAGTTTTACTTACAGAGCATCGCTGCGCTGCCTGGTGTGCGGGGAGGGGGAACGGTGACAGGACCACAGCGGCCCCCCCAGTGGTGGGGCTCAGGAGCTGGGGGCTCTGACAGCACTTGCCACAGCCCCAGCTGCTGGTTGTCCCACAGGTCCCACAATACTGGCTGCTCCTTTTAAAGCCTCTGGAATCAGATTTATTAAGAAAGAACTTCAGTTTTCTGTTCAAAAAGAGAGCTGCCAAGGAAATAGCTAAACTGGCCCCAGATGACAAAGCAACTGCCCCCAGCCCAAAAGCTTTCCCGTGCCAAAGTGCCACTAACACCCCCGACAGTGGTGTGTGATGTGCAGAGCTGTGGCTGTGCTCAGTGATGGTCTCAGGAAAACCGAGGGTGCTCCAGAGGGAGCTGGGGATGCAAAAAGCCCTGGGTGCTTCTGGGATGGAGTGGGGTGAGTTTTAAGACAGAGATGGTGTGCTGCCAGCTCTGCTGTGGGGGCTGGAGTCAGTGCCCCACCAGCCCTCTCTGTGCTCCCATCTCAATGGTGCTGCAAGGAGCTTACGTGGTGGAAAAGCGGTCACCAGCATTACAAGGGGGGTGGGTAGTAGCAGGCAACTGTAGATCCATGCATGCAGCATGTGGCTTCCTCCCCTGCCCAAGAAACTAAGAAAAGAATTTACTGTTGCTCTTGTTCTTGCGGGTTGGCTGGCTGCGTTGTTTGTTTTTCTAATAAAAGGAGATCTTAATATCATAGTAAAATCAGTACAAAGCTAGAAACTTGCCCCTTGGCATTTTGGCAAAACATTATTGAAAATATAAAAGCCCTTAGCAGAAACAACAGAAGCACAAAGAAATTGTAGAAATAGGATCAACAGGTTGTGTTCTGGATGGTGGGAGAAGAGTGGAAGAGAATCCAGTTGGGACATGAGGTGCTGGCAAGACCCACTAAGCTGGAGGCTGGATGCCAGCCCCATTAGGGCTCTGGGGACAATGCAGTGGTGACCCAGTGTCAGGGAAGAGCACATTGCTGGGAGGGCAGGACCAACTGAGGAGGAGGAACAGCTGACTGGGAAGAGCTGTGCACTGGGAAGGTGGTGTGAGCATAGTAGGACTTGGCCAAGGAGATGGAGGCCGTGGAAAGGCAAGCTTACCATCCTTAAGCTTGCAGCTACTTGGAGTGATCCTGGCTGCATCTGCTCCCAGTCTGGAAATTAAATCTTGGACAGAACTTTTAAGGGTGTTTTAAATAAGAGTGAAGTATCTCTTAGAAAAGGTGGGAATGCTGAAGAGGTAGTCATTGCTCAGACTTACCCAGCGCTGTGGGATCCAAGTGTGACTCTTTTTGCCTCGCCTCTGTTTTCTTGAGCCTCCCACCTCTTCACAAACATCATGGGAAGTACCACTTCCATGTGCCATAAGCAAGTTCTTCCTGAAAATGCCATTACCCAGTCTCTCCACTGCTACAGTATTGGGCACCATGAGTGCTCATAAAAACAGCCATTTTTAGGGTGACTGCTGTCCAGTCCGAGAGCTGCAGTTACTCCCTGTGACTTCAGCTCGCGTCACACGGCAGGGTGCTGGAGGGAGCAGCTTTCTGAGGCTGCCTGCCGGACCGGTACCTAATTTCTGACTGAACAACCACAAGCTTGCACAGGGCAAAACCATTCCCATGCCCTTACGCTTGCTAACTCGCTGGCTCTCTTTGACAGCCTGCATGCATTTTGGTTCCGTGTTTTGCACAGCATTCCATTCCGGCCACCCAAGACCCATCCACCGAGCACATCAGGTCCCCCTGGGGCTTGTGGAGCTGCCCCTGGTCACTGCTCTTTTCCATGGCTTCACACGTGATGAGTAACCCTGTCAGCTGAACTTGCCTTTCAGAGTTGCTGCCTGAGTTCACTTTGTGCTCTGAGCACTGCATTTTCTGATGGACTTCCTACAGGTACGATTTATAGTGGTGAGAAGGGAGAAGCTGGAGCGCTTTCCCCATGCAGCATTACAACATGCTGCATTGGAGTTGGCTCTTGGAACGTAGCAGCCCCCTAAAATGTCCAATAAATCCTTAAACTATTCATCACTCTGTTTTTGGGGTGGCAGTTAAGTCTTTCAACACTCTGCAAGTTTCCTTCCCCACCAGTAGTTTCGCTGGTGAAGAAATACAGCTCAGGGCACTCCACAAAGGCCTCAAAATTCATGTTTTGTTTTCATTACCAAAAAAATGCTCCGCTACATTAAAGGGAGGCCCATTAAAATTTTGTACCCTGTCTTCCCTGCGCCCTGTCGTTGTTGGCAAACGCTCCCCACGCGCGTGGCGGAGCTGAACAGCAGCCGTCGCCTTCCTTCACCAGACTCACAGAGCAAGGAAGGAGGCTTAAGCCACAGCCCAGCCTGTTTAGGTGCAAGATCTAAAAACTTCAAATGGCCATGCAAATTTACTCAACAAATGTACCGTACTGAACCGTAAGCTGCTCTATAAGGGTTTCCTCTGTTCTCTGTCATAACCCAACAGAGCACACTGGCTCACGTGAGTGTCTAAGGAAATAAATTAACTGTCGGGTTCCTGGAATAAAACCTAACACTGTACAAAGCAGTATATTTAACTGTCTCGGGCAAATGGCACTAAAACAACAGCAAAAAACCAGTGACTTACTGGAGGGTTACTGAACCTTCAGATCATACAAATTGAATGTTGCAGCGTGAACTGGATGGTGTTCTTGATACTGTTGAAAAGCTAAAAGTCAAACAGAAACAGTTAATGTATTATAATTAGGGTTTAGGGGAGCATTTGCTTATTCCCATAAGTAACTTGGACTGGCTGAATGGTGACAGGGGCACAAGAGCAGGCAGTAAAACCTGGAGCTTGCTTAAGAGGGCAGGAAGGTTTTTAGCTGAGTTCAGCAGGGACTTGCAAAGTCCAGTTTTATTTAATATCTCCACAGTTAATTCAGAAATAAATAGCACGTTAATTAAATTTGCAACTAAATTAGCAAGTTACAAGATCAGACCGAGGTGCAGCTGTGGAGAGCAAATCTCACCACGCTGCACGAGCCCCGACCCCAAAGGCAGCAGCGCGGGGCGTAGGCAGGAGCAGCGGCACTGCGTGCAGCGGTGGGGTCACATCCTTCCCAGACGTGTCCCTTCCTCAGCCGGGCTGCGGGCTCTTGCATCTGCTCCCCTTGCTGCTGGGCCAAAAAGCTTGGGGGGGTGATGCTGGAAGGAGGAAAGCAGCGAGGCTGCAGCTGCGGCACTCACCAGCAGTGCTGGCCCTTGCCTTTGGCCGGGCTTGATGAGCTTGGCCACTGCAAGGGAAAGCCCTGCCCTGGCCTCAGGGAGTGACATGGGTGGATTGCACGGCCGAGTTGAAGGGATGGTAAGGGATGGTTCGGCAGTGAAATCCAGCAGGCTGCAGGATAGTCTCTCTGGGAAATGGAGGAGTGCTCACTGGCGTGGTTAAGGCTTGGCTTTGAAACACGAGCTGCTGCAGTTCAGAACAATGCTGCACTGTCAGAGAGATGGACTCAATTACTTAATAGGTCGTTGCTGTCTGTCTCCTGCGATTTTCCTTTCAAGACATATATTCAGCTGGGTTATTTCTCATGGGAAGACAAAGCGTTCTGAGAGAAGCCAGGCGTTTGGAGGGGAGAGACAGAAGGAACGGCAGACAGGCAGATGCCCAGTTTGCTTTCTGACGAGTACCTTCTTCAGGATGTGGAGTAAGCTGGAGTGAGGTAGCTGATGTGGTATTTTCGTCCTGTAATCAGCAGATCCCCTGGTCTCACACATCCCACTTCCTTTTTTTTTCTCACAAAAGATTTGCCACGTTGCTCTCTTCTGCCAGAGAGTGATCGATTCCCCGAGACTGCTGGTGACGGGACTGTGTTCCCACTGGCAGAGCTGCAGGTGCTGCATGAGCCGTTGGTCACTGGTTTGCCAAAACATCCAGTGCTGAATGGCCACTTGTCCAGCACGGAGAGGTCCATACAGTTCATCTCGGTCTGTACAGTGCCCTTGGTGTATGGGCAGCCTTTTCTCAGGCATGGAGAGGGTTTGATGGCAGTCAATCAAGATGAAAGCCAAGCTGAAGGAAAAGCTCATGGCTAGGAACCATTTGGTTCTCTGTTAGCAGGACATGGTGGACAGAGACATGTAAAGGAGCTGGCGATGCATGTTCTCCCCAAAACTGCTCTGCCAACCATGGGGTGAGCGTTTCACAGGCACTTTCCTTGTTGGGGTCATGGGCCTAATTCACAGCGTGATCTGGGGCAGCACGAGCTTAGCTCCGGGGCAGCTGCTGCTGGTGTGTGCCTGTGTCTGCACATGCACACGTGCTTCCCGTGTGTGAGCACACACGTGTCTGAGGCATGTGTCTACCCGTGTGTGAGCACACACGTGTCTACCTTTGTGTGCTTGTCATCAAATTAAGATACTGTTTTACCTTTTGCACATGGAAGTGGTGCAGCTAAATTAGCTGGGTGTTCTTGAGCCCTGAAGGTATAGTGAGATTTTGTCTCTTTTGCCCATTTCTTTTTCTTTTCTTTTTTTCAGAATAAGTCGTCTGTTTAATGGAACAGAGCCTATTGTCTTGGACAGTTTAAAACAACATTATTTCATTGATCGAGATGGGGAAATTTTCAGATATATATTAAGCTTCCTAAGGACATCTAAGCTACTGCTCCCAGATGACTTTAAGGTAAGGAAAGCTATAGTCTGCAATCTATTTTTTCCTCTCATTCTGTCATTTGTTTTGGTGCAGGTTGGTTTGTGTGCTTGCCCTAAACACACTTAGCTAAATGTTGCTGCTTATTGTTAGGATTTTAAGCACTTGTGAATTACACCAGGGATGCTATTATTTAATAAATGGACCAGTGGTTGTCATGGAGACCATAAAAAGTTAAACAATGAAGCTTATAGCTAAATCAGTTTTTCTAAACTAATTGTATTTTCTCACATTTTTAGCTTATTTATCAGGACATAACAACAATTAAGAAGCACCATCAGCAACTAGCACGTAACAGG
This sequence comes from Todiramphus chloris collaris, assembly GCA_025345505.1. Lineage (NCBI taxonomy): Eukaryota > Metazoa > Chordata > Aves > Coraciiformes > Alcedinidae > Todiramphus > Todiramphus chloris. Next base: position 13,328,843 of record JANVCC010000037.1, on the reverse strand, counting down.
GTTTACTGCGCAGAATCTGAAAGAAATGTTTTAAATTTGATACTTGGAACACTTAAATTGCATGAATCTTTTTTTCGTTGATATAAAAAAGAAGCACCCTAAAACAAGCTCATGAAGACTTGTGTTGGATACAACCGATGCAGTTACTTTGACTTCAGGAAGTAATCTCTTACACAGTTTATGAAGGTGAAAATATTCTTGGGAGATGGAGTTGACCGAGGGCTTTTTAAAGAGCAATACATGTTTTCTATGAAATAATGGCACTGGTTGTTGCTTTACAAATGCTGATTGTTAAACACTCTCCTCCTAGCCTTGTTTATTTGGCTTAGCCAAATAAAGTTACGAAACTTGCAACATTGTCATCTTTGTGTATGAAAATTAAAAGACAAAAGTGTCCAAACTGTAGATGACAAGATTCAACAAAAGCACTAACTCCAGGATGAAGTGATGAATAAATGGGGATGGCAACGGGGATCTGCTCAGCTAGAGGACGTGGAGCGTTGCTGGAGAGGAACGTTCCCGCGCCGCGCAGTGAGATTGCACTTTGCGTGTCGGACTAGGTAGGCAAGTGAATTTGGCCAGTCATGACTCAGTCCAGGTTTGTGGTTCCTGTGGTGGCTGTAGCTTTGAGCACGGCTGATCCTCACGCTGCAAACCACTCCTCAGCCATTCTTGCCCCAGTTATGAGTACAACTGTAGAATCGACCCAGGCATGGGAGTGTTTACAGTTTGCGTCGAGCAGACGCGCTGTGTGATGGGAGAACACATCTAGTCCCAAGGCAGGGAGCAGTTTTGGCATTCATGGGGTGGTTTTGGAGCTCCAGCCAGAAGGCCTGTCCTGACCACTGGCCTTTCTGGGGAGCAGCGGGCAGGCCAGGGAGGCTGTTCTGAAGGTTTGGGGTGCTGTGAAATAGGGTGAGAGCCAGAGCAGTGGATGCAAGAAAAGATTTCTGAAAGGAAATGAGAGAAAACACAGGGAGGAGTGAAGCTGGAGACCAGACCAGTCCTGTGGATTGTAAGATGGATCAGGTAAAGGGGGGATGGACGGAGAGGCGGTACAGGTGCAGTGCCAGAGAGGTGCTTTAGCAGCCGTGTTTTGGACGATCTAGTGGGACGAGAAGGCGTGAGAAGGTAGAAGAGATGTGTTCAAGCTGATTATGGCCTCAACTGGCATCCAGATTTCAGAGGTGCTGTGAAACAAAACCAGCAGGATTTGGTAAGAGCCTGGAGGTGAGAGTGCCGGCGGATGCCAAGGACTTGTCTGCGCAGTGAGCCGCTGGCAGGGCTGGGAGAGACTCGGGAGAGCCGGCGCTGTGCCCAGGCTCAGTCCGTTGTTCCAGACCATCCCTTTGCATAGGGTGAACTGTATTTTATTTAGTTCCTCCCTGGGAGAGCTTTAGAGCAAACCCCAGGCTAATGAGGGCTCAAGAACAAAGCAAAGTATTGCTAGGTAGGGAGTAACTAAATAAAAATGCATAGAAGAATGCGCTGCAAAGCTATATTAAAACTGCATTGTAAACGGATTTGACTTCACAGAAATCGTGTAATTTTACCAGCATGATTAAAGTGACAGAAGACAATAATCAAAGGCAGCAAATGGAATCACTTGGTGTTTCTAAATGCAAAACTCTATTTAAGGTATAAAACCTGACAGGTTTTCCAGTGAGACTTGCATTAAATGTTCTTTATGTCAAACAAAGCATTATCAAGTGTTTTGAATATTTATTAGTTTTTACCCCTTAATTTAATCAAGCAGTTTATTAGCCTCAAGGTTTAGCCAAGTTGCTTTTCAACTTGAATTGCTGCTCAGATGGTTATTTTGGAAACTTTGGAATGTTAGTAGCGCACCAGCGTTATTGTGTTTGCTATTTAAGTGTTGTTTTCAGACTAAGTTAACACCGAAATGCAGGAAAGTGGGCTATGTGTTCCTAGGCTAGTGATTCTTTATTATCAAGTCTGACTGGTGTGTTTACAGTGAATATTAATTACACTTCCAACTACTAATAAGCCAGAACTTGGAAGTGTTTAGTATCTCGTAGGTCTCCCTGCTGAAAGCAACACTCTAATAGTTCATATAATTTTCCTGGGTTTGGGGGGATTCTAAGCCACAAGAAGTATGCTGAGAAATTACCCCGAGTTGTTTGGCTCGGTTCTCCTTTGCAGCCAGCCCATGCTGAGCAGGGCGATGGTGAGCAGCAGCCTGGAGCTGCTTACAGCTCCTTCTTCCTGCACCAGTTCAGGGTTCTGCTCATGGGACTGTGACACCTCGAGAACAGCCGTCCTGGAGCAGAGTGGAGCCAGCAGCCCCTGCTCTGCCACCCTGCTGGCTTAGGGGGCGGCTGGCGCAGGCGCTGCCCCCTCTCTGCAGCCCAAATATTCTCTGCCTTGATCTCCCCCCACCATCGAAGGTGTTTCCCCAGGGCACTGATGAGCAACATCTGCCCTTTTCACCACCAGCACATAACTTTAGGCAAAACTAGGACCCATTTGACCTACTCATTTGAGATTCACTCCTTGCTTAGAGACTGTCAAACCAAAATAGACGTAGGCAACGTGTATATTAGTACTGCATGCTAACGAGGGGAGGAGCACGGACACACAAGATATCTGAGTATCATATGGATTGTAGAGGTCACCTGTAGCACCGGAACCACGAGGCTGACATGCTACTTTATTAATATCGCTTCAAAGTTAGTGTGCTTACATCTAATTTTAAGTGCTCTCACACTGACCTTAGCAAATGGCGCAGTTGTCATCGTGGAAGTGAGCAGCTTTCTCTTGTAGCCGGGAGTCAGATCTTCACAGCTCTAAAATACAAAGGAAATAGTAAGTCAGAATGACAGTTTGTTGTTTCACGTAACAAAGAATAGTAAGTGAAAAACAGGCAGAAAGAGCCATTTCAGCCTGCTCAGGAGTCAGCATTAGGTACAGAAATCAAGGACCTCTTTAGTACAGGGAGAACAGCATCAGGTTCACAGGAGACATGGTTTTACACTTTCTGTTAGCTGTCTCTGCCTGTAGATAGCAGATCTTTACTGACCCACTAGCCCTGATGTTGAAACAGCCTTGCAGTCACATTTGCCATCTCCTCCCCAGGAAGGTGACACCCTTGTCAGAGATGACTGCAGAATTTAGCCAATGTGAAATCCAGCAGAAAAAAAACCCTTTTCTACTGAATCGTGAACAGAAAATCATTGTGTGAAATGCAAATGCATCTTGGAAAGATCTGCTTACCTTTCCCGTGAAATTTCAAAAGTTGTTCCCAAGTTGTGGATGGAGAAAGGCTGTGTCCATCCCACCTGGCTATCTGCTCACTTTTCCAGGTTACCTGATAGAACTCCCACACTGGTTCCTACAACAGACACAAGAAGTTGAAGGCTCATGGTAGCTCATGAAGGCTTTTTGTGGTACTTCACAGCAAAATTAGAGTCTGGACTGTCAGTCTCCAGTTTCGGTCTATCAAGGAGCTCCCTGCTGGTGCTACTTTGGCTGGTGGGAATCACTTTCAGAGTAAAGCAATTTTCCTCAGCTAAATACAGGCAGCTCCACTAGCTACCATAGGCAGTGCTTGACTCTGGGCTGTACTGCCACAAGGTACACTGCTGGTAAGAAGTTGGGAAGGTAGGGAAATAATCCTTAGAAGCATCATTAGTCCTGCAGGATAAGGAACTCATGGATAGGGTACAAAATCTGCTGTGGGATGCTCCTGCTGCTTGGCAACACTGCATCAACACCAGGGCTGGAGCCTTTGTGCCAGAGAGGGGGCAGGATCTGTGGGCTTTTATCAGCATATGCCTGGGACAGAAGCTGTAGGAGGCTGCTCTGAAGCCGAGTTTCAGTTCATCTGTGTGTGCTTTGCCACTGTTCTGGGCAGTTAACACCCTGTAGCTCCTGCGCCTGTCTCAGTGAAACTGGCCTCTTCTGCATAGGTCTAGGAGGATTTGTGCATCTGCCTACGCAAAACAAGCGGCATGGAAATGCTGTCTTGCAGCTCCTGTGGCACCTCCCCGGGCAGGTCCCTCGTGTGTTGAATTCTTTTGCTTCATATTTCACGTTAAACTTTTGCAAACATCAGGGCAGGATTATTACCTACAGCGCAAAGGTAGAAATACATATGTCAGTATTACCTGAGCATCCTGTGTAGACAGTCCAGAGGTGACCATTGTTTCCAGTCCAGTTGCAGACGCACAGTACTCTGAACAGTGCCTAGAACCTGAACAAGAAGATTGTGTACTTAGTGGTGTGGTGAGTCCATCACCCTGCCCAAGCACAGCCTTTAGAGAACTGGATCCACACACTGTGAGCCATTCATTCTTTGTCCCTGGGTTTACAAAATCCTAATAACATTGTCAAATTCCTCAGCACTGCCCAAGGCACTGAGTGCAGAAATGCCACATGTCCCGTTATAGGGGCCCGAGCAGGTCAGGGCACTGGGCAGGCTGTGCTGGTGGTGGCTGGTCTGCGGTACCTGGAGTGGGACGGTCACAGAAGATGGATCTTACTGGTGCTGTCACTAATGGACAGCAATGGATTTTATTTTGCTTAGCAGAAGATGTTTTTTTATCCCCTCTACTTCTTACAGAGCAACAAATTCCCTTTATTGCCACTACCTCGTAATAGGTGCCCAGATTCCCTAATGCCACACGTGCACAGGACCCGTGTGCACAAACACACCTCAGATTTCCAGCTTCTGTTACTAACCCCATCTCCCACGTGCAGAACCCTTTCCAGCATATTTGCACTCAACCCAAGTGTGGAATGGACATGGAGATGAGAGTCTTATTTAGAACCTAAGCCAAACACCTTGGCTTAACACGAGCAGTCATGACCAGGTACAGACCTTGTCCCGTGGAGCACACGATGTCCAGCGCAGCCCCGTTTCCAGACAGCCATCTGAAGCATGGCTGTATCATTCTAGGAACAGTAGAGGAAGAGCTTAGCACAAAGTGGTATCAGAATATAAAATTTATCTCGTTTATTTTAGGACAAATGATGGCTAACAGGAGTCACTGAAGAGCTGCATAGTGAGGAGCTAATAGCTGGCTGTGAGGGAGGTAGAGGTGGTGTGATCCTGATTTATTTGCTTCATGGCATTACTGTTTTGGCCAGGGGTGCTGGACCCTTGAACTCCTGTGATTCAGGATATTGTCAGCCTAGCACAAAGCCCAGTGAAGTCAGTCAAAAAGACTCTCATGAATGTAATGGGCTTTGTTTGCATCCAGCCTCAAGAGCACTGTACCTCTCTGCTTTCAGAAATGAAGGGCTGGATTTTATGTCACTGTAACACTTCTAGGCTTTACTGTTGAGTTTTTGTAGCACATATTCACTTGATTTACCTTACAAATAATGCGTTATTTTATAGTGACCATGAACACAGATATTGTAAAGCCAGTTTTTCAGGACCTACTGAAAACAGCAGGAGATTTTCTCCTGCCTTCAGTAAGCGCTGGATGCTCCTGTTCACTCTATCACATTACATTCTTCCTTAGCATTGCTTGTTTTTCTTTGCTCAAAAAAGAGTTCCATGGGACCAGCAGATGCCCAGTGAATGTTGGTAGGCCCTTGCACACACCTCTGTAATGAGCGCAGTTAGGAGATGGACTTTGTTGCTCCAGTGTCCCGCACAGAGATTTCAGAAAGTTTGGGGCAGGGGTTGTTTTTTAGTTTAGAACACTGATTCCTTTAGGTTTAAACTGACCCCATGCTCAGTAACCAGGGAGCTGTACGGGTGGTCAGAGAAAAGCAGTAACAGTTCAGCAGAGAGTGCTGATTTTGGAGAGAGGGGAAAATCCCTTCCATCAGGGGATAAGGCTTTGGGCCGCTTTGTGTCTTCTTGCCCGAGAGCAGGTAATTGCAGCCAGCCTCCACCCCTCCTTGCCCTGCCTGTTCCCCACTCTGGTGTTTGCAGCATGCTTTCTGATGATTTCTTCTTGAATCTTCCTGTTGTTTTTCATCTCCCAGCTACTCCCATGAGTATGTTTGTTGCCCTCATTCCTTCCCACTTGCTCTTATCACTCAATTCCTCTCTGCACCTTCTCTGGTCTTTTTTTCTCCCCGAGTGGTGTGAGTATTGTCCCAGCCTTAACAGACATCAAAGAGCTGTAAAGTGTAGGATGTCCCTTTTGTACGGTGATAACCTTGCCGGTGTCACTGTGAATATTCATACATCTCCAGGCTGTAGGCAGCCCTGGGGTGCAGGAGCACCTCCGCACTAGCGACAGTGGGTCTGTGGTGCCAGATTTGAACAGAGATAACTGCTTTGGTTCAATAATATCCTGCAGCGGCAGATTTCACCAGTTCATTCCGAGCTGCTATGAAGAGTCGCATCTTTTTGTGCTGCACATTCATTGGCCTTTGAGTCCCCCCTCTTCCTTGAGTCCTAGAGCAGCAGTGCTGCTGTTACTTTCCATATCATTTTGGTGCTCATTTCTATTATTTGTCATGCCCTTTTTTCTAGTCCAAATGATTCCGGTCATTTCACTCTTGTGGTTTTTCATTTCATTTCATTGCAGCGGTGGTGAGCTGGCCTTGGTGGCCAGGTGCTGACCTACAGCATTCTCCACAGTGCCACACAGAGCACCTGCAGTGCAGCATTTCCATCTGTAAACAGGCTTGAGAGCCAGGAAAGCCAACGGCAGGTCTTTGCAGAGAGGAGCTGGCGCTGCGCTCTTGTTGCTCCTCTTCCCTTCAGGAAGCTGAAAGAGGTGGTGGGGCCACTGTAAGCAAGCTGCCCATTGGGTGCTTCCCCCTCTTTCTTCTCTGTCTTGGTCTGGTGGGCACTGCTGCCTCCTTGGGTCTGGGGGGCTGCTGACACCCTTTGCCTCAACATATTGTCATGCATTTAAGCCGAGGTGGGAAGATCTGTCAGAAATCTGATGAAAAGTTATTAATGAGGATGTGCAGAAGACATCTCAATCAGTGGACTGGGAATTGGATCAAACTGGGAAATAGAATTGCCCAAAGCCCAAGTGAGGTGATGGACAAGGCTGGGAAGAACTGCTTCTTTTAACTTGGGAGTGCACAGCTGAGCTCCCAGCCAGCAGGATGGTCACTACCTCCATATAATTTACCAGGCTCCAAAGTGTGCTTTAAATAGATGAATAATCATTAAATGCAAGGAGCATCCGAGCTGCTGTAGCTGAATCTCAGACTCGGGAAGGACAGGTGAGAAGTGAAGCTGAACTGACATCTCTGTCTTATGACACGTGCATGAGAGGTGACAGTGAGCCCTGAGATCATCTATTGCAAGATCAGGAGTGAGTATTGGAGGCCAAGAGTGAAGATTAGGGCTCAGGACATCTTCCCTTACATCAGCGGGCTTTGCTTATTGCAACTGGTTATTTTGATTTCTTAATCCAGAAGTAAAGCCTTCTGGCATTGAGTTAGTGGGATAATAAATGAAAGAATATCTCAGTGCAGTGGGAACTTCACCATCAGCTCAGATAGGTTCAACACTACCAGTGTGGTTTTCTGTGTAGGTGTAAGACGAAGTACGTGAGTACCTGTTGCCTTTGCACTCTTGCTGACAATACATAAGCCTAAGTAGGTCAAACAGGAACAATACTCATTTGTAAAAGAGATCTATAAGCATTTCTAGTTTCTCTCTCTCCCTCTCTTTTTTTTTCCCCAGGACTTTAATCTTTTATATGAAGAAGCAAAGTATTACCAGCTGCAGCCAATGATTAAGGAACTTGAGCGATGGAAACAAGAGAAAGAACAAAGGAAACATTTCCAGCCTTGTGACTGCTTGGTCGTAAGAGTGACTCCAGATCTGGGGGAAAGGATTGCACTGAGCGGGGAGAAAGCTTTAATAGAAGAGATCTTCCCAGAGACTGGGGATGTCATGTGCAACTCCGTAAACGCGGGCTGGAACCAGGACCCTACTCACGTCATTAGGTTTCCTCTGAACGGATACTGCCGGTTGAACTCAGTGCAGGTAACGGCCTTCCAGTGCTGCCTCTTCCACTTGCTGGGGTGGGGGTTTTATTATTTCTTGTTCAATTATATGCAGATTATTTGCTTCTGCCCAATTACCTTCAGTGCTTATACTGCAAGGAGACATTTTCTGCCTGGTGAGATCACAGTCTTTCAGGTTTTCCTAAGTCTAAGCAGAAAAATAGATTTAGATTTTGTGTATGTTAGTGCCATGCTGGTCTCATAATGGTGTTATACTGATAAATGCTAATTTTTTCATCAATGTATAGCCTGCAGCAGTTTTTTTTTCCTCCAAAGTGCCCCCGGGAAGAAAGAGAGAGTTCCAAAAACTACAAAAAAAATCTCCACACCATTTTATAGAAAATGCAACAATGTGTAAATGCATAATTTATGTCTCACTCATAATTAAATGATGGTGCCTGCGGGATGGACTTAAAAAAATTGATCTCTGCACTTTTTTTTTTTTCAAAAGGATGTTCTATAAAAATTGCCCAGAGTATTTTAAACAAAATGTATTTCATTTTATACTCAGAGTTTTGACATTAGGTTTAAAATTAAACATACGAAACAAAAGAAGATAACTGGACAGATAGGTGGAAGGTAGTGGAAATAAATATGTGGATTGTGTTTAGGCAGCAGCCTTATGGGCAAGAAATGCCATTTCACAAGGGATCGCCACCACGGCGGCCAGAGCTTTGGTGCTGTAGCTGTCCTTGGGCTGCGGAGGAGGAACGGCGTTGATGATGCCGTTAACTTGTGCCTTAATTAAGAAGGGCAAAACAGAGAGCCCTTGGATTTTGCATGCATGCCTTTAAAATATGCTGCAAATCCTTGTATTGTGGCAAGTGAAACCAACCGACAGGGGAGTGTTTCCAAAGTTGCCATCCCCTGCACGCAGGTCGTGGCTGCAGATGCTAACTGGGCTGGGGAAATGCCTTAGGGCCTCGATAACCTCTAACTGGACTGGGGAAATGCCTTAGGGCCTCGATAACCTCTAACTGGGCTGGGGAAATGCCTTAGGGCCTCGATAACCTCCCCTGGGGCAGCTGCTCGCAGCAGAGCTGGCCCATGGCACGGGCTGGCCAGGCAGGCTAGGGAGGGAGGCAGAATAGCAAGGGAGGGCAAGCACCCAGAGCCCTTGCTTACCTGTGTTGTTGCTACACGGCAAGCTGAGGCTCCCTCCATCTCCCGAGCTGCCAGTTGACAGGGTTTCTGGGAGACCTGGTTACCAGAGTATGTAAAGGTGGATGGAGTTGTTTGAATTAGCTGCATTTGACAGACACCTCCCTCCTTGGGGCAGCATTCCCTGGTGCCCCATGCACGATGCTTTTGTCTGAAATCATTCTAAACCCGGCTGTTTTGGGGGATTTAGGTTCAAGCCTCCCAAGCATTTGCTTTGGTTGAACTTTAACAGTTTAATGCCTGTGGTTAATTTACCCACAGCCCTAGCAATTTCACATTTGGCAAGGTTTAGAACGGGCTGCCCCAAAAATAGAAGATTGGAGGTGGGTTAGAGGCAGATCTGTTTGCTGGCAGCAGGATCAGTGCCGAATTCATCACTGTGCTGGGTGGAGAAGGGAGCAGCTGCAGTTTAGCTAAGGTGAGTGGATAGGGAAGTGTGTTTGTGTCTCAGCCATGCTGCCCATGTGATACAGTTCAATGCATGCAAGAAATCAGAATAGCTGAAACTGTAAAGGGTCCCTGTGAGCCACTGATGGGCTTAGTATTGCAAGCAGCCAGTGAAAGTGCTGGATACCCACATGGCTTAGCATTTGGTGCTGTTTTATCTAAAGTGGTGGACTGGAGTAAAAGCTGAATGCTAATTATTGTTATTATTTGAATGTGTTTTGAATTTGGTCAAAATCCAGAGAGAATCAAAGAGTCTCTTTGAAACTTCTCGTGAAAAAAAAATTGTCAAGGAGTATACAAAGAGTAAATAATATTACTAAATGACATAATTTTACTAAATTACATCATTTTACTATATAATTAAATAGAAAGTGTTTTCAAACACTTTCTGGAAAATTATGTTTCTGAGACCAAAGGCTGATGAAATCAGCAGCTAATTATCGTTGGCTCTGGTGGACTCTGGTCAGCCCATAGGCACTGCCCTTCCTGGGGTTTTTTGGCAAAGCAGTGTTAAGTCAGAAGTTACAAGTACAGTGAAGCCAACGCACAGACTTAAGGGGGATGCATGAGGAGGGGCAGTGGTGGGAACAGCAGAATCATTTCCAAAGGATCTCAGAGAGTGACACCGTAAGGCTGCCTGCCGTTCGCTGGGATACATCATTCCTGTCTCCCTGTGCCCTGCCGAGTACATTTGGCAGCACAACTGCAACATTTAGAAATTCTTTAGATCTTTGGGAAGTATTTTAATTAAACGTTTTGTGTCAAGAACTGTGTATGTAAAACAAAGAATGTCAACATTGACTGGGCAGTGGCGGCCAGAAAAATACAGTAGCTCTTAATTTAACGCCCATTTGTAATTACCTATAGGTATAGAGTTTTCTTAAGGCTGATGCTTTTTCCAACTCCTTGCAACAGGCTCCAGTGAGATGCATGAGCTTACCTTAGAGAAAATTCTGTGATGCTTGTATATGTCGAACATCGACTCTTCATAATTAAGAATGTATTCGTTAGTATTCTGTGAGATTTAAATGAAATACAGTGAGTGAAAGTATCATGTTTCTCTTTGGAAAACCTTCCCACAAAATCAGATGTGCTCAGAATACCGGAAGACAGAGTATATTAAATCCTAGCACAAATCCTCTGTTTAATATTGTGTGTGTGTCTCCCTGTACATAGGAGAACCACAGCTGATACTCACTTTTTGGCATATTCTCTTTGGAGATTTACAGGAGCGTAGCTGTGATTCGATGGAGAGACGCTTACTGCTTTCCTTCTGCCTGTATCTTACCTCAGAAAAAGTCATATGAATAGAGCCAAATTCACTAAATGGCATTTAAATCTGTTCATGTTCAACATGCTGTTTAGTCTTGTGCACGCAGCGGCGCATACAAACCAGTGCTCAGCACACATGGCAGCAGCCTTTAGGAGCCCTTCTCCACAGACCTGAGCTCAGCTTCATCCAAGTTACACATATTGTAGAGTTTTCTCTACAATATTTAAACATTCTCTGCATTGTTTATGGAACTTGGTCTGTTTTGTTTCTTGCTAAGAAAATTGATGATACCAAGGATTTTAACAGTAGATTATAGCCTGCAGTCTAGTCCTTCAAGCACATAGGTAGCAAAAATGAATCGCTTTGTTCTGCGTGCAGTGCTCCAAGGTGTAATGTCTACCTGGATTGTGTGTTTGCAGAGAACTGGCTCAGTAAAGAAGACTCCTATGTTAACACGCAGCCTTCCACAGCCTTGGACCCAGGCAAGCCAAAGGCACCCCCTTGCTTGCTTTGTCTTACAAGAAATTGATTTTTAAAAGTTTTTAGCAAGGAATTTGAAGTCATACATACCTCTTTCCGAAATCTTACCTGTCAATCCTCTGTTTTGCTATCCAGTTAAATGGAAGAAGCCTCCTTCCCTGTGGCTCGGTTGCCTCTCGTCTTCATCTTGCTAGGTCTAGGAACAGGGATATATCAAAAATCAAAAGGCACTCCAGCCTGTGAAGCAGCAGTCTGCTGATGCTCATTCTTCCTTCCCTCTCAGACTTCTGCCTTCCCCTTTGCTTTGCTCAGGAACAAGTGTCGGCATCTGCACCCCGTTTCTGTCCTGCGGGCTGCGTTACAGCCCGGGCAAGTAAGAGAGGTGTAAGATTTGTCTTTTTCTGATAACCCACTCTCCTGCCCCTTCTTTTAATCGCTCCACGTTCATTTCTCTTTCATACGCAGGAGAGCTTTTTTGATCTTTCGGTTCTACAACGTTTTTACAGTATAAAGTATATAAAAATCAGGGCAAAAGTCAGAGATTGGGCAGATGCAACTTTCTGAGAATGTTAAGTCCCTGTGTCCCAAGGCAAGGCAGAGCTCCTCAGGCAAGTTGATTTCCAGCAGATTTGGCACGGCTTAGGCAAAGCTGTGCTCGAGCAGCTCCCTTCCTTCGCCTGTCCTTAGCAGCCAGGGCAGCAAGTACAAGGTTTTAGCTACCAAGCCAGGCCATGGATTAAAATGCATATAGATAATACAGGCAACTCTCAAAGAAGGGTTGCCATGGATTAAAACCAACAGATGCTGCTGCCGCTGCCACTGTGATACCACCGTGGGTACAGCTGTGCTTTTGAAATAGTTAACCTTAATAAAGGCTCCAAACTGATGTTTCAGGAGGAAGCAAAGCCAACATCCAGACAAAAGAAATAGAGTACTAAGAAATGCACCATGGCCTCACATGGGTCTCGGTGTGTGAGGGCAGCGGTCTGGTACGCGGATCTTTCACACGGTCAGCTTGGACCTTCAAATATAAGACTATTAACTGTTACTGCAGGAGATGTAACTGCTGCTGTTCACAGGGCGGGTAAAACAAAAACCAGAAATGAAGTTTTTCCTATGAAAGTGTACGAGTTGACTCTGTCCGAAGGTGGGTATATTGCTTAGACATCTCTCTAGGCTGAGTGCACACGTTTTTAAATAGCTTGGTCCCTGTCGCTGCGTGAGGCAGACGGCTGTCTCACGGGGAGGCTGGTGCACCGCGGGCACCGGGTTCAGTAAAGCACCAGGGTCACGTCCCGGCGCAGCGGGCCCCTGTGCTGCAGCAATGGAAGCGGCACCTTGTGTGGGGCTTGGAGAACAGTCCAGGCCGCTGCCCCCGATGGCATTTAGCAGTAGAGAAAGACAGGGACCGCTTTTCCAGGCTGCTGCTCTGCTCTCCAGAGAGCTGCCAAAGGTGGGTCTGGCATCTGCTCTCACTTGACACTGGGAAAAGTCTGTGTGCATCCCGCTCTGCTGGGAAACCGTACATCAACGTGCTCACACTTGTGAAAACGCGGCCCCGATCGTGCTGCCAGAATCAGTATATCCTGGTGTAATGTGCTGTGTGACAGTCTCAGAAATTAAAGTTGCCTCTGGGTTCCTTAAATTCATGCATCTAAATTGCACCAACTTTTCTTTAGAAGGAGAAAGAGAAAATACGTATTTGGGCAATACAAATTAACCTTTTTCTTGGGCCAGAACGTTTCCGTGTTGTCCATGTCTTGGCTCCGCGTCCCATCCCTGCCATGCTTTGCTAAAAGCAGCGCTCCCTTCCAGCGACGGAAAATCACAGCTGTGATTTCCGTGAGGATCTGGTGGAAGTGTCACTCAGACTCCTAATACGTTTTCATCTGCCAAGGAAGAGCTGAGAAATGTTTTCAGCCCTTTTCTGTAAGACTGTTCATATTATGAATGAATAATGGACACTTTTTATTATGACTTAAACCTGATATTGCTTTCTATAACCAGTAAGAGACAGCATCAATATCACAACAGTCCAGTATTTTACTATATAATGCACTAAGCTTTCTGCAGAGTGCTTATTCGTTTGATTAATTTTTGTTTTCTACAGAGGTTTGCTGAGAGCGAGACTTTAATCACAGTGTAGTCATTTAAGAATAAGTTACAGAATTATAGCTGAATAATATTAATTCAATGAGGAGTCAAAAGACTAAATTCATCATTTAGATCCAATGCTCCTGAATGCTTTTATTACTAAAATTTGCTAAATATTAATCTGATTCTTTTCCCCACATTGCAGGTGCTGGAAAGATTATTTCAGAAGGGATTTAATGTGGCAGCTTCATGCGGCGGTGGGGTGGATTCCTCTCAGTTCAGCGAATACGTGCTGTGTCGCGAAGACAGACGACCACAACCTACCCCCACAATCAGAATAAAACAGGAGCCTCTGGACTAGACCCTACCCATACTCCTTTGTAACCGTAGAAGTGTTTAATAGTCCCTTATGTGAAACACCAAGGATTTGCAAAACAGTATTAGCAAACAGATTTTGACTTTATGTTGCCAGTTAGTGGTATTCTGAAACTACCTGTCACATAGCCAGCCGTGAAATGCATTTGAAAAACCAGTTGTCCGTTTTTCATGACGAAATTCCTGAGCCTGCTCAGCATACCAGGCCTGCTGGGAATGTACTTTGGGCTGAACAGCTGTGGTGGTGAAAAAGGCAAAGCTTCATAAACCCCTGCCCCTACACTGGACTTCTGCAGAAAGAGCAATGGAAGCAGTCTGAGCAGATAAGCAGGAGGAACGGTCCTGACAGCCTTCCCAACCGTACCCCGATGCTGTGACGTGTGGAAGTGGGCGCCGGCGAGAGGAAGACGGCACACGCGAAACTGCACTGAGATCGTCCCTGACTGCCACACCTCCGTCATATCAGACGCGCTTTACACATCCATACATTACGTGACACTTCTGTGATTGTACTCACTCGTGCTAGCAAATGGCTTATTTTTATACAACATTTCCAACTGAAATATCTCTCTGTGGACAGAATCCAGAATCAGAAAAGGACCCATTTATAGTCAACTGGTGCTCAGTACTAAAAAACCCCATGCAAACGAAACGAGAAAGCGATGAAAAATGTGACGAGGCCGATTTTGACAGTATTTGCAAAAGTAGGGATCTGGAAGCACAAAATAAAAGGCCATCCACCATCACGCCAGGGTCACATACCTAACGTGGAGCTGTAGTTCTCTTAAAGCCAGTCTTGTTTTGACTCCAAAACTGTTGTTTTGCATCTTGAAAGAAGCGTGGTTCTGCCAAGCAAGCTCTGCCACCCCTTGTTAACTCATTTACTAACCATGTTATAAGCTCATAATTGAGGAGGAAATAAGAATTTTGGACAAGCCTACTCTTGGTGGGTTTGGAATTCTTTCAGAAAGATGTTAAAACCCTCTACTGCCATTGTCCGATGAAAGCAGGCCACCTTTTGTTTAGATTGTTCGTCCTCTTACTTTAAACTATGCCGTAGCTGCCCTCTCTCTGTGTAATTTTCCCTTCAACGAAGCCCGCTGTCTGCAGGAGGTTGCTGCTCCTTCCATGAATTGGTATCAACTCTGACTTGCGGGGCTTCCTAACTCAGGAGACAGCACCGTGTTTGCAGGTGCAAGGTTATAAATAGCATTCTGCTAAATCCTGGCTTTTGCTGTTTAGCATGATTGGGTCCTCAGTAACTAATTCATGTGTTAATCACAGTTGAGTTTCTCTCACGTTAATTTATAGAGTACTGTTGTAGATGCTGAATTTTAAACTCTTTTTAGACGCATAAATACGGCCATATAGAACAAGGGACAGAGTATTAATTAAGTGGTCAATAATTCTTTAATGCCAAACAATTACAATCAGGCAAAGTAAAAAAAAAAACCCCAACAAACAAACCACATTTAAGACTTCTATTTTCCAAAGCAATGAGCTGTCCTGACTACCCAAGGTACAATATAGGCAAGGGTCTAATTTTTGGAAAAGGGCTGGATACCTGTCCATGGAAAATCAGACCTCTGCAGGTTTTCTCACCCTGGCTACCCAACTCAGAAATCTTTTCTGGAAATCTTAGCCAATGTGTTGGCCTCCTAACTTAGCAGAACAGTTAAGCAAATCTGTCTACTTTAAAAGAGTTGTAAAGTTATTTTATTTTGTGGTTTTATACTTGTATGACATTTTAAAGTTGCTAGGCATCGCCATATTTGAATATATGGCACAACATTCACCTTTGTATGTAAGATATCTGTAGAATTGTATATTATACATTTAATATTGTAAAAAACTTAACGTATAATTGTCATGTATTTGTGTATGCACATTTCTTATACAGTACTTCATGCCATAAACATTTCTGTAAAGTAAACGATCAAAAATAAGGAAGTAGGGTGGAACACTCACTGTATCTCCCACGTTGTTTTAAAGAGGTGAGAATCTTTAATTGCGTCTCCTCCGGCCTGTTGCTCCATTCAGCTTGATGTAGCCATGTCTTACAAAAAGGAAAAAAAAAAAAAAAAGGTGTTTTATTTATTACTTTCATACATTTGAGTTCATTTTAAGTTCAGAAGTATCCTTAAACAATCCATTTAGCTTGGTTTTTTCCTACATACACATTTGTCCTGCCCTCCTGAATGGGGAGCGTTGGCATGAGCAGCATCCTCCCCGTTCATCCCCTCTCGGCCAAGGGAGGAAGGCAAACACCTCACGTTTACATTTAAACCCAGGGGCCCAGTTCTGCCACTCCTCCTGAGGCCAGGTCTCCCTGAGGCAGCAGGGGCTGTCCGCAAGTGGGACCGGACACGAGGACCACCGAGTGCTGAGCGTGTCCAGCTCCCGCCGGCAGCTCTCGCAGCTGGGAAGCAGAGTGATGCTTTGAGATCTGTGTGGAACATTGGAAGTAGTTGTGGTTGGCTGGCTTGTTTTTCTTCACTTTGGTGTTTACCACATTTTTTTTTTGCTGCTCGATAAAGCAGCTCCAGTACATAGGGCAGCTTGCTAAGGTGGCATCGTAAAGGGTTTCAGGCTGTGCCAGTTGAGTTAAATGTGAACTTGAGATGGAAAGTTTGAGCCATGACATCACAACATTGACTGCAAAATAGCACTAAGGCAAGGAAGACATGTGGAAACAATCACTTTGTTAGAAGAAATATGCCTTTAAAAAAAAATAAGTTAAGCTAGGACATGTTCTTTTAGTTAGTAACTTCAGGTCAGTTATTTAAAGTTTATTATGGTTTCATTTATATCTTTTTTTGCTTATTTCCCTATTATATTTTCAGGCAGCGGTATCGGCAGAAACTGATTTGAATTTTTACTTCTGGCCTTAAACCATAGCAACGCAACTTAATTAAGAACATTGCTCAGCATCGCTAAAACAGGTTTTAAAACACCATAGAAACTGCAGTAAAGCTGTGGTGCGCAGCCAGCAGATGGTTTTATTACCAAGGCCAAAAAGTAAATGTAGCCTGGCTTGTCGCCTAATTCAATGGAACAAAATTGTTCTGACTCCGTGTTGCTGAGCACTGAAACTGTGGCTTGAAGAACACGAGTGTTCACTGGCACTTTCTGTACAACCTGTGACACCCCTGTGCTCCCGAGTCTTGGAAGGAAAGCGGAAGAGGGAATGTTCTGTTGTGCTTGTTGGACTGGCCGCTTTCGAGAAAGCGACTGTTGAGTGCATTCATTCACTGTATTAAGAGCATCGAGGTCTGTTGACAATTTTATTAGATGTTTAACAAAGGGTAAGAATCAGCACAACAAAACATTGAAGTATTTGGTTCTAATATTTCTTTGTGGGTATTCTGTTAATATTTTAATGCAAAATGTTTCTGAACAGTGCTTAAGAACTACAAGACAATGTGAAATTCATGTTTGATAAATTAATACTGTATGTCACTTGATGTGTTACTTTAGTAAATTGTTTTATTTCTTTACAAAATAAGTACAAATAAGGGAGTATGTTTTCACACAAATTGGGAGTATTTATGAGTATGTACAGAAATCATCAAAATAACGTAATTCTAATAAACACAATGCCTTTATAAACAATATGTACAAATTATCGATACATTTAAAACATAACTTTACACTTCCTGGCCTTAAATACCTTATGAATAATCTTTTGGCTAAATAGCAGCAGTATAAATTTTCTTCTGCCTTTCATAAACCTTAAAAAATAATTAAAACTTTTGTTTTTAAAACTATTGGACAAATAGTTCTATTTGTGCTTTCACTATGGTTTCCCATAAAAAAAAAAAATACTGCCTCAAAAAAGTGGCAAGCATAACATAGTAAAAATTGAAAAGATAAATAAGCAAATGTCTCCCTTCCACGGTTACTGGTAATACTGTTATTTTTGAAGTACACCTTGTGCCCACTTACTGCTTAATCCTCCTATCCCATACCCATTTAAAAGACTCACACGAACTTCGCTTGGCTTTGGTGTGGGCCCCTTAAATTCGCATTCAGCAAAGCATTTAAAAGCATTCATCCCACCTTTTAAGTACTTAAAACTACTCATTATGCTTAAAATCATGCGCTTGTTCATGAGCCTCTCTGGACTGGAGTCCTTGGGTTCAATCGTCCAAGGCTTGGCTTGGCCAGTCCCTGTGGTGCTGCCCTGCCTGCCCAGTGCCAGGGCTCGCTCACCTCTGCTCTCCTCATCTGAGAGTGGAACTGGCCCCCAAAAAACTGCCTGTAATTTACAGCGACTTTAAAAATCCATATAGAATACTCTAAAATCTTTACTGAGCAATACTCTCTTTTAAGTCCATCATTAAACCATACTCTCTGCAATAAATAAATTAAGATTAATTTTTTTTGAAAATAAAATCCAACTTTGATTCGTATTACTAATCAGTTGCTACAAATGTGCAAAAGGTTGAAGAGATTGAGAAAACAACTGGAAGCTAGTCAAGGTAACTCAGCTGGGACCCGAACACACAGATTTTATACACTTAGGATTTGGTTCAGCAAATGGCTCACGAGATGAGCTGTGCAGTAAAAGCAAAAATCCTAAATATATAAAATCTGTTAAGAGTGTGCAGTGGCTATTCTCTTAGCTGTGCAAAAAACTGCAATTGTAACTACTCTAAAACAACAACAGGTATCACCACGGCTAGTGGAAACAGTGCTGGTAAAACCAAAACGAAAACAAGACCAGCACCGTTAAGTGAACGTACAGGGTAACACCATAGTTGGATCCCAGTCCTGTGTACCTGTCCCAGTCTCCTTGCCGTCAGACGGTCGAGGCGAGCCACTCTGCAGCCTTCCCGTCTGCCAAAGGGCAACGCCATCCCCTTCAGCCTTTTGGAAAGTGGCCAAGTGGAGCAAGACTTTGATGTTGGTTCTATCTGTGGATTTAACGTTTTAAAACCTTTTGCACATTTTTTTGTGTGTTGGTTGGTTTGTTTTTGTTTTGGGGTTTTTCTTTTTTTTTTTTTTTTAATGTATTTTTTTACATAAAGGGAATTTATTGCATGTGTCTGACAATTTTACAAAACAAAATTACTGGAACATTGACTTCTGAAAAAAATAGAAGGCACATTAAAATGACAGCTTTTCAATGCAAATTGAGCTTTTTTGTATGGAGAAATCAGTACAATTCTTGGCTTTATTTAAGCAGAGCTCGATAGAGCAGGAGAGAATGGCTTGTTTCTCTTTCCTGTTCCATGTAGAAGATGAAGTCCCTGAGGTTTACGCGAGTTATTTTCTGTCGTGCATACTGCCTGGATGATGGAGTCCCCATGCCAGCCTGACTTCCACCAGACACGCCGAGGCCCTACAAAAGAAAACACAGCAAAGTCAAAAGTCCTGCAACGGTAAAGAGTTGCCTCGTATTCTCAGGTTTACAACTACTAACTACTGGATTATTTGAAAGAGCCTCTGAGCACTGTGAGCGTTTGATCTGGGCCATCCTCTTCTCCAGTACGGAGTAGTTTTTGTTAATAGATTAATTGATTTACCACCTAGCTTCACTGCTCATAGGAAAAGCACGTGCTGCAGCTGCAAGGCTTGCTCACCCATGCTGAAGGCCAGGCACATCCCCACTGCACAATCCATTTATTTTTATTTAGTGGTGCTCTGAATTCAGCCTTTACACCAAACCACTTTGCATTCCTAAAACAAATAGCATCATTTAAACTTTTTATCTTCCACAGGTCTGGAACGATACCCCACCTTAAGCTGCCTTTTGCCTGCACTCTTGGCAGTACATCCACTTTGCCAGGGCTGTTGCCACCGTTTCCAGCTCTCGGAGAAACCACCGTATATACATTTATTGTAAATCAACCCAACTCAAAAATATTTTTCTTCCTTCTCTGTTCCCCACATGGTGTCTCTCTCTCCCCCACCCCAAGTAATACTTATTTCAGATCATCCTGACTGCAGATCCTGAACAGTGACAAAACACACCAGTAAGAAACGTGGCCACCTTAACCTCATTAAAAAGCACTGTCCATAGCATGCTGGACTAGAACCATTCTGCACACATTTACCAAGTATTAACAGAAAAGCTGCTACACTTTTTCATTTTTTCTGCATATAAAACCATTTTGTGAATCAGTTGAGGTACATATAGAGCAAATAACTGATTTCTATTTGGACAGAGTAGCTGGAACTAAGATGTGGAAAGTCATATTAATTGCATTTATCACTTGGGATACCGAACTTCTACGTAGGAAGAGCATATACTTAATGGAATATCATAACATGACATTAAGTTGTGCACATTCATAACTGCACTTAGGAGGCAACTGGTTACCTGATAATGTTCTGTAATTGTTTTTACAAGGTGGAAGAAATTATAAGAATGATTGTAGGAAGTGCAGAAGCCCATCTGTAAACTGACAGAACAGTAATTTATATCTGTCAGTATGATCTCCAATTTAAATTAAAGACCGATTTGTTTGGTACTGCATTGGACTCAAAATTATTCTGCAGATGCTATATACAAAATGTAGACTACTAAATGTCACATTTTTTAAAATTATATGAACAAATGCAAGTATAGTTAAAATTAATTGCCAAGAATAGTGGAATTGAAATAATGCAGAGTTTTCTCAAGAAAAGTAATATTTTTTTATCAGTGAGGCAGATTTTTCATTAACCCAAACAAGTCCTGCGTTGTCTGTATCTATGGTAACTAATAAGAGTAACAAATATAAAAGCTCTAATAATAAAGAAAAAGGTTGTAAATTGTTTACATCCTTTATTTCCTGGCCTGCCACACCCAAGCTGTTAGAAAATCACACCCACTCAAATATACATCTGTACTAGTTTTGGTATTAGTGAACTTCTATTTATAAGGGAAATTTAAGATGTTCCAGACCAGAAAAAAACCATTTAATTTATCTAAGAACTCTTTCTGCCTCTTCATTTTGAGATTGCTTACATACAGCTTATAGAGCAGTTTCTTATGCCTTCCATCCTGTCCTCTCCTCTTCCTCACTGCCTCTTCCCCATGCTGCTTCAACCCTACTTTCTTAGAACACACCAAGGTGACTTGTGACTGCCTTGAACTTGGCAGCTGCAAATCCCACAGGACAGCAAGGAAGACAGCAGAGAGCAAACACATTATTTTGTGCTCCTCGTGTTCCTTGTGGGGCTGTGATGAGGCTGTCCCGAGCCCCCCCAACACTCGCTCCCAGCCGAGACTGAAGGGAAAATCAATTAATGAAAAATCAAATGCAGGAATGTGGAGAAACGCCATGGAGCCGTGCTCTCTGTTAACCTGTAATCCAAGACCCACCAAAACAGTCAGAACCCATCTCCTTTAGTGCACTTCAGACACACACAGCTGGTGTATATATTGCTTACAGTATTTTAAATAACACTGTTCCATTGTCAAGCTTAATTCAACTGTTGGAAGCTACCTATTGTGGCTTAAGAAGAATCAGAGCATTTATTAGTTCAGTATGTGCATTTTGAAGTAATTCTGAATTTGTCAGGTGTGACACAAGATCTGGGCCGCCCATCTCGGCCTGTTTGCTATTTTCATGGTTTTTGTATTGCTTTTCCACCAGCATGAGAACACTTACACTGTTGAAAAAGCAGCAGAAAACCCATTCCAAATAAAACACTGATCAAAAACTTTGTAGATCACTAGGTCAATATTCAACAACCTGCCAAACACTCTCACAGTAATAGGGTAGAAATTAAAACCAACAGTCCTGTGCACAGAGAAGCTCATGAAGCCTCCTTTCTGACAGATGTGTGTCATTTCTCTGGTACTTACCACAATAAACCTGGCTCCTCTACAGAGCATCCCTCTTACCTCCTCCAGAAATATTCTCAGCCTGCTACCACCTTCCACCTCTCACAAACTTCACCTTTTCCACAGTGCTCTCCGAACACTCCACAGTTGGCTCTTCTCCTGTCCCACTTACCAGCTAGGCGAGCACTGTCCCACGGGGCGATGACCCACCAGGCTGAATGTACCATCAGCCACCCAGCAGACGTGTGGCCCCAAGCCAAACCCACCCCAGAGCTTGCTGAGCTCATATGGCAGTGTCTTCCTTGCTGGTGGGAGCAGCGCGTACCCAAGCCAACAGCTCACGTGGAAGTTGTAGGGACTTGAGATCTCGAGTTCCTTCCTACCTCTGTCCCACGCCACCAGATTTGTTCCACATTTCCTGACAGATTTAGAAGCTACTGGGAAGGAGGACCGGGAGAGACACAGACACACCTCTTCTGAAATTCTCATGGACAAACTCCCCTGCTACTCAGAAAGTTACAATGTCTTTGTGTAGTAAATTATAATAATTACAGCAGCAGGTGTATGAAAATTAAACCAAGGACCTCTCAAAAGTGGGCTGTTGGTTGCTTGAGATAGAAGTTATTTCACATAAGAAAGCATATGTAACAAATTTACACTTATTTTTATAATAATTAGTTCTACTGTTGAAAAATTAAATCAATTCTTCTCAAGTCTGTATACCTTCAGCTTTGAATTCTCGAAGCATAAAAATACAGCACAATATTCTTGTCAGGAAACACAAAGATAAGGGCAAACAGAAGATTGCATTTAATATTTTATCCATCATTCCTTCACCAGAAAACAATCCAGTCCTGACATCACTCCTTTGAACATAGTCTTGAACTGCAGCTATTGCTTCTCTGTGACCCAGACAGACAAGGCAATAAGATAAAAGATCTGCTGGGTTTCTTCCCAGGCTACGCGGCACATCCTTGTGGCAGACTTGCACTTCAAGCCAAAGTCTGCAAGCGGGAATCATACGGTAACAATTCAAAGCCAAGCTATCTATGGAGTAAAAAAAATACCAGGAATTTTGTCTCCAACCTCCACGCACCAAAGAGGAGAGGGAAGATAAGGTATGTATTAGTCTGCTCTTATGAATAAGAGGTCTTGGATCGTAAGAAATATTCTGCAGCAATGATGTTTACTGCCATAAAGTGCTATTAGATCTTTGGCTGAGAGGCTCTTTGTACACGAAGAACAGGTATAATATTATGTTTGATTAGCTATCCCATGAAATTCAGGGTTTAATTCAGCACCTACTGAGGCTAATAGTAATGCTTTCACTGGTTTAAATGAGAGCTGAAACATCCTTAAATCAGTATGCCCCTCAAGTACAGAAAAGTAAGTAATAACTGTTTGTCAGCACCTCAAAGATTAACAATACCATCCAAAATATAATTATAGCTACAAAAAGGTTGTGCAGCTTCATGTGCACAACATGGTGGCTTTACAAGTGTGTTTAGAAAGATCCAGCACCAAAAGCTATCATTTAGGCCTTCAGACCAGCAACACTTACGGGGAGGATTTCTTTGGAAAATACCATGATTTCTTTGGAAGATAGTTGTTTTCATTTCTAAACATTTTTATCCTGTACTATTTTAGTGCAACTGTTCCTGCAGACTCCGTTTTGGCACATGTTCGCTTGCTACACCCTCCACCCTCTTGGATGCAAATGCATCTCTTTTCCCCTGGGCACATAAACACACACCTCGCCCTGCAGACAAACATCAGAAAAACTGATTTGCACAAGTATTTACAAGTACTTCAAATACCAGCACAATTGCAACATTTCAAAGACAGCATGCAGTAATTTTTATATTAAGAAATAATAACAGGAAGGTAAATCATACTAAGACACGGATACAGTGAAAAGTTTTTCTTCAGATGCCATCGCTGTAGTTCATAATTGCACGATGTTATTTCAACCCAAAGAAACGGGCTGCCATTACAAGAAGAAAGCTTTATTTGTACCTGCTCTTTGCCTTTAAAGTCACATATGCAAGTACTATTATAATTGAAAAACCTGCTTTGTAAAACAGCATCACACCAAAAACTTCCAGTTGAGAGAACTCAGCATGTCTTACCAACCTGAGCACCTATTCCTACCTTCTCAGAGAGCGTCCCCCCACAGACTGAACGAGAGCAGGGGCAAAGAGCAGGCTCCCCAGCATTTCAGTGAGAAACAGTTTCTCAATGGAAATAAATAATGCAGATGCAGCATAAGGCAGCTATGGGCTATGACATTTACCTGCTCAAGGGAGATAGGTGTTCAACTGCCAAGTCCTCAACAGGTCATTCTCAGGGAGAAACCAGATTGCAAGGAACTTCTTAATTTATCAATGCAGATCTCTGAATAATCACTGCAGTAACGTGAGGAAGATAACCTCAGGTTCTTCTGCGCAGGGGTACAGCTCTGTGCTCTGGGAAGACCTTTAACCTTTCAAAGATCTTTCTGTATCCCTTGTTCCTCACTTGGTACGTAATAAAAACAGATGCCTTGTATCCTCTGACTGCTTGCAACACACACACAATCTGCTCAGTGGTGCAGGCTCCAAGTCTTTTCATTTACTTTGTTCATGGACCCGCTCTTCACTGCAGCTAAGGATCTTGCCAACATCTTGATCTACAAACATCTCACACCTACCACAATTCACTGCCTTACTTGGACTTAAAAGCAATGACAATTTTACCTGATTAAGAACTCTAAGTTTGGGCTGCATTCTTGCTGTGGTAATTATAAGTGGAATATTCTATTTATCCTCTTTCCATCATATACATATTTTCATTTTGCTTGGAATGTTTCTCCTCCCATGCTTTCCAAAAGTGCTGCTCCCTTTGAAATACTAATCCTGCCAACTTTTTTTATTGCTATTTTTCAAGCATTGTGGTGCTTTTCCCTTCTCATCTTTCAATATTATCATGGGGTTGGGGTTTTTTTGAGTAGCGTTTTTTTTTTAAATGTTTGTTTTTATTTTTGGGTTTTTTTGGTTTTGCTGGGTTTTTTTGTTGGTTACGTTTTTTGTGGGTATTACGGTGGTTTTTGTTGTTTGGTTTGTTTATTTTAAGGACTCACCCATCTTACTCCAGCCCAGTCATGCTGTACATCCCTATATATTCTGGGGGAGTACACTGGGAGTGAAGAAACGTCAAACCAACTTTGGAAGAAGCCCTACAGAGCAACTTGCAGAATTCACATTTTCCTTGAATCATATTTGATTCCAAATTCATATTTGATTTTCTTGTGGTAATCCTTGACATTAGTTCAAAACTAGCTCAGCTTTACATAGTGGGTGGAGCTTTGTTACTAACCTGTATGATTGTGACTTTCATTTAATCAGAAACTTAATTAAAGTATCCTTGACACTCGTCAATCTCTAGACACGTGTAACTGTAAAATTTAGTTGTTTAAATAGTTAGTTAAAAATGCATCATTTCTACCTGGTAAAGGTTGCTTTTTTTGGTCTATCTCTTAGTGAAGACATGCTGAGCAGAACAACTGTAGGTGACAGGGTAACCATGGGGGACTAGACTCATTCATAGCTGGTTTTGATGGAGAAAAAATCAGCACCAAGAAGTGCATTGTGACACTTCATGCACTGGCTGTATGTCACCTATTTAAGGTGAGACACAGATACCATACAGCTGTTTCATATATTGCCAGTCCTCCCGTGGGAGAGGGGGAAGAGCATGAGACAAAGAGAAAAGTATCTAGATCTTAATGCTTGTGGAAAACAAAACACAACAACAAAACCAAAGAACCAAAAAAAACTTAGAAATGCAAAATCTAAACACAGAATCACTTTCTTAGCTCTTGAGAGAATGAATTGCCCTCATTCATCTCAACTGACTTCCAGTTCTTAAGCCTAATTATGATGTATAACACCCAGACTTTGCAATAATTACGTTTGCAACTGTTGGCCATCTTGCACACTCCCAGCAATTGTGCAAGTGCCAATCAAGTGACTTCATGCACCACTTGCCAAACAAAGGGCAAAAAGAGCACCAGATCTACCAGCTCTTGGCATGTTTTATTCCTGTGTAAAATTTGCTTGTAGATTAGTTACTATCTACAAACAGTGGTATAAACCTTTCCCTATAATTACCAGAGGCTCCTCTGTGGATTGAGGGAAGTATATGGCCCTAATTCATACAGCCAGCCCATTAAATAAACCAAAACAAAGCAGGCAATGCGGTTATCTCTGGATTGAGTGGCAATAACACTAAGCCCTAAATGCTAATACCTTCAGCTTGCAGGATAAACACATTGTCAGAACACAGTCCGGTGTACGGGAAACAAGACATTAACATTTGTAAATTAAATGTGGAAGACAGCTCACACTGTAAATATCATGCAATGTAACTAAGGCCTGGTGCATTTCAGACATTAGGGAGAAATGATTGAGTTCAGCGGGAACAAGTCACTGAATCATTTCTTGATTTCTAAAAATTTCTGTTTCTTACAGTTAAGTCTCACTCTTGGCTCTTTTTAAGCTAGTTCGTGGTTTTGTTTGTTCAGAAAATATTTGGAAAAACTTAGATCAGCACAAATAACTCTTGGAAGAATGGCTCCAAAATGGAACTGAGGTGGGTTTTCTTTCCTGCAGACATGAATAAGCTTGCAGGAGCCCCCATTCAATATGTTCTTTCATTTCCCCTTCTACATTACAAAGACAGTCCCTTCCATGTCACAGTCACCAGGTGCTGTTATCATACTGCACTCTTTCTCAAGTCCCTTTCTAAGTCATGTGCCCCTCTCTCACTTCATGCCAGGATCACTTCTCCAGGACTGAAAGCAGATAACACTTTGTGACCTGGATGTCTCCACCACTCTTCACCGCTCTCTGTCCTCCAGACTGCAAGCTGACCCGCTGGCAAACACAGCCACACCAAAGCCCTCTGCTTCATACTGTCCTGCAACCTCAATGTCAAGCCAAGTTTTTCTGTTTTCCCTGCTGTCAGACAAGATAAGACAGACAAGTGTTGAGTAAAAAGCAGATCAGTTTAACTTACAAACACCATACTGACAAATTAAACTTTGCTTTAACAATTTAGAAACCTTGTAATCCCCTCTTATTTCATGAATTCACAAATTATCTTCCTCCAACCCATTTCACCACAAAGCAAACAGCCAACCTTTTAGACACTTACATTCAACACAGACAGCAACAGAGAATAAACCTTAAATTTTACACTAAGCCATTTGGAAAAACACAACTTTACTTGTTTTTTGTAAGGTTAACCTTTTCACACTCTCACAATTATCCCAGAACCACCTTTTTATAAAGTGGGATTAAATGCATTACAAAAACTTTCAAAAGGATCCTTTAACCAACTGCATCTTACTGTAATAAAACAACTGAGCAACCCATAACAATATCTATAAATAAAATAATCTCTTCAGTCTACGGATGATCATAGAAGAGACATGGTGATGTAAAAACACCATTTTTTAAAGATGTTAAAGATCTACTCTTATTTATCTTGTTAACTTCTCATCTTTACTATCCTGATAAGCTTTGATACCACTCAGACTACCTGAAGAAGAATTCAAAAGTAAATATCACTACTGTCACCACCCTTCCTGTATTAGAAAACTCCTCAACATATATAGTTACTAATTATTTAAAATAAATTTAAAAAAACAGAGAAAATCAAAGGCGCCATTATGAACAACTCTAATTAAAACACATATTATCATAGAAAATAGGAAACGACTAGGACAGACACAAAATCACCTAATCCCATAAATCATCTGATACATACTGAACAGCCATTACTAACAGGTCCCAACAGTTGACAAAGATCAATGTATAGTGACGTCTCTCATGCCTAATTACTCCCAAAATGAACCAAACATGAATATTAGATAAAAACAAGGTTGCAACTACAGAAGAAAACCCTTTCCCAAAGTAGTAGCCAAAACCAGAGGCTTGTGATGGGATTATTTTTTGGCAAAGTTAAACAAAAGGCAGTGGAGTGTAATATATTCACTGTCTTTGGAAGGGAGCTGGCACAACCAATCATCAGCAATGTGAGAACTCGAACAGATGACGGAGGAGCAGCCGAGCAGACATCGGCCAGCGTACGCATGCACACGCGCTGAAGAGGATTACTAAATTAATTAGAGAGGCAAGTGAAAAAACAACGTGGAATTCAAAATGCTCTCAATAGTATGGAATGATGCTACTGGCCTATTTTTACCACTGGCAGTAAGAGAGGAGGAACAGTGAGCTCTAGTAGGAGCAAGTGCATTATGATACAACACAACATGAGCATTATAAAATGCGAGATGAATCTCAAGCCCAGAGGCTCTTTAGCACCACTCCAAATCACAACTCTCTGCCTTCATTTTTCTTCTTTGCTACCATTCCACTTCTTCTCCCAGTACTTCTGACTTTATTAACCCTTTTTTGTCTTTCTTGTCTTCTACCTTCCTATTTTCAGTGTATCACTCAGACTCTTTAAAAAGCTTCTGAGTAATAACAGCAAAGATCAGGAGTGAGATTTTTTTGCATCACTCTAATAATCCAGTGAAGCTCCAGTTGTTTTCAATGAGAAATTTATGCCTTCATTGGCACCTTAATAGAACAGCATGTTCTTTTGAAAATCTAGCCCTTGACTAAGAAAGTTACAAAACTCATAAATCAAACTGTAACCTGTTTTTAACGGTCTGAATTCAACTGCTGTGAATTTGTTTTTTCTTTCAAAAATTTCCCCAGAAATTCAAGTATAACGAGCCTGAAACAGACTTCCTGAAATACAAGCTTTATTACAGCTTTTTGAGAATTAGAAAAGATACAGTTGCACACTACACCCAATTTTTTTGCATCTCTTTCTGGAACAGCGAGTTCTGTTGTGCATTTTACCCAATCATGGCTTTCTCATTAACCTGGCCTGAAATTATGAAATCTGTTTTTTGAGAGCTTTTCTTGGTCTTTCTAAAAACCTGTGTTAGGATTACTGATCTTTCCACAGAGTACACGTAACGTGCTACCTGAATGTGTGCAGCAGTAACATATGGTATAAACTATTTTACCATCTGTTCTATCTGAACTCTAACCTTGATAATCCCGTATCAGCTTTTCCCACTAACTGCCACAATTCTTACATCTTGGCTTCTACATACCCTTTTAAAATTAAATTGCAGGAAAACTACAGACCAGATTATGCTCCTCTTCAGAAGCCTGTACTGCGCCACTGATGATTTGAATTGGTCAGGGTCTTAAACAATTCATTCAAAACTACAGGCTTTTTTTTTTTTTCCCCAGTTAATAAGAAAAATCAGTAACCAGACCATTCTTTATTCTGAAAAATATCGCTCAAGATCCTGTCCTATTCTTTACATACTCATTTATAAAGTACTTAGTTTCAATTATGTTCTTTTCTTTTTGGAAAGTGCACTACACCCTCAGTGGAACTACAGTGGACTTACACTCTCAAGGGCTAACTTCAGGTTTTTAGCAAAGTTCCCCCCATTGCTTGACTCGGGTCTCTAACCAACTCACACTATGAAGCATACTGGGTCTAATCTGGGTTTTGCACAAACAGCAACATTACTGTAACACTTTACAATCTTACCCATATAAACTAAACAGAAGCATTGTACTGAAAAATAGCATGTTCATTTTAGTGTAATAAACGTAATGTCGGAAAACTGGACAGATTCTGTAAATTGAGAGAGGATATTTGAAATTTTATTATTATTGGGGTTTTTTTTGGTTGTTGTTGGTTTTGTGTTTAGTTTGGATTTTCTGGTGTGGGTTTTATTTTTTTTAAAGACTTGCATCCCATGTCATTAAGTTCTATTTCATAGATGTTGGAATTTGAAAGTCTAAGCTTTGATTCTAGGGATTGCAAGAACAGCTCATCTGGTGAACTGCTTTCAAATTTGATGTCTGCCTTGTTTACAAAAACTCAAAGAATAGCTACACACTAATTAAAATCCATGAAAGACTGTGGCTTTGGTGTAATTTATACATACACATGCAAAACTACTACATACAGAGATATATGGAAAACATAAATGTATATTTAATAAATACTAATGATAGCCACGAGAATATATGCACCTCTTTTTTATTATATGTAAATAAAGCATTAGCATTTGACAGTACTAGTTCTTACGGGTGATGAAATTGAAGAAAGAATCAAATACAGTTATCACCAATTACTATTTTACAATATCTAGATTCAACTCATAATATTAAATCATAACAGCTCAGTAAACTTCTCTGACTCATTATCAACTGAGCCAGACTGTAATGCCTACAAACGAAAACTACATTTGTGAAAGAATACCTTTGTAAAACGATTCAGCTTTTTAAAATAGTATAATCCCTTCTCATTAAAAGTATTTGTATCTTCTCCACTTTGAGTTCTTCTCTATCATTTTGACAAACATTGTTTCTCTTCTGATTCCGGTTTAGTATCGGAACAAAAGGGACATTCAATTTTTTGAATGTGTGAAGAAATCAGTTCATGAAATATAATTTTGCTTTTTCACACATGAGTAGCTTAAATATGTTATTCAATGTTATCTTGAGGCACAAACATAAGGCATGTAGGTTAGAGAAGTCAAAACTACATATAGTCTGCTTCCTCAGATGTATTTCAAAATATGCAACTGAAGCATATAATGGAAGATATTGTTTAATTAGAGAATATTGAATTTAGTTGCAATCAGGGTCCTATTACACAATAAAGAGTCCCTGAATATACATATGTAATTCCATACATGTTTTCCAACTACAGAAAAGCATCTGTATTTTGTAGCTCTACTTGTGGGAAGAGAGAAATACTTATTTTCTTTTGGAGGTTATGCTAAAACAGCCTCTTCCTTCCCTATACAGTGCAAGAGAAATAAAAGCTTTCTTTAATGGATAACAACTAGAATTTACAGGTCACTTTTCCTCTCCCAATACATGAGGACATTAGCTCCCCCCTCTCCCCCACTTCTCTTTTGTATTCAAATATTTCCACTTCTGCATAAAAATGACTTTTATTATGCAGTTTCACAGACTTTTCCTAGGTTGGCACCCCAGGAGCATAATCCTGATTCACAAAACAAAAACATCTAATTACCCCAGCTGCATAATTCATTGGCCCATAAATAAAAGTTGGCCAACCCATGATCTTATCTGACAGACTCTAAGGAGCACGTGTGGGAATCTTGCTGTGGGAGAAGCACTTGGCCAGGACGGGCAGCAGCCGCTGGGCTTTGCCAGCGGAGGTCAAGCACTCCGCTTGGGTGCCGTGGCCTTGCCAAGGAGAATCGGGGCAAAGGAGAGGATGCCATCTTTCAACCTGGAACTTGTACCCTTTGCAGGCCAGTTAGTCCCGTCTTCAGTCGCTCAGTTTGGTGAATCATTTAACAAGAGGTTTCTATCCACAGCCTGACACACTGCCACGAGCCACGTGCACTTTGTGATTAACTGAACTGCTGTAGTAATGAGCAAGAGAGAATACTCAAATTGGCAATACTGTAAGTATGTACTAAAGGTTTGCTTCCATCGCACTGAGAAGCGAGACTATAATTTGAAAATCAGATGTTGCTCAGACGACAAAAATGAAACACACTTACTGACTATTCCTTACTTTGCATCTATTTTTCCTACAAGGCTGATGAAAAGCTACACGCATTCACACTATTCTGGCAAACTTCCCAACAGAAACCTTTTTAGACATTGACTACAGAGAATTTCTGCAGGTCCTTTCATTACCACTTGTTTGTTTTAATTAACCAGAGTTTCTCTTAAGTTTCTTGAAACCTTTGAAAAAGAGCATTCTGTTTGTTTTCATGATGAAGCATCTGCAATTCACTAAATGACAAGTAAAGACCTGGGCCATTCTTGGTGCCAGGTAGCAAAACACCTTATGGTCTCACATGAATTTCAAATGGAAAGAAATGATTTTTAAAATGACTATGAATTGGGTTCTAATGTGCAACATTTTACCACATAATAAAGACTAAGCCGGAAAACATTTCAATTCTCAACAATGTTTTCATTCTGCGTTATGACAGACACGAGTGGCAGAGAGTCGTCAACCCAGTGGCTAAAGCACTGTATTCATCTTTCATCTCCCAGATCTGGGCTGCAACCACTCGGCAATAGACTCACTTTCTCACTAGAAATGTCATCTTGGAGCTGAGAAACCTTCTTGACAAATATGTTTTTGAAACAGATGTATTTTTGCTAAACATTTTATCTTTGACAAAAATACATTTTGACAGAGGAAGTTTCATTGCAAATTTTTTTTCACCAGCTCTAATAACAAAAAGTTTGACTTTTAGGGCCTAAGTGGGGAAAGTTGCTCAGACTAAGGCCTTGCTGATTGAGATGAGGTCTCCCTGGCTAGGGCAACACCTATTGCTGTAACTACTGGAATGAATGGATCTATCAATTATCCGTTGCCCGGTCCTGAGTTACCTGTTTACCCTATAAGCTACAGGTCCCCCTCCTGGAGCTCTCAGAGCAAGGCTAACAAGGGCACCTAAACCAGCCTCGTCCTCCTCAGCTGGTCTTCACAGCTGTCTGAGTAACTACTCCCTGTACTTAAGTAGTAATTAACAACAGAAATGTTTAGAATAAACTAGTAAGGACAGAGCATTTGAAAAAGAGTTAACAGATGTCCTTAACATTGCTGCTGGCCTAATAACATTGCTGCAGTAATTTATTTGATGTGGAGTTTATTTAGCTGCTGCAAACATATAGGTTTATAATAATTATAAGCAGGTTGCATTAAGCACAATACATCTTGGAAGTGTAACACAGTGTTAAAAATAATCCCCCAAACAGTGTGCCTTAAAGATATCCTATGTGCAATATCTTCTATGATCTGATTGTGAAAAGCTAGCCAGAAAGCATCTTTCAGACTTGGAAAAAAAAAATATATGTATGTATATAAAAAAACAACCCCAGACTTCTTTTACAGATAATTTCGCCTAGATTTTGGGATAACAAACATTCAATTCAAACATCAAATCCTGGCATACTTCAGTAAGCTATCAGCACAGCAGTGCTGCCTTTTTTCCTTTGAAAAATGAAAGAATTAAATTCAAAACAAACAACTTCAATTTAACACCAAACTACAGGATAACCAATCTTAAAAATGTCAAATTGTAATGGATCTTAATACCCATATAAAACACAAAAATAGTGGCATTGTTCCTTGGTAATGCATAGCAACCTTACAGAATTTCAGTGAAGGAGAAAGAAGGGAAAAACACCTTATTACTTCTAACTCCTGCGAGCCATTTTGGTCTCCAAAGGTTTTAGACTGCCTCAGGCCATGTGTCTGCAGTGTTTCGGGAAATGACTTGCCTTCGCACGAACACTGCTATGTTCTGCAGCACTGCTGCCCCCCAGCATCCCCGCTCAATTTCTATTTAACTCTTCCTTACCTGTATCAGCCTTTTTCCCCCCCTTTTTTTCCAGCAAGATTTCAGAAAGGTTTTGCTTAAAAAAAAACCAAAAGAAACCCCAAACCCCCACCCCCCCCAAACCAAAGCCCCCTTTGCTTTTTCTGACAACTTTTCTTAGAAACAAACAAGATCATAATTTATCTCCGTAAATCTCTGAGAGAAAAAGGAAATCAATTTTAAACTAAAATATTTGGAAACAAACCTAGTTTAGCTAGCAATCATCTTGGAGCTTTGAAGTTTGGTATTTCTCAAATGTTTGTCTGTTCTACCTCTGTTAAAAAAAGAATAGGTAGAAAAAAAATCATCCCCATCCTCATAGAACACAATGGCACTACTAAAATTCTTCGCCTATCACTGTATTTAGATTTTTAATTACACTCCCAGCACCACATTACAGGCTATGGTTAAGTCCCTGGATAAGGCCTCATAACTATTAAGTAATCTGCCTTAGCAGCATTTTATTAAAAGTAATAGGAAATAACCCATCTAATATAGAGGGAAAGAGAAAGATTTAATCCTCCGTATAATTTTTTTAACTCACTTAGCAGAGATGGTTTGTGTTTCCCTCTGTTTTCTGTGAAGATTCAAGGCTATGCACTGTGAGCTATTTTGCTTAATAGCTTTTTAAAAAAATCTCTAGAAAATTCCTGCCAAGGTCACCGCTGATTGACTCAAAAATATGACGGTGTACAAGGCTACTAAAATATTCTGTTCATCTCAGAGGTTGAGTAAGCAGCTCTAACTAAGAGGAAAATCAATATAATACTTCACAGTGAAGAAGAAAATGGAAAATAGTTTAGCAGTTAAGTGGTTAATGCAATTCCTAAGTGTTCAGCAATCATTGCAATTTAGTGCCATTTCGATTATTACACAATAAACAGACCATGTTGTCTGGAAGCAAATTTTTATGAGTATAGCTGAAGGGGTTGCAACTTATTTAGCTGCTGAAACTCTAAGGGAAAGAACATTTCTGAATGCTAACACTACAGATCAGAAATACACAGGT
Source organism: Todiramphus chloris collaris (assembly GCA_025345505.1). Classification (NCBI taxonomy): domain Eukaryota; kingdom Metazoa; phylum Chordata; class Aves; order Coraciiformes; family Alcedinidae; genus Todiramphus; species Todiramphus chloris. The sequence continues at coordinate 13,294,807 of JANVCC010000037.1, read as the reverse complement.
ACACTAGAAAGGTTATTTTTAGGTCACTACTATGGTAACTAACCACACTGACCTTTAAAATTAGTATGCAGTTCAAGAAAAATTAAGTTCAGTAAAATGTTCTTTAAACAGGATCGCTTTAATAAACAATATTGCACATTCTTAGAGCAGAATGTTGACACTTTTTACAGCTATTAATTTTACTTTTGTTTCATAACATCATAATGTAATGTATAAGAATATCATGATGCAGAACTGATTAGGAAAAGGATGTAAACTTCCAGAAAACGGATTAAAATATCATTAATTTATATTTAAAGAATTTAAAAAGAAAATGAAGAAAGGTTATATTTATCTTTGCAGAGTAAAATAAAACTGCTACCAAAAGAAGGGCAGTTCTTCATATCATTTGAAGTCACGGAAACATTCAGAATAGGTATAGTTAAAAATCATCCTACTTTGTATCATTTTGTTGAAATACTGAATTTTAAGTGGATTTCAACAGCAGTTCCAGTTCTACAATTTATAAAGTCAAAGACAAAGAGGCAAGAGTTATGTTGAAGGCAGATGAGATAAACAGCACAAGATTAAGGGTGTTTGGTTGATGGCAGCAGGGACTCAGTAAAGAAAACAGTATTTTGAACAAAAGTACCATCTGAATCCACTGTACTAATGCTTACTTAGACAAGCTGTCCATTAGAATCATGGGTTTAATAAATAATACATTACGTGTCAATCCATTAGGTAAGAAATGGAAATCAAATTTTAGCTGGTCATAAAGGTGTGCTGGCTGTTCAACAAAACCACCATTACAGAGATCACATTAACAAGTAGTATGCTGAAAGTTGGAAAGATGCAGTTTACTCCATCAACTTACAATCACCAAACACAGAACACAACTGTTCTAATTTCATTACGATCAATCTCAGCCATATTTGAGACAGGTTTTAATGCTATGTCAAATGGCTGATAGTAAACCAGGTATAGAGTTAGAGAAGATTTTTTATATATATATATAAATAAATATATATATGTCTATATGCGTGTGGGGAGAGGGACAGACAGAAGCATTTTAGTCTAGGTTATACTGTAGAGTTTTTTCATATAGTGACTCTTCCAGAAGAATAAAAAAGTAATTTTAAAAAGGGAAAATTATAACTGCATTTTTTCAAGACTCAATATGCTTCTGAGTAACAGTGCTCTTGAAGTGACTTTTAAATGCCTGGATCACAATTTCTGTGAAAAAGGGAGGAAAAAAAATAAACTCTACAGCTACTGGAATTCTGGGTCACCAACACAGTTTTGCTGCGTTCCTTGAATAACACATTATACCCACACCTCTTTGTTAGTCACAGGCAGGATAGATGGATGCTGGTCAATTAGTAACTATATCCATCTTTAGGCACCATCTGAAATGAGCTCCCTTACAATATACACTGTACAAAGACACAGCAAGGGACAGGCACAATTAGCAATCTAACGAAAAAAAAAAAAACAACCAGTCCCTAAATAAATAAAAAGAATGGACGATAAGCTTCACTAATATCCTTGTTTTACATCCAGATATCTCAGTGCATCCAGCGGAGTGAGCTGGTCCACATTCCAGGGCCACCCAGGAAGCTGCCACTCATGGCAAGTCCATCCAAACCTGTGCTGAGGACTATAAACACAGGCAGGAAACCTAATCTTACGCATGCTAGTTCAATGTATTCCAGGTTACAAATACAATTGAGAAAGAACAGAAATATAGATCTCATCTGCCCATGTTTAAAACATGGCACCCAGGGCAAGCTGATTTCTCTCTATTGGTGCTAACAGAGCTACACTAGCAGCTGTACTCCTTTTTTTTTTTCCTAATTAATACTTATGATAGTTTTTCTTAAAAAAAAAAAGGAGCTGTTTATAAACATGTAGTGACATACCATCAGAGTCATGTTTCCAAAATTTACTGTAAAAGCTTAAGCTTCACATTTCTGAAAATTTAAGACTTACTGATAAGCATCCTCCACCTTTCTATGGGGTACTTTTTTGATAGTAAATAATGAAAATTGTCACTTCTTGAAACCCAACCAAGACTCTGAGCATTCTTCTTGACATCTTTTAAGCCAGGATTGCTAATAGCTGTTGGCCACTGAATGAGCTTAAGGAATGGAAGGTTTTAATTGTGCCAGCCAGATGAGAATGCTAAGCAGGAAAGGAACAAGCTAACAACAGGTAGACTGCCTGGATGGAAACAAATTCTCACAAATGAGTCTCTCGTCAAAGATGACCAGCAAAGACATTTTGCTGTACGGTATGTTACAGTCTCCAAATTTACATTAAAGTAAGATCCAGGTTCTGACAGGTTCTTTTTCACTTTGCTACTTGACTTGAATTTACACAAACAAAACCAAATTTTGGTTAAAACAACAACAAAAAAAATGCTCACGTAAGTAGTAATTCAGAAGTAAGGTTCCACCAATATTACATTTCCCAGCCTTGCATAATAAGAGAAACACGAAGGAGAAATAACTACTGTCTGACACTAGAAAAAACAATGGTGATTAACTACACAGATTTAGCTTTAAAATACAGATTTAACCGCAATACCATGGTCACATACAAGTATGCAGCTTTAAAGAGAAACTACTAATTCAAAGGAAACAGTGGAGGTTTTTGTGTGTGTGTGTGTGTGTGTGTAAATATATATTCTTTTCATCTATTTAGTGTGCAAATTTATTTAAAATGCAGTAAAATGAGAGGCAGGTCTACAGACTAAATACAAAAATATAAGAACGTCAAATGAACAAACTTTTTCACTCTGCAGTTTTTATTTTATTATTAGATGCTATTCCTAACTTGTTAAAATTGATCAAATAGAAAGCTGTGAATAGAGAAAAAATTAAGCCAACTAGAAAAGTGTGACTTGGATTTAATATTTTATAATTGCCAAGGGACATACTGAGATCAATGAATTTTTGCCCGAGATGAACGTCAGAAAGAGATGTACTTCAGTCTTTTAGGGAACATTGGTCTATTTAATTCTTGTGTCTGATGCATGTGAAATATGCCTGTCTTGGCCTTCTTTCTTGCCTTAAGGCCACGCTGGAGGCAGACATTACCACTTTTAATAGGCCGCCATCTGAGGAATGGCAAGGGATCCAATAACCCATCGACTCTAATGGATTTGCCTGTTTATTCACTTACACCTTTTTTTGCAGCTAATTTTAGTTTTGCATGCTGAGTTGTTTCACTTTAAATTAAATGAATAGAAACAAAGGAGAAAAGACTGTGCAGCTAATAAACCATGATTATTTTGGAAGTTCTTCGCAACAGGATCCTCCATATACCAAGGTATATCACTTGAGAACAGATTCACTGCTGTGGTTTTCCACTTGTTGTCAAAATTAACAAAGCTTCTTTTAAATGTAGAGACAAAAAGTAGGTTATAAACTCTTGCTTATAATGCACAGTGTAAAGCTCTCAACTTCAAATCATTAGGAGGGTTGTGAGCATCTTCAAAGAATAATACAGGTAAAGTTAATGATTGCGCAGTATTATCACTAACAAAAATAGTTTACAGTTTAATCTAGTCCTCCATGTGTATCTTGAAGATCATATATAATACTTAATGAGTTACTTATAAACCAAATGGAGTCCCTCTAGATACAGAGGAATTCTGAGTAATAAAAACTTTCACTACATTTGATCCTTAGGAAAAATATACATTACAGGCTAAGACTTATTAGGGGATATAATCTCTATATTTGGATTGCATTAATATTTTGTTCCTCTACAGAAAAGTTCTTCCTCCCTTTCCTTGGGAGACAGCCTCTTGCATCTCGACCTCAACAACCTGAGGGTCCTCTGCAAAAGCTACTGCTCATCAGCCTCTTTTTCCAGACCCATCAGTTCAGGAGCTTTGATTTTCTCAGAAGGGTTGAAAGAAGCTTACTGAGGAGCCACCACTGCGAGTCTCAGCTTCAAAATAGCCCTAAGTAGGTTAGAAAGAGGCCATTTCTCCAAGTTTGCTTGAACCTCCCGGTTCCCAGTGCTCCCCAGGCTCTCTCCATCAGTTAAGAGAGCAGACAAGGGCCAGGTGTCACCTGCTGATGACAGGTCATTCTCTGAAGCTCTGCGGGAGCCTTTGTGTCCCCATCCCGGGGGAATGCATCCCCTCCAGCTACACCAACAGCCTTCGGACAATTACCTGCCCCGAGGAAATCACCTTCAGCTTCCTGGCACCAACTAATCAAATCCAGTCAGGAGTCACCTTTTTTTTTTTAAAGGCATAATAATAATAATAATACGGCTTCTACTTCCGGAAAGAACGGGCCAGGCTCAGTCCCTGAGGTAACCAAAATACAGCACCTCCGGGGTCAGTGCAGAAAAAACAAGCGCTGAACTGTGCCAGCCCCTGGAGCCTCCCGCTTCACCGGGGCAAAACCCCTTTTCTTTTCTAGAATAAAGCCGCATAAAATACAGCAGCACTTGGGTCATTTGTTCCCTCTTCACGACAGAAATCTAAACGCGTGCCATCTGCACGAGACAGGAGCGTGCTGGAAGGTCTGTTGACCGAATTTCAGGAATATGGCTACAAAAGCCCAAAACTTGAGAGCCAAAACTCTGTGCTGCTCCGTGCCACAGCTGCCAGGGAGAGCGGAGATGCAGGGGAAGATGCAGCAAGTCACCCGGGGGAGCCTCTGTGCCCCTTCGTTTAAAAAAACACAGTTTGTTAGGAGGCTTCTGCCCCTGTAAAAAAGGGACTGTAGCACTAAATAGCCATAAAATAACAAAAACTCTCTTTGGAGAGCAACAGATCAGAACAAAAAAGGGCCTGTATCATGTAGAAGGGTCCACAATGATACCAATTACTGATGCAGAAGGAAAGCAGAGCACCTACAAGCAAGCTTTTTTTTTTTTTTCCTCTAGCTGGTTATGTTTCCTTTTAAGGGATCACATCATGAATCTGGCATCTCCTTATTTTTGCCACAAAGGCTTCACCTCTTACAGATTCTGTAATAACATGGTGTGACGTGACATCAACTCTGAGGCTTTACCAGGGCTTTCTGGCTGGGTTTTTTGTCAGTCAGTGGCTTACAAGACATAGCAGTATGTATTTCAAAGGATGATCCACCCATTATGAAAATCAGCATCTTAGCTTTGCATTCATTTTACTGTTAGTAAATCTGTTTTCTCTCAGAATTGAGATTGCAGTGGAAGACCTTTTTTTCTGACACAAAACTATCATTGCTATCCCCTTAAATATCTAGAAAGAATTAAAATAAGGCTCCTCAAATAATTTTGAACACATTTGTATGTCTAAAGTGTGTTTTGAGACAAATATTTTGGGATAGTTACAAATCCAGATTTAATTTTAAAATGGTAACTCAGGCCTATTATTTAAATGTCTCTAAAGCACCCAAACAAATAGGACATTTTACAAGCACACAGACAAGTTAAAATCATCTGTCTGCTTTAGATATGTTTAAGTGAATCTGCAAAACAGAAGTTACATAGCAGCAGAATTCTTTTTTCCCCCCCAAATTGTATTTGTAGACCTGGATACTAACTCCCAGACACACTGTGCAAAGAAAAATGGGAACAACAGACTGAAGTTGGGATTGATTTACTTCATTAGCTGGGATTACAAGTTTAACTTACAAACCAGAGGTCAAAATTTCTCATTAACAAGGGGGCCATGAATTGCTGCAGGGCTTGGTTCAAGAGGAGACCACTCTTATTACTAACTACACATTTCAATCTGTCTTTGATGTTCTCCTTCTACCCTCCTCCCTTTTATTTTTTGGCAGAGGAGTTGATTTTAATTGTAGCTATACAACACAGCTCAGTTTGCCTGAGAGCCAGCCTCCACATCTGCAGTGAGTGCAGTTCTAGTGATATTGGGTGCAGTCCATAGCTTAGGGCTAATTTTAATGGCTCCCCTTTTCATACAAGGCTCAGATTGTTTTCCACGTGATTCCTGTTAATTTAGCTGCAGGAAAGGGCATCAGTTTTCCTTGTGAGTTTCTGATCCATACTTCTAAACTAGGTGAAATGTATTAAAGAAGAGAAATGATCACAAAATGAGAGATTCAATTTTCTACTACCTCCTTAAACTGATAAAGCAAGTAATCCCACTGTTTTAATATCCAAAAGAGAAATACAAGATATAAACGATATTTCTTACGTCTGTATTTTGATAAGCCTTTAATTTGTGAAATGCTGTAAAGAAGCTCTTGAAATCTCTAACATTGCTAAGGGTTAAAAAAGGGAATGCTTACATGTCTGTATATTGCACATTTTCAAAATCCACAGATTCCAACTAAGATTTCACAGTACATTTCTCAAAACAAGTAAGAGTAGTGTGCATTATGGCAGCAGATGGTGTAGTACACCATCAAATAATAAAATGTTTAATACATATTTTATATTTTTTTATGAATAGAATGAAAATAACTGTAAATAGTCAAAGGCAGAGTATTCAAACAACTGAGAAGTGCACATTCTACAGGACCTACTACAGTTTTTAAAGGAAAGCATGCCACTGATGCTGGTTAAACAGCTGAAATTTTCATACATTACCTATAGTTAAAATCATAATCAAATTCGCCTCAGCAAAGTTATACTCTGTACAACTGAACTGCCTTCAAGCACTGCAAAACCGTAAAACCCCGAGAAAAGGAATAGTCAATTTTTATAAGCAAAAAATGACGTATATCATTTAACAGAAATACAGTATGACAATTATTTTTCATAATTTAAATGTAGGGGGAAAAAACTGCTAAGGGTAACAGTTACCAAAATATTTTTTCCTAGATACAGTGTCTCCTCTTTGTTTACATACACCTGTTTTGACTACAAAGAGATATCATCTCCAGCTTCATACCTATTTATTACTAGTACGTAATGAAAGACAATTTTGCACATGGTAAATTCATACAGGTTTATGATGTAAAACCTTAAGGTGAAAAGGCAGGAACAACTACATGAGTAATTTTAATTTAGGACCAATACAAATGTCTATTTATTCTAACAGACAAAAATCTGTACATTACACAGATCTGTTCTGCATTTCCCATTTTCTATTGGGCCAAATTTCACTTCACATGTAACAGCTGAGGGTAGCATATATTAAATCACTTTTGTTTTACTTGTTTATATTAACAGTTGCTGTTAATACTCCGTTTTCCAAGCTTTTCCAGTTGCCAGCCAACATGAAAGCATTAAAAGGTATGCTTTTAAATCACACTTGGAGCACGGTATTAACTTTTTCTGATGGCGAAGTCGGTCTGTTTTTGTGCAGGTCTTCTATTGCTAGTTTGTAACTAATCTGCCTGCTGGAACTTCATAAAGACCCTTTGTTTGCTTCTGGAAGTAAGATTTAGGGAGATATAAGGCAAGGCAGGCTTGGTCAGCTATCGGTTTCATTCCTGTTGGCAGCACAGGTCAAGTCCCTGGCCACAAATTCCAGTCACCTTTACAAAATCTGCTAAAGCATCAGTAGCATCTTATCAACACAGGGTGCAACAGCTACCTTCAAGTTTCAACAGGGGGTTATCTTAACAACTAGACATCTTTAAAAGGTCATTATTGCAGTCTAATTTCAAACTGGCACCAAAATGAAGGGTTGTCTTTGTGTAGGATTAATTTAAAAACCTCAGGATTTGATGTCAGTGGGAAATAACCAGCGTGGGACTCATAATGCTGCCTTCTCCTGCTTCTGGCCAGCACCTAGGGCTAATTTCTTAGGAGATGAAAACTATGACAAGCCCTTCAGTTAAGCTGAAAGCAGGCAGCAGTCCAGTAACACCCACAGGCCTCAGAGGCATCCTGTGACCCCCTTAGAAAAGTCACATTCACTTTGCTCTTGAGAAAGGAAAAATAATGCTGGAGGCATTTTGTTTTAAACCATGTGAAATAAGGAAATGTGAGGATGTGAAAATGAAGTGAAAAAAGTTAGAATTCATTTCCTCCCTTTGCAATGACTTAGAAGCAAAACTGGTTCATTTTGAAAGTGTGTGTAAAAATCTGATACATTCACCAGTAGGCAGTGACTACAAAATGCTTAAGGTAAAATATGTAAATATGTAAAATAATCTCTTGAAAACCATCTCCTTTTGTGCTTGAAAGCATTTTATAAAAGCATCTTTATTTCTCAGTAGCATTAATAGACAGAAAGAAAAGTTACTTCTTGTCAAAACAAAAAATAACAACAAAATTCAAGGTACTACAAAAATATTTTGAAACAAATCTGCAGAGTGGAGAAAGGGAAGAAAATTAATGCGTAAGTTCCTTGGCTGACTTCTGCCCTTTTAGTATTAATCTGAATAATAATAAAGGAACATGTAAATTACAGTTTCAAAATTTTAAACGGGGTTATTTTAACTATCATAGACTTAAGGCAAACCTAATCTGCCAAGTCTTCACTCTCATTTCATTCTAAAACTGTGCCTCACTTTTTTACTCCTATTATGCCTTTTAACTTAGATGGGCTTTTTATCTCCTAGCTAAGCAGATCCAAGCTCATTTTCTTGTTCATATTAAAGAGGTCTACACAAATGTACATTCAGCCTGTTTATTACTTGCCACAGACTGCTAATCTTGTTCCAAAATATTCTCAGTAATAAAAGGTTCCACTTTGAGGACCCATTAGAATGCTCAAATTAGGAGTACATGAATACTTAAAACTTTCATTCTCTGTCCTAAATTCTTGAGCTGTATTATCATAACTATATAATCAAAACCAAGTAACAGAATTCATTAACATTAATACAATTTTCAAAAACAGTTTCACAAGTGAGGTCTCAATTCTGGGAAATGAACTCCAGCATTAAAAAAAAGCTTGCCTTGATTTTTTTTTTTTCTTCCCTTATTTGAAGAAAGAGGAGAATAGGTAAGGACAGCTAAGATAAGGGACACATAAGGAAGACGACAGGAAACAAAGGCAAAAGATGGGGACCTTGAATTACTGCAATACCCAGGCAACTGATCCTTCTACCATAAGACTACTGAGAGCTGGCTGGAAAAATTCACATGGCATCAGACTCCAATATGGTAACATAACTACATAAACACCCATGCTAAAAAGGAAGTATCAATAAATTGGAATTATTTTGAGACATGGCAGAATTTATACAGTCCCGTTTCTTTAAAACAATCTCTTTCAAATGAAAAACTTTTCAACACCAACAATAATAAATAATAAAATAAACTCTTTGCAGCACCACATCTAAGCCCCACAACTAAGCCACCCCTTTTGCTCATATATGGAGAGACAGTCATATTTCTGTGTTGTAGAAAACTTACTACTGTTACCCCAGAATCTTAGTACAATACTGTGAGAAGCTGAAAAGAAAGCTGAGAATCTGATAATGCCAAAGAAGGACACATCCAAAGTCCCCACCATTTTCTTTTCCGCGGTATTGAGGTTAAAAGGTTAAACAGTAGGAATGGCAAAATTATGGTCTGTTATCTCTATGAAAAGGAATCAAAACACTCAGCTTAATTTTCCTCCCCATCATCCACTCAAAGCTGTAATTTTTCAGTAAACAGAGGATGGAACAATGCATCTTAACATGCAGACAAGCTATTAATCTTGGAAGGTATGATTCTGCCAAATGGTTAAGTCTGAAGTGCTTGCTTGAATTAAAATATTTAGATAAACTGGCAATTTTTTCCTCTACGTAAGACAGCTACAGCTAATGGGTCAAAACATAATATGCCTGTCCTGTTTGAGCTCACAGACATTTGTACAAGTGTCACAATCATTCATGTGACACTTGCCTGCTTTATTATTCCATGCCAAAAATAAGCAAATGTTTACAAGATTTGTTTCTCTAAAGCATATAGAGAACATATAAGAAAAGGGAAAGATAATGTATGTAGGGAAGCTTAATAGATACTAAGACTGCTGCTTCACAAGATCACTTTTTTACATCTAATGTTCTCCTCTCTGTGTTCTTTACATTGTCATTAAATTACTATAAGGATGTTTATAATCAACTCCGTTATGGTCAAGCATGCATTGGCCTGTAAATTCAAACCTTCTGTCCTTCCATCAGCCATTCACTTCCTCACAGGAACAGAGGAGCTTCATGACTGTAGGCATTTGAAATATCCTGACTATATGGGCACACAAACTCCTCCTCATCAGTTCTGAGAGAAAGAACAAGTACGTGTATGCACTCTCTGATGGCAATTGCAGTGAAACTAAACAGCTTCTTTCTGTAATTCCTGTATTTTAATTTCACAGCTGCTCTTTACTGAGACTTACACATATAACCATTGCTAGAGAAGTATAAGAAAGTTAATAATTGTTAAAGGGTTACATGAAGATAATTGTCCTATTTCTTCTGAATTGCCAATACTGATTTTGCTGTGAGGGGGGATTATGGAAAGAAATAGAACACTAGAGACAGGAAAGTACTGTTACCAAAATAATCTAACAAATGCAAATACAGCTCACAGTATTAACAAAAGTGTTGAGTCTAAGACTATAGACAGATGTTAGCTTTGGATCCAGCTGTGCTGATCAAAGGCTTTATGCCCCCCAGCTGCTCCTCACTGCCCCCTGCTGAAGTTATTATCCCGAAGATCTGCCAGCAGAGTAGCTTGTATGAGTGCTCCCTAATTCACTCCAGGCAATATCAGCTCATCGAACACATACCACCTATTTACATTATTTAGAATAATCCAGTTGATTTTGTCTAAAATGAGTGCGCTTGCATGAACCATTCCACCATCAGAACTTCACGGTGCTGACCTCCGTAAGAAGTCATGCAGATGGCAATGAGTGTAGTTGCGTGCACTGCAACTGTCATTCTATAGCCTCAGAAAACAGTCACTGCTAAAATACCATCTCCCCCAATAATATAAATAAAAAGCATTTTAAAAATCACCTAAGCAAATAAAGCAATGCCTAAAACCTGATTTATTTTTTTTGCAACAGAACATCCATGGAATTTTCCTACCGAACTACAGGTAAGACTTAAAATAGCCTTGACATTTGAAAACAGCATCACCAATAATGATATAGATCTCCCATAACTTAAAACATGCACAGCACCAAACCCAACACTTTTGTTCAAATAATGCTTGTAGGAGATCACTAAGAGCAGCAACTTAAACCACAAGCCAAAATGTTGTTTTATTTAGTGATTCTTGATTTTGAGTGAATAGATTATGCCCAACTCATCTTTCACACTGAAAAGAGATGAGATTTTTGTTAATAAAGGCAAAACTAAATGCACAGATCAGATACTGTTTAGAGCTGCAGACTCCTTATCTAGCTATGATATATTCCCTTTCCAGTCTGTAAAATGCATTGTAAAACAATGAATTTTGGATCATCTTCCACTTATTTTTGGAAGTGTATTTCAAGCCATTCAACACACATTTCTCAACCTTATCAAAGGGTGTATACTGTTATCCTATACATGTTTAAACAGTTCTCTAAATACTAATCGCAACCATCTTTTCAATTGATTTCAGCCTGCTCCAGTACCTTTTCTCTTGAGGTGACTAACTGGCAGTACCTGAATTCATCACAGCCTGATTAATTATGCTGCTTTCATATAAAGGGGAAAGAGACTTCAATCAGAAGTGGTAACCTTAAACAGTACCTGTTCGCAGTGTTTCAGAGTTTCAGTCCCAGATCCATGCACCTTTCACTTGCTTTGCGAATTCTTAGTAATTACTTCTCCCTTACTTATCACAAAGGTCAGCTCAACTGCAACTGGTTGAATAACTGAAGGAAAAGGTTTGGAACATTTTAGCTCTAGTGAATAGAATTTAAACAAGTTAGAGGAAGATACTATAAATTTTATCTGATGGTCTCCGCTTGATTACCATAACCTAACTCCACTTGCAATCAACCATTTTTTCCTCAACTCAACACTAAACATAGCGGGAGTTTCGGGAATAAACGGGGAAGAGCAGTGTGGAGTCAAATGTCAGAGACCTCTTTTCTTCTGCACCTTTAGAGGTGATTTCCTTAAATTATCCAGAAACTGGGAAGCATCTGGCTATTATCTTCTAAAGCAGGCCTATCATCAGAATATACAGATGGCCTCAAACATCCCCCTACCTAGAAAGTAGTAGTGGTTTTGCTTGCTTTCTTTTCATGCTTGTTAACATGCAAAGGCAAATTAATCCAAGACAAGAATCAGACGTGTCTAAAATACACACTAATTAAACTGAGAATGAAAATAAATCTAAGTTATATATGTTCACATAGTATTTATTGTTCCTTTACATAAAGGAACAAGGAACTTGGCAAATATTTCTTATGAATAAAGGCCCATCTTCACAAAAGTATGGGTTATGAATAGCAATGAACAAGATAAGAGCACATAAGATAAAGTCAACTACAGTAAGCCACAGACAGAAGCAGAGCCAGACTGACAATGGAAGAATTCCCATCCTACAGAGCATTCTCTATACAATCGTTTAATGCCAACGCACATCAGCATTTATACTGAAAGAGATGCTTTAGAGAAGTATTTTTAAATGCAAAGTTTGGGATATCTTTCTCTTTTTTTTTTTATATATGGATAATACTCAAAGCATATTTCTCTCTATGGACTTAGGTCTCTCGTGCTTAAAGTCTGTAACATGCCTGTGTGCTCTGCTGCTAACGGCGATTTGAAGAATCCGCTGTACCTACGGAATTGTATTATGGAGATCCTAGAGGGTATGAGTAAAACTTGTTGAAATTAAGTTCTAAGAATATATATAAACGTAGGTGATTGGCTAGTGTTTAGTTAAAGTCAAGAGTAGGAGGTGCTCCCATGTATGTCCCTCATAGCCAATTGCCTCAATAATAAATATGCAGGGTTGACTGTGGAATCAGGTGCTTTGAAGAAAAATAATAATGGTTTGGAAATATTGACAGACCAACAGGATTCCCTCTTTCATTTGAGGCCACTATTTTCCTGTATGAACAAAAACTGCAAGAAGATAGCTTACACTGTCACACTTAGGCAAACGGAGCTGGCTCTACCTACATACAAAACACAGTGACAAAAATCATCCCTCTTCTTCACTGAAGGATGATGCTACTTCAGACTTATGGACCCAGGTTGACACATCCCTCTTAATTAGGTAAAATAATGCTGCAGCTAATACAAATCAAAAGAATTTACATTCTTACAGCGTAAGTAGAAGAAGTATAGTACTAGCTTGCAAAAGAAAAAAAAAAACAAAAAAACCCCCAAACCAACCAAAAAACCAAAACAAAAATAAAAAGAGATTCTTTAATAAACACTATTGTTTAAATACTTAAGGCAGGTCCTCCTGTAAACTCTCATCTTTATCCAATTTCTGTAGACAACAGTCTGATTTTTGTCACGGACAAGAAATTTCAAATGACAGAATAGCAAGCAATCAGAAAGCATTTTGTGAATTAATTAAAACAAGATGTGAAGTTATATTATTCATTGACTTGGTAAAACATTCTTCTAAGGAGAACAAAATATAAATAAAAATTCAATGGGTTTATTTTCAGTTATATGGCTGCCTTCTTTTCAGAATTTTTCCTCAAAATTTAACCATGAAAAGAATACCTTCGTATGTCTGAACAACAGAGTTTAAAAGATGTACTTAGTATTTTATCAATTACAATTAACTTTGATATTAGTATATGCAGTCAAAGATAAAAGTATACATATTCCAAAGATACATATTGTGGGCACAAATTAATCATAAAAATTGCAGTAGAGGAGCTATCTCCTTCAATCTCTGATTTGGCTGGCTCAACCAATCTGCTATGGCCATTCAACCAGTTAAATAAATTTCTATAATGATTTCACCATTTTAGGCTGCCTATCTGCAAGTTCTTACTGTCAGCACGAATTACTCTGTTTGCTGCAATTCCCCCATCAATTGAGACAAAGTATGACTGTTGTAGTGTTCTGTTAACATGACATGCTTCTCATGTATCTGTATTCCAAATGTCAAGATGATACGGCACAGCCAGCCAGAAGTGTTCTATTATCAGATCTAGAGGAACAATTCACACTAAAGGGTAGACTTCAGAATAGGTAGGTAAAGCATTTTCTTTGATATGCAATCTCTAGTTTGGTGTCAATTCTGAACACCTTCTCCACATTATGGTGTCTTTCTATGCAACTGGAGTGTAAGCCGCTTAAAGAGGATTAATCTGACACAGCTTGATTTGTCTGTTTTACGTGATGCTCATTCTAACCAAACCTAAGTCAGGTAGCTTTGTCTTGAGAGGGAGAGAGCAGAGAGGGCAAAAAAAATTGCTTTTGTTTTGTTTTCTGGAGGAAAACTGTATCAGAAATTCAGCACAAATCAGAATTTTTCAGAAAAGAGCTACTCAAATATACCAACAGAATGCTAGAAATAAAAATATAACTCTGAAAGCTCTAAAAAAAGTCTATAAATGTTTTTAAGGTTTATACGATTACACATTTCATTTAAAGTGCAATGACTCTAAATATAGAGTCTAATGAAATAAATCAGAAGTAACAAATGAGATGGCCTTATTAAAAAATATTTTGAAATTAGAAGACTCTACGTTAAATTCATCATTTAAATAAAAAAAGGTAAAAATCGAATTTTGTAGTATCTATAGCTGGAGTAACATTTTCACAAGAAGAAACACAGCTTTGCTATCTGTCACCCACACACTTAGTACAATTTAACAACATTTACTACAGTAGTATATAATACTTACATAGTAAGGGCAGGAATATAGAAAATCATGTTAAAAAGTAATTGGTCTTGATCACCACCAGGATAAATGGCTTAAAAGGCAATATATAACCTTTTAGAAGTTGTCTGAAGTCCAGAAAACCTTGTAGCTCAGTAGAGCTAGTGTAAAAAACGCATTTGGCTTCAGACCAGCCAGGATTTACTCCTAACATTGGCTGAACAAGCTGAATTATGGATTACATTACATTTTTTATATATGACAGTGTAGAAAAGAAACCCAAATAGGTCGAACTGGCTTATTAATCACGGTAACTAAAATAAATACTGTGAATAACATCAACAGATGGGCCATAAACTAGATCTAGGTAGAGACTTCTAAAGACACTCGGAACATTGGAGTCTCCAGTAAGTATAAAGAGTGTCAACTAAAAAGCATTACCATGTCCACTAAGTATTCTTAACTTTCATTTATTGGTGCAAATTGATGAGATGCCAAATAAAAATGTACAATGTACACAATCTGTAGATTTAATTACCTAGAGACCAGAGTCAACATAAACAGACTCTAGCTTATTACTTTAAGAATTTACTCTGGACATATTTCACTAAGAGTGTTCCGAAATAATGTATTGTTGCTTACGTGATTTAGACACTGAAAAATGCTCAAAACTAAAAATGATCATCTGGGATGGAACTAGATCACCTGTTTGTAGTTCTTATTGCCTTTAACCAAGAAAAGCCACAGAACACATCCCATTTCAGGTAAGCTCATAACTAATTGAGGATTCAGACTCAAAGTCCTTACGACAGACTTACGGTTGTCAATGCATTTAGGGAAAAACAAGAAAAAGAAAAAAGTGAAACTCAATTAAAGGAGGGAAGGGGAATCAATGTGCTGAACCTTGCATTTTGTGTTATAAACAATTACTTATAGAGATGAGAAAATTAATTTTGGCTTTGGAGACAAGCACCAGGCATATTTTTCAGGTCCAACAAATTTAGCTCACTTTCTGCTTCATTAAGATATTTCTTAAATATTTGTAAAAAGTTTTTATGCTATTACATAAATATGAACACAAATGAAAAGAAGAAAAAGAAGGATTAACAAAGCCTTTCTAAAGACAGAAATGTAGGTGGCTTCTTTTATGGCTTGGGAAAAAACATATCACTGGCCAGTGGTATGGCCCCGGAAAAAAATGCCCTCTGCCAACACCTCCCTTATAGATAAAGCAGGCTGTAGTGCTGCTGTCTTTTTGATCAAGAGAAGAAATCCCATGCCAATGACTGTTTCCCCTGACAGACTGCTTGTCCTTTTTAATGTTACATGAGAGCACCAGCCTGAATTTCCCTCCCCTTAGAGCTAGTACCACTACCACTGATTAGAGATGCTGGTCTGCCTAGGGGGACTCACTTCTTTGGCCAAGGCTGTTTAACCTGTTGTGCTCCTTTTATTCCCTACCTTCTCCTTTGGAGATAGAAACTTTGCCTTTTTTTTTATAAATCTTATAGTATGCCCATTCTCCTAACAGAGCTTCCTCTAAATTGTTCAGTAATTGGTCCATCATACAGAGGTTCAGCATTTTTTATGCTCATGGCTTTGCAAGAGACTGCCATGCTCAAAAAGACCGGAGAACTATCTTTTATTGATAATTACAGCATGGGCCAACACTATTTCCATGCTGTTAAAGCATGGAAATTACTATTTGTGATACCTTCAAACACAGTTGCAGAAAATCTCATCATTCTCTTCATTTGCCTTCCCATACAACACTACTATTCTTTGTCCTTTTGTTTGCTGACATAATTATTATACCAAGATTACTTCAAACAGAATAATAAAAGCAACAGCAAAACTAGCAGTGGAAATAGGTCTAGTGCACTGCCTCCTTCAGACAGCTAATCCATTGGCTCATCATAAAAATGAGAGGGTGAATTAGGTTAAGATCTCACAAAGTTTTTCCACAGCCTAGAAGTCTGACTCTTAAGGACTTGGGAGATTTAAATGACCTCAGGTGTCCATACATAATCTTTATAGTAGTTTAACTTAGTTTTAGTTAACTATGTGAAACATGCATGTGTGTGTATTCACTCATGCTTGGCAAAGTGCTGCCATGAAACTAACTTACTGGTTAGCGAAAGTGCCCCACGAAACTAACTCCGGATTCCCACAAAGTGGGACCAGTTATAAAAAGGGCATAAAAATCATAATTTTATTCAAACCAATGTAACTTCACATAGACCAAAAAGTGAGATTTTGTTCCAAAGACAGAAGGAAAAGGAGGAGGAAAAAAAAAATTGGATTGATAAGTGATGGAGACACTCATGGTAATTTTATCACCACAGTCCCTCTAGACTGTAAAAAATTTCCTTAAGTTGTTCCCAGTTTTAACATGTCTGTTTTGTTTTTTGACCATCTCTCCCACTGTCTATATTAAAAAAAAATAAATAAACAAAAAATCCAGTGTAAAAAAGCATACCAAGGCTGGGGAGCTGCGATTTGCAGTACTGCATGATGCCCTTCCCTTCCCATTGCACCTCCCCTGCAGCACTGGCTGCAAGCCTGTAACTTGAAGGCAAGCAGTAACTAAGTAACTAATAAATAAGGAGTATACCACTAAAGTAAACAGTACCCTAGCTATAATTAGCTAGCACAGACAAGCTGCTGGTGGTGGATGTCTCTCCGAGTTCCCTCAGGCCCTCTCCAGCCCAACTCCCCCACAGAATCCCTTTAACCAGCATGCTCCTGTTTGACTCCAGGCAAAATAAAAACAAAACCCCCTTTTTTCCTAGTCACTCACTAGAACAGAGCATGTAACAAAAGGAACACCAAGCTGAAGATCTCACTATCAGATATTTTTACTATATTACTTCTCTAAAAGCAAATACAGCCTGTAATATTCAAGACACATTGGGAAACTTCATAGACCTGCATTTAAAACACAGCAATAGTCTCAAAGACTTTTGTGGTCAAATAACATGAGACTTCCAAAAAAATGCAGTATGCCAATTTCTAGAACAGAAAAGGTAAAACCAGAGAGAACCAAAGCATTTCCTACGGATCTGAATCCATTACAGATTAGAAAACCCAACTTGATGAAGCAGGAAACACAAGGAGATTGACAGGAACACTGACATACACAGTGGTCCAACAAAAGCTTATGGCATGTAATTAATGTTCTACATGAGGCATGTTACTAACTTCAAACAAACTAACCACCGTGCTTAGAGTTAAGCATGTGCACATGTCCTTGCAGGTCTGGAGCTCCAGCACGTATCTTGATTGTGGACAAACAGGACCCATTTTACTATCTTTCTTACAAATATATTATGTGCAACACACATTGCCCATGTAAACAGTTTTTAATAAAGCCAGAAATCTGTTTTCAGCTCAAAGTTTAAATATTTGAGGCACACCTTTGAATTTTATCATTGGCAAATTTCAGCCAAATTCTGAAGGAGGAACGTGGGCGGTAGGAGGCCGGTCGACATATGTGGAGGAAGTGTGAACATTCATTTCCAAATAAAACAAGTGTTTGCTCAAAACAATCTTATCTGGCATTGAATGGGATGGAAGACAAAAGGAAATTAATCTATTCAATGATTCACCTGACTCTTCTAGATGAGGATCAATTAGAAGGGAAACATTGCCACTTTAAGATCTAAATCTTTCTATGCATATGTTGAAAAGTAACTTGGAAATTTTCTGGTCAGGTTTTAAAAATTATTTTCACTGACATCTAAAAATGTCATAGCACCTTGGGCCTTACCTTCTGAAGTCAATGGAGACACTCAAGTCAATTCTGACAAACCCTCAGCAAGAACCTTTCAGACTTACTTTCTCTTAGTCTTATCAGTTTTATTTAGACAGAAGAAACAAACTGTGGAATTATAAGTGTTAGAAAAACAGAAGCTGCAAAATATATTTTATCCTTTGGTATCTGAAAATCAGTAAGACAAATGGAGAAGACAATTGAAAATGCAAGAGAAAAACCCAACCCAAAACCAACCCCCAAACAAAAAACCCACCAGACTCTCCATCCCCACAAATCCTCAAGGTAGCTGCCTTTTACAAGAAGTAAAACAATAATACTCTTTCACAGTAACAGCAGAAGACCTCTATGGGGATTGATAAATAACAAACTATTAACTGCTCAAAAGTCATTTTACCAAGTTCTCATTTCCCATGCTAAGAAGCTGCACACACTGTATTTACAAAGTATCCATAAATAGGAGGATTTTAGTTAAAAAAACCCTGAATAACAAAACACTATTTAAAACTCCAGTAAGAAACCTTTGAAAAGCAGAGAAAGAAATGCTCTAGTGGTCTCCTCCTTTGTGCTAGATCTACATTATGCAGTCAGGTGGGATCAACTACCATTTCCAACTCCAAATGAAGCAAAAATCCAGTTTGTCTTGGTCAATAAGGAAAAATGATAAATATCATTGAACCTCTGTCAGAATATTTTGTGTACACAGACGAAAGGAATACACACGGTATGCAAACCTGTTCTACTAGTAAAAAAGAATGGGTTTGCTGGCACAGAGCCAGTTTCTGTTTTCTTGCATTGCAGCCTGGCTTTTTCCTCCTGTCAGCTGAGATTCATGCAAAGTTGTTCTGCTGTTTCCTGACTCACTCTGCATTCTGCCTGTTTGCAACAGGCACAGAAATGTATTTATATACATTCACTCCAAATTAGAATTATTAGTCATCATTGCAAATATAGCATTATCCATCATTTGTAATGCCTTCCTACTTTTTATTACTATGTCTGTAAAATGCATTCAAGTAATGTTTACAAATCTTGTTTCACAAAATAAAACCAAAATTCTCAAAAAAAATAGAATGTGTTCGTCATGGGCTAAAAAAACAATCTGCAATTAATTTTTTTTTAAATAGAAATTCACTGTTGGGACAATTTATTTTTAAATTGAAACCTTGGGTTATTAAGAATAAGAAAGTTAGATGCAATTATGAATTAGGAGAACATCTATATAGTCTTTCAAAAGACAGGTTCTCAAATAGATAGTATCACATATTTTTTTCAAATTATTTTTATATTTATTTCCCTTTCGAAAACAAGAAGTAAAATAAATCAGAGAACTGAAGCCAAACTTGAGATTTTTCAAATATTCATAAAATAGTGTGCATATAAATCCATTTTAAAAAAAAAAATAGGACAGACTCCTTAACTTTCTTATCTTCTTGAAAATTTAAACCTATATATTTAATTGAGAGTTTTAGGATACCTAAAATGAAAACATAACTGTCAGCAGCAGTGACATCCTACACCAAAACAGGTCTGAGAGAACCACTGCATTCTATCACATCAGTGGTACATGAAGCAAAGAGTGCTTTAAAAGGCAATGATACAATAAATCATAACAATTCCTCCTGTTCTGCTGCTAGTCCACAGGTTTAAAAGTGCAAAAAGCAAGCTTTAACTTCCTGGACCATAAACACTTGTAAAACGTGTTCTGGTCTATTATATCTGCTTTCATATAACTCAAGCTTAATAAGTGTAAAGGCTCTTTAGATTCCAATGCTTTCTAAACGTATCTTGACCACTTAAAACAGAAAGTAAATTATCAAGAGCCAGCCATATATTATGAAGACCAAGCTAAGAATTGAGTTGTAGAACAAGTCATCATTCCAAGGACCTTTGGAAGTGGATTATTTTAGCTCCAAAAAGGTGAGGGAATAGCCTAAAGATTTGCTAAAAGCATGACAATCCCACTGACTGGTGTTTTTCCCCAAATAAAAGACTATTCATTGGTTCCAATTTTTCCAGATGTGTCAGAAGCAGTTATGCATCACAGTTACGTTGGCCAATTCGTGAACGTCTAAATCTGCATGGTATTTGTTGAATAGACACTTTGGAGACAACTCAATCCACAACCCTCCTGTACCAGAGACTTCTGCAA
This sequence comes from Todiramphus chloris collaris, assembly GCA_025345505.1. Lineage (NCBI taxonomy): Eukaryota > Metazoa > Chordata > Aves > Coraciiformes > Alcedinidae > Todiramphus > Todiramphus chloris. Next base: position 13,274,248 of record JANVCC010000037.1, on the reverse strand, counting down.
GACTCAGTATACATTTCTTTTTGTTTAAAAGGGCAAAAAGGGAAAGAAACAAGGCCAGGCTTTCCAAGAGACAGATCTGTCATACTTTATCATGTCTGACTGATTCCAAAGAGAAAATTACCCAGTATCCTGGTTTCTTCTTAATAATGTTAAAATATTAACAATGGATTTGAGGAATAATTGCAGAGGTTACTCCAATGTTTATGGATAACTTCTCACTTCAAGCATGAAGTGAGAATGCCAGCTGTCATGTGTGCAAACAAATTAGTCACATTGACTCCTGTGTAACTAAAAAGAGACTTCAGTCAGAAGTACTTTTTTCCCCAACTATGTGCAGTACCCAAGTGCCTCCCAAATGATAATGAATTCATCATTACATTTCCACTTAAAAATTAGGAATTACTAGTAGTATAAAAATCTGATAGACAGGAATATTAAGTAACTTTTCTATGTCTGCATTTGGAAGTTTCTGGTATATGGCAGATTTCAAAGTTTCAAACCAAAATCTTAATCATGTTTTATACAAAACTTAAACATAAAACCATCTCTAAAATGCTCAAGTTATACCATCTGGAAGATGAGTTTCATTTAAAAAATATGATTCCTCATATCCAAATTACATTTCACAATCACTTCAGTAATTAGTTTTTCTCTACACAAAACATCACTGTTTTAACTCTAGTTGATTTGGGACTTTCCAGGTCTTCAAGAACATTATCTTTCTTGACTAATATAATGGTTGGAATATACTGGATGAGAAAAGACATGAAGTATCAGATCTCCCTTGAGTGCTGGCCTAAGATACAGTCCTGCAAATTCTGGAAGATAGCGTTTGGTATGGCTTGCTGAATATTCTTAAGATGACTGCTCTTCCACTATGTGAGAAGGATGTTTTTTTCTTATCCCTAAAATGACTGTCTTCAATAAGTGGTGATTCACTGAACTAGCCCTGAAGCTGCCTTTGGAAGCTCAGTATTCAAAAACCATCTGTGCCAGCAAGTACCAGGAGAGGGCTTTCACTTGATATTTAAACCAATTATACCCTCAGATATTTCAAACATATACTCTATATTTATGTATTTTGGCATACTAGCCATAGGTCTTGATGAAAAGTCAAATTATTTAATTATTATTACTAAATACTGAAAAACACTTGCACTTAACCTCTACACTTTTAATTCCATAGTCACCTAGGCACTACTCAAATATTTAACCTGTAAAGCTACCTGTCCTAGTCTTGTAATGGTTAATGCTTTTCTTAAAGCTTTAACTTTCCCAATTACATGAAAATCCCTATTGAATAAAAACCCCCAAATTTTAATCCTAGTTTTAAAAGGCATATAAATTCAAGAAAAAAACTTGAATACACGAACTGAATAGATTCCAAACCCATAAGGTAAACAAAAGCAACTCAGAATTTATTATTTTTATTCTGACATTAGAGGTGCTTAAGGATATTAAGTAAAGAGGTTAAGTGATTGCTGTCTTCCCTTTCCTGTACATGTCATCCACTGTTGTGTACCAACACAGCCATTAACAGGACACACGGAGCTAATAAGAATCAAGCAGTACTGCTGCTAAATGCATAACATGTTTCAGGATTGCTAGATACCTAACTTGATAATCATACATTAAAATCCAAAAAGTGGTAACATCTAAAGATATTTTCCAGTAATTTTGTCTAGTATCATTAAATTAATTAAGAATCTGTAACACTGCAATATTTTCAACTCTGCAAGGCAGAGAAGCTGAATTCTTCCAAAGGTATCTCTTTTCTCTTTACCCCTTCTCTTTCTCTCTTGATCTAAACCACATTATAATAATAAGCACGCTGAATTACTGATGAGCTGCTAGCTGCTACAGAGGAAGCTGTGTTTCTCCCAGATTATCTAAAATATGAGAAGACAAGAAAGGTAAAAAGAAAAGAAATAGAATAGAAAGTGAGTGAAGAGCAGGTGATCTCAAGTTTGCTGTCTCTGCCTTGTTCCAAGTTCCTTTTCCAGTGCTCAATGGGCTCTAGGCCAAACTACTTCAGCAAGCTAAGCAGAAAATACTCACTTTTTATTGTTTTTAGGTTGGTTTTCTGCCAATTTATCAAATGGAAACAGGTTAGCACAGGGTACGACATAAGCCAGAGCCAATGAACGGGAAGGGGCAGGAATGCACTACTAGGGATTGGGACAGACATCAGTCAGATCAGCTCAGGCCACTGTACAATCACAGTCTGAAACTAGTTATGCATTTGGTGGCAGTTTTATTTGAGGATGTCTAGTCCCTGATTATCCCCTTTTCTGTAAAGTCTTCTTTTCCATTTTTTCAAAAGGAATTTTCTATATGGATGTATGGAGAAGCAAATCAAAGAACATATATAAAGTAAAAATAACCTTACTCCAAAAACTGTCAAATTTCCATCTCCCCAAGTAAAAGTAATCAAACAAACCAGCCATACTAGTACAGAAGAGGCAAATGATGGCCCTGGCCTCGGTAGTGTAAGATAATCCTGCCATCCAAAAAGAAGTTGATTAAGCCATGGCTTGAAAATAAGCAAAGAAGTCCACATGAGCCCTGGCAATGTGAAACAGAGAACAAGTTTAAAGAAAACACTCTTGAACAAAGTGCTGTTGGAAAAATATTTGCACTAGCTTTTTCACATTTGTAAAAGCTGTATAAGAGTTGTTTCTCTGTATACAACAAGTTACTTGATCACAGAAACAGTAAGCTTTTCCGTCAGCTTCTTCTCTTAAGCAAAATAACCATCACTACTCCCTAAACCGACCTCCTGCTCAGATCAAAAGGATATTATTGAGCTAGTATTTCTGTTGAACCAAGAAGCTGGACTGAAATCCAACGTTTCTCATTGAAAAAAATGGCCAATGCAACTAAAATACCAGATTTAGTTCAGAAGAAAAAATGCAATATACAGGGTGGGATGATTTGTAAATGGTATCTCTTTGGATCATCAAGCACGGTGCAGTGTCCCAGCTGCAACAAAAGCAAACATACATGTCTAAAAAAGATCAGTGAGCAGACCAGCAACTCCAATGACAAAACTGGATGTTTTGACAAAAAAAAAAAAAAAAAAAAAAAAAGGGCAAGCCAAGAAAGCTCTTGCCAAATCAGGCCTTGCAAACAGAGGTTATCAGTAACAAGGATTTAAGAAGATCAGAAGTTGCTTAGGGAAATCAGACCATAGTGGAAGTCAGACATCTGAAGGTGGAACTGGACTAAGGGAATGTCTGTAAGACAGGACAGTCTTATTATAGTTTTCTTGTGTTGTTTATAATCTCCAGAAATCCAAAGAAGAAGTCTTAGACAAACAATGCAGATTTCCAGTACCTTTTTAGAATGAAACATTTTTGAGGAGTTGATTTTATTTCTGCATACCAGTCCTAATAAGCAGCCCAGAAGAAGGAAAGAAAGAGGGGGTTTCTAGCAGCCAACTTGCATGACACAGCCTCTACAATACTTAAGAACCTAGACCCAGAAAAGACACTGAATAATCCAGATACAGTATCCAAGTCCTTGAAATCAGCCTGCAGCCAGGCACCAATGTGAGTTGTCCAGGATGGTTAGAAGCTAGGAAGAGAGGGATGGGAGCAATTCAGTCTAAGCTTGCAGAACTGCCACACAACTCATGACTCCAGGAAATCACAACAACTCCAAGGATAATTTATAAATTGAATATCAAAGAAGTTCAGCAAAAATTGGGCTGGAGTGCAACAAAAGGAAGCAAGAGCCTCCAGAAGCCTTTGGGATTTGACACAGACCTTTATCTTTCCTTGAATGACTGTAACAGGAGAGTAAGGAGATTTTAGAGAGAGAGGAGAGGTGTTTACTATAACCCACTCAGGCACATAGCTCTGAATAAAATGTTTCACCAAAGGCGACCACAATTTGGTTCATCAACCCATAAAAGCTTAAAAAAAAGGTAATTTTTTTAAAAGGAGCAATAGAAAGTAAAAATTAAATTCTGATGATTAAGAGGAAACATTCTTTTTGTCAAGGGCAGGCAAACAAGGAATACATTTGTTAAATTCTGAAGGGATCCATGTATTATTAAAAGGTTCAAATTGTTTTTAAATTAATCTCTTCTGAAAGCCAAAGATATCATGATCCAGTTGAGCTTCTAATGAAAGCTGCTTCTGGTCTGCTGCTGCAGGATTTCATACAGTACATACTGAGAAGAACAGAATTCTTTACTGAATGTAAGACAAAGATGGAAAGGAAGGAAATCTAACAGGACAACACAAAGCCTAGGAAGCTCCCTCAGTCTGAAACTAATTTGAGCAGAAAATGGGAGCTCCTCCTATATATCTGAAGTTGCAAGTCAACTTTAGAATATAAACAAGATCCACTTCTATTCCTAGCTCAGCTAGTTCTCTAGTACTAATCTTAGCACATGAAAAGAGAGAGGTCGTATAAAAACTACCCAAAATGGGAAACAAAAAGGCCTTTAGAAACGCCTGGCATTTAGACAGTGAAATGTCTGAGCCAAAACTGTTAGACAGTTATTCAAAACAAAATGTTTGCATTTTCCTCAGAACAGATACATAATAGGGAGAATTATTTTGACTCATACTGCGTAGGCATATTCAGCAGAAACAAAAGAAGCCCACCTACCTACACTAAACAACACCGTTCTCTTACAGAGTATTCCAACCATGTTACCCTAGATCTCCACATTGGTTAATTCATGCTTTTGATGATTCTGCATTCCATCGTGTAGCATAGCTACTTCACCATTTAATATAACAGGAGAATCATGCTAACAAATCAAATTCTACATCTAAAGCACATTATTCTAATTAAATTTACATATAATTTATCAGGATTACAAGCTTATGTTTGTAGTTGCAGGGGACAACTAGCCATTCTGTAAAAAGTTTTGCCACATTTGTCACAAAACCACATTTACTGGTATTACCACAAGCAATTTGTCCAAACAATAAGCAAGAGTACACTCATGTTTTTTCACATATTTCTTGATGCCCCACTCTCTTTTCTGTTTTCCTTTGGATTATGCAGGGGTGAAAACCAGTATTAAGGTAGTGAGCGGTTTAAAGGAGAGATTTATACTTCACATTTAACTTATTTTTAAAATATTGTTTGAAAACTGTTGAAAGTTAACACTTGAAAATACAACTAGTAGATGATGTCATTTAAACTGTGGCAAGACAAACTGGACTCACAGGCCTAATTTAGTAATTTGCATCACCTTTTACAAGTTACACAGTTCACTGAAAGCGTTGGCATGTAACTTCTCTAGTTATTCCTACTAGATTTTGAAATAGTAATTTCTCTTTTTCTGTGTATAGACATATACCTCTCCTCCTACGGTAAGTAGCCCAGGTGAATCAAGCTTCCGTTTCTTCCGGGGACCAATAGCTGCCAAAGCAGTCAGATTTGCATCCCTCTGCCTCATTTGTGCAAGTTCTTGTTGCTGCATCTATTAGAGAGAGAAGAAAAAACAACTCTGTTTAGTGTTTATTCTGCTGTCATTTCTCAGACTTGCAAGCATGAGGGAAAAGTCACACAGAAGAAATCCCTACCAGTACTTTGCTGTTCCTAGAAATACCATTTTAGCAGCTTAATCATGCAGCCTTGCAGTACAGTAATAACGAAGATACGTAAGTTCTCCTGACTTTCTGCAGGAATTCTGCTTCCAAATAAGTCAACTCTCTTTGAAAAAGCCAATCTTATCCTGGAAAACTGCCTTAGCCAGTAAGTACTAACTGCACAACTCCTTCTTAAGATTGATATGAAGAGTGCAAATACCAATTCATATCCTCAAAAAACCCCCAACTAACTCAAACATTACTTCAATTCAGATTTACTTTGAATATTTCAAATATATATAATATTTGCCTTAAAACCAAAACCAAACAACACCGCTATCTAAACGTTAGCAAAGTTGATGCTGATACAAAAGCCCTACAAACTGAATTTGCAACTGCTATGTGCGACTAAGATTTAGTTAACAACACATTTGACTAGTTTGAGCCTAAGAAAACAACCTGCTAGCTGCATTATGTAACAATGCAGAACACTAGAGAACATAAGAGAAAATATTCTAGTCACCACATTATGAAGAGGTAAGATTGTATATTCATTATACACTGAATAATCCTATAAATTAATGGTAAGAGACATATTCCCATGAACAATGCTACTTTAATAAATACTCTGGTCATCAATACTACACAAGTAAAACTGATTAGGTAACACAGCATATGATTTTAATTGGATAAAAGCATTCACCGTTCTTAGTTTTTCATTCTTATTAATTCCAAAACTTTGGGTTTGCAAAATCCTTCAATAAATTCAGAGGAGGTGTTTGTTTTCTAATCCCATTGATGTCACACTTGTTTCCACTCCAAGAGAAACACACAGAATACTACCTCAAGAAATTCAGCACTGCTAAAAAAGATATTGTATGATATAGGCACAATTCTTCATTAAAATAAAACTGAACTAAGAAGTGTAGATAGAAGTGTCTCAGCCATTACTTATATGTGAGCTACATATACAAGTGCAGCCTGAACTATTTTGGCCAATGTTAAAAGGAAAGAAGGTTTGAACAAAAAGTACCAATGCATGGTACCTTTTCTCCATTCACTTCTGCCTAGAAAAAGCAGGTTCACTTCATGCATCCTATTTAGTGCATTTTTCAGGTTTATTCATTTAGCAATGAAACGTTATTTTCATGTTCTCCAGAAAAAGAAAATTCAGTACATTTAGAGTTTGAAAACCTATTTTTCACTCTTTTATGCTGTATTATTTCACAACTTCTGTTACTGTTCTAACTTCAGTGTAACATTACAAATACACATCTCATTTATCTAGAGGATAAAAGATTTTCCTAAATACAAAAAAGAAATGTGGAAAAATATCTAAATAATAGTGCAAAGGTCTGTACATACTTCTCTTTGCCAACTCATATTAGGTTTTTAGCTCAAATATCTTTGGCTCTCTTCCAGATTAAATGCCAGTTAGACAGACCTGCCCGCTTACCCTTTCAAGGTAGATAGCAACAGTGGTGAGCTCTAATAATTTACAAAGGTCATGATCGGAAGCTAGCCCGTAAGCAGTCATTTAAAATTCAATTGATCCCTATTTGTAGTCAGGGAAAGAAAATGGACATTTCAGCTGTATTGTAATTATGAGGCTTCAAGGCAACTGTAAATAGATGTGCAAATCTAGATACTGGCAAATACCTTAGAGAAGAAATTATTACTATAGTATAACATATATCCAGGAAAGGTTGAAGATAAAACTGCATATAAAAAAAGATCAATCATCTTTTTGCTAATTTGCCATGCTTGCCAGCCTATAAGGGTTATCACAATTATCAGAAGTCTGATGAATATTTAAGCAAGGGCCAACTGGCTTAGAGTCATCTCAGACAAAGTTGTGAAGTGGATGGCTTCACAGAATAAGAAATTTTGCACTGGAGTAAGTATTCATTTCCTGGGAGGTACAGGTCAGAAATACAGTCTGATAACTGGTATCATGCAAAGGTTATTACATGGGTATCTTACCGAAGTCACCATTTTCATAACAAAAGTAAGATAATGCTTATTTGGCTCTTTGTACTATCTGTGCTGCAGTGTACAGTGACTGGTTCGACATGTAGTATAAGCAAGCAGTGTCTCTGAAAAGTTGCTAAGACTATAATTAAAAAAAAATATATTATTTTTAGTTTTACACATGCAAATTGTAAAGCAAACCATGACATTTCTCCAAATTCCACATAGTGGGACAAGTCCTGCCCTCACTTTGAAACCTGCAATGGTGCTGTTTTACCAAGAAAACACAGAGTAGATTCAAGAGTCTGCAGAAGGGTTTGCATTCATTTGTTCCTCTGGTTGTCTTTTCTTTTTATTCAGTGAGAAGAGCCAAAGATAGTTCTTCATTTCACATACTGATTTTTGACAAATGTGTTAGCCTAGCACTGATTGTCCAAACAAATGCACAAGATTTTCAACTACCTATAACTCAGCACATGACGGGAAGCTTGGCTCATCAGATGGAGCCAAAGGAGCTGGGCTCTGTTCTACTCACATTGGTTGAATACCAACAAGACCTTTCCCTTCATTTCCCTGTACCTCTCACCCTGCCCAGAACCACCTTGTCTATGTAGGCTATAAGCTCTCCAGACACGGATCCTCCTCTACTACTTGCCTAGTCCCCAGCGGGACTAATAGACACAAATAAGGAATGTGCTGCTAGGTACAAAAACTCCAGACAAAACCACAGTACAGATTCTGATATTGGTTTTTATTGTATTCTACAATATATTCTACAATAGAAAAGAACAACCTTTTTATGTAAGCCTTAATGTTGGTCAAAACATATCAAATAGACCACACATACATGCATCATCAGTAAGGGCACAGTATCCTGATGTTTTGTAAAATAAGGGCTGAGGTGCTGAAAGACCAACTACCATTGTTGCCTTCATCACACCCCTGTTCCGACTTCCTCTTCTTTCCATCTCCAACTCACATAAGCCTGGTTTTTCATATCCTACACAGGATTGTCTGTACCAGTCTCTTTCCTACTCATTACCTGTCTCTTCATCAAAAACAATATCCCCAATCATAATCTCTGCTTAAAAAAAGCAGTATCTTGGCTTCAGTTCAAAAGGAGGGGACACTATACCTTTCATAAAGACATTTACACAATGTGGCTGCTAACATCTGATTCAACAGGAGCTTTTAAAAATTACTGCCACAGAGATATAAGCTGGCTTTAATAGTCACAAAACCTGATACAGTTATTGCAGGTAATCTGCAAGAAGTTTAGGGATAGTCAATCATTTTTGTGGGAACTGTGTAATTAACAAAGACTTGATTACTCTGCTTTGCTGCAAGAAATTACTTTTAAGATGTACCTCTTGTATCACCAGACAGAAAATGCATGACCCTCAACAGTGAAAGCTCTTCTCTCCAGTATACTCCAGAACCATGTGAAGTGGAAATGACTTGGCAACCAGTTTTGCACAGAGTTCCAAAGTAATCACCCTCTGAATTCTCGGCACTAAGAATAACATGAATTAAATGTATCTGTCCTCAATGTTCTGAAATTATTCTTAAAAGTACCTGTGAAACTAAAGCTACTTAAGCTTCTTCCTTTACATGATCAATTATGTTTTAAAGTAACAAAGCAGCCTATTCTTACAATATAGTTTAACTAAGCCAGTTCATAATTTCTGGATATTTAAACAAATGAAGCATCTGTTAATATTTATACATCCTGATAAAACAAATATATTTCCTGTTAATTAACATGATTTAGCCAAAGAGTATCTAACTCACTACATCAACTGACAAGATACAATTGTTTGATAGGGGTATTCATTCACATTCTCATTTCCAGATTGGACTGCTGATGCAGTATCATTCTCTAACTTCCTATTAATCTTCATCACAATTAATATGGATATATTTATCAATAACATATTAAAATTTCTGCCCTTTGGGAAGGAAGCAATGCTTCATTTGGAACCACACTAATCAACAACAATTAACTTCCTTGAAAGTCAAAATATTTATCTAAACCACAAATATTCCAATATATTATACAAGAAAAATGCTTACAATTAGGATCCCAATTTATTTTTAGCATGCCATTTACATACTGAGAAGTATTTCATTACTTAATGACAACGTTAAGAGATTCCTTGAAAAGTACAATATAAGAATTAAACACCAATATTATTTCAGACAATGACATTTTCTTCTTTGTGATGGTAGCATAACATTAAAACTACAGAAAGAATATTACTTAATAAAATAAAGCTAACAACACAAGTTCTAAAATTTTAGCTTGTTTTCCTTAGATCATTATTTGTTATGATACATTTAGGTATTTCAGAAAGAAGTGCCACAAGCCATATGCCACAAGGAAGACAGCCATATGTCTATCTGAAGTATCAACATTAAATCTTAAAATCTAGATTTAATAACTTCCAAAAACCAAGAACTCACTTATTCATGGCATGCTTTGTAAATAATTTTGCAACAGAAGCCAAGCATTTACTTTAAGCCTTTTTCACTTTAAGCATTTTCTGCACTATAAGCCACCATGAGAACAGTCACTGAGATACTAATAAATATTTGGTTTGAATATACGCTCTATTTTTTTTCTTCTTAGATTTCTACTTCCACACAACTGGAAGAAACACCTATTTCACAATGAGCATGGTTTCATTTTGAAGATTTCTTTAAGAAGTGTATCTCCCATCCACAATTCTAACTAGTGTTATAATAATGGTAGAGAACAGTGAAGATTATTTTCCACTTTTCTAGAAGATCAACTAAGTCAAGAGTAAATTCAAGGAAGTTATAGCTAGGGGAATACCGTGTGGATTTCTTCAAGGTATGACTTTGGTCTGGAAAGGCACTTGTAAATCAAATGCTGGATACTTGGTATGAACACCTACAGATCTCAAGTCAACCACCTCCTCCAGGGAAGGAAATTAAATGGCCTAGCAGTGGCTGCAATCTGCACTGTCAACAGAGGAGTCTTCCTCCTCTACAGAGAGCGTGGAAGTCTGCTAACCTCAGCTGTGCAAACATCCCAGGGAATCTTGCCTGCTTACCTGAATCCAAAGGAAAAAAGGAACTGTCAAACAGCAAATGGGGTCCTGAATTACTCATCAGAAAGACAAGAGCTGTTCAAAACCATGAGCAAAAACCATCTTGAAAGCAAGGCAAAATGTGCTCCAAATGGAAGGCAAAACCTAAGGAAACTGAAATCAGCTTTGTTTAAAGCAAAGATGTAGAGGAAATATGGGCCTGAGCCGTAGCTGCTAAGGACTGCCCTAAAAGAAATTTCCCTCAATCTAATTGGGAAGTAAGAAGACGACTAGAACTCTTAACAATTCAAAACTACCTATAAATACCTTCAAAAGTAAAAAGGACAAGCGGGAGTGGCATCACATGAGAGAAAGGTCAAGGAGGTGTTTCTCTACCTACAGGCAGAAATCAGGGATGTTTTTTGGCCTGGAAGGAAAATAACCTGGTGACAGAGAGACAGAGATGACTGTGAAGATAAAGAAAAAAAAAAAGGAGCTTGAGGAAGTAGTCAAGTATGATTAAATACTGCCAATATAGGATTTGATAAGGGAATAAAGCTGACTTGTAAAATGAGTTTCTGTTGACACAGAGGCAACGCAGCACACAAAGATCTAGGTTTTGGCTACTTATAATTCCCAACATAATTCAGTAATACCACCTAAGAAAAGGGGACAGGGAAGAGCCTAACAGCACAACAGAAGCTATAAATATCAGCAGACTGTAAACTGCAATCAAGAACAAAGACAGCCAGGAATGAACACCAAACAGGAAATTGGCAACGGAGCATGTTAAATGGCAGAAATTTTTGATGAAAGCAAGATCATACAAACAATGATTTAAGCATTGATTTCTAGCCAATAGGCATCAATGGAGATCCCTCCTAATTCTGTTTGCAACGGATGGTTTAATTCCTGATAACAGGGTCATATGCTGGGAAAAGCTTGTCTTAATTGATGGTTCTGCAACATATATCTATCAGTCTCAGACAGTGATTACACCCCGTGGAAAAACATCTTTTTTGCTGAGGAGAGTCTGAAATGTGGAACCATTACACATGTCCTAAGATGTCCACAACAGAAGGTGCAATTAAAAAATGAAAGTCATTAAAAATGCTGGCAAGTAACCTCAACAAGTCCAGGACAATGATCAAGAAGGATTGGTAGGTGCATCAGTGAACTTGAGAGAGAGTCTTGAAAAACAGGCAATGTCTGCAGAATGCCCATGATCGCTTTTGCATTACTGAAGTCTCTAAAGGTCAGCAAAACTCCTGCAGCAATAGCACACTGACTGGTAAGAAACTGGCCCAAAATAGCTAAAGTTATAGTTTAACTTAAAACCGTTTACTTCTGCAACTGTCCAACCACCTCGTAAGCTACATATTCCTATCTATAGTAATACAAGGTATAATAAATACTTTTTTTTTTAGAAAGATATCCCTCAAACTGCTCTGAAAGTTCTACAACATTGTGGTTTTTTGTCTACTAATCGCAATAGTTACATTTCTTCATTCCCTGAGATTTGTAGTAGTATCTCCAGCACACCTCAAACAATTTATCTCAAGTAGCACCAGTTCCAGGCTCTTCTAGACTAAGCTGGAGAAACCCCCTGTTTTAAGCCTAGATATTTGTTTGGTACCATAAAGGTGTTTGGTAGATTTGCCGAGCCAAAACCAGATCATTTGAGCAAAGGGATTCTGAGGCACAGACAACCAGCGGGATCAGTGTTACTACAGCTGGTGACTTTTTGAGATCCCAGTAACTTACTTGATGTCAGATCGGAAAAAGTTCTGAAAAAAAATTCCATATGACCTGTTATTTTATTTTTTGTTATCAGTCTTAATTTTATTTCAGAGCAAAGCAACAATGGAAAATTACAAATCATCTCAAACTGTTCTTCAAAGGAAACGAGACATACAGTATAAATATGACTGCTAAGAATACCAGTGAAAAATCTTGAAGATTTACTCACAGGCTCTTGAATTCAGATGCAAACAACACAAGAGTAACCTCTCTCTTGGGGTATTAGTGAGAAAGATTATTTAAGATCCTTTCCTAGGATCTTTGTTAATCAAAGTGGGGGTTTACTATCCTCCTAAGATTTTTAGGATGTTCTCCTTTCCTCTTGAAGTGGGACACTAATGTGAGGGCTCTGCAACAGATGCTTTAATGAAGACTGGGGAAAAAAAGATACAGTGAAACCTGTATGAATGACAGCCATGTTTAGAGTTACAGACTAGAGTTGCAAAGAGCAGCAAACTCGTTAAGCTGTAGTGTTAGTTAGGGAGGCCCAACAGAAACACTGGGATAATGAGAGCTACCTCAACCAAGAAAAATGAAGAAATACGCTTTGCTTTTTTAAAATGATGCACTGAAAAATCCGAGGGTAGATGAACCTCACAACCAAGCTTTCTATCATTTCCCCACACTTGCAGCTACAGTGCACGCAGTAAATGCCAGAGGCTATGCTGTCCACTGTAACACAGTGTTAAAGGTTTTACTGAAACATTAATCAGCTGCGCTATTTTTCAGATGGTGAAGCATCCCTGAAACAAACATTTTTGAGAATACCCTGAAAGAATCTTTCATTGTACCCGAGTAATACAACAGCTACTTGGATGGTGAAAACTCTCCATGGCTACTACAACTTTGTGCTAGCACTGAGACTCCAATCAAAAATTTTACCTGCACAATCTATTCTATGTACCCTGAGTTTTAATAGCATAGCCTGGCCTTTTGTTGCTTTTATTTCTAGTCTATCTCTGGGCACACACTTAAAATCTGAAATAATTAAGAACCAGTACACGAGAACTGTACCAAAAAACACAGGGAAAGTTTGTTCTTGGTTGGCATATCAGTGGAGTCAACTGAAGACTGAGGTATGTAGGGAGATCTTAACTTTGTGGAAGTGAGGAATGACAGTATGCCATACCATAAAAATCTCAAGTCAGCCTGAAGCATCTTCCCCATTTTTTCAAAGTAAGTATTTCTGATTTGGGGGTAAAATTTCTCTGCCTAAATGGTATTACTACAAAACTTCAGAATATCAGAAACTTTAAATGCCTTTAATCAGCAATTCTGGTAAGAGGCTTTATTAACTACATTATTCAAAAAGAAAATGCCCAGATTTTGGTACCAGTCCTCTAGCATACTTATGGAAAATCCGCATCTTGAAACTGCCAGCTTTGAGGAAATAAGGCAAATGTAGCAGCAATCCACTAAAAATCATTTGGCTGTAGTAAGTAATTTTAATCAAATAGTTAGAGAAAATGGCATGGAAGTTAATTTCTGAAGTGTCATAAACAGATGGGAAATGTGTATTGTAGAGACTGGTTGTGCACTTATAACACACTATCCTTCTTGCCAGCCTGGATTTGGTTTGATCAAGTCTAAGTGACATGACAAAAACAATTTTAATTTATTCTGAAACTATATTCAACTGAAGGATACACAATCCAGCAAGTACGCTACTTTTTTCAAAAGTGAGATTTGAGGCAGAGCAATATTGGGAACAAAAATAGCCAGACACCCACCTTCTTCTCCCCCGTAAAAGTTGTGGGGGTAGTACAAGGGGTGCACTTGCAAAATGGAAGTTCCACTGGGGATGTAAAACAAGCTCAAAATTTAAATAATCTACATCTTTTCTATTTTAGATTTAACTATGGCAGAACTGCTACAGCTCATTTCTCCTGCAGATCAAGGGAACAACATACCACAGTGTGGGGACAAAATATTTCAAGCAATTTTTCATACACTGACAAGTAGTAAATTAGGGAATCTTGTAAGTACAATACAGTAGTCATCCCCTTCTATTGATCACATATAATTTACATCTTTCAAAGATGTGAATTCTTGCATTCTCACTCCACAAGGAAAATCTCAATGATTTATTCATTTCAAATAAAAAATAGAAGGTAGATGAGAAGAATTACTTCACAGGCTGTAGCTTTCTCAGGGCACTAGTGCTAGGCTCTTCTTTCGCACTGCCCGAAGGGCCTTTGTGTGCAAGTCCCTCTAATTAACAAGGTGAATCATGCAGCAGTTCCCTAATTAGTGAACATGACAAGCCAATGGAAACAAGCAGACAGACCTGGCGTACAGATATGGTCAACAAAAGGCACAGCAACACACCATTAAAAAAATGTAGATTTCATGTAAATAAAATACAAAAAGTAAGAGAACTAGCATAATACCTTATTTTCCTTTTCATGTTTTACGCTTATTCCTCATTTATTGCAGATATAAATAACGACACAATAAATCAAGGTTTCCAATTGCAAGTCACACCACCTCTCCAAAATCAAAGAGTAGTTATCCTACATGAATAAGCATCTGCTTAAGGGGCATTATTTGTTTTCTCTCTCTTTTTCTGCTTTAAAGAAATGCAGTTACATTAAGCTTAGCACTTTTAAGAATCCCTTAACTAATTTTATTCAAAATTATTTTTTCTTTAAATCTGTTTTCACCAGTAGATGAAATAAGTGCAATAGTTGCACTATTATTATTGCATTATAAAAATGCCTACATTCCCAATATGTAATCATTTCTAACTTTTGTATAAGGATGGATAAATAAATAAATAATATAAGTGAATAATCAAAGAAACAGATTTGCATTAAAAAGGGGAGGACATGATCTAAAATATACATTCTTACATTCATCTTTCCAAGTAAAATATTTTTAATCTTTCACTCTTCATTTTGCTTTTCGCAAAAAATACTCTCCTCATCTCCAAAACAACACATGGGGATTTAATTAATTCTCAATTTATTGCAAATTGAACCTTTGATTTAGATCTTAATGATCCTTCAACATATTAGAAGTCTAAAATGTACGTCACCAACAGCAGAATGTAATTCTTCACAGAAAAATTCCACTGTGTTCTTTGCTTTCTATTCCTTGGCATAATTAGAATTACATGAAGAAAACTACAGATCATCCCCTCATTACAGGTTCCTCTTCCTCACAATCTTGAAAACAAATATTTCTGACTTGCCTCTTTTCATTGGGTAAAATTTCCTTATGTTCTAAATTTGATGTTCAAAATACTGATGTTTAAGAAATGCTCACTTTTCTTTCCAGTTTTAATAAGATTAAAATACTGGCCCCTAAGTAATAATTGTTCTACGTGCCCTTAAAAGTTATTTCTTTGTCTATTAATTTGAAGACTACTTAGCGATGTTCTATTCTAGGATTGATTAAGTGTTTCATAGTAGTTTTAAACTCAGTGGGGAAAAAAAACCCAAACCATAGTAAACAGAACCACAGATGATGAGCAGAAAGTTAAAATCACTATGAGCTATTTGCCAGGTTCATTTTTTCCCTTCTTAGTTTATTTGAACTTCCCTTAACTTGTCTTAGATTCCACTCCACAAGACCATTCTTAGGACAGCGCAGAACAGCTTTAAACACAGGCTGAAAAGTACCCTCTTTTAACATCAAGGCACAATGGATAATCTGCTAACAACTGAACTATGATCTACCATATGCACAGAGGAAGTATTCAGCAAACAACCTGTCACAAACGCTTATTGTTTCAGGAAGCAACTCACCAAAGGACTTTGCTTTATAAAATATATTACAAACTCTGGCACACAATTTATTATCAAAGATAGATGTAATTAAATGTGAAACTACTGCAAAGAGAAAACAGATTCAGTGCATTAAAAAGCTTTACAATCTTCTTTGCATCTTAAATAATAAATTCAAAGTAAGGAGGATTGGAAACATATGCTAAACACGCAATAACTAATTAATGCAAAATCACAAAATTTTGGGTTGATTTTCAGATAAATGCTATAAATACAGATCATTTTATATATATAATTACAAAAAGTATTTTTTTATTTAAGGAAAAATGTTAAATGCAGCTGATAACAATAAATCATAATTGTCCACAGGAAACATTTGGATATGAGATTACACCTAATACCAGAGGGACAAAATATTTTTTTTTAATACTGCTACTGACATCAGTAGAGTTACTCCAGAGTTACAATGGTGCGACAGAAAAGAACTCGATTTCCAATATTTTAAATATAAGGAACACATGTTTTAAAAGTGACAGGAGCAAAAATGCATTACAAGGCTAAGATGAAACAGATCATTCTCATATTTGCCACACAGTCTACCACATGTTCTCAGCATTCCCAAATGTTGGCATGCCTGCTAAGGCAGACATTTCCTTCTCCATCAGATTTAGGGGCTTTGTTTTTCAAATTTCTCTACTTATCAGAAATAATCTCTCCACATAGATTATAGATGGACAGATGAGCATTTTTCACTCAGGAATTATTTTTAATTAGTTACATTATTTTTATTTTAGTTAAAATTACCTGAGGATATTTATGAAATGTTATGATTTTTTTTTCTTTTGTATAGCTGAGCTTAAACCATCATATATTGCTATGTTCACAGAAGCATCAATTGACGAATTTAAGAAATATATGCATTTTGGATATCAATGTACAAGATATTGAAATATGCACTGAAATTCCTCTATAAGCCAAAACATCAAAAATCATAAAGCAGAATGCTATCACATATTACTGAAACTCAGAACCTTCTACTGAGCACCATGACTGCATAGAACAAAGTTTAGCTCACTAGTGAAGTTTATCTCGATGTAAATTACTGAGTTTAGACCTTGACAAGAGTGGGATTATCAAGTAGTCTCAGAAAGCTGTGCCAGTCTTTCATGACCTCAAGTTAACTTTCTCATCTGAGAAGTGCCATCTCTAGTACAATGTTTGCTGCAAAATAAAGTACAAGTTTTCAACTTGAGACTAAGAGAAGGTTATAGGGTTAGCCGGTGTAGCTGCACGTTCTTTAGATGTTTCCTATGCAAGCTGAAGGTCTGCATCTCTATCTTACAGTCATCTTGATTATTGAAAAGGTAAAATAGCTAAAAGAGGCAAACAATTTATATTCTTAGAGGGGGGAAAAAAAATCATCCCGTATTTATGTTTTCTGACATATCCCTGTAAACAATGGCCTTCCTGAATGTATTGCTTAAGGAGGAAAAACTGGCAACTGCTAATGACAGAGTATTATTAAAATAAAGAATTATTTTTGTTGAATGCTGAATTTATTCTTCCCCAAAACAAAAAGCTGAAACTGTTTTACTTAATTAAACAGCAGCCTGTAGAGTGAAGTAATAATGCATAGATATCAACAAACTTCTTAATTATTAACCTGTCAAAGTAAACATCCCTACGTATGCTACAGGTACCCTATACTGGGGAGCCTCTCTTCTCCAGAGCTGGCAGATGTCCAGTAAAGCCACAAAGGGCTGGGCTGCCTTAAGACCAAGGGCTATATGAAAACATGTATCAAACTTTTCCAGAATTTAAACACAGATTTTGTAAATAAATAGACAAAATTGTCCTATTTCTTATAAGAAAGTGCTCTGTTGTAACCAATCTCACTTCTATTATGTTTCTAGTAACGTGAACATTCTCCCTCTCTCCTATCTCTCCTGTACACAATTAACATCTGAGTTCAGTTTTTATGTTCAGTTTCATTTCCTGTTTTGTGTATTTGATACCTTTCTAAAGCTCATTTGATTTGTGACATGTTTGCCAGATATGAGCACTTCTTCCAGGGTAGATTTTTTCTAAAAACCCTATTCATACTTTTTTGGAAATTAATAGATTTTCATGCACCTTAATATATGAATATGGCTTTTGGCCATATAGGGCAAAAATCTCTTTCAAAACCTGATAGTATGTCAAAAAACAAGATACAGAGAAATCTTCAGAAATCTACATAGTGTTATTTCTGTTTCAAGAATATAAATGTCTGTTCTGAGTATAGATTTACTAGTTGCAAAGGGAAAGGACACAGAAGTGCAAGAAAGCCTACCCTGCACTTCAGACAGCTTGTTTAGATTTTCCCGTGGCTAATAAACCTATGAACTGTAATTGCATCATACCCTTCTCAATTCACTTCACTTCAATCCCACAGATAGTGAGATACCTGTTTTAAGGAACCTGTAACCCCTCAATGTGCAGACACTCATGAGCACAAATATATAACATGCTTTCCCATTCCAGAAAATCCCGTTCACATCTTTCTGATCATTTCCATGGGAAACTATAAGTCAACTGCCAATTCAGTAACAATTTTCAATAATAAATTAAAGCGAACATTTTACAAATCATTACTCAACTGCCTAGTAACGTTAAAGATACAGTAATACCTTTCAAGTGTTTATGTTCTAAAGCTAATAGATATTAGCCTTTAGTAAACACATACTTGAGGGAAAAATAATGAACCTGTTTACATTGTGAATGGCAATAACATTTTCTTTATTTAAAAAATTAGTATAGGAAACTACTCTTTCAGGGTATGTTGAGCAGTGTTTCATTATCCAGCTAAGATGATGTAACTGTTGGTAGACTCATAGGCTGACACAAAGGTATTTTTAATGAGAAGACTAAACTAAAAGTAGGAAGTAGATGCTAACGCACCTTTCATGACCCATACACATTACTGACTAGCCACCTGGCTTGTAGTTTAGATGAGTATGCAGACATGTTTAATATTTACTAAGTGAAAACTGACATGCTTACCCTATTGTTAACTGTATTAAATATTCCTTAAAACTGTACCACAATTAACTACCTGAAAATGACAACAACTCTGATGTTCACACTCCTCCGCAGTACTACAGACACACATAAACATAAATTGTCACATCCCAGCATCTGTGCAGATGGGAAATGCTGACAAACCTTGTAGGAAAATTATAGCATCCTCTTACAAAGCACATTTACAAACTCAGATTATTTCTTTGTATCTGATTTTACAATCTACTAAATAAAATACTCTTCAGTTAAGAGATATGTGAAAATTAATGTCTTGTGTATCTTATAAATGACTTGGAGATACACACAAGTATTGTGTGTATTTCAACTCTCAAAAATGTGCGGGTTACTACTGCAGTTCCAACTTTAGCTTTAACTCTGCTCCCATGAACTCTTTCATCCTCCACTACCAGGCTAGATACAGATCACGGATTTTATGAAACGCGGCGTGTTCTACAAAACGTATGCATTTCAAACGAGGTCCTGCCATTGTGAGATGACAGAACATGCAAATACCCGCCCAGACTAGAGCCGGGAAGGAGATGTGGGGGATCACGGGTAGATCGCTCTTTGTATGTGGGTCTCGCACAAAGAAGAGAGCGAAGGCTTGCCAGCGGGAGGGCTGCAGCTGATCGCTGATGGCCAGCTGCCCGCTGCCGGGGCAATGTGCAGCACCCAGGCTGAGTGGGCAGAGGAACAGAAGATTTAGTAGGTGCGCCTCAGTCCCCCGAGGTTACGTCATGTGAGGCGGAGCGCCCGGAGGAGCTGGGGGCAGATGAAAGCTGGCAGCTGTGAGCTGCCCCGGGCGCTGCCGGGCTGCCAAACAGGGCTTACAAACATGTTAGCTCAGCGGCGGAATTAAAGCCCTCATTCAGGTTCAGTTTGGAGTAAGAAACCAATGTGCGTACAGAGGATGGGGGAAAACTTGCCCTGCGGGCTGAAGCCTAAATACACCTTGACCTCTCCTTGCAAGCTGCTGTATCGTAGAACAGGCTTGACTGAGGGACCAAAACATCTAAATAATAATTTAGATTGTTGTCCAAGCAACCTCCTCAGTTTCTGACAAGCAGACACAGCTGACATTTGCTGCCCTCTGCTTATTAAAGAGGCGCTCATATTCTAAAGTCTAAAGCGCTATTATTTGGCCAGATCAGCAGGGAAGTAAATCTGTTGCAGTATTCAGAGAAAACAGTTATGTGATTTTTCCAGTCGTGGCTTGATCCAAATGAAAATATCTTTCTTCCCCACACCCTCTTTTATTTTTTTTCTCTTCTGTCTGTGCCAGAGTGACAAATTAAGCGCAAGGTTGTTTCTACCCGAGGAAGACCTATATTTAGACAAAACACCACCAAGGCAGAAGGAAAACTGGAAATTCAGTCTTGACGTCTTCCTTGCACAAATTGATCTGATATCTATAACATGTATACATTTAGATATACAAAAAGAATGAAAAACATCTTTTGGAAAATGAAGTACCATTGTGTACATTCCTCCTTGCCTCTCCTGGAACCTCAGGATGCAATTGTCGGTACTCAGCAGAGGGAAAGCCAGACCGTCCTTATATCACAATTCCCACACTGGAAGGTGGAAGAAAACAGTTCCCTTTTCGCTTCACTGAGCTCTGTTTTTCTGGGCACCAAAAGTGATTATAAAAAGGGGACTGCCATCCTCCACTTGTTTAGCAGTGCCTCAAAATCCAAAAGCAGCGGCACTAGTTATTCCTACAGACATGGGAAGGAAACTGAAGGGGATCTGAAGGGCTGAAAATTCTACTGTTGCTTTCCCTGCAGTTGAGAACTCAAGACATCACCTTCAGAGAATTCATTTTACAAGAGAAAGTTCCTGCTGGAGTATTTTGGTGAGATTCAGAAAAGCGAAGTCACCTTCAGCTTGAGAAATTATTTACAAAAAGCTTACACTATTCTAAACCCAAGTTCTGGAAATTCATATTTAAGTAGTCCTGCTGCTTTATAATGAGAGAGTACTTGTTAAAACAATGTTTTATTAGGCAGGACTCTACCAGTGTGTATGTGTTCTAGCAGACAATGTAAACAATGTGGATGGATTTCTCCTCCACTGCCCCCTTTTCAGCTTTTTAAAAACAATGAAATCCATTAGGTAGAGCAGAATTGCTCTTTTGGAAATATTCAAACAAACCCCAATTATATTTCACAACAGATCTGAATTCAAATTTGAAAATGAGTCTCAAGTTTTCCTCAATAGTTTTACTTGAAAATCAGAGTAGACAGTTACTTAAAATTTCCTTGGAAAGATGAGAAAACAAGAATCCCAAAAAGAAAAGTCAACTTTTACAAATGGTTACAACTTTAAGTTGTCTGCTGTCCCCAAATATTCAGACCGCCACATGGGAAACTCTTTGCAGCAAGGTAAGACAATGACTGTATTTCATTTGTGTACACAGCTACTAATGTTTCAAAGAGCAGATTGTGTCGGTACAAATATATTTTTCATACAAAATCTAAAGAAATGACATTGCTGCTGTGTTAATTTGAAGGCTGCTATCTTCCAACTCACTAAGGCATCGTTGAGACATCAGCCAAACAATGCAGAATGCTTGACCAGACAACTTGATTGCTTCTCTCTCTTGTCAATCTTGCCTCTCCCATTTTGTACTGCATTAGTCCCCCTGTTCTCAAAGGTAAGCAACCTGTCTGTGCTTCTAAACACCCCACATACAAAAAACTCACAAACCTGACATGGGTCTTTATGAGATAGCTCAACGCATTGATACGATGCTGATGTTCTTTCTCACATAATGTGTTCAGATTTGTATATAACTCTAGTAAGGGAGTAAAAGTGCTAAGAATTTGTTTTCTAGATAACAAGTATAAACAAAAATAACAAGAGTGTTCTTTCTTTATATTATGCTTACCAAGAATAAAAATAGTTTGATACTTAAAGGCTGTGCATTAGCTCATATATCAGTAAAACAGCATTTGCTTTTAGAATGCTAAAAACAACAGATACAGTCAACAAAAAATAAGCATTCACGTTAACTAAACAAGAGCTGGGCAGTGCATGTACACTAAAATCATGCATCACTATGGAACTCCACCAACACGATTTTGAAGAAAGAAATTATGTTGGACAGGACTGGATTTAATTTAGATTCCTGCTAGATTAATGAGATAAACTTGGGTCAAGCTCAGGTTAGAGAAAAGACCAAAAAAATCTAGCCCTTGACTCAACTGTAATTAATATACATTTTACCTAAGCAGGATTAAAACAATTTTACTTAGTTGGAAAATAGAATGGTAATGTCTTTGATCCCTTGGCATTTTCTTGTGAACTACTCAGTTTTCTGATCCTGTACAACAAGTAAAAACACTCTTTACTTTCACCCAAAGAACTGCCATCACTCCTGTAAGCACAGGAAACAGGTTGGAAGCATCATGATCTTCAATTTTACAGAGAGATATGCAAAAAGATCTACTGAACAGTAAGACTACTATTGCCTGAAGTTCTTCAAGACTTGCAGAATTCATGGAAGGGTTAACACCATATCTTTGGAAACACAGGAAATTTTTTTTGCAGAACTCATCTTTACAACACAATTTTGAAGAACTACACCCTGAGATTCATATACAATAAATTTATTACTGGTTATAGATCTTCTTGCTTCTTCAACAGCAATGTTTGCATTTGCAAAATACACTACAATTCCTCTCCTGCCCTTCCCAGGAGTTCATAATCAACCCCAGTTTTTAAAAATTGGACTGTTATCATAATACATCTGTACATCTAAAGAAGTATCTGCTCAAAAGGAAAAAAATGCAGTTAACATAAAGTAGTAAGCTTGATAATGCAGCTGGATTTTCATGAAAGTATTTCAATTGGTAACAGACAGGACCACTTTTCTCTGAGATGCAAGTTTAATACTAACTTTTGAAATCACTGCAACAACTTCCTCACTTCATGAGAATCTTGTACTGCCAAATCCATGGCAGTGTTCCATGGGCTTAGACAGTGCCAGAACACTCAAAGTGTCTTCCTGGGTTCAAACCTTTACCTGTGGTAAAGGAAGAGTGTAAATGAAGTGACTCTGTTATCTAACCTTCTACATGCATTGACAGAAATACTTGCATTCCTTCTGCTTCACAGCTATAGTGTTGGTAACCTGATGCAGCAAACTATTTATTCTGAGAAATCATTATTGCCTAAGTGTTGCACTATCATTACTTCAGGTACCATATTCCCAGCTTTTCCTCCTTTCTACCTACTGACCCTCAAGATAGATTAGAGAGCTAAGTGGAAATTTAATTTAAACTTATTTCTGTCCAAGTGCTCCATTCCTCAATGGAATGCTTTATAAGAAACCTTTTTAAGAGAAGATTGTTGCTTTTGAATCAATATTTTTATATCAAGCATGATAAAATCTTCTTTAGACTTCTCATCATAACACACACTACATTACTAGTACTATCTTCAAGGACCTCTATTTTGCTAAAAAGGTGAATAAATGAACTTACCAAACAAAACAAAGTCCTTCTCGTTTGCTTTTTACCTTCAGTAATGACATATGAAAACAGGGATAACAGCAGTAGACTTTTATTTAAATTTTCTGAAAGAAACCGTTCCTACTTAGTTGATAAATAAATATTAATGTGGTGACAAGAAATTATTTAGAGTAAAATTTTCATAATCTAATTATTAAATATATGATGCGGGAGTTTCAGTAATTCTGCTAAGACAAGTTACGTTTTTATGTGGTATTTAAAATTGGCAGTGTTAGAGCCACATAAGACATACATCACATGATGTACATATGTCATTACTATTTTTAAGTAAGAGAAGGATGCTATGTCTTCTTATAGACCTCTATTTGCTTACAGTCTAGATATTTTTGTGCATGTAAATCAGAAAAGGATACAGCTCAAAGTCTAAAACTCAGCCAAGTCAGGCTCTTGGTTCCGGGAGATACTGCAGACATGGGGGATGACAGTACCCAAGAAGAGTGGTTACAACAATGCTGCAGTGGATACAGCTCCTTCTGGGAGTATGGAAAAAAAACTGTCCCTGGTCTGCTTATACAAGAACTGGGTATTCCCAAAGCTCCTAGACAGAGTAACAGTCACAACAGCAGCCCACTGAAATACCTATCACTGTTACAGGACTTTATCCAGGCCTAAAATGAAGGGCTATCTGTGCTGACAAAGGCATGTAAGGGGCTTTCTTCTGTCTTCCTGTGAATCTGGAATGCTTCTATTACGAATATCAACAGGTCTGAGATTTCACTTGCATGTTTAACAAGAACATCTGAGAATAGACTCAATTGAGTGTTATCTAAACTGATCTAGGTCCTGGATACATGCCCAGACATTTATGGTGTCTGGTTTAAGTTTTTATTATTATGCAATATTCTTGGTTGGTGATGACACAAAGGTTTTAACCAAGCTAATCTTTTGGGATCAAACTCAGCCACTTGACTTCTGAAGTAAAAGAATTTTAGCCAACAGACACTAAATATGTAGAAAAATACACGACAGAAAGGACGTTTAGGATCTTATTTTCCCTGACTTTCTTTTAAATAATTTCTATTACTAATTACTACATGTTGTTATTATTCCTAATCTTGATCTATTCCTACTATCAGGTATATGGCCTGCTTTGTGTCATATTTAAAGAGCTCTTTTAAGGAAAATCAAAGAACTATAGTTTAACTTATATTTCTGACTTTCCATGCTTCCAACAGACTACATAAACCAGTTATTTTCTGTAACTTGATTTAAAAAGCTTTAATCACGCAATAAGAAGTAGACACTGCTCATTAACGATGCTATTTCTTACAGTAAATTGTACTGAGAGTCAAGCATTTCAGAATTTGTTACAAAAACAATGTAACAAGTAACATGCTGAAAGTCAGCATTTTTCCCTGAAATAGTTTCAGTGCAAAATATTTGTCACTAGTTTATTAAATAGGTTTACCATTAAAGCAGTCATATAATGTCCACTGACAAAAAGCTGCACCAATCTACAAGTGTGAAAGTTGAGTTTTAAGCAATATAAACCTCCACAGGCACATTCTCCTACTGCTTTCAAGCAAGCCCTTTTGAAACAGGTTAATGCTAAAGCAAAATAAGTCAATCCAACTGAAATAAGAGTGGGTTTGCACTGACTTAACTAAAACAGTCCTCGTCCGTGTGTGAATGAAACCTGACTGTCGTCTAGTCTCTGCAATAAGACCATATATAGATGGACCTTCTGTTTGTTTGGTAAGTGTTTACAGGCAATTTAAACTTGATTTATGCCAGCTTGGTTTAAACAATATGCAGAATGGTTTGAAGACTGGCTAATAAAAAAAGTAAGATGGAGTTACAGAACAAAACATATAATAACCTTCACTTTACCAAATTAATAGTTAAATACGTTCAAAGGACATACTGATCTCCTTCTACATTTTCTTGATGACACTAATAAGCCAGAAGGGGACTTCTTAATACTGCAAGTTCTGTGAAAGAAACTGATTTTTTTTTCTTTTTAAATTAGGAAGAAAATCAAAGTGCTATGGAATGAAAGACTCCAAAATATCCATAAAGGATAACGTTTTGGA
Organism: Todiramphus chloris collaris; assembly: GCA_025345505.1. Classification (NCBI taxonomy): domain Eukaryota; kingdom Metazoa; phylum Chordata; class Aves; order Coraciiformes; family Alcedinidae; genus Todiramphus; species Todiramphus chloris. The sequence continues at coordinate 13,248,513 of JANVCC010000037.1, read as the reverse complement.
ACAAAAACCTTTCTTCCCTCTTCATCCTACTATCCTTGTGTTGGTACACTTACTTTGCATTCCAAGACAATGTTTTCTAGAGTTCCTCCAATGTTTTGAGGAGTTTTTTCCTTAAAGGTTTAAAAGCCTTTCTTAAAAGATTTTAAATTACTTCTTTTGGTATTTCACTTTCTCAGTCTGACTTTTGTCTTCATTAAGTATTTTGGGCTATATTCTCTTTATCGGACTTTGTATACTGGTTACATTTGCTCTAGATATTCATCCATTTCTATCTGTCAAGGAACCAGGGTATAGCATTGATCACACTCAGTTTTAAGAGGGTAGTTCCAGACTGCCTGGTTAGCAGAAGGGATGCAGTAGTGTCACCGTTGAAACATAACCACACTGGGAAGTCTGAAACAGTATCCATTTCCAGGACATAATAATGACACTATCAGTGCCTTTGATGATATGAAAAAGCAAACTATCTGACAATCATATCATTAAACAAGTAACACAAGATAAAAATGCTGTAGGATTCTTGGATGTCCTCTTTATGCTTTTTAAAACACTACCTAGTAGCCACTTCACTATGGGCCAGAAGATTGTCTGAGCAACAAAAGTCTTCAGGCAAAATTCAAGACACGGAAATCATGGAAACATAGCTTCAAATCCAGCTTATTATCAAAGCTGACAGTATTACATTCATCAGCTTATACAAAACCTGGAAAAAACCCAATTTCTCTGTCTGTCATGGATCATATGCACATTTAAGAGTAGCCCAGCTGGCAGTTAAGTTCTGAAATTTTTGCATTTTTGTAGGGGTTGATTTGAAGCTTTTAATTTCAAACAAAAAAAGCCATGCCAAAGACACTATCTAATCAACCTTTTATACTATAAAAATGGTTATTTTTTTATTTTGGCAGTGCCAATACCCTTTAAGACATCAGCATATATGCAATATCCAAAGCAGAAGAGAATATGGAGGATATTAAACCAAAAGCTTGCCAGTCCCACTTCCCTACTCCCCTTTGCAGAAGTTAATGCAAAAGAACATGTTTTTATTAAATATATTTGAATATTTTAGGTGAAAGTCTCTAAACTACTTGAAGAAAGAGCTTTAGAAGCCTAATTACTAAAAACAGAGACATGCTTACATTTCATATGGTTTCAAATATGTGGAATGAAATTCAACTTCAGAGAGAGGCATGGTGCCAGCAAATTACACACTTTTATTAGAAGGGTGGGAAAAAAGGCAGGGCTAAAGTACAAAAGAATAGGGTGCAGCACTCAAACAGAAAGCCTAGTATTCATTCTGCATTTACTCAAACATGCTATCATATACAGGAACACCACAACTTTTAAATCACATACCAGTTTGATCTAAGCATTTTTAATTATGTTACCACCAAAATATTTGCCACCTCTTTATTAATACCACTACTCAGAACACATTTCATATGCTTTCTTTTATTCACATGTCAGCACAGCATCACTCCCTCTAGTGGGTAAGAAACACAGCTTATACAGACAACCCAGATTTTCCTCACAAGGGAGAAGTACTCCTGCAACTACACCAAAAGCAAAAACACTGGCTCGAGTGCAAGTCACAGCTAAAGAGAGAACCACTATTTCACTCTGACTACTAGAAAAAGTGTTTTTACTAGCGCTGTTGTTTACTTTTGCTTCCTCAAGTTTCCAATGGCCAAACAAGAATTACAATGAATGCAAATATTGTGGCAATAAGAAATGCATTTCTTTCTAGATTGCTTTCACTTCCAGCTGCATTACAGCTTTAGTTCTCAGCTCAACAGCAAGTTTTGCCTGCCATCAATTATTTTCACAAATCTGATTCTTCCTTTGCATACACTGGGTACATATTGAACTCAAGTACTATTAAAATCCTGTGTCTTTTCCTGCCAAATAACTTGATTACTCTATTTCATTTGAGTACTTGCTTAACAAACACAACTCTGGAAACAACTATGGCATGGTGTTTACAAGAACTCATTTCAGCAAATCTTACTACATTATCACATAATGAAAATTAAAAAATAAATAAATTTTAAAAAAACCCAACAAAAAAACCCACAAGTGAAACTCAACTGTGTACTTATATTTGACTGTTATATATATAAAATCTGTATAGCTAACGGAACTGTAGAATATTGCCAACAGGAAAAAAAACAGGAAGAACATGCCAATACAAAAGAACCTGTCATATGCATTTTTCTGTATGTATTACCTCCTAATGTATAATTATAACCTTCTAATACGCATATCCAAAGAAGTTGACTAAAAAACCCCAGCATCAGTTTGCTGCAAATAATACTGCTAATATTTGAAAAAAGAAATGACTTTCAACTGATGGATATTTCAGTGTAACTGATTTAAGTCACAACCCAGTCCTCAGCTTTGAGATGCCCTAAGCGAAGGACAGGCACTCTCAGTGACAGTGAAGTGAGGTACTCACTAGTGCACAAATTGTTACTCTTAGAATAACATATCAAATACTCATCTGAAATTATTTGATAATTTTTAGATGACTGTAATTTAGACTGATGAGTAAATAGTCCACTGAACCACACCATAGAGAAAATGACTGGCAATTATATTACTTGAAAGCCTGTTACCAGAAAAAAATTAAGTAGCACATTTCTAAGAAAGTGACATTTTTAAAAAAGACAAAGGCATGTATTTTCCACCAAAATCTAGTGCTGCTGTCATCAACAACCCAACAAAAGCTACAGCTACCTAAAATGGAAATGAAAATGTAATGTATGGAAATATTCTCTTATAAAATCTCCTTAGGCTTCACATGTATTAATGTATTAGTTTGCAAACATAAAGATCAAAGGCAAAGCAACAAATACATCCTAAAAAGTTTTTAGTCAGATTTTTATTAACGATATACAAGTAGCAAGGCATAAAAAATTAATATGTTCAAGCCTTGAAATGTCAAGTGTAATGATCTTTAGCTCTGCTTACCTCCTTTGCTTTTTGTTTCAGTCTAGCTTGCTCTGGGTCTTCTTGCCTTGAGCGACTCTACATGTTTAAAAAAAAAAAAAGAGGGGGGGGGGAAATGGTTAACAGATGGTTTAAGAACCCCTCATCTGTTGCAGCAAGTTAAAAAAATAGAAAAGAAAAGGAAGCAGGATATAAGGTGTCAAAGATGGGATGCTTAAATTCCTAGAAGTAAAATTCTAAACCCGTAGGCCTCATCCAAAAGACTCTTAAATACTCAGTTGTAAATAAGACCTACTCTAGAACTAAATTTTTAAAAAATACCATATTTTTGTCAATGCTAAAGTTTCCACACAGGTTTAGATTTCAATTATTTAATACAAACAAATTCAAGCATCCAAGAGTGGAAATGACACCCTTTCCATTAGCCATACTTTTAAATTTAAACTTCTTGCAGTCACTTATTTTAATATAATTTATTGCAATTAAGCTTTTATTCATCTGTTGGTAGAGAATATTGAGAAAGCAGTTGTCAGCCTCCCAAACAGTAAATCTTCATAATAAAGATGATACTATCCATACAAGCTTACTTTGAATACAGCACAGAAATACACTTAAGTTAAACTCATTCATGCACTACTAATAATATTAATGTTGCAATTTTTGAAACTGGAGAAATACTGCCAAATGGCAACTTTCATATTTTCCTGCAAAACCAGGAACAATAGCTCTAAAACCTCATTAAGAATAACTGCTTAATTGCAATAACAACCCATAACAGTACATTTCTTCAGATATAGACAGTTTTACAGCCATATGTTAAAACTATTAAATTCTGATTTGTGCTCACTAAGCATACTAAAATTGATGGAATTTAAAACTCAAGAGGTAGATAATATATGCATTATACTTTTTCAATTGCACGACTGTATTCAGAAAAGGTTGCATAAAATGTTTAAGAAGCTGCAATAGAATTTGCAACATCCACAGAAAACTGCTGTTCCTGATACCTGAAGGATGTAATTTCTTTTATTTCAGTATTTCTCCAAGATTTAAAGTTATATCATTTACACAACTCCTAAAGGAATAATATCTATGCCCTTTCCTCCCTATCCCTCTGCCCCTTTCTGTGCTGATAGACCTGAAACTTGAAAGAACATTGCAAACTTACATACGCTCAGATTTTTTCCTGTTGTTTGAATTTTTCGTAACATATTCTGTTCAGAAGTGAAAAATCCATGAAGAAAACCAAAGGGAGTAGGTTTTAAGGGTAAAGGGACATGTAATATTAGTGATATGCCTGGAGAGAGCCTTGACTATCATTTGGCAGACAGGGCACCGGTGACACTAAATACTTTAACCCTCTCCCTGTTTGTTTTTGTTGTTCTGCTTTTCTTTTTAAACTGGGATTATTTTTTCAGCTAACACAGCACACGTATAAAACACAGTGAGGACAAATTAAACACTAATGAGATTTTTAGAAGATGTGCTTGACTCTTCCACTCTGCACATTAGCTTCATCTTCCAACACCACCTACTAGGGATTTTGTGCCTGTGAGCATAAAAGGGAGTTTGACAGGATAGTGTCTGAAGTAATGAGAAATTAAAATCTGTAGATAGCTAATGACCAAATTAAACTCTCATGTTCTAGTTGTGCCAACCTATAAACTCCAACTTAACACAGATCGGGATTCCTTCTAACTGCTGTGGCAAGACAAGAAGAAAAAAATTGTTCTTTGTATAAAGAACAAAAGGGTGTTTCATGAAATAAGTGGATCTGCCAGTGAGCTTGGGCTCTATTCAGTAGAGCAATTAGAACTTTATTATATTTGTACCTATTAGGTTAAAAACCAACCAACCAAACTCCATTCAATGAGTTGTTTCTCCAGGTAAGTACTTATGACTTAGGTAAGTATTTATGAGCTGAGCTCAGTTAGGTTCTTGCTCTGTCATTTAGTGATAGCAGTGCAATCACTGTGTGCCTCAGTTTCTCCAGTACGATGGAAGGAAGATCATATTTGGCCCTTTCATGGGTTTTGATGATAAATTCATAAATGTACAATGAACTTCTATTGCCTTCTGAGTCTCACAGTGAAAGCAGTACAGAAATACAAAGTGTTGTTATACTACTGTATGATGCTGAATCATTTGCCAAATGCAAAATACAAGTTAAAAGCATTTCAGCTTGAGGAGAAAGCCAAGTGTCCTGGGAAAATCAAACTGAGACTTCTAATATTGTTACCAAGTTTCTACAGGAAAGTAATAGAATCTTGGAAAACACACCACATCTACATTGTGTTTGGGGACATTCTAAGAATTAAAGGAGTAGGTGGAAAGTAACACTGTAATTTCCCGGACTCCATCAGTGAAGGAAAAACTCTGAAAGCACTACAGAATAAAACCTAAGATATTTAAAGGTTAGGGCTCTTTTTTTTTCCTTTGTTGTTGGTCCTTCTTCCAGAAACAGAGCAAATAAGAGTAGATCTGGAGTTCAGGATAATCCAAAAATACAGACCCCAAATGCAGGCAAAAAGCAGATGATCTACAGGTGTAAACCTCCAGGTCATTCACAATAAATAGATAATAAAAATTATTGCTGAGGTGAAAATAGGTACTCAGCTCCTGACTGATATTAAATACAGGAGCTTTTCCAGTAATGAAGATTTAAAATACCAGGTCATGCTAGATATATAAACCCAGAATGAAGGTGAAGGTAGAACTACTTTTCACAAATGCAGTGATTCTCTGGTTATTCCTTGAACCCACACCAGATGGCCTTTTGAAAGAGGTCAGGCTAGCTCATTTCAAACAAACAGAACTCCAGCTTTAGACTGATGTGTCATTACTGGCATAAGTAACAGTAATAAAAAAAAATAAATAAACATTTACTGTCATTTTCTGTGTTGGATTTTTTTTGCGTATTCAGATAAATGCTAAGAATTTTTTTGTTTTTTAAACATTGTTAAGACTAAAATACCTTTGAGCTGACTACATGCCAGTTTGCAAATCAGCAAACCAAGCTTCAGAAATAAAATAAGTATATAGAAGCTAAAATGTGTTAAAATAAAAGAAAAAGTATAAACATTGACTATTTTATTAATTCTTCACTTTATGATCTAATATAAATTATGAAAGGCTTCTTCAATGCCAGTGCAACATAGATTAAAGCAAATACAAGCAAATGAAAATGTCAAGCTTAACAGAGGTGCCTAAATAAGCTTTAAAAATGTCACTGGCTTCTCTTTACACTCCATTCCACACGTGAACATCTATTCCTCCCTCTGAAGAGTTTGAACAATTTTTCAGCTGCTCAGCTCTTGTAGTGCTTGTCTATATGACACCATTTTTACTCACCATTTATTTTAATATTTTACACTTATGTTGGTCAAGCTGCTGAATAAACATTCCTAGTTTTTTTTTAATTCCATTTTAAATTTTTCCTTCGAAGTCATCTCATATTCTTGGTTTTATCTTCCTTTCTCCTTTCCCCCTATCATCCAAATCTTAATAGGCTGCATCTCACCTGCTTTGTGAAACATGTTTTTCCAAAATATTTTAATACACCAATGGCTCCTTCCTCTAAAAGTTCAGAAAAACCCTTCAAACACAGAAGGCCCCAGTTCAAATAATTTCAAGGAGTTTATCACAACTCCTTTCCCTTCCCCTTTCTTCATGTCTAGGTCTGTAAATAAAGCAAACTGGCTTTATGCAATGTATTTTCATGTTGATGGATAAACACCTTTAGAAGTAAGCTAGCTTCCCATAGCAATTTTAGAGAAACTTAGGCTTGATCCTAACTAGATAACATACTTTTAAATACAGTAAGTGCTGTCTCCTACTGAGAACTTACTCACCAAACCAGGTTTGTTAACATTTCTCCCAAATACAAACTACTTTTATTAGACCAGATAGCCTGATATTTTAATTGTTAAGAATGAAAGTGCTTTGTGTTAGAGAACTTACTGCCTCATTTATCTGAAAACTGCATAGATCACAATAGGTATATGGGAACATTAGACTTTCAAAGTATGAAAAGCACCATGTTAAATGTGTGTATTCAAAACACATTAGAAATAGGAGGTTTGATTTACATGTTACCAACCTCCCTAATGTTCCAAACCTCAGCTTTTCCCCTTGTTTGTGTTAAGGAAGAATGCCACCAATTATATTTGCAGCAGCATAGTTTTAAGAAGGGAATTTTGTCTTAAATTAGAAAGCAAAAGTATTCTTAAAATAATGATATCTGTAACTCATGTAATAATTATATGCAAAAATTACTTTTAAAAACAGAGAAAGCTTTGTATGGGCAAACTAACAGTCCTGATGTATTTAGGTCTCATCTGTATTTAATTTTTATTGTTATTCAACAGTTTGCTGTAATTTGTAATGTCAAAACTGCACTATTGTTACGTTTTGTCCGACTGGGGTTTCTTTAGATTTATAAAATTTTGAAGTCTCAGCTTGTTAAACCTGTGTTAGAAGATATATCACAGAGACTCTCCTCTGAAATACACATCCCCTCTGCTGAGCAACATTTGATCCCAGTTAAGGCACTTGCAGCTCTACTTCCCCTTCCCAATACATACACTGGGAGTCTTTAATGCTTCAAATTCATCTTTTTTCATTAAATAAAGTTAAGAGTCACAACTGCAGGTGCTGTACTATGGAGAGCCACTGCTGTGCCAACAGTTTCAATTTTAAACCTATTTTTCCCCATTGATGACATTAGAACTTCACCCACGGCTGTACCAGCTTATAACTTTCACTTTTAATTAAAGAAATTAAATTGGCAACATGAAACACTTTGCTTTCACATTAGCTTTGTTAATAAAAAGTGAAAGTTAAAAGCAGCATAGCTGAGGGTAAAACCCTATTCAGAGCTACAGCCACAGTGAGGTGGAATGCAAGAGCACAGGTCTAAAAAAAAAAAAAAATTATTTTAAAATCATTAAAATAGAAGTAACAAATTTCTAAGAATTCAGAAAATTATCTCAACACAATCATTTCCTCTTAGCTCTCCTCTCATCAGAAGTGAGTTATAAGTTTCCATTCAGAGTGCTTCATCTCACAGGCAGCTGCATTCCATTCACTGTACTCTCAGAAGAGGGGGAAAGGATTAAATTGGCATGACGACTGAACTCATCTTTGGCTCAGAGGTAGCCTCTTCAACTAATAACAAGATGTGTGTGTAAGGAAATCTGCACTGCCAAATTTCAATGATGTCTCTTAAGTCAAAGAGCACTTCAGCTTATAGTACTATAAAAATCACTATCCTCCATAAATACAAATTAACTTTGCAAACAACACTAAACATAATTCTCCATTTATTTATTCTTTTTACAGAAAAGATCTTACTCCTGTGATAGTCGTATTTAAGACATCAAAAATTTGACAGGTTTGTCCTAGTGATACAGAACATTCAAAATAAGACTAATAGAATGTATATATTGGAAATTAGTTTTCAAAATTAATAAACATGTTTAGCCAGTTTGAGCAGATGAATGAACACAGTAATTTTTATATGATCCACTGTATTATAAATTGTATCACAGAAGTATTATTCATTGATTTTCTGAAAACAAGGACAACCCCAAGCTGTACCTCTTCAGTGCAGAAAGCACCATTCTCTCCAAGTAACAATTCAGAAATAAAACCAAGCAAAAAACCAAGAAAAACCCACAAAACAAAACAAAAAAAAAACCAACCCCCCCCCCCCCCAAAAAAACAAAAAACAAAAAAACCAAAAAAACCGCAAACCCAACTACAAACTCTTGTTCCTCCTGCTGCCAGAAATATTTTCATTATTAGCCCAGAACCAGAACCTCATTCAAGGTGACACACACAGCTTGCATTTTCCAGGTTCTGGAAATCGCTGTGAAAGCAGCAAAGAACATATCAGTTACTATAGCAAGACCTGTGCTTTAGCTTTTTTTATAGAGTCCACACAAGACACACCATGTCAAATGTAAAGGTAAATTCCTCAAGTGATTTTAGTCTGCCTTTTGACCTTTCTGCAATCTTAAGTCTTTCCTTAGCTCTTCTTATTTCCCATAGCAGTCACCAAAGACTGATTGAAAAGAACTCTGCTTCTGAACACACCTGGAAACAGACAGTGGGTTCTTACTGACAAAAAACTAAATAAGGGTGAAGAGTTGACTCTCCCAAATATGTCCTTCAAAGAGAGTGCACTCTCCACAAGTGATTATGTACAAGATGGCCCCTCCTTGTGCCGTTTTTATTTTGCCCTTTTGTTCCATGTATCAGGAAGATAACCCAAGAGTCATGACAATCGAGGCAGCTGCAGACTCTCCCTGTACATCTTCTGTACTTGACACATCATATTGTATGGATGTTTGAAATGGGAGCCATTTCAGCAGCAGCAAGTGACTGGATCTCACAGTTTTGGGGACCAATATGTCTTTAAACATTTCTATTACATAAAGAATTACTAGTAAGTAAATTAGAGAAATGCTGTGGGCCATACGTTCTAGACAGGATGTGTACATTGTGGAACATAATGCAGAGATCCCCGAGGTACAAGAGATGGTGCTAGCTCCTGAAACAGTTTTTAATTTAAAAGAAAAGTGTATGCTGCATTGCTACTATAGCATACCTTATGACTTTTCCTTTCCTGTCAAGTTTGTCTTCCCTTAAAGAATACAAACATTACTCATTACACCTCTAACCTTGTAGTATGGAATTTCTACTTTTTCAAGTATTTCCCAGGCATGGGACAGAAGATTTTGTAATATTCTCTCATTTAACAGGCCAGCTAATACTGCTGTTTTGCTTTAAAGATACTCTAGTAACTTCACAATTATTTTTACCTTGGACAATGACTTTTCTCAGAATGTCAAAAATTTAAATTGTTTTTTTTAAACCTCACTTCTTTTTTGTCTGTCTCCCCATCTGATTTTATCTCTCATTCTCCCAAAAACATTTCCTGAATCAAAACCAACCCCATCTGGGTGGTTACAGTAGGATATGATTGCAGAATTAGTAACAACTGACATTACGGTTGCAGTTCTACCAGAACACTAGTGTCAAGTATTTTCTTTCTCCTCCCAAAGAAACCAAGTCACCAGACAAAACAACAACAAACACCTGCAAACCTGATGCTTTCTTTGATGATCATTTACTTTACCTTTCTTACCCCTTGCTGAGTTCTAATGCAAAGTTACCAAATTGGTTTCAAGGCTTCCCAAAAACTCATGCTGACTCCTCTTTCATTTCTATTTCTTCATTCATCATGATCTTTTCACTCGATTATTTTCTTTTTAAGTTGATTATTTAATACCATCCACTCCAATGTCCAAAACATTTCCTTCATTATCTTATTCTTTGTCAAAACCTGGTCTTTAGCTCTTAACACGGCTCCAAAGTGTAAATAATTAAACCAGAATTTTCACTGTACAAATTAAACATGTTTATGCTCTTCCATATTAGACAGTACATGGAGGTAGCATTAGCAGGCAATTTTGAAACTTTTTCTAACATTATTCTGCTGAGCAGCTTTAAAAATGTTGCAAAATACCGAAAACTTTTTAAAAATAGGTCTAGAAACTCAAGAAGTAAAAAGCCTCAGATACTCAAGAAGAAAAAAGCCTCAAAAAAAACCCTGTACCAATTTGCTGAATTGTGTTTAAATACCAGAAGTGTAGGCTATGATTTTCCAATGGCACAGAAATCCTGACATCTACTAAATTTCAAAGGCAATTGTGAAAATTATTTCACCAAGTTATTTTGAAAACATTAGCCATTGTCTCCTATATTCCTAAGAACTCATCGAATTCAGAGCTGTAGCTCAAAAACGCAGAAGCATTAGTCAAGTAAGTCTGGAGTCATCACAGATAAGACAGCATGACTTAAGGCATTAAAGGTGTGATTTCACAAAAACAAAATGCATTTATGAAGCAGATTTCATGAAATTAAATAACTGTTTGAAGACTATAAATTGCTAAGTCATTAAAAAAAATATAGTGTAAAATATACCTTGGCAGCCTTTAGCAAGATTTCCCTCTCTTGTTCATCTTTCCTTTGCTTTTCTAAACGCTCCAACTGTTCAAAAAACTTTAACTGTGATCGGACATCCGTAGCTTGTTCATACCACTCATCATCCTGTGAAATAAGAGCAGTATTTTACAAAACCATGCATTTTCATCAAGACTATGCACTTAAAGAACACTCTAAGTGTTATACATTAAAATTTCCCCACTGTACTAACAGAAATGTTTTCTCTCTGGTTTTTTTTTTTTTTTTTTAAGACCAGGGGAATGAAGCCAGCCTATGGTTAATAATGCAGCTAGAATCTGATTATTTAATTAATATCTAAGCAAATTTAAAAAAAAAAAGATTGATTTATCAACACCAGAGACATCAAAGAGTTAAAGAAAAAATAAACCAAACAGAATTGCTGATTAAAACCCCCTAAAATGCTTAACTTCATTACTTCTATATCCTAGATGTAGGATATAAGCCCAATTGTAAGCTGCAATGCAATTCCTATATTTGTACTCATCTTGAACTAATAAAAGACAAGGTCAAGAAGCAGCATTATAAAGTCACCATAGCTAACTTTTTTTTTTTGTTGAAATTAAGCTTCTAATTACAATTAATATTGGAGAAATTTAGGACAGCTAAGAGCGTGCAAGCTTTCCTAGTACCCAACAAACAATAAGAATTTATGACAAGTCACATGGGGAATACTCATAATGTCAGTCAGAAAAGTTATCCATATTACTTCCATCTTATTTATGTGCTTAATATTTTCCTTTTTGACTGCAATGCCATGAAATCAAAGAAAACCATTAACCAAGAAATATGCAGAAGACAATGAAAATTCTACTGTTCAATTAGAAAAAAATTGTGTTGTCTCCAAGAACTTAAGATATTATTTAAAACTCATCTTTGGCTTAACAAGGACTAAGCAAAGCACTTTCTTCTCAGACACCACCCTAAAGAGAAGGAAAGACGGATTTAATGCTACTGAAGAATACCGGAAAGAAACAAGGAGATTCTACTTTTAGTCCAATATAGTAGAATGTATCCATAAATTGCAAGGGAAGATGTAAGTGAAGGTAATACACAGGCATAGTGGTCTTCATAGTTTTTTAATGCATTTTTTAATCACAGTAATGTTGATTCTAATCACAGATCCCAGATAATTTCTCTTGCAAATGCCGCATATAATTAGTCCAACTGTGACTCAGGTTTGGGAAAAATAGGTGAACAAAGATAAAGTCTTGACCAGGCTTTCATTCAAGCAAAACAAAAAATACCTCAAACCAAGTAAAATCCCAAACCAGAGCTACTCAGTGTATACATACACTAAAGAAATCCGAACACAGCTTAGACACAATACACAGCTTTGATTATTGCCATCTTGCTTCTACACCACACTAACAACTATTAGCATCTTTTATTAAAAAAAGATACTTCATAATTATCAATAAAGATGTTTGATTTATTTGAACTTCAAAGTGGTTTGCAGATCATTATTTAAATTTTTCCCTGGTTTAAGATTATCTAAATTGTTTTAATTTTCTTCACAATCAGTAACAATAGAATCAGCATTTTATCTTGAAATGTTCCTTTTAAAGAGAACATAATTGTTTAATGACAGGGAAGAATTTATTAGATTTATTTAAATACATTTATTAGAATTTATTTAAAAATATCAGCTGAGAACATATAAATTTACTATAGACTCCTATATATAGACACTATTTTGATCTAATCAATTTATCTTCTGACCTTGGTCAAAAAAGAAGACATCAAGAACCAACAGTCTTAGTCACAATCCATTAGCAGAAATAGTTTAACAAATACTCCATGTTAAGCGCTTTAGCACGGAAAGATGAAAACATAATTCTACAAACAAATTCTGTCACAGAGGAGGAAGACAGATCTGCGAGCAGTGTTATCACCCCACCACTTTCTATTTGCTGACGTAGACAAACCTGCAGTTACAATATGCTTTGTACACAGAATGAACACAAAACGGTGTCATACTGCATTGTTCTGTAACATACAATACCTTTCTTTGCACACTTACTTTGTATGATTCCATTCGGTGCTGTGTTATCACCGTTACTTTTTCTATTACTGTTCTTAATCTGTTTTGTGTTGCATGGGAAATAAAAGTAACGACCTCAGCTGGCACATCAGTAATTCCTAGTTTTTTAGCTAAAGCAAAAAAAAAAACAAAAACAAAATAAAATTAGCTTACCCCCACAAAAATACCCACCCCAAACCTCTAAAGAATATAAAGTCATCACTTCATTTTCCTGAAGAGAAAAATCCATGACAGCATATTTATGTAGCTGGTGATACTCCTTGAAACAAGGCATGGCTACATTTTAAAGTTTGAAAGAGAAATCAAAAATGGTTTGGGGGTTTTTTTAACCACTTAGAAAGCATTTTAAGAACTTCACCAAAGTTTATTCTAGCATATTAAAACAAAGCATAACAGAGTATGAGACAATCTGAGTTCACAGTTGTTCTATGCAAGAAAATGCAATTCCTTTATTTTCAGCAGCATTATTGCAGATTAATTTCGGTGTCGGGGAGATGAGGCTGCAGCCCAGAGCATGCTGTTGCATACTACAGCCTACATTATTGGCATACTACTGATAATAAACAATTCTTTATGGGAAAAAAAAAAAGGAATATGAAGAAATAAAGTCATATTTACAACAGTCATTTAAAACCACCAGTTGTCCCCCAAACACTGCTAAAAGACAAATCAGTAGTTATTTGGACATTTGATACTTTGTGCCAAGTTTATACTAAAACCAAACACTCTACAGGCTAATGCATTGATATATTAAAAACACCTATGCTACAGTAAAAAGAATATTAAGAATTCTGAAATTCATCAAAATAATTTCTAAACACTGGATATAATTTTGTAGATATATGAATATACTTACTAATCTATGGTATCATTCTACAAATATATATATGCGCATAGTCCCAGCGGGACAATTTTCTGGATAGAAAAACTGCGTGCACGCAGAAGTAGATCTATTTTATATATAAGAAATCAGTAGCTGCACTTTGCACGACCCACCACAGAAGGGAAAATACTCTGACCGCACCGAATCAGTTCTCCATTGTGGAACAGAAGACTTTAATTTAGAAATGTTTGCGAGGGTGTTTTTTTGCGGTATGTTAATGGATACGCAAAACACTACAGGAAATCCCTTTGAGAATATTTTGGAAAGTCTTTCCCGAACGGCTAATTACCAAAGCAACCTTGGCTTGCGGGAGGGGTCCCCGAGCCACTACGAACCTGCGAGGCTCAAGAGCGAGTTTGTGTTTCGTGGAGCCTTCCCTATCTGCTCCTCGCCAATCTCCAGAGCGAGAAACCATCTCACGTCCAAAAAATGAAGACGCACAAGTGAGCAGTGGTCTTGCATGGATGTATACTTCTGTTATTTTAATGATGTGATCTGAGACGAACTGGCAGCGTTCAGCATCACCCTGGGCTTCTGTCAGGGCCGGGCTGGGCCCGGTCAATCACAGCGCGGGCGGGACGGACGCTGCCGCCAGGGGGCACCCGCAGCCCCGGTGGCCCCCAGCCCGGCGCGCCCCCAGACACTGGCGCCTTCTTCCAGCGCTGCGGGTCCTCACCCCACACCTCCCGCAGCCCCGCTCGCGCTCGGGGGTGTCCGACATTACATTTCTTAATGGGTCTTTGAAGTCGCCTTCTCTTCAGCTGAAGCCGTCGCTGGCTCCATACTGTACGTGTTACCTTAAGGATTTTAGCAATACATGTGCATGCTTTAACTGATTTTTGCTTTACCACAAAAAAAAAAATCTTTATTGGTGCCCAATTTTTCCTCGGTAATAGAGCTGGCACTGCGCTGGAGTTGCTGAAAGCTGAACGTATAATGGGAAGCAGACATACGCATTAAGATCCCAACGCTGCAACTGTTACTCATGCAAATTAAGTCCTTGAAGTCAGGAGGACTATTCATATCAGTAGGAGCTATTTGTGCAAGCCAGACTTGCAATATCAAGACCTACTGGAGCATGCACCATTTTATTATGCAAACACGTGTAAGCAAAGCTATCAATCAAAAAAACCTAGTCTGAAAGATAAAATGCAAGTAAGAAGGGAAATTTAATTAACTAGCATCTAGAAAAGAGGTTTGAGGTGGAAAATTTTTCTGAGTAAGGTAAGGGTACAAATGATTAAGTGTTAACATAATAATTCTTTGAATTTCAGCAGCGTAAGGACAGCTACCCAACTTCCCCCCACACACACACTCCTTTCATAACAAAGAACTATCACCGTCTTGTTTTTTTCACAACAGTGGTTTTCCTAATTTTAAAGACTTTTGTTCTAAGTAAATTCTGCCATTACATGGCTTTTTTGCACCTATTGAGCTCTTCAGAAATTCATCCACAATCAAAGGAGCATTACTGGAGGTGCCTGGTTCCTGCAGATTCTTGTCCTACATCAGCATCTGCAACTTCCCAGTAACTTTATACCCCTATATTCCCTCAACACAACATTAAGTCCAGAAAACTACATGGACACCAGTTATGACTAGCTTCCCTCAGAAGCCTGTCCTGGGACTTACCCTTATCTTGGTGACCTAGAGGGGGAGACACAAAGCATCCTTATCAAGTTTGCAGATGGCACTACACCAAGTGGTGCAAAGGGAAGGGCTGCCAGTCAGAATGACCTAATGAGCAAGCCAACAGCTAACTTCATGAGATTGAAGGGGCAAATGCAAAGTACTGCACCCGGAATGGACTAACTTTCTGAAGTGATACGGGCTGGGGCCTGCCTACCAGGGTAGCAGCGCTGATGGAAAGCACAAGTCAGATGGTCAGTAGACTAACCAGGACTCAGCAGTGCATCCTGGCAACAAGGAAGACTAACAGCACAATGGGTTATATCAACAGCAAAATGGTAGATCACCAGTAACCAACAGACCAAGGGAAACAATTATTCATCTTCTCTCAGCTCACATCTACAATACTGCAGTCAGTTTTGAGTTGTGTGGTATGAGAAGGACTTAGAAAAACTTGAGTCCAGCAAAAAGTCACCAAAATGCTTATGGAGTTGGAGCATATGACCTTTATGAGGAAAACCTGAGGGTTCTTTATCCTGGAGAAGAAAAGGCTTAGAGGAGAGGTTATAGAGAAGATGAAGCCAGACTCTTTATAGAGGATGCCTGGAAGAAGAACAAGAGACAAATTCATAAATTAAAACAGCAGAAGTTCTGACTGGATAAAGAGAAGAATTATTCATTACAAAGGTAATTAAGTACTGGAACACTTTGCACAAAAAAAAGTTGTACACTCTCCCACCATCCAGGTTTTTAAGACTCAGACAGACAATGCCTTAAGCAATCTTGTCTGAATTTAATGTTGACCCAGCTTCAGGCAAGATGTTGGACTAGATGACCACTCAGCTCTCTTTCAACCTGAATGATTCTATAATACCTGTCCTGCATAGGAGGTGGACAGATTGTTCGGTCACTTAAGGCTAAGGAAGAAAGAATATAAAAGAAATTTCCCCCAAAATTAACTAGTGCCAAGAAACCCAACTACAAAATTTTTAAGAAGTCAACTTGTCATGCACAACATTCATGACATGGGGAAGCATCATCACGTCTGTTCTGTATTAGTCAAAATCCTGTTAGCATAGGATGTCAGAAGCGGGGTGCATTCCAAAGCTGTATATACTACATGAGGATTTGGCACACTACTTAAGTACTTGGACTGTACTTGAGTCAAGGATGGGAAAATTACCGATGTGCCCATGAAACAACCACCTCATCTGCACTTGGAAAGGCTTGCCTAGTTCTTCTTTCACAAAGAGTCCTGCAGACCACTTGATTATCCACTGACCTAAGAAAAGTTCTGATACCATTGTTTAAAGATTGGTGTGGTTTGGTTTTTTTTTTTTTTTTTGCTTTCTGCTACTCAGAGAAAATACCAAGTAGAAACTGAATCTATGAAAAGGGCTGGAAACTTAATTTTCATGTTTCTATATTAAAGTATCAGTATTTTTTTTCCGACTGATACATCTCCTCCTGAATTTCATCTACTCTCATATACAAAAAGCATACTGAAATTCTGTCTGCCATCAAAGGGAAATAAAGCTGAACTCCAAATAGGGATTTCCTGAGATACTCTTCTAGTCTGCATAATTACTTTTCCCAGTTTTAAAACAGAAAGGCTCCTCTTCTCAAGACTGATATGAGAAAAGACACATAATTTCCAGTTTAAAGAAATATGTATATACACATATGTTTTATAATACTAAACATACTTAATTGTATCACAAAATACAAATATTCTCTAATATATCATTCCTCTTTCTAACCAAGTGGCTTCATGTACAGATATTTTTATTTAGGTTCTAGCATTCTGGATTCTGGTCTTAATTGCACCACCTGATCATTGCAATAATCTGTCATAATAGATACACTTACCTACAAACAGAAATCCAAACCCAAAGATAAAATTCAGATTAAACAACAAAAAATTACATATTTCTATGAACAGACTGCTATCATCTGTCTTTTTTTTTGGAAAAAAGTTTAACTTGCTTCTGACTTTTAGTTGATTTTCTTAATGTGCTTTAAGTTTGGTAACATGGCCACCTTAGCTTGTAGCTTTGTGACCAAAATTCCACTTTTAAAGCAGTAAGGAGCCTCATACTTAAAAGTAAAACATCAAGAAATGTGTAATTTTTAAAAAAGTTGCTTGCTTTTAAATAATACATTTGTTAAATTTCGACATTTTTGATAACGAGTACATGCTTCAAGTCTTTAATATTACTTTAGCAATGTAATTCTGAAAATTTCCTAAAGCTATGATAAAAACATCATCAAGGGTAACAACAGAAATGGAGCTGGAGCAAAGCAATGCTTCAAGCTATAATTTTAACCAATCTCTCCACTTGAGTTGGAGTTTATGTTTTTGAAGACATAGCTAAGGTCATATTCTTCATTCAGGTGCTCTTGCCAGATCTCTACTATAGCAGAACTGTACAAGACCATCAAGAATTTATGACTGATTGCATCAACACTTCAATTCTTTGTAGCAGGACTCAGTTTCAACACCTCCTCAGAGGCATCAAATGCTACTAAAAGCAGTCAGCTGAGTCAGACTATCCTATATGAAAAATCTGAGGGATCACAAATTAATACCCTCAAAGTAAGCAAATTTCTAATCTGTGAAGCACTTACAGAACAACACAATAAAGACTGCCTGCATATTAATTCTTAATTACATGTTTAGAAGCTTTAATAGCAAACCACAGTTCAATCAACACTTAATAAAGATCTACAGTATATGAGACAGCATGCAAAGGAAGTATAAGTGTCAGAATATTTTTGTTATAAATAAACTATACTCTGTTTTAAGGTTTGCGATTTTGCAACAGAGTTTCTATAAAGTTAGAACTTGTATACAAGTTCCAAAAACCTTGAGGGGAAAAAAGATTCAGCAATATTATTCTGATATTGGCATATATGTCACTAGCACAAGATTGTTTTTTACAAACATAAAAGCACCTAAACCTTGTCATTGAAAACTTTTAGGTCCCAAGAAGTGAAAATTCTGAACAGTGCTATCATCTGCTTAAGCTTTCTGAAAGGTACTGGCTTTGTCGCACTTTAAAAGTTTAATTATATTTTATTGATCAAACAAACTGAAATAAATCATAAGAATAGTACTGCCCTATTTGAGAAGCAGAAGAAAAATACTATCTTTGCAGATAGGCTTTCAAAGAATCAAAAAGTTACTTTAATAATTTATACTTTAAGAGGACTGACAGGATTGAGATCAAAGATAAAAAAAAATTATTTGTAAAACATTAGGTCTGACTCTGATTATTGATGTGATAAATTATTGAGTGCCTGTATAAAATCTCTTTACGTTTACACTTAAAACAGAAAAACCTTGAAGAATTGGTTTTAAACAGTTAAACAGCATATATTTAGGGCATGAATTTGTCTTGTCCTTCAACAAGTAGCATTGGCAGAGCACACACTCTCTATTTGCCCTCATTATGGGTCAGCCAGAACTGCAGAAAGTGCACTCTGCCATCATCTTAAAACCAGGAGCAACTTGTTAAACTTTAAATTCTGTGCCTGAAATATTGGGCCAAGATGCAAGTGGAACCAAAGTTCTTATGGACAGGCCTCCTCTGCTGTTACAGCCAGCTTGCATACTGCAAGGTGGAAACAAATCATAGAAGTCCATCCCCTTTGGGACCTTACTTGAACTTTTATCTAACCTCTTACACAGCATCAGGGCTGGAATACTGCAAAGATGCATCTAGTCATATCCACTGACCTACCTCAACCCCACAGCACAGTAAGTACCAGGCTGCACCTTGGAGTGCACCTTTCCATCTACCAGTTTAGGCTCAAGCTCCCTTCCTCTTTTATCTCAGCGGAGCCACCAGTTTCATGTGACTCAGTCTCTCTGCCATCTTTCCCATCAGGAAAAGCATGGTCTTAGAAAAACTACTCTGAATTTCTGCAGACTTCCAAACTATGCAATTATTTAATAATTTAATTCCTCCAGTTCAATAGCAAAAGGGAAACTGATGATTTTATAGTTCTGCTGTAGGTGTCAGCAGAGAAACATTTAAAACACCTTAATATCTGTAAAATTACATGTAATTAAATACAACATGATCACTTAAGTAGTCACAGTTCAAGTCTTATGCTATACATGAACTTCTGGAGACTAACAGCTGAAAAAATTCAGGGGAAAGGGGAGAGCAGTTCATCTTCTCAAACTAGAGAAGCACTATTTCTACATTTTAAGACAACAGAAATCAACAGAAAGCAGGAGGTGCTTTGTCTAATCCTATTATAACTCTAAACTGAGCAACAGCACTTAACTATCAGGCTGACTAAACACAAATGGGAGAAAACTCTAATGCACTAGGGCCACTGACATCCTGAGGAGCCATAAGTGGCAATTATTGAACAAAATTGTCCCAGCCTAATCAGGTAGGACTTAAGAACAGGGCACATCTCCCCCATAGCAGTGTCCTCAGCCTACAAAGTAATCCATCAATACCGCATTTATACTGCTATCAAAGGCAAAATGCAATCTTAAATATTAAGCTAGGGAATGGGGGATGGAAGACAAAAAAAAAAGGAAAAAAATTGAGGAGGCTATTTGGGTACAAGATACACAGGTGGTGCGTTGAGGGGGCTACTAGAGTGCCAGAGAGACTTCAAGTATTAAAAACTGAAGGAAAAGCTTGTTAATCAGTGATAGTGCAAGAAACAAATCACTAGCTCTGATGATTAGGATCAGAGACTCCTAGAGGTGTAAGATAACCTGGTGATCCCAGGCAAAAGAAACAGTACAAAAATTTTAGCTGCAATTTTGTTTTCAATCCTTTACATAAAAGCTTCACTTTAAGTCTTACTAACTAAATGCATAAATAATTTTAAAAACATTGACTTGCTGTACCTGTCTGATGCTGGAAGAGAAGATGAAGAAAGGAGAAACCAATGAACTTCAGTTGCTACCTTCACAAAAACCAGCAATCCAGATGAAGTTATTTCAGTAGGCGCCTCTGAGGAATCTATAACCTCGAGTGTGTTTAGGGAAGCCACCGGCTAGGGAATGTTTCCTGCCAAACTAGAGAGAAATCAGTGCCAAGTGCTTTGAGATTTGGTAAATGATTCCCTCTAGCAGGTACAAACCAGCACCCCTCTGTGAGAGGCAGATGGCCAAGATATATTCTACAGCTCCAAACCAGCCCTGAACTGGAATAGGGAAAGCTTTGTAAACCAGTATCTGATACTGTTCAACACCAGACTTTCAGTTCACCTTCATATGCAATAAACTGACTTTGTTAAAAAGAATGACATTTTATCACCAAGTAATTGTTATTTACAAAATATTGGAAGACCCTACATGAGTTACTTTAGTAAGCTTGCTTGTAAAAGAACATTCCTCTTCTCATAGGATAAGAATTACCTTCTGAGCCAGCAGACAGTCTTCTTGGGAACTCAAGACCTGCTGGTTGTAGCATTTGCTATATACTACTTGAGAACTACCCACCTTGAAATGATTCCCCAGGAAGCATTTTGTGAAATTGAGAAACCAGTGAAATATTGGTTACTTTTAAAAAGTAAATTACTAAATCAATAATCTAATTTACAGATTAAAATCCTCAAAATACATAGCCATTTTCAGTGCAAGACACTGCAGACGAAAAAACAAGCCAGGCATACAATTGTAATGTAACCTAAAGAAATAAATATTTTGACTAAACATTACACATACTTTAATACTCTCTTCTCCTCTTTTTCCCTCAACAGTAAATGCCAAGCTAATTATTTTAGTAAAGTAAGATTCAACTAAGACTCATAAGCTCTGTAATGTGAATGCACTGGTATAAAACCACTCAAAGCTTGTTCAAGGTGATAAGGTGGATTTAACTTATCCAGTACAAACTATACTATAATAAATAGTTATATATTTATAAAATTGTATAAAAAGTTATGGAAAGCTACACTGGGTAATATACTCTGGCATCCTTTCTCTAACAGCAGTAGCAGGAGATGCTGCTAGAAGACTATTAAAAAAAAACCCCAAAACCAAAACCATGCAGTGATAACTATGTGACAATATATTGCCTGGGACCACCCTAAGAGGATTTTATCTTTCTCTCTATTAGGTCAGGATGGAAATGTTTTTCCCATTAACTTTTCAAATAAGTTTTTGAACCTGCAACATCCTAAAACATAGAATTCTACAACTTAACTCCTCACCTGACAAAAGAAATAGGTCCCCCTTTTAATTGTTTTGAACTTCTACTTTCTAATTTCATTCACTATCCCTAATTCTTGTAAATGGAAAACCAGAAAAATAGGTCCATCCTAGCGGGTCATATTGGTATAAAAATATTTTAACAGAACAGATAAATAGTTATATCTGTGCATCTCTCTGTAACACAGGCCACAATGTCTGATGCTATTTCCTGTGCTGATTCAAACCTCATATGCACATCAGTGGGATTTGGGACAGGACAAAAAGAATCCATCAGTAGAAAAATAATTTCTCAAGAATCCTACTTAACCTTACCTATACAATTAGTGTGGTTTTTTTACGAAAGTCATGTCAGAATGACAAAAATCCAACAACCAGCATTCACTTCTCTAAGAATTCTCAATCAGGTGGGTAAGTCTGGGAACCCACATATAATTCATACTTTTTGGTAAAAAGAACGAACTAATTCCAGAAGAGGTCTGACCTAAAATATCTACAACCAGCCAATCCAGTTTCCAACATTCTGTCTCTAAGCTAGATAATTAAACAGCTGAAATGTAGATATTAATCATGCCTAAACAGTCTTTTTATTATCCTTAGTGGTTTGTCTCTAACAGAACCAAGCTAGTCACCAAACAGTATTATGGACAGGTATGTGGAGGCTTGGAAAATTTAAAGAGTTGACACAAATTGTGGGACCATGAACATACAAGGAGTGCATCTAGGAGAAGAGAATACTTGGTATTCAGGTGGCAAGGAAGCCTTACAACTTGATCAGAGAGGACAGAAAGAATATAAACTCTGTAGGAACAGAAGCTACTACTATTAGTCTTTCCCATCTTTTTTCAGTAATTAAACTGTGTATTACCTCATTTCTTTTTGAGGAAATCAAACTCTCAATGTGCTAAGGAAACATGTTAACTTTGACGTTTAATTCCCTCTATTTTAATAATTCCTCTAAGATTATGTTTGTGCAATTTCATGTGTATATCCTAAAAGAATGAAGGATGCTGGAGTTATTAAAAGGGAGACACTAAAGGTCAAAAAGAGTTTTTGAGAACTACATCCAGATCCTACCCTGTGATGCCAGTAGCCTGCACTGTAGTGACTGAACAGTGTGAGAAAACTATAAAAGACAGAGGAAGCGATGAGAACTGAAATAAGTGCAGGTCTCAAGAAGTCAAATGAGAATATACAGATTACAGTTATATGATTTTTTAAAAATTATTTTAGTTTTCAAAAAAGCATACATGCAATACAAGTAAGCATGTCCAAAGACTTTCAGGAACATTAAAGAAAAAACCAGATGGACTGTAGAAAACTGGAAAATATTTCACTATTTTTATGAATAATAGTACATAGCTCAATGCACTTCTGTGTTTGGTTACTAGCTACAGTGTCAAATCAAAAGCGTTTGTTACAGGGACCAGATGAAAAAGATCTAATATGGCAGGAACACCAATAAAAGTCCTTAAGAAAACAACAGAGAAGTTGTTAGTTGGGGATTTATGCCCTACCTGTTTAAATGCAGGCTAGAAGAATGTGCTCCCTGGGCTAAGCCCAAGACCAAAAGATTCTAAACCATTACAGAACTTTGCACTTAAATACAAGAAGTATATGATTATGACAGTATGTCAGGTGAGACAGAGATGGAGAAGAACTAATGTAAGAACATCAGAGATGACCAACACATGTGGAGGCACAGATGTCAGCATCCTGTAACACAGTCCTTGCAGTAACAGGACACAATCTCAATCACATCCACACAAGGATTAAAAGGAATACCAAGTATAAGAATTTGCCTACATGCTTATGTTCTTTTAAAGCAAATTCTGTAAACAATGCAGACATTTTAGCTTTTTTTTTTTTCCTAGAGAAACCCTCTCTGACAATATAAATGTCTTTCTGGGGACATATTTGAACAGGTATCACAAATTGTCTGCTACAAGCCTGGTACCAGGCAGACTAGTTCAACATGAGGCCTCATCTTCAGAAGGCAGGATGGGCGTGTCAGCTGGAAAGGATATGCACAGAGAATACAGGAAATTATAAAGGATACCAGAAAGGTACACTGAAGACGATAAGCTGAATTTCAAAATGTCAGCACCTTCATCTGCCTATATCCAGGATCAGAGGAAAAGCTGTCAAGATCAGGACATTGTGCCGCATTCATTAGTATCAAATCTGTGCATCACCAGATCATCCATCATCACAAAATTTATCCAGCTCAGATATGGTCTTTTGATTTTTGTCAAAACAGCTGTAGTTTATGATAGTTGATGTTAAAGTTGCATTTCTACATCTGTGCAAGTGTAGATGACAATACCTCATCTGGCACAACATCCAGCGTTGCAGCTACTTCCTTGAAAACAAATACCCTTTTGTTACCAGCAGAATGCCTTTGTACAAGTTCAAAACTGCAACACTTAGTTGTGACTTATTTAACACTAGACACCACAAACCTGGTTAAAGCACAGACTAACACTCTCCATATTATAAGCATTGATAAAAAAAGCATCAAATTGACACTGAGTTATAGTAGAATCTGAACTTTGTATGCAGTAGACTCAGCAGCATTGAGGCTAACAAATGCAATTCAAACTCATGGAAGAAGGGAAGACTAAAAGGAAGTTTAAGAGTTTTTTCAATAATTTTAAGAAATGAAAACACTACAACCTTAGTATAAGCAGCAGGATTGCCAAATAAACGAAATGAACAATCATTTCAACGTATTTTAGAAAATATTACCTTTCACTTTTTCCCCCTTAAATGATCCTTGAAGGTGCTGCTCACTGATGACTTCCTCCTCCACAAAGATGTTCCAACATGTGTTGAGAGTTGGGGACATTAGTACCACCTCTAGAGCATGGAGTTTGCCTACAGGGATAATGTAAGTCAGCTTTATTGCAATATTGAATGGTTCTCTAAGGTTTTCTTTTTATTGTTCTTATTTTACATCCAATATTTATTACCAGAAATCTCTTTATGAGATGGACTTTAGAAATTAATCTGGTAGAGAATGCATCTCCACAGAATGATGATCTTAATTTTACTCTCCTTGCAGAGACCCAAGAAATTTAAATCACTCAGTTCCTGGATACAAACTTATTCTGAGCCGGGGCAACATATTTTGGTAGGCCCTGAAGGCCAGAAATGCCTTCCAGAAATAGCAAGACCTTTTAAAGAAGGCTCTTCCACTACATTCATAAAACAGAAGAAAGGTATCATGGTGAAAACAAAACCCAAACTCTACAAATATTTCTGGGAGCAGATAGTGTGGTCATGCTCCCAGTTAAATGGAGTAAACCCATTGAAAATGGTGCCTGAAGAAACAGCTTCATTTTTCCTTATAAATGATCAGTTTGAACATATCTACATTTATTCTGAGAAACTACTGCAAGTAACATCAGTTCTGTCACTCAGAGGTGATACTGCTAAAAAACAAAACTCAGATTCTGTAATGCTGCAGAACCAGTAAGACTAATAAAAAGAAAACCTTAGAAATACACAAAAAATATTGAACAGAAGCTGCCCTACCTTTCACAGAAAGGCATACTCCAAGCTCTCAGGTGGTACTGAAGTTACCATTCCAACACATGTTGGGACATCTTGTAAAACAGGAAGTCTAATCATGGACCTATTAAAGAAAGAACAACAATATGGTTTAACATTCAGCTGAAGTACTTACTAGTTATGTTTATTTGGCAATACTGCTGCTGATACTAAGATGGGAATGTATTCCCACCTTTTTTTGAAAGGAACTAGTAACATATAATTGCCTTAGAATATTGTAACTTTAGCAATCAATTAAGTTGGAATATAAAACACATTCTCCATTGAACATGTGCAATAAACTCAAATATCTACATAATTAAATTATCACAAATATGGACACTGGTAAGACAAATAGGAACAGTGCATACCACCTAATCTAATTCAATTTTCTAGCAAACTGCTTGTTTTATACTAATAAAGAAAACTCCTATCTCTGACTATGTTACAGAACTAATCCAGATGTCAGAATGTAGAGACATCTCTACACCTGCCAAATCTCTGCAAGCAACATACTGAAGTTTATCGGACTTAGAAAAAAATCAATGTATTTGGCATGCACAGTAACTTGCAATTTCGATTATACAACACACAACAACTTTTTTTTTCCTGAGGAAAAAACGTTCGAATCACAGAAAACACCACTAAGTACAGTTCAAGGGTTCTAGGCACATTATTAGGACAATATGCAACTTCAAAATGCTATGTCTTAAGAACAAGTACATCCTAGAACTATCTCCAAACACAATCAAGAGTTATGTCCACAGGTATTTAAGGAGGTCATCTTGACAGAAAGATGCTGGTGGAAAAACTGACACTAAAAGAAATAATTCATTTTGAAGACAGATCAACTCATGGATAAAAAGTTAAAAGTCAACAATGAAAACAACTAAGTCATATCAACAAAAAAGAGCAGTGAAAATAAAAAATTATGTTCATAGGCAATCTGGTAGCTCAGAATTTCAGAACACACAACAACTGTATTATAAGCAGCTCTAAAACCCCTCTAAAGTAAACCAAACAGAGAAACAAGTATACTTTTATGTTAGAACTGCTCTGTATATGAAAGAGCAATCATCAATAGTACAGTTTCATCTCATTCAAACATGAATACAACTGTTGATAAACAAACAGATGAAACAGGCATGAGAGAATGACTCTTATTAAACTAGTAACAAATGCTTTAAACAGAGGCTCTGAAATCTACCAGCCTGGTTCCATCAAGGATAGTCCAATCAGGTTTTAGATGGTTCAGCAATGTAAAATGCCCTCTAGAGTATTCAAATTATTTATTTAAAATATATACTTATGCATACAACTGGGCTGCCATTGTAAAGCCACACAGTAGATTCAATACACTCCAAAAATAGAGAAACACAGATAAGCTATTTCCTTATAGTTTAACATGCATCTTTATAGCAGTCATGCAATTCAACTATGACTGAACAGAGAAAGAATCAAGGCATAACAGTGATCAATATCTCATCAGACAGAATTAAAAAATATATTACATGCAAATAACAAAAAACATAAACCTATAAATTATGTTGAGCCTAACCCTACAACTGTTACATTGACAGAGACGGTGGACTAATTGTATCAAGTTGAGCTTCTCTGAAGGTGCTTTAAGGAAGACTGTAAGCCTTTTAACTACTAGACTAGGAGAATTTGGATTCATCACTACATTTTCAAACTTCATAACTGGCCTGCACCACTATGTGTTCTAGCCTAAAAAAATAATAATTTTTAAAATCTATTTGGATGAAGCAAGAGAATCCAGTAGTAATTTTGTGATAGGAAATGTTGCAGCTGTACGCTGTGTTGTCAGTGTAACAGACTTTATCCAAAGGAAATGTGTAACAATACTAGCGAAGAGACATAAATACAGTATTGCATAAAATCATGCTATAGAAAACCTGATTTCCTATTGCAGATGTAAAAAGAATTCTGAATGAATATTAAATTATCAATATTTGCCAATACGTTTTTATCATACATATTTAAGTAAAAATTGGAAAATACAATACAGACAGTTAAAATATATTCAATCTGGCCAAACCAGTCCCACATTTCTTAGAATGTCACATTTGTAATTATTCTATTCAGCCAGCGCTACGCAACAACAAAAGCTGAAATAGAAAAATTGGGTGAAGAACACTGAAAGTGACAAGAAAGAGGGAAAGAAAACAGCAGGTCAAACTTATGTTTCATTATTATTGCATTAAGACAGTTAATTTATGGTTAAGATTCACCACAAGTTGTGACATTTTAGGGATAGCCAAGTAAAAGCAAAATGGCATCATCTGGTTGGAGAAAAAAATCAGTTGGAATTAAAACAAAAGCTGTGGGAATCAATAAGCTGTTGCAGATTCTGAGCTTGTTCTCTATCGACCACTAAATATAAAGCAAAGTTTTCTGGAACTACTACTGGAGGTTCTAGAGACCACCAACTCAAAAGTTGTGGTCAAAAGACTTCTCAGGAAAATATACAACATACCTCTTCCCTTTTTCCATGGATTTAGTTATTGGGTAATACAAAAAGGGTCACTTTTTATCCCATCCTCACTATGTCCTGCTACCTTTCACTAACAGCAAGTATAAAAAGCAGTGCAGCCTAATTCTTACCTGCTCTCAGAAACAACGCAGTAACAGAGTAATTCCTGAGTCAAGGAGTCTCTATTGTCACAACAGGGTTTCAAAACAGACAAAGCTGTCACAGTTAAAACAAACTGCTAAGTCATATAGTTTTATTCATTCGGTAAACCCATTTCGGTAAACAGTGGAAACTTGGAATGTCAAAAATTAACTCCTAAAGCCTAACAAAGTATTCTTACCCACTAAGAAACTGCTTATATATGAATAAAAGCTAAACAATTACAAATTATTAAGGTTCTTTTTCTTTTTTCTTTCCCATAAAACTACATTGAAAAGGGAGGGGTTTTCAGATTATTTATGAGAGCCTCATCAAATTATATTGTCCTTCAAAGAAATACTACCCATTTTACTAATAAAGACCTAGAAAGTTTTAACAGTTTGTATGCACATCAGCATGCACACGAGCGAAGAACATCAACCTTTGCCTCTCAACTTCCCAAGAAACAAAAGCCTTACAACTCTTTGCATACATTTCCATGCATTGTGCTGCCATACAAAAAGAGCAGGGTTTAAAGTTTTATGATCCTGAATGGAATAGCAAAAGAAATACATTTTCTGCTAAGAAATACCCACTCTTGATTTTTCATCAAAGAAGAATTTGAGACAGTCACAGCCCTGTCTTCCTACACGAACAAATGGCAATGATTGCCAGCCAAAGACAACTAGATATGAATTTGGATAAGGAAGCATGTGAGAAGTGGGTGAATATCTTTGCATTAATTATCTTTCAGTTACTTCACCGTTTAAAAGGATCAATAACAATATTAGTCATTTATATTTAAAATAAACTTTGGATGATAACACTGCCAAGTTACAGTAGAGATAAGAACATACAATATATTAAGAAACCTCTTTCACTATAACTTTGAGGCATTTGGCTGGTGGTTACTGCCAAAGACTGAATAGCATCTGCTCTCACTTTAGCAGTTTATATTCTGACTCTGGTGAATGGAAGCACAATCTCTGAAACAGCCTTTGGGGAACACTACTGAGTTGCTCGACAGAGCTCTTACTCAGAAGAGAGAACGAGATTAATATTACAGAAAACTTGAAAGATCTAGCTTCTGAGAAAGGAGAGAAGAGCAGTTTCCTAATACTGTACATACCACAAATCTCTCTTTTACTAAAACATTAAAAAGATGCCCTAAAACTGAAGTGATCATTAAATATGAATAGATTTAAAGGTAGAAAATAAGGCCTGTTTAAGTTATAGTTAAGTAAAAGCAAGACGAAACAATGTATTTTATCTCATTTGTCAACAGGCATAATGAAAACAGAAGAATAAGCACTCACATAACATACTTTCTTTTTCCTAATGTACTTGAGAAGGTCACAGCCTCCTTTGCTTAGTCCTGGTGTGTCTAAGCACAGCAATACAGGGCAAGACTGAGTTTTGCCATGAACTTAAAATGCCATTATTTTAAGTGCCCAGTAGCACAAACTACTAAATTTGTGTGTGGTCCTATGCAAACAACAAATCTGGCCACCCACAGTGAAAACCAGGCTTCTAAAACTTCAAAAATCAGCTGAAGGAATTCTCTCCTCAAGAGCCACAGATCCCAGATAGTAGCCACTAGTGAACCCCACAGCCACTTTCAAAACTATGAAAGGCTTCATGTAAGGTCAAAAGAAAGCTCTAAAAGCGGCTGCAGGAGATCACTAGGAGTGGCCACTCTTCTGGATTCACTGCTTTTGAGAAGTAAATCCCTGCAGCTGCTTTTAAAAGCTTTGAAAGTTTCATTTCAATTATCAAAGCCAATAAAGCTTCAAAAACAGCCACAGGGATTTGTTCCTCAGAGGAGCAAACCCCAAAAGGCAGTGATGAATAGTGTGACGGGTTCTGTGGCTCTTAAAGTATGTACAGATTACTGTAAGTCCTGCACTTGTAATTATGACTTCATGTTGTGCAGCAATTGTTACACCCAGACAGTTCATTAAGTCTTATATGTCAAATTCATTACTGATTTCCCGTTCATTTTAACAGTTTTATGTCTGTTTCCTTTTTGTTTTCTTACACCTGTATAAACTATTACATGCGCATCCCTCACAACATTTTCTCAAACAAGTTTCATTAAAACCTTGCTGGCTTCCTATCCCAGGTGCTAGAAAGCCAACTCACAAAACGTTGCACATCTGCCTCCCCAGACTGCATCACATCATGCCATCATCACGTCATCACGACATGGTAACTACAGTATGCAAAAGAATTCATTTCTCTGAATGAGAGCTCAAAAGGGCACTAATTAAAACACAGGAGTGGAGCTTGACAATAAGTCAATGAAGAACTTTGCCTGCAACTGCAATATAAAAAGGCTTCCATTAATTCAATGAAAATAAACACAAATAACATTTCAGAAGTCGCTGCATGAATTAAAAACCTAACTGTTCTGATTTGTAACAATCTTTTGGTCTGATCTTTTAAATTAAAAGAACTAGACCCCTAACAAATTTTACAAATTTAACAAGTGACACAAGCATAGTTCTAAAAGAAACACATGATTTATGCCCGTAAACAATTTGAGCTTAGTATCTTAAGACACGGATGTCTCTGAAAATATTAGCAAAATTATGTTGAAAAAGATAGATTTAGGTCCTAGAACACGTACAGTAAATTCATGAGGCATATCATATAAAATACATTCTGAGCATACTAAGCTGAAAACATCACTATTTTTTCTACTAAAGTTTTTAACTTCTGTTTTCAAATGTCAGAATAAATAAATACACCTTTTTACCAGGATAAATAAATACACCTTTTAGAAAACAATCCTACACAAAAATCCTGTGAACTTAAATAGATGCAGATGTTAAGAAGCGAATAAGTGGTTTGTATGGGGGAAGAAAATCTTATGATGACAGATAACTTCACAATCTGTTCAATGTTATTCACAGGTGTCCTCTGTGACCTGTACTACTTACTTTACCTCTCTACTTCAATTCTCTCATGTGTAAAACATGAAGGAGGATTGTGAGAAATAATTAATGTTTGCAAAAAGCTTTGAGATCCTTGGATATAAAAAAACATCGGGAAAGCAGGAAGTATAAAAGTACCAGTACGCTATTTTTTTTCCCCAACTTATGATAACTAAGTTACTTTTAGCACAAAAACCTTGAAAGTTTAGTAGTACAAGATTATGTAATAAAAACACTTAAAAAACAATCTTAAGTGCAAAGTATAAATGCGTAACTCCAAAGGAGTGAATATCAAAAAGAAAGGACATGTTTCTCACCCATTTCAAGTATGCGTTTATGTAGAGGTATAGCAGCAAGAAACGGTTCATCTTTACAGGACTGTATCTGGGTTCCAACCAATTCAGAGTTGGCAGCCATAATTCGGGCACTTTCTTCATTAAGATTAACGCCAGCCATAGAGGCAACATCATTGATGTCATCATCATCTCTATAAAGAAAAATAATAAAATTCTGCATGTGATATATTCACTTCGTATATTATCTGCTTCTCCAAAAGTAGTCATCATGCAACATGCCTGGTGGCTGGGTCAACTTGAGAGACAACGTCTAGGGTCTACATTTTCATATAACGTATTCTAATTCAGAAATATCTGAGTATTTCTCTGATCACATCAGTAAAACTTTAGAAGCAGGACAATTTGTCTGTAACAGAAGGTGTGTCAGAGGTGCCTTTTCTTCATCTGAGAGCCAGTGATATCAATAAACTTGGGATAGTACGGAAACTAAAGGCAATGATCACCACTGAAGACATGCTGAAAACTAGGAGTAAAATGACTAACTAAAAATCCCACAGACATGAAAAGTAGAGAATAAAAATTCGGAATCCTGCACTGTTTCACAAGTTCCTATCAAAATGAGCTCCAAAGTATGTTCAGTAATAGCCTGGAAAGATTCTTTGACTTTGATGAGTTCATAGGTAAGTTTGGGTTCCAAGTATGGTTTGAGTATGTGCCGGTAGTTCCTCTGGCAACATATAAAATTCAGTAGAACGTGTCAGCTGGATCTAGCAAAATGAGCTGCATTTGAGAAGATGACAGTAGCACTTCCCAGTCTACTGTTTGCCCTGCAATATGCTTCCTAACAGCTTAAGGAAATACTAATAAATTTGAGTTTCCCTACCTGTATCTTACAAACATCTTTTACTTACCTCTATGAGGTATGACTTGGAACAGTATCTGGCTTTAAAACATTCTGTTTAAGGAGCTATAACTGACACAAACTGTATTTCAGCATATTCTAGGAATGACTACGCAATCTTTGAGAATATATAGAGACATATATATATGGAAAAGATCCACATACAATAGTAGGATTCTGGACTTGGATGTATAAAGCAAACAAATTAAGGCTTAATTTAAAAGATTAAAAAGAAAAAACATCAATGTTCGGTGTTGACTTCAAAAGGTTCCAACGACAAATGAAAAACAGCAACTAAAACTGAAAAAATGGAAAAACTAAGATTTTGTGGGGTTAAAACCCTAAACACTCAAAATAGAATGAGCACCACCCGAAGTAATCTACCCAGAATTCACAAGGCCCAATTCCAGCAGGCCTTGTAAACCATGGCAAAAGAAAATTCATATAAAGAGTTATCATAACATGAATTCAAAAATACATAAGCTAGTAGAAGCTTCTGGAAAACAGAACTGAACCCAGAATTTCAAAATAAACATACACCTGACCAAACTACAACACACGAACCAGTTTGCACAGCTAAATAAAAATAAAAAAGGTCCCGATACTGATGATTCCCAGTGGACACCAACATCTCTGTGGGTGCAAAGGCAGCAGCTGCTGCCCTGGGGGTCCCCTGCCTGCTGAGGGGACCTGAGCACAAGGCCTCAAAGGATCTTGGTAAAACATTAACTGAGCAGAATACTCGTATGCTTTCTTTACATACAGCCTCCCCGATCACACTTGCTTTAGCAAGCATTTATCACACTTACACACAATCTGGCTAGCAGTAAGTAATACAGTCTCAATCCCACATTGCCAGGTCAGGTTGCTAGGACGGAGGTACTTTCACCTCCTTCAATCAATCATCTATATAAAAATCAAGACAGCACTCTTCAAGAACACAGTTTTTTAGAGAAGTTTATACTTGTCTCTACTTTTACTTAATAGCTGAATAAATTAAATCAATCATTCACCCTTCTGCTTAGCACTTTATCTATTTCAATTGTTATTTACAGTACAGATCTGTGATGATGTTATAAATGAAACAATATTGTATGAAATAAAAATTAATTTGGCCACAAACCAGGATTCCAATGAAGTTATAAAAATTAATGCAAGAGCACTTAGGAAGACCATCACTGTAACTCCCGGACAAAATTATTTCCTTCCATCTTATATTGGCAATCTACTATCTGTGAATACTTGTTTTTTTTAATGTTACATGGAAAACAGATATGAAATGTTTTAATCATAGTTGGGACTAAAACTTTTTCAGTCTAATGGGAAAACCTCTATCAATATATTCTTTTTGACTTAAAGGAACTTCATCACCAAAAAAGAGCTTAGGTTTGGATACTGAAACACACACACATTTATATATAAAGACTGCTGGCATTCTTGCCAAACAATTTCTTATAAAAGTCAACTTTTAAATCCAGATGAGCGAGTTTTCAGAAGTCATTCTGTGGAACAAAGATGCCACCCAGTGGTCGTCTAGATTGAGTATTACTGTCTTTTTCCCTTTCCATCCCAGTACAGTGTTTAAGAATTTAGTGTTTCTTGGCATACATTATTGTGGTCATAAATACAGTGTTTCAGTAATTATTTCAGTTTTTTACAGAACTAAATCCTGTGTCTTATGGGATAAAACTAATACTCCAACATGCATGCTATTTTTAAGATAGCATGAGTTCCCAAACTCCTTCCAAATACAAGCTACATCTTAAAATAGTCCAAGAGTGCAATTCTCCCTTCTATATTCAATCTCCCCCTCTCCTCTTCATTAAAAACAGGCATGCAATTACAATTAAAAAAACAAATAAACAAAAAACTCCAAACAACAACAAAACAACAAAAATAACCCAATTTATTTGAAAATAAGAAGGTAAAAAGAAAGTATTTGCACAATTGCCCATAACATGTTTCAAAGATTTTGTTTAAGACAAACCGTTATAAAAATCCGGTAGCATTTTCTTCGTGGGCAAATCTTAACTGCACAGCTCCAAACTGTTCTTCTTTCTCATGCATGTTGTAAGATTTGAGTGAATGATGTCCAAATCTGCAGTACTGAACTGCTCCCAAATAGGCTTGAAGAATACATAAAGCAATTGAGACGTTATACTATTGATTCCCCTCTCTCAAAAGCGAAATTTCATGTTGTTAGGGCAAAGCCCCTACAAGTATGCAAGACTAAGCAAGCCTACAAATTCTATGGATCACAAGATCAGAGATTATCAGCAGTATGTTGGATATAAATGGCAACCTGAAATTACAGTAACAGCCACTACTGTATTACATTTTATAATGGCACAAATTCTGTTTGTACAAAAATGCTTATTCTGACTTTCAAGCTTTCATTTGAAATTTCTCCCTAATACTGCTTTGTTGTACAGTTCATTCATGGTCTATGTTGGACCTTCTCACTGATAAGCGAAAAGGATGACAGAACATATTTGTGGCCATTTTTTTTCTTTTCAAAAATATGGAACAAATACACTATCACCTTATAGCTTGAACTAGTTATTTGGAAAAACAAAGAAACTTAAAGCTTCAGGTTTTATATTATACACCATTTTCAGCTGAAAGCTTTGAAGTTTTCCATTTAAAAATTACATTAGCTTTCTACCTCTCCTTACAGGACAGGCTGCTTTACACGTTATTAGATGTAACATCGTGCATTTTGAGGCATTTTGCCAGAACTATGTTATTAAACTTTAATTTAAAAAAAATAAAATAACAGGCAACAGGTTCTTTTGGCTAGGCAAAAGAGGTCTGAAAAAAATAATTTATTCCCATGTAGACTCTACTTTAAAATGTTGCCAGTTAGCAGCATAAAATATGAATACTAAGATAAGCTCCAAATATCTCAGTCACTTCATAGAACTGATTCTGGGGAAAAAAACCCCATCACATTGGCTGTATAAAACCTGATACGGACAGGCTCCAAGAGGTTATAAGTAACTTTGAAAATACTGTTTTGGAAAAAGAAAGGTTGCTGTGAAAAGGAAGGAGCATCTGTCTAGCTAGTACACTATGGCAAGTAATACCACTGACCCTTACACAAAACAATTAGAAAGTGGTAAGCTAATACAAGAGTACTAACATACATCTCCATCCTTGCAGATATGTAGAACCAGACAAGTCCCTAATCTAACCAAACCTGCTCTGGGTCAGAATTTGTATCTCCCAAAGATTCTTCCCACTGAAATTATTCTGATTCAGGAGGAACAAATGTTGCACTAGTTCCTTATATTGGCCACAATGTGAACCATGGGTAATAATTACTTTGAGAGTCTGCTACTTTCACAGAATCACAGAATGTCTTTGGTTGGAAGAGACCTTCAAGATCATCTAGTCCAACCTTCGACGCAACACTGCAAGCTCACCACTAAACCATGTCCCTGAACACCAGGTCCACAAGCCATTTAAATGCCTCCAAGGCAGGCAACTCAACCACTGCCCTGGGCAGACCATTCCAATGCTTGATAACCCTTTCAGTGATACCCAACCTAAACCAGCCCTGATGCAGCTCGCATCTATTCCCGCTGGCCCTGTCACACGTCACCAGGGAGAAGAAGCTGTCCCCCTCCTCGTTCCAACCTCCTTTCAGGCAGTTGTAGAGAGCGATAAGGTTTCCCCTCAGCCTCAACTGTCAGCAGCAGTAGCTTACGTTAGTGAGACCTCTGAGGTTACAAAACTAGATGGTGATGTACACAGCAGTTGTAGCCAAAGAAGCAGACCCCTAGCAGACTTCAGTGGGCCTTCTGCTTCACCTCCCCTGACCACAGAAACCTCTAGCTGGACTATTACGGTACAAATGTAACTGAATCTCTACTGTAAAACAAACGAAAAATTACAAAAAATGAAATTCAAATTTCAATCTTTAGGCATTAACATAGTTAAAAAGTCAACTACATTGAATTGTTCGTAGTTGTCTGAAAAATTTAACAGCGATAAATTTTAATACTGAAAAAGGTGACATAAAATTTCATGAATACAACTTCACATTGCAGAAGTCTTGGGTTGAAAACTGCGTCATATAACAGCTATTAGAATACCAGAGAACTCACGTAAGCAGTCATACAGCTCATTAATAAATGCTGACATTAAAGTCTAAGCTGTAATTTGCAAAATTCCTAATTGCTACATCTTTTATGTAATTCCTTCTTTCATTTCCCACAGTCCAGAACAGAAGAAACTGAAAAATTAACAAAGTTCACATTTCCATTTCTAGTGACCATCACTTTGCTCACAACAGTGAAAAGCTCAAATATGTTATTTTAAAGAAAGCAGAATATAAAATAATGAAACAAATATGCAATAATAAAACACTAAGGGCAAAATAAATTTATACATAACGCAACCATTTTTCAAAAATCTTGCTTTGCTTTAGATGCCAGTTTGCCTTCTGGCTAAAAACACATTCTTCACACATGCTGGGAATGTTGAGGAAAACTAGTCAGCATTCAGAGGATTAATACAGATTTCCAGCTCTGTGCCTTTAGGCTTAATAGTC
Organism: Todiramphus chloris collaris; assembly: GCA_025345505.1. Lineage (NCBI taxonomy): Eukaryota > Metazoa > Chordata > Aves > Coraciiformes > Alcedinidae > Todiramphus > Todiramphus chloris. The sequence continues at coordinate 13,211,924 of JANVCC010000037.1, read as the reverse complement.
AGACATCTATTTGTCCTCAGGAGAGGTTAGGGGTTGAAATGCAAATATGCAAACAACTGAATTCTTTGTTAAGATATCAAGAAAAAGCTTGATCTTTACTGCTGTTTAATAAATCCTTGCAATTTTATGGACTTATTTAAATGCAGCTTTGTGTCTTACTATTTTGAAGGAGAAAACAATGCAAGGAAACAAACACATTCATTCCCACTAAAATTTGTTCTCTAGAGGAAAAATGACATACACCCTTGACAGCTTATTTACCAAACTCACTAAAGATTTATTGATTTATCAATCAGTGCCTTGAGCATTTGCTTCTCCCCAAGGGAAAATTAACAATTCCAGCTAACCTAATATATTCTATGTATAAACTAAGTGAATGCAAGAATCAATCCTGGCACAGTTTACAACATCCAGTTAAAAAAATGCTGTCCCTTTTGGTGTATATAAAATTGAAAGCTATACTAACGAAGAATAAATGCTCATGTTGCTTACAAACATAAAAAATACTTATTAAGACAGTACAATTGAACCCAACAGACATTTTAAATCATTTAAATACTCAGTGGGAGGCAAAAGCATTTGAAAATAAAAAATTGAATGATTTTGCTTCTAGATTAATACTAAGTACTACCACTATTAGTTGCAATACTGACATGCCTCAAAGCAGAGATATTTCAGAGCTACAAATTCTCTTTTACTTCACCTGCAAAAGCATAAACCTGAACATTAATTACTCATTTGATGATGTCAGAGCAACGTAAGAATTCCAGAAGACAAAAATTAAAATCTAGGGATATTTTGTCTTTTAACAAAGAAAGAAAATGTTTAAACACAAATAAAATGCACTTTCATCAGTGGAAAAAACATTAAAATGATGCTAGCGAAAGCAAAATGCAGTAAATGTAAGATTAGCTTTTCACTACAAAGAGTAAAAATATCCAAAATATATATAAAAAACCTGAAGTACAAAAGAACTCATATAGCAGCTCAATGTATCAATGCTACTGTGTTGAACCTTTACAGCAGCCCATTACTACAGCGACCCCCAGAATGTCCCAAACTCTGCTACCTAAGTAAGCACATGAAGAGTAGATTCAGCAGTGTCTTCTCTTTAAAACCAAGAACAACAATCCTATACACACACAGAAAAATCCCTAAATGCACTGCCAAAATATACCATCCAGTATTTTCTCTATGCTGATGAGAGGATAGCTGCAGCTTAGCTGCAGAAGCTTATCGACAGGATGCCCTGTCATCACAATTAGTATCTTCTCAGTAAGATACATCCCACATGAACATTAGAGCCTGACAGATAAAGCCAGACGTGTATTTTTTTAAAGCTTCATACACATAATTCCAGTTATGAGAAGTTTTATTATAATCCACAGAATCAAAGGCTTTACTAAACATTAAAAAGTGCAGAGAAAAATCCTCAAGACATGTCATGACCCCCTGCCTTTTTTAAAAATAAAACTCAGTAAGAAAATTGTCATCCAATCACGGTAAGAAAAGGCAGAAATTTTTGTAAAACACTGCCCTCTGGTGTTACGCCAATTCAAAATTCTATTTTATACTTAAGATCACCCCCAACCACCCCCTTGCTTTTTTTTTTTTTTTTTTTTTTTTTTTTTTTACCTGAAAGAACCACCTCCAGGGTCATTCAGCTTGTTTTTCTGATTTGCAGAGACCTGAACACCAAAGCCCCCAGGACTTTTGCTGGCTTGTATTGTTGGTGCCTTCCCTACTGTGCCTGAAAAACACCAAGCAATGTTATTATGAGCTGTCTTAGACAATCTACATCAAAGAACCTTCTGTCCAGGAACTAAATTTAACTGTCTGTAAATTGCAAACAAAGGAAGTTATTATTTTTAAAGATTACACTGCTGAAGAAGAACAATTTAAAACACAAAATGTATATTAACATTACAGTTTGTTCAATATTTACATAACACTGAAGATTCCAAAACTGAAAACCATTGGCCATAACTGCTTGTATTACACATAATGCCTGTAAATGCGTTTATGATTGCCAGTAAACCACTTTTGTAGATAATCTGCACAGAATAAAGAAGCAGAACTTGAAATGTTCTTAATACAGATGCTTTAAGTCACAGTCACTGAGGGTATTATTAACTATACCTTTTTACTTTTTTTTTTTTAATATAGTCACTTTTCTTTGTTGCAGTGAAAACCATGTATTTTCAGAAAAAAAAAATAAATATTTTAAAATGCTTTACATTGTGCATAAAAAACACTACTGTAAAATTTAACATAAACCCCCTCAAAAAGGTTGTCTTTTACTTTCTTATTTTGAAAACAAACTATTTAAAAGTAATTCACATCTGTATCTAGACTTTATAGGTCTGTAGAAGTAAAACTGGGCTTTCTAAATGAGATGAAGTGTGGTGGACTTTCAGCTTCTTGTGACAAATTGAAAAACAGGTATTTGTTCCTGTCTGACATTTGGAACAATCTAAAACAAAATAATTACAAATTTCTGTGGCTAATTAGCAAATCAACAGACCTGTATTATTATTAAAAACACTGCATCAGTATGCCACTGAAAAAGCATCAACAAATGAAACTTTGGGAGGAAGCCCTCCTTTACTGCTTACTTGGATTATATCTTGTGCTTCCTTTAATCCAACCTGTGTTTTGACAGGTGAAAATAATTAATTCATGTGTCTGTTTGACTTAAAAGGTCTCACCTTTTTCTTGGATATCACTCAGTTTTATTGAGTGTTACATAGATATAGTGTTTGAGACTTTGAGAAGCAAAGTTATTCCTACTATGAATCTATGATTCAACTGCATATAAATGGAATGGTGTAGTTATGAACCTTAGCAGAGTTCATTTCTTTTTTCTTTCATGAATTTTAAAAACCTGAAACACAACTCTCCCAATGAGTCCTTTTAAGAACGCTTCTTTGCTAAAATACAAGTGTTAGCTCTGAATGAGTGCAGCTTTTTTTTTTTTTTTGAGATCTTTCTCAACTTCAACATATGATCTTCAAGCAAAACTAATTTGAGAGCGTTTGTTCATCAATCTGTATAAACAAACTGTTCTGTGGACTCTCAACATTAGCAAATACAAAACAAGATTTAGGACTTCAGGCTCCAAGTCTGGGGAACAGAAGTATTTTGTCATCAGAATATTCAAGGTCCATAAGTTGTCACAGATAGAATTAGTTCATGGACCAGACAATTAATTTATCTATTTCAGATGAACTACTTGAAATGTTTTTGACTAAGTGAATTGGAAGGAAAGAAATAATACAATAATAAAAATCAGCAGATCTCTGCTTTCTACAGTTAACATCTAGGACATTAAATCTGTTAACCTTGAAAATTACTGCAATGGTAAAATTAAGGTAATAATGGGACTCCTCCAGATTTAATATTATATTCCTTTAGAATTAGTATCAGTGGTTTGTTTCCTACAGATGGTAACTTGATTAAAAAAAACAAAACCAAAAAGGTACAGCAACAGAGTAGTTAACTTCTTGGTCTCAGGAAAACAGTATGTCTACACTGGATATGGAAAAATTAAGTCCTACTTTATTCCAACCCATATATATGTAATTCTACTCAAATGCATCTGGAAAAGTAACTACAACTTTTGGGATGACATACAAGTTTTCTGTTTTAAATCACAACCATGCATGATTAAGCAGCTAGACACAAAATATGACTAAAACATCAATTTATATTATGAGGCAGAGCATATTTTGAAAACTTATATCACCTGTGGGCTTCGATATTTCATGGGATTGGTAATGACATACAGAGTCTTTCACCACTGGGTCCTCGTTTCAAATTTTAAGTAGCATGATCTAGAGAATTAAGTCCTTATAAATTCCTAGTTGTATTTCTGCACATGCTAAGTAGCTGCAACAAATAATCTGGTTAACTGTTTTATTCTTTGGCTCAATTCCCGCATCCATAAAATGCAGTTCACCTAATTATTATACTGATAAATGCTTTGATAAAGGAGTGTGAATTTTTCATGCAATAACTATAGTGTTACTTCCCCTGGTGTGGAAGTAATTTTATTAATATAAAAGTCCTTAAAGTCTGCCAACTTCATCTATACTACTGTTTAAAAAAGCATTACAGTCTGCTCCCACGGATGCATTAATATTAATGTAAAGATACATTATACTAGGAGATTCACTCCTGTCTGTGAAGAAAATCCACCGTTCTCTGGAAGTCAGCTCATTTCTGGTGTCACTGTACTTAAAAGGACACACTCCACAAAATTATACTATATAGACTACATCTTATTCCAGTATCTTACCTCCTTCCACAGGAATATCTAGGCCAGAATAAAATATCATTATAGTGGTGTTTATAGTAGGAAGTTTTAACAATATGCCAAGATATCTGACAGTATGACACAGCAGCATTTCTTAGAGCTGCAAGCTACACAGGTGGACCTTTCCCTAGACATATGCTGCAGGATGAGCAGATTTACAGTTGGACATTTTCTGTATTTCTGTTCTGTTTACTTTTTCTGTGTAATTAAAACAATAGTGGTGGGCTTACACAAGCTTGTAAATAGCAAAACGCTCACCTGAAAAAAAGACCTTGCATGAATTGGCATTTACAAACTGTCCTCTTCCTTAAGCCAAACTGCCAAGTTAAGTTGCATTTCACTGGCTAATCAGTGGCTATCATGAATGTATTGGTATTCTGAACTCACTGTTTAAAAGACAGATGCCAGAACCGTGCAAATTCTTGGCACACTATTGACATTCACAACTCAGGGACTGAACGAGCAAAGAAATTAAATCAGCCTTCACTCTCGGAAGTAAAAGTTCACACTATAAAATTCCTTGTTAATTAACTATAAGATTCCTTGTTAATTAACTATAAGATTCCTTGTTAATTAACTCAGGAAATGGAGTATCAGTGCTATCAAATATATATCTTTTATGACAATTAAATGCGTTTTTTCCCTAACTTGGAAAAACACCTTACAGGATCACAGTGGGAGGTTGGTCTCCATGTCCATTCAACCTTTGGATTCTCTGAAGAAAACGGAACAAGGAGAACATCAAGTGCTATTAACTGGGGGTTTTGATGCTTTCTTTTCTGAAGAACAGAAAAGACCAAGCATTGGAGACATTAGTAGGCAGTAATAGCTTTCACATTCATTTAAACTAGATTTCTGATTCAATACCTAAAGATGACAAGCTCTGTATTCCATTACAAACCCTCAATCATTTAAATGCCCACATCCAAATCGATGCTCTCGCACCTAATCAGAAAAAACAAAAACTGAGCCTAACAGGTCCAGTGATGAAAAGGAACAAATTGATATTTATTAGAAAGTAAGAAGGCTTCAAGAACCCTCTTAGAAAGGGGGATGTACCAGCTAGACATTAATCCACCTGTGCTCAGACAGATGAGAAAGTTGTGTGTAAACCACACCTCTTGCTCCCCTGGCTAGTCATGGCATGTCAGTTCACTCAAAAAGTAAATGCACTGGCAGGAGAAAAAAAAAAGGGGGGGGGGGGGGGGGGGGGGGGGG
>JANVCC010000037.1:13185447-13206291 GCA_025345505.1 Todiramphus chloris collaris | reverse complement strand
GGGGGTGGGGGGGTGGGTTTGAGAAATTTCTCTAGGACCCCTACCTTGACCTCTGTAGCTGCAGAGACAGTGACTATCAGTTTTTGCTTCAGCAGGACGAGTTAAAACTAAGATGATTAAATTGAGGCAACCCCTAGGCTTCAGGAAAAAAATGATGAATTGCTTTCTTGGCCCAGAGTTAGAGCTTAGGATAGTACGAGTCAAGTTCCTGACTTCTTTCAGAACTCTCCATGAAAAACTGCTGAGTAAGGAGTGAAGCAGGTAAGTTTAGTCCTAAGGTTGTTTCAAAACATTTCACTGTGTTGGTCAGAAATACCTTGAAACTGCATAGTGAAAACATGCATTACTCAGCCAGTAGGATGTAAAAACTAAATGTCAAGCCTGCCAATGTCAACAGTGTAAGTTTTTCCCATGCTACTAGTTTGTAATTACAAAGAAATTCATACAAAGGTAACAATCTCACTAAAACATTTAAACCCATACCTTGTGGTCTAATGGTCTGAGTTATTACCACTGGCATCCTAATCTGGGTAGTCTGGCAAGCAGGGTTTCGTTTCACAGTTTGAGCAGATGTTGACTGGATAATCTGCTATTATTAAAAAAAAGTATACTTATATTATACTCTTTATACACAAACACACACAACGTAAATATACTAATACCTGTAATTACTAATATAAGCATGAGGATCTCTAAAAGCACAACTAGCTAGTGACAAAAGTCATATTGATGTAATCCATGTGGTTGTGTGTGTGTGTATATACCTATTTTGCCATTACGCTTTTGAAAAAAAAATATAATAATACTCGACACAAATGTCATATGTCACAACCTTCATCAAAAATATATTTCAAAGTAGTAAGGCAAGTATTAATGTTTAGACTTTTGTCTTCGGAAGTTTTACTAGGAAGAAAAACATTTTTGTAGAAGAAAATGCTGCAATAATTTTAGTGGTATCCGCCTACAATCATTAGGCCTTTCACTAAATATCTATGCTTTTTAAAGAAAATATATACTAAAAGTAAATTTTAAAATATTATGGGTTCCAAAGTCAGATATACACAAGAAAGAAAACAATGTTTTATGGTGATCATATACTATTCACCTTTTAAAGGTTAATCAGATATTCTCAAGGTTTCATTTACTACTAAGTCAAGTTGTGAAGTCCTTATCCAAAACTGAAACTGGTTAGAAACTTAGAATTTGACCCATAGAAAAACCAATCCAAAAGAAAAAACCTGCAAGGGTCATACCTAAGCAACAGCAAAATACATGTTCATTAAACTGGGGACAAAGTAGGAACAGATATAATGAACAGAAGATTCAAAAAGATATGTGGATGCTGCAGAGCTGCAAAAAATAAAAAAATCCATAAATAAACTCCGAAAACAAACCAGAGGCAAACGGCTGCGAGTAAGATTACAACCACAACTCAGGCATGACAACTTCAGAAGTCACATGCTCTTCACAGACACAACTACGTTACTCCTGTTGCATAACATGCCTGCTGTTTCTGAATTACCCATCTCACACCCACGGGATGCAGTATTCCTTCTTGGAAGACAATATGCCATGCCACACACTGCTTCATGAAACAAACGGGAACCACTGCACCTTTATTCAGCACCAGTCAGCATTATTCCTAGAAAGTGTATCTAAAACCATATTAATGGTTTTAGAGTAACAAATGGCAAAATCTCTGACTTCAAAGTATGCTATGGAGAAAAGGAAAGGAGAAACAGCATTTTCAAATGAGACGGAGAGGCTACAAAACAAATAGGAAAGTGTTCCATCAGCAGGAACCAGGGCTCCCCAGTCAGAAGGAAGAGAGGTGAAAGCTACAAACAAGAACAGAGTAATGAGGGACCAAGACCTGTAATGTAGTCTGGAATAAAAACAAACAGGGCTGCAAAACGTACATCCTGAAATATTTAAAGTTGAAAAGTCATAATAAACCTGTGGACGTAGAAGTATTAGCAATAGCTACCTTCCAGAAAGACTGTGGACTTGGAAGGAGAATGGAGCATTTGTACTAAGGAAAGAAATGGAGCAAATGGATGCAAATTTACTTGGTCAAGACAGGCAGTGAGGAAAAAGTTACACTCAGAAGGGAAAGAACAAAGTACCTACCATGCTTAAAAACAGGAAAGACATAGACGTGAGTGAAAATTAGGGGGAAAAAAAGTGGAATTTGACTGTATTTTGATGTATAGGAAACATGTACAAGTGTGTTTTAATAACTAAGGAGATAGAATAGCCCACAGAGGAAAAAGAAGGAAAAAAAAAAAAGGGGGAAAAAAGAAATAAAACCCCAAAACCAAAAAAACCCACACTACAAGGGCATAAAAAAGGAGAATATTGCCAATTTTACAATAATTTATTGGATGAGTTTTCAGAGAGTAGTGAAGAAAAACACATACCTTAACTGGCCAGAAGCCAGGCCAAAAAGGAGAAGCGTGTGACCTGTGGATAGAATCACTATCTGGTATCACAGTAGTAGTCTGTGATTAGACTTTTTTCTCTGTGAAGCAAGCAACTTCTACAGTACAGAATCAAGTTCTGTTTCACCTGATAAATATTTTCACATGAATGCCCTAAAAAATGAGCCACTAACACCATTAGAGATAGGACAGTGTTTAACCATTTAAGATGACATAAATAATGGCAATGTTTTCTTTACTACCAAATATATTAAAAAAATGTCCATTAACAAGTACTGTACTAAGACTTCAATGTATATAAAAGTACTTGAAGTATAAAAAATGACTGAAAAATAAATTTTTCCAAAGGGCACAGATCAAAATCATCATCTTAAATGCCACACAGAATTTGATCAGCAACCAGCATGTTCTCTCTAAAAGAAAAACTGCACCTGACCTCAGAGCAACATTTTACACTAATTTAAATTTCAGTTTCTAGACAGTTTTAAGATACATTTCGACACAGATGTAGTCTTCAGATCTGGAAGTGATTAAGCAATGAACATTAGCAATTTGTTTCTGAACCAGAATGTGTAACCTCCTTTGCAGGCAAACAAGGAACATAGTAAAAACTGATTAATCCGAGGTAATTGACCCTGAATTAAAATTTAGAAACAATCTAAATTACCCTTCATCAATTAAAATAATTCAAACTGTTCTAATCCTCTTGCCTATTTTCCCAACAGCATAAGCATTATTATTTTGTCCTTAACCTGGCCTGAAATGTGTAGATAATGAAAAAGGTACTAACAAGCTAGTTGTAGGGAGATGATTAACTTAAACAAATTATTTCAAAATTTTCACAGGCTATAACTACACACAATGAGTATATCCCATCTAACATTATATATCCACATGCAGAATCGATGCTCCATCACAAATGATAAGTTTGCAAGCAAAAATTTACTAACCCAGACTGATATAGAAGACACAGAAGTCGATGTTTTAGTATACTGTTATCAGAAATATTACTTCAGCCTTCAGAAAAAGGGAGATCTTACTGCTGTCTGCAACCACCTAATAGGATGATGTAGAGAAGATAGAGCCAGACTCTCAGAGATACAGAGCAGAAGGATGTGACACAACGGACAGAAGTCGGAATATGGGAAATTCCTATTCAATATAAAGGGAGGTGTGTGTCCAGGAGGGTGTACAATCACTGGAACAGGTTGCCCAGAAAGGCTGTGTAATCTCATCTTGAAGATACTCAAAATATGACTGGTTGAGGCCCTAGGCAACATGCTAACCTGTAAGCAGGAGGTTGGACTAAACACCACCAGAAGTCCTTTCCAACCTTTTATCACTACATCCGTAGTCATAATATCAGTGACCTAATAAAAGTGAAGAGTCAGAAAAGGTAACAAGACTGGATATAAAAGTCTTTGAAGTTTACAGAAACTGTTCATCATTCCATCTTCACTAAAAGGAAGGGAAGCCATTTTCATTATTTCCACCACTGAAGACAGCAAGCACAACAGTAGAACACTAAGAACAAAGGCAGAAAACAGAAAAGATTTAAAGTGGTGTAGCTGTTGCCTGGATTTGCTAATAAGTTTGGAAAAGAGCAAAATTACAAAACAAAATTATAATCAAGACAGCAAGTACTGTCATATATCATCTTGTTCCTCTTCAATTTATTAGGAAAAGTTGAAGAATCATCTCCTGTGTTGCTGCACTTTTGGAGCTCTTCAAAGCAGCATACCAAAGCAGAAAAGTTATGGCATTGCTTCTCCAAGTGCGACACGTGAAAAGTTACGTTTTTTTTTCCCCCCCATAAAATATCATTTTTCTGCAAAAGACGACACACATTTCTCGTAACAGAAAGTGTTCTCCCTCTTTTATTTATTCTTCCCTCTTATTTAACTGTCATCTTTCCACTACACTAGCCATACTCACTTTGACCGTTTGCTCCTCAATATACATTCCCTTTCTAGCTTCCCAAATGCTTCAGACTCTGTCCATTTCTAAAGTTTATTTTCACAGCTGCAAAAAGTGGTGTTTGTACAAAGGTGCTTCCACAAAACAAGCAGATTTATGAAGATGAAAAAAGGATATTTAACAGTCTACATTACTGGTAAGTGGAATGACAAAGTGGTGACAGCTGAAATACTGATTTTTCTTAAGCCTCTTCTTCAAAAAGCTGGATTCAATAACTATATGAGAATATAGCAATAGTACTTTCTGGTCCTGATCTCAAAACAAAAGGTGACAGTCACACCATGACAGGTGTGAATCTTCTACCTTACATATTACTGCAGGACAAGGACAAATTACAGATGCAAACACAGATCAATACTAAATAAAACAAGTGACCAACAAATACAGACTGAGAAAGAATTCAGCCAAAGCACATAAAAGTAGAAAGACTGATAACTTCTGTTCTCCATCTCTCACTTAAACAGGAGATGCCAAATAAAAGTGAAAGCTACTAGCTACAAACCATTGAAAGGAAAAGTCCTTCAGAACATCTAGATTAAAACTCACTGCTTAAGTTTTTGAGAACAAGGGTTTCGCAAATCTGAACAAACTAGATGCTGCTGTACCAATGCAGATGACAGAGGTCCCAACGATGTGCTTCCCCTTACTTGTCAAGGGCTGCAAAACCAGCCTGACTTAATTCACATACATCACACTTTACAACAAAAACATCTGATAGAAAAGCTTAAGCATATAAAATATAGTGATAAACACAAAAACATAAGAAACAGAAGCTTCTGGCAAAAATAGAAGAACAAATTTGGAAAAATATGTATTTTACTAAGCATTTTTTCCTCATGATCAAGTTAAAAAGAAAGCATTATGGAAGGAAGAAATAAGCCACTTGTAACTGTACAAAATTCAGAATGGCTATGGTCTGATATGACATTTATCTTCACTCATGAGTAAATACTTGCTAACTCACTTGTGGCTATGCCACTTGTGATTTATCAGTCTACTCAATCCTGAAGATAAATGTCATATCAAACCTCAGCTATCATGTAATCTGGCAGCATTAACTTACAATGTTCATGCTTTTATGGGCCTAGAATTCATATTTACCATTGTTTACCATGCTGTAATAGTAACAGTTATAATTTTTTAACAGTGCCTCAAAATTTGCACAAGCAATTATTTTCCCTCCCAAATAAAATAGTGAACTTTTTAAAAAGTTGGCATGTAAATTTTTTATGTGAATATGATGACAATATTGTTCCAGAGTATATGTATCCAAAGAACAGTGAAGAAAAATAAAACCAAAAGCCACTGAATAACTTGTCCCACCTGCTCTCCAATTTATTTTGCAGTTCTTCCTACACTATTTCACCTGGTCTAACTTTGAATGGTTTCAAAGACAACTTTTTCATAACTGCCTTTGGGAGCCTGATCTACCATCTAATAATCTTTTACTGTTTTACTTGCTTTCTTTCCTGCCTAAATCCCACTTTGCTTTATTATAGCCTGTTATTCGTATTTATAGTCTCTTCTAATAATTAATCAATATACTTTGATGTTTAAACCCTTAAAATATTTTACAATGTTTTTTGTGTGTCCCTTTATCAGCATTTGACCAAGTTATACGTGTTTAATTCTCTTAAGCTTCAGCATCTTTTGTTACTGGTTTGCAAACAGCATTCACTGCCAATACCCTCCTTATTTTAAGGTACAGCCAACATAATTCTGAAAATAAAGTCCATGACAACAACTCAGAAAACTACTAGGCTGTATTTCAAAGAGGCATACAGTTTCTTAAGTAGAGGCCTTGTTCCTGCTAATGGATCCCAGACATCTACTGCTCAACAGGCGTTTTTATTTAAATTTTACTGTACACCAAATTCCAAGTCAGCAACAAGATCTTTATTAGTTCATTAATAGGAACTACCCCTGGTATCCAAATAGACAATTTTACTCTTCCATTTCTGAACTGCCTTGCACTCAAGACAAAAAGGAAATTATTTCTTGTGAGTCACTAACATATGTACAAATTATGACCATTCAACAAACAGAAAAATCTTCATTAGAGAATTAAAAAGAAAGCAGAACATGTCCATATAAGAAATGCTCATTCTGCTGTTTTAGCTTGTTTCCAAATTCCATTACTCTACCTCATCTTTTGGGAGCCTCCAACCATTATGACAGTCCCTGAAAAGGTGTCAGTAAATGTTTTAACAAATATTCTAATGTAACTTAGAAGATGTCGAAGTCTCACCTCTGGACACTGTGCACAATTTACTACAGCAGGAATGGTCCACATCTATTTCTATACATCTTTACTAATCCTAGACATGCACACATCTTTATATTGCTTTATATATAAAGATCCATCTTAAATTAAGGTGGATCACTTCAAATTTCTTATTGTTTCTTTATAATTTAAATGTGATAATTGGCTTCAACCTCCAGAGCACTTTCTCCTTATGATGTGGTGTCAACACAATACATAAAGTACTCATCAATCTCCATTACTCGTCAATCTACTTACAACTTCAACACATTTAATAAAGAACATCTCTCTTATTGATAGAAATTTTACTTGCTGTTAACACCCAGAAGAAGACAAGAAATGTCTGAATATAGAGGGCTATACGGAGCTCCTACACCCTAAGAATGACATTTTAGACAAAATTTGAATACTGAACTTCTAACAATTAAAAAGCTTGATTGTTGGCTAATCTCACCAATGTCTCATCAGTAAGATATTAGCCTAGGATTTTTTCCCTTTTCTTTGTCTACAAGTAGTTACCAGTACTAACAGTACTATCTAGATCTTTAGAGCATAGCTTTTTCATCCTTTTGGAACATGGTTCCAGTACTTTACAAAACAGATAAATAAAATAGTCTTTCTCTCCCCTAACACTATACATTTTAATGCTGATGTCTCATCTGTGCAATCTACATTGCATGCTGAACAGCACACACAGAGTTCCCATGTTTGCAAGATACTTCTTCCAGGTATATTGAGGTACCACCACATCTGACTCCTTTGTGAAACAGAAGTCAAAAGAAAGGAACAGCTAACAGATTCTCCACGTTTTAAAAGAAACTAGACTACTGTAAACTGACTGGTATGAAAAGATCTATATTCCAAAACAGCCTTGCCCTTCTGCAGCTGGACAATTTGCAAAGCCAGCTGGAACTCTCTCCAGTGAGCTTCAGGCTTGGAAAATCTGGAGCTCAGCCAGTTTCCTCCATCAGTGCTGGCTACCCTTAGGCAAGCCAGCTGTAATCTTCCTCTTCCGGACAAGTCCCAGGCAAGATGGCCAGCAGCTCTTCGCTGTGCTCTGATTTCGGGGAGCACTAAGAGGTGTGAAGAGTGTGATCACTGTCACCGCACAAAAAAGTCAATCCGTAAGAACAATTACTAGTGTGATATGGAGATGCTGCTGGGTTGTCTGCTTGGCACCCGAGTCAATGGTGGTTGCTGTGTTTAAGACTTTTTTAATGCAGTGTCTTACTGTCTGATGCTGATTTTGGCTGTTTGAGGGCCATTAAGAAATTCTTGGTTAATGTAATGTTTGGCTCTATTACCTAATTACTGATAAATTGAAAGTAAATACAAAAAGGCAGTTTTGCAACACAGCCAATCAATTATATTTTTTAATGTATTCACTTCTCCCTAAGTATTTTCTAGAAAAGCAACAGTATTAAGCATAGTTTTGCTCTGCACAGGTTGCTACCTTTTGAAAATAGTGATCATTTCATGTACTCAGTAAGATGAAAATTCAGTCCTAGGCCTATAACCTCCTTGCAGACAGAAAAACAACTTATTTTGCCCACAGATCAATCTCCACAATACACTACTTAAGCAGTTTTCAGCTCTCTCCTATTGCATAGCTACATCAAATAAGATGACAGCATAATTCTTCATATCTCTACTCAGGTTAACATCACAACTGCTTGCTTTGAGTATACACTGACATGTGAGAGACACACAGAAGGTGTCTCTCCCATAAATTTGGCTTTATCCCATTCAGAAAATATTCCACAGGAACTATAATCATAAGAGTAGGAATCCCTATGGACTTACTGACACATTTGTGTTCTACACCAGTGTTTCTCCAAGGGTGGGATGCAACCTGCCAAGCAGGCATTGCAAACCCTTGGAAAAAGCCATGTTACCTGGCAGTAGGTTAGGCCTAAGACTGCAGCCTGCTAGACTTAATGGTCATGAACGTTTATACCTGTCAGCTACTGTCAGAAATTTGCTTTCTTCAGACAGCGAGTAATTTTTACATGTACTGCCTGTAATTACAATCAGTTCCTGCTCCCTTACCTTGAAGAACCAAAGCTATTGTTACTTTAGTTTTACAAAACATAGACAAATCAAAAAGAAGTCAAAGAAAGTCTGAAGAACACTCTTCTAATTGATAAAACAGTTTAGAAGGAGTGGAGAGAACTCAGCTTAGAAAATGAAAGAACGTTCATCAAGTGGCTGAAGAGAAAGCAGACAAGCTAAGGTGCAAAGTATCCAAATGTCTTGTGTATATTACAAAAGCCAGAGTCAGAAGTCTTAGCATTAAAACTATGCTTACTAAAGGATGGTAAAATTATATTAATTTAATTTGAAATTTAGTAATTTAACTGCTATGAAGTTTTTGTACGGTTCAAAAGACACATTTCAGATGGCTCCAACATTTTCAGGTTGTGCACCACTACTTCTAAATTAAAGCAAAAGAAATATTCTCTCTCCACATGCCCTACAAATTATTACAAATTACTTGTATCCTTTATAGAGCCTATGAACTGTAAGGTTTACATTATGACATGTGCATTTCTGAATCTTGATAATATAAATTTTTACCAACTTGATACACCTTCTGGAACTTGTCAATTTTATCTTTAAAACTAAGTCAAGTGCTCTACTCACACATACACAGAAACCACAAACTCCTACATCTTTGCTTGAAGCATGATCATTCCTGTATAAACTCAAGGCCTTATAAAAATCCTCAACATATTTTAATTGCAACTGTAAACGCACATGCAAGATCCTATGTAACAGTGCAATAATTTCACCACACTCTCAGAGAGTTAACTGCCCATATAGTTGCCTTATTTATAGTGCCTTTGAAATGAATGAGTCTGAGAACGGAGTACTCCAATATGTACAACAATGGTATATTTCAGTAAATAATGAAGTATGGCACTATTTCTAAATAAAACACGCCCAGGTATTCTTCTACAAGATTTTATAACTCTGTGTAGAAGTGTTTAAACAGAGTTAATTTTAATACAGACTAATGTAAGCAAAGCAGCATACCTGATGATATACTGAAAATTATACTCTTGCCTGTAAGTCTTGAAAAGCTTTCTGTTCTACATTTGTAATTAACTCAAATTCTACTGTACTCATATAACAATCACAGCATTCCAGACAAAAAGGCCAAGAGCATACTTTCTTAAATTTAAGCTATGTTATCCAAACTAATGGTTGAACATACATATGAATTGACATAAAACGAGGTACTACTGTATATCACAGAATAAGATACAAACAAAGAAAAAAGGATTTTCCCAAACAAGCTGCAATAAAAAAAGACATTGAAAACTGATTTCAGTTTGTTAAGAAATTCTCTTTTATACTACAGTACCTACCAGTTGAGAACTCTGATTTGACTGTACCACCTTAACCTGAGGAGGCTGCACTGTATTTGATACAGAAACTGTGCAAATGTTGTTTGGTTGCCTTATTCCTATTGTCTGCGTTGTGACAACAGAGGAAATACTTCCAGAGGCAGATTGAGGTATAACTTGCGATAGCTTGGTTTGTTGAAGTGACTGCTGAGACGGCTGTCCTTGCAAAACTGAATGTTGACTATTCAGTAAAGATTGTCTCAATGCAGGTAGACTTTTCTAGAAACAGAACAAAGTTTATGAAATATCAAATTTAGCAGGTTGACAAAAAAATATTTTTATATTTGCTGTAAATGTAATTAAAACTATGCAGCCTTCTTTCCAATATTACTATCTGCATATTTATAAGATATACTTTGTAAGAGAGAAAGTTCAGTTTACATTTTTTAATAAGCTTTCAATTTGGATTTAGCAACCCTGCAGATTTGCACGTACTCTAATTCCACCATAGCAGTAAAATACAATGCTGCCCTCAAGATCATCCAGAACTTGTAGCTGAGGTCTTTAGAAGGGCAAAAAACGAAAAGAGAAAAGGCAGAACCATAGGAAGACTCCTACTCCCACTGCACACTAGAAGTAAGCTGCACCAAATTTACTTCTCCTGACGTGCCTTCAGTACCTAGAACAAGATGATTTAACTGCTGATACCCTACAGCAATACCTGTTTACTGTATTATTACTGATCTAATGTATTCTGACTGGATTAGAAAAGTGTACTATTGAATGCTTCATGTTCAGACCAGTTCAACCAAAAAATACAGTTCTAAAAGGCTATACTGTACCTTAACAAATAAACTTTTTACTTTTTAAGTGGTAGTAGTGTTCTTTTGAAGTGCCCCCTCCAGGCAGCCATAGCTACAGAACTGTAGCCCAAGCTACAGTTCTTTCTAAACTTCTAATATTTATTTAAAAGCTTAACGCCTGTTGCTAAGAAAGGACTTCAAAAAAAGGCAACAAGTTAAAACTTATCGTGATGCTAAAAGTGACTGCAGCATAAGAACAGGAAAAGGCACAAATAAGGGTTAATGATAATTTGGAAAAACAGAAGCAGAGGGAAAGAGTTCTGAAGAAAAGTTGAAGGGAGAGAGGAAAGAAGGGAGATCTCCCCTAAACTGAGAAGTTTGGGACAAGAAGAAAAAAGCTTTTAAAAGTATAGTTGTGATTTTGTTGGGGCATAAAGACACTTTGTATTTTCGATGTAATCTTGCATATGGGAGCTATTATAGCTAATGTACAACAACCTCACTTTACCCCCAGGTACACTAACTTAGGACCCAACAATAAATCCATTTGGTTACAAATTAGAATTTCTATTATAGATTAGCTCCAGATTACCAGGAACTAGGATTAGTTCGAGATTATAAATTTTAGGATCAGCCTGTTAGTTTTTTCAACAGGATTATCCAGTTTAGCTTTTCATAATCACTGTTATGTATGCATTAAAAGTTATCAATGACTCAAATGTAGATTACAAAAACAATATGGAAAACAGCTTATTGCATTACTTGAAGCATTCTATAGAAATAATTTGTGACTCTTCCACAGATGAATGCATACTTATACACAAAAAATTACCTACTGCAAAAAAAGTAAATGCATTCCAACAGTAAAGGTTCACTACAGAATAGACAATTGAAGATTTCCAAACTAGAGAGTGGTTGCTTTTTTATATAAATCTAATTATTACAATGATCTAGATCAGGGCTACTTAAGCAGTAAATTCCAGACCAGCTCTAGACAACAAGTTTTTCCTTTCACCTAAACTGAGCCTCCAAGCATGAGGTCTCCTTCCAGTAGGAAATCCTTATTTCTTACCATTCTCTGAACACGTCAGGGAGTAGTTAGCTGTAGCACACAGCCACAACTCCCAGCCACAAAAGCAGTAAGTGGCACCTGGCTGGCCTGACAGAGATGGAGTTTGCACATGACTTCCAGATTAATCAAGAAGATTTCATTAGAAATTGAGCGCACAAAATAAAAATTGAGTAGTCTTGCTCCAGACAGGCCAAGCTAATTCCATTTTAAAAGTATATTCTAAATCTCAATGTATTGACTTCTGGATTGAAATAAACTTATCTAAAGAATATTCACATTACCTTAAGGAAAGGTACAAGATATGGCTGAGGAGATGACTTGAGTTCTGATTGAAGGCGGCCTGTAAATTCTTCTGGATCAATCTTTGCATCCTTCAGGGGAAAGAAAAGAAAGCATCAACAATTCAGTTCAGTTGTTTCGTTGGTTTTTTTTCCAAGATACTATACACATGTGTGTATATATATCTACATATCTCTATCTATATATATATCTAAATAGGCTGCTATATCAAGACGAACTTTAAAAGCTGAAGTCCTCAAATTCTCTGTATCTATAAAATCCTTCTGTCAAAAGCTCATTTATAGATGTAACATGCAACTCAGAATTCAGGCAGTTCCCTTGGAGATGCACAACTTAGGACACAACAAGATCCCAGAAATACTCAATTCTTTGGGATTCCAATCTCTTGCTAACATTTACATTTCTTCAGGAAAACAACAACTAAGCTCCTCTCTTTTTTTGTTCTGCTTGCCTGCTTGCTTGTTTTCTATACTATAGAAACTATGATTGCTACAGCAGAAGGAGTGTTCAGAAGTATTTTTCCATCAAGGTGATGATGTTCATGCCTGCTACAGTGGGATAGAATGTTTTCTGGAGTGCAGCACTGCCTGGTCTCTGCAATCTGCCCCACTTCTTCCATGGGGAAAGCATTTGTCCTAGGCTCTCACATAGATGGGGTCAGTGCCACCCCAGAGCAGCCACACTCCTTTTCTGGTTCAGCCCATGGATGGCTGGGGGCCTCAGTCAAGCCCTGAGTTTGGGCTTGAGCCAGTCATTGTGCTGAAGAGCCAAATGATGGGTTTATACTGATTTCTGAGAAGACAGAAGGAGTGGCCAAGAGGCTAATGAACTGGGAATCTGGAAAATAACATTCTCTTCCTCCTGGACTCTTCGATTTCCAGTAACACTGAAAGATTATACCTGCTCTTACTTATGTGTGTTATTGTAACACTATAGCTAAGTGCCTTGAGGTAAGTCTCAGCCCTGAAAAGCCTGAAGTCTTACTTGGAAGAAAAAAAATACACAGCAGATACATAGGCAAGGAAAAATGCCATTCCTCATAACCTCAGCACACCCCAGCCTCAGAGACGTGGGGGCAATGGGTGCCCTCTCCCCTCCTATTGATCTAGTGTGAAGTGTCCCTGCCCATGGCAGGGGAGTTGGAACAAGATGAGTGTTAAGGTCCCTTCCAAACCAAACCATTCTATGATTGATTTTTAAAACTATTAATAAAAAACAAGTTGTTGAAATAACCTTACAGACTACCACTAAATTTGTCAGTCATAGTAATAAGAAAATTTCTTTACTTAATGTCAAAACCAATGCTGAAGGTTTTGTTTAACTCAGTAGACTATCTGTATGCATATATATAAAATTATACATGTAAAGCATATGCATATGTAAAAAGTGCACATATAAGTGTATAAAGTTTGCACCTATATGAACGTGTGTATACACACAAATATATGAGATATATACATATTCAGTAGCTTAGTAGTTAATACAGGAGAACTCTATAACCCAGAAGTATTTTATAATTCTTTTAATATATCATTAGTTACACTCTCAGGCTGTAATAAAAGGATTCATTAGCTTTCCTGGACTGACAGAACAAGAACAAAATAAAGACAAAAACCAAAAAAATACTTGGAAAACTGTATTTATTATATAGGTGTCTCATTACTTTATTTGAACTATTTTAAGTGCTACCTTTACTTAGTTATCTTTCTTAGTTTTCCAAAGTTACTTTTACTGGAACCACCAATTATTATGTTGAATGGCTCATACTAGAAAAAAGTCTTAGGCTTGCCTAAAAAGTACTTGCTTCTCTGTCAATGAATTCAAAGAAATACGTATCAAGTACTGTTAAATCCAAGTTAGTTATAGACTGTAATTTCTTAGAAGAAGCTTGACTATTTGTCCATCTCCACAGGAAAATCTGTCTGCAACTCTATACAATTCACTGAAACATCTGTTGCTCTGAAGACTACAGTAAATCAAACTTTCTCCAGGCCCCGGACTCTGTGTAGCTGAAACAGAACTCTGCCTCTTGAAATCCACTTGCAGTTAAGGCTCCATGCAGGGGCATCTGTCTGTGGAACTGCTTGGGCTGCTTGCATTTTGATGAAGCCCAACACCTTTCACTTAAATTACAGCAAAAAAAAATAAATTTTAAAAAAGCTAAATATCAAAACAATAATTTTCAGCATACATAAACAACAAGATTAATAGATAATTGACAAAATGAAATAACTAAGTATTTACCAGCAAATCTTGAACCAGAGCTTTCACATTACGGGATGTTTCTGGAGACGGTGAATTATGAGAAGCAAGTTTTATAAGGGTAGCTAAGAAGTTTTTGCATTTTTTCACATTCTCTTGCATTTCCTGTGGAAGTCAAACAGAACACATATCAGATCCATGCCATTTTGCAATCAGGATCAATGCATGCTGTGATGACTATAAATAAACAAAATGATGAAATTGTTCTAATTGCAGGCAGGGCATATTTGAAATAATTCTGCAGCTATTTTACTGTTGCTGCTAGTTACCTGATATTCTCTTCGCTTCTTTATAATTGAACATCATACCTCAAGAATACTAGCAACAACAACAAAAAAAAAATCAATGAAAGAAATATGTTTAATATTTGACAGTCTGTTTATACAGTCTGTATAAAAAATGCTTAAATAGGAGAAGTAACAGAACAATTCCTTGGAGATGCATTCTCCTTTGTGATGCCCAACTCACAATGTACAAGGATCCCCAAGCTATCTTCATTTGTTAAATTATTGATTCAGTATGTTTTTGTACAAAGTAGGTACAGTAGTTAAATCAAATCAGAAACAGTCTTTAAACGTTATTGTATCTAATCTTTTCTTCATCAGTAGGAAAACAAATGCTTTAATTTTTTTTTAAGTCATTATTTTTATATGGTGTAATCTCTGAGAAGCAGAAACATTACACTTCAACGTAACCGCAGTTTTGAGGCGCAGCAACATAAGAATGAAATCCATAGACTGAAGGTCTCATCTGTCTACAGAAACAGAACAGTTCTTTCACTACTGACACATACATGCCAGGATGGGGAAAGCTCACTGTAATTGTTCTTCCTCCCTCTCAGAATTCATAGTTGAAATGAGGAGATGGGCTTCTTGTTTGTAAAGTATTTGTTCCATCACAGGAAGTGTGCTTGCACAAAGAAAAAGTTGCACAAAGAAGAAGTTCTGCTTCTGAATAGACCTGAGAAGTTCACAAAGCACTAAGAAAACCAAGTATCTAGCATTCTAAAAATTACCTGTGACACAACTGTAGTACCAGGTACAGGAGAGCTTGGTATGACCTGGGGCTGTGCTGGTACTTGTGCTGTTGTATGAGGTGGAAGGGGCAGCCGAGGCTGACCCTGGTTTTGTGCTGAAGCTTGAGTTTGTCCACCAGTAATTACTGCAGGTTGTTGAGAAGCTGATGTTCCAGTTGCTACTGTTGTCTTGAATAAATTTTGAGCACTTGTTGTAGCTACTGATACCTATTAATATTTCATATTGGAAAAAAGAAAGGTAATTATTTTATTTTAATTATTTTACTCAACTGTAAAGTTCTTGAAAGCCTGATAAGAAAAGCTTCTTTCCTTTCAAATACACCCTTACTGATAAAATAAAACCATTGATTTTAATTACTTATTATAACATAATTTCATCACCCTTTACTGAACAGTGAAAGCTTTCATTTAAAGTTATTTTGATTACAAAAATAGAAGTACCACTAAAAAATTAGTTCCTATGATCCAGCCCTTTAAGATCACCACAATCATGTGACTTTTGTAACTCACCTTTCTGTAAGTTTGGCCATTACAAGTCAATTCCCAATGATCTGTAGACATTTCATCAGGTTTACAATTGTCTATACCACAGTCGGAATGACAGCTCAGATCCAGATGACACAAAAGAACTAACACAGTTTCCCAACCTAATCTGAGCCCAGCAGCAGCATATATGCTTTTGCATTTGGTGAACAGAATTGTCCTGGACCTAGCTGGGCCACACACAAAGAGCATGCTGCACACTCCTCAACTTCAGAAGGGTGGAAAGCTTATCAGGCTGCAGAGTACCACGTACACACACACTCCCCCATGCCATTACCTCTCACACTATCTGACCTAATATGCCACCCTTTCAAGTGCCAAAGTCTCAGACAGACACACTGAACGGGACTGCAAAAGAGCTCAGCCAGGCAGCACATCATGCTGAGCAGAAGCTACCAGGACCTCCCAATCCAGCCTGAGTGCAGAGCTTTGCTCTGTCTTGGCACAGATGTAGAGCAAGCTGACCCAGGCATATGCAGTGCAATGCCACAGGTGATGTCGTGGATCCTGCGACACAGAGACACCACAGCTCTTGACAGGGGACAATCACAGTGCAGTATGTCCACCACTGAAACAACAATTATGAGCCCAGCTGATTTTTTTTTTTTTTCTTAAAAATAAAACTGAATCTATACTACCCTGAATTTTTTTATCATCTAGACGAGAGTGAAAACTAACATCTAGGCTAACACTCAGCACCTGCGTAACACAGTTTGACTATACATTCATTAATAATTTCTGGGATTACATTAGCATTAAAAGCAAACATATGAACATTAAAACTCACTTTTAAAACAACACGCAATTACAAACATCCTTTCCTTCACCCATCTTTTACTTTTTATATTCTTACTACTTACTGTGGTATGGGAAAGAATAGAGCCCCCTGGCAGAGTCGCAGCAGATGTAGCACTGACAGGTGTAGCAGTTGACTGAACAACTTTGGCTTGCACTGGAAGTCCTAGGCGGACAGTAGATGTGGCTACAGAAGCTGGTTGCTATTAAAGGAAAAATAAGCATTTTATTCTTTTTTTCCTCCTTGGTAACTTGATTTCCAAGACTTCTTAACAACACTGATCACACAAATCAGCATTATTAATGCAACAAAGAATCTCCAAACCAGTAACAATTTCTTAAACATATTCACATGTAATGCAAAAATGAGCTTTCTTATGTTCAATGTTATGTTTGCAATATTTACCCTAAAAGTTGTTTCTTATACAGCTATGTGGAAAAGATTAGAAAAAATAGGATGTGACCTGTACAAAACCTGATGTTACACTGATGTATTAGTTACATGTCAGTATTCATCAGTATTTGAATTTATAATTGCTAGTGACACTTACTGGTCCTTTTGGTATTTAATGGCCCATTCTAGTAGTTTTGCTTCATGAAAATCAATATATAGAGAAAATTTAAAGAGCAGAAAAATATTTTGAAAGTAATTTTAGATTAGATTATATAGAAACTAACTTGCACAGAAATGTAGTCTAAGCATCTGGAGAATCTTTGTCATAGAACACACAATCTGTAATCAGACAGCAACTGGAATGTTAAATGTAGACAAAGGAAAATGATCAGCTTTACAGCCTTTCACTCAGTACATTTGTCTCATGCAGCAAACATATTGATTGTTGTTTGTAATTTACTCTAACTGGGATATTGAAACCTCTTACAATCATATAAAAGGACAAGATTTAGGAATAAAATAAATGTTTCCAGGGAAGTTGTTATGTAATTCTACAGGAATGTAAATACCATTATGGAAGAAATGCAGCACAAAAAAAAAAAAAGCAACTAAGACAAAAAGAAAATCACTCATTATTAACAACAGAGGCCCCACTGATCTCTCATAACTTGCATTTATCAAGATTCGCATTCAAACACATACTTAAAAAAGACAAATTTTCCAAGTGTCTAGAATAATAAATCATGGACAATACTGTTTCTCACAACATAAAACCAATTCACCAATTTTCCTTGATTTACATTTTATGTATATGTCTCTACAGTTAGTATTTTCATAAAGAACTGCTTAGATTCTTACGTTGTCTATTAAACCTACATAAAATACTTCCTCAAAGAATAGCGAGTATACTTAGAGATCTCCAGCATGAGCAGAGGCCCAGGCAGGCATTCAAAGCCTCAAGCATTCCTTACCAATCAGTCCAGCAATATAATCTACTGGATATCAATATGGTCTACTTGGGGGAAAAAATAAAATCTCCATGACATCATAACATCTTTCCCCCCTCCCCCTTTGGATAGCTTTCAAGATTTTAAAAATCTTGACTAGAGATGTCTTCCACACTGCGACAGCCTAGAGGCAGTAAACAGCATCAGCATGAGTAAGTAGAATTGTCTGTTAAGCAGAATCATAAAGCTTTTTCTGTTTTTACAATGGGGAAAAGAGGTATGGTATTTGAAGAAGATCACTTCCTTCAATTTCCTTAAAATACTGATTGAGTGAGAACATAGTTCCTGATCAATGTTTGCATTTAAAAACAAACCATGTAACTTATTCATCTGCTCATAAACAGCATTTCCGACCTAAAAATACAGCATGCCTGTGATATCTGCCTCCTTCTTGTCACTAAGAGCTTCCAGAGGTGAAGATTTAGAAAGCAAGCAGATAACCAGGCAAACTTCTGGCAGCTACTCAGTTCCAAGAAAGATCTGCAGCTGGAAATCCACAAATACATCACTCAGACTGCTAGCTAGAGAACTTCTCAGCTAATAAATGACCAGGATTCATCACAGGAACATACCTGAAAACAAAACTGCACATAATTAAAATATAGAATTTCAGTATCATAACAGCATGTTATCCAAGTGAAGATGTATTCCACTGTGCCAAACCACATGAACAAACTGTGCAACATGAAGACTAAATTCACCCTTGGTTTTAAAAATCAATAGTGACATAACTCTTTGATACAAAATGGCAGTAAAATCTTTTGAGTGTGGGATATGAACAGCCTTCCTACCAAAGAACTGCAAACAAAGCAACACAACAGTTTATTAACATGGTTCCAAAACTCATAAATGTTAAAAAGGTAAGAATTAAGTGAGCGGATGAGAAACATAAGAATTTCCCTAGGCTAGTCCCTTGTTAAGTATCATGGAAATGATCTTCAAATGACAGCTACAAGTTGCCGGAAGACAATATAAGGACTCCCCACACAAATACTTGAAGAAGAACTGGCAAAAACTATTTAGACACAAATAGCTGTGGTTTATATGAAAAGAAAGGTACAAGCAGATCTCATGTGAAATCCATCAAAAAGAAAACAAAACAAGAAAAATCAACATTACATATAAAAATAAAAACAACAAAACAAAACATAACCCAATGTGTTGAGCTCCTACTGGAACAATCTAAAAGAATATATAATTTTCTTTAAAGAGAAACTGCTAAGGTTTGGTATGATGCTATTACATTCGAAAATTATCAAGAGACGCTTAGAAAGGAACATATTTTCAAATGTAACTGTGTTGTTTTTGTTCAGGCACATCACGTATTTTTATATTTCCTAAAAACGTGAAAGTGATGTTTAAGAGGCTTTTTCACTGCACTCAAGACACTGACGAACAGGAAACTAGAACATGAATGAATATAGTATATAATCCACTACTAAACGCCATAGGGACAACTGAGAATGCTTCAACTAGCCTTCTGTATACAAACTTGAGCTGGCTCAGTCCACACAGAGAGATCAGAAATTTTAAGTGGAGCACAGCACAGTGCTACTGTGGCAGTAAGGACTTCAAAACATACCTGGCTCGCATTTGCCCAGCTTGGCAGGGGGATGTTCCAGTGTTCATTCTGCCTGCACAAGTCATGCAGACAACTCTCAAGTGACTACAGTTTCAGAGTGCAACAAGTCACTTCTAGAAAGCCAGTCAGCACACACTAGAATTGTTCATGGAAGAAGTCACTGTGGAATTACTCTGCCTCCTGTAAATTCACTCCCTAAATAATTACACCCTCACTTTCCTACATAGACCTTCTCCTCAGAGCTCTGGATGTATGATCAGAGAGGCAAAGCTTGAGGCATAAACAAGAGAAATCACATTGAACCTGCTGTGCACAAACAAGCTGCCTCTATATTCATAGGAATATACAAATCTGCATTTTAAAAGCAGACCACTTGAATATGGAGAAAATATGCTAAAATATCCAGGGATTATTTGTCACTGCCAAGGCAGGACCACACCAACTTTAGGGACTGCATTGGGTACTCACAGCTTTATAAAAATCAAGACTATTTAAACTGCCACAGGTTAGTACAGTGATGCATGTAAATCCTTGGGAACAGGTTTGTGGTGTGCTTGTATTTTGTACTACAGTACCACCTACTGCTGAACACTCGGGGTACCAGCAGTAGTGTCTCTGCGCTACAAAGCAAGAAAGCTGACTTTTGACAAGCATGTTGCGTATGTTTTTCATGATCAGTTCTGTCAATAAACTTGGCCACTATCAATCATAAAAGGAAGAAAGAAAAGATGCCAATAGCATTTGAACAGTATGTGCCCCTGCAGCCCACAGAGGTTAACGGCGGAGCAGATATCCACCTGCAGCCTCTGCAGGACCCCGCACCAGAGCAGGTGGATGCCTGGAAGAGGCTGTGACCCTATGGGAAGCCAATGCCGGAGCAGATTCTCGGCAGGACCTGTGGACCTGGAGAGAGAGAAGGCCACACTGGAGCAGGTTTGCTGTCAGGCCTTGCGAGCATGTGGGGGACCCACACTGGAGCAGTGTGTGACTGAAGGACTGACACCCTGTGGAAGGGACCC
>JANVCC010000037.1:13173898-13185437 GCA_025345505.1 Todiramphus chloris collaris | reverse complement strand
GGAGCAGTGTGTGACTGAAGGACTGACACCCTGTGGAAGGGACCCACACTGGAGCTGTTGGTGAAGAACTGCAGCCTGTGGGAAGGGAGGGAAATCAGGGGTGAAGTTAAACCCAGAAAGAGGGGAGAGGTGAGGGGAAAGGTGTGTTTAAAGTTTGATTTTATTTCTCATTATCCTCCTCTGATTTGATTGATAATAAATTAAACTAATTTCTCCAAATCAAGTCTGCTTTGCCCATCGTGGCAATTGGTGAGTGATCTCTCCCTGTCCTTATCTCGACCCATCAGCCTTTTCTTATAATTTTCCTCCTCTGTCCAGTTGAGGAAGGGCAGAGAGAGTGGCATTGCTGGGCACATGGCTTCCAGCCAAGGTCAACCAACCACAGCATTTTAGAGTAACTAATGTGTTCAAACCTTATAGACATGGCTGGTACTCCCGATTCTTTTGGTTACGGTTCATCTGGAACATACACTGAAAGAGCTGATGCAAGGCAATTTGTATGTCAGGGATGTGATTTTTTTCACTCTGGTAAAAATACAACCGAACTGAGACAAATTACTAACCCTTTAAAAACTTGACATTCGGACACAATTGCAGAAAACAACTGGAGGCAGAATCTCTAACAAGTCAGCCAACAAAGGCAGAACATTCACTACCACCACAGTTCTGGGACACTCCAGAATCACTGGAGTCAAGCATCCGAACCCAAAGCAGGGAGACTTTGTTGTTTTCCTTATGTTTGTGTTGACCCCTCTGGATTCATGAACTAGAACAACATCGGAGGAAGACACAGGACTGGGAGCAATTAGTCAAGAGAGGTAGAAGAGCTTGGGGCCACCAAAGAAAACCTTCAGAAACCAGGGGTTCCAAGTCCTGTCAGCATCCTCTTGGTCTATGCAAACACCCATATAGTCCATTATCAAAGTACTTTCTCATTCCCTGGTGAAGTGGCTGGTCCATCCATAATCACTAGGATTCATCCAAAGAATCTGTTGGATAACAGGCAGCTGAATTTTGGTGCTACAACTAGATTTTACCCGTGCTTCAATTGCTCAGAGCTTATGATGCATGCAACTATAGATAATTTTTTGTAATCAATACTCTTATGCTATATATTTTTGATTGCTGAACTTGAAATGTGGGGTTTGTGACCTGAAGTGGTCATGGCTGCAACTAAAAAAACTTAAGTCAAACCAAACACAAAAAAATTAACCAGTATTTTTAATTTAATATTTAAAATAGAAACAATTAGGCTCTGTTTTCTATTTATAAAAAGAGGCTAATAATCCCCTTAACTGCATTGTTGAGAAAGTTGTTATAGGGATAAGCTCCACAAAAAAAACCCTGCTTACTTATTAAATCCCACTTGAGATGGGGAGGGGGCAAGGAGAGAGAAGAGAGGGGTCGGCACATTATATCATGTGCAGCAAATAAGCCTGAAGCAACCCACTGATCAGTGGTGAAAAAATATTACATAATTCTTCATTAATTAAGCCTGACCAGACTACACACTGTAGAAATTAAAAATAACAGTAGTATGTGGTCATGCAGCATAATGCATATGCACATGGGAGGGGAGCCACAACTGGACTGTTAAGAAAATCTTCTTTGCAGCATTTCCTAGTCTTTGCATGTTTAATTTTATAGTCTTACTAATATTTGAGTGTTTTCTAATAAGTTTAGAAAATGTTAATGCTATGAAAGTGTAAGCAGTGGAATTTCAATGTAGCAAGAACTTATTTTCTGTTTAAACAGAGAAGATTCACTAACCATGAAGGCTAGGAAGAAAAATGGTTCTGTAGTTAAAGCACAGTCAAGACCACTTTTTTTTTTAATTTCTCTGACCTTTCAACCTACCTGCCCTAACACAAATGTCTGACCCAGAATATTGCATAAGAAGCCCAAAAAACATCTATACAAAATAAAGAGTACAGAATAGCTTATTTGATAATGATGGTAATGCACCTGAAACCAATATTTGCTTTAAATTTCCACAAAACGTAAAGGAGGCATTTATCAGAAAAGCAGAAAGGGCATGAAAACCAGTTAAAAAAAATAATTTAAAAACCCAATAATCAATACATAAGACAAAAAAAACCCAGGCAAAAAAACAACCAAACCAAAGAAAAAGCTGACATCAAAATACAAACACTGCTGAAAACACCATCATAGCATGGTAACAGAACTATCTCAGATTTGAAATGCTCTGCTTTAGCAAGGGCAGAAGCTTGTGAAACATCAGCCAAGATCAGAACTGTTCTCAGCATCTCATGTGATGGGAAAGACTAAGCTGCTGTTGCCTTCACTGAGCATAGTTCATAGAAAAAACATAGCTACTTTCACAGAAGGTGATTCAGCACTTTTCATGAGTTCAAATTACTTTTTTAATTTTAAAAATGGCAAAGTGGAATTTCACAGAAGGTGCAAATCAAAACACAGAAAAATCAGTATAGTTTATATAACTTGAAATTCTGAAGAGTGAAAGTTAGAAAAATACATAAACCAAGAAAAAAAAGCTAGAAAAGGATTGTAATTTTCTTAAAAATACATATATACATATTGACTGGACTATTTACACAATGAAATCAAAACTCAAGTGACTGGTAATAATGTTTGTAGCAGAACAATTGTTAAATAGCCCGCTTACGTGCCTCAATATTTGGACTAAATCATCAAACTTTACATATAACTTTTTACTACTTTTTCTGATCGCTAAAAATATACAAAGCAACTTAATACTGGAAAACACGTTTTTAATCAAACTTGAAACAAAGCCCTTTGTAAACTCTAAGACAAAATCCATTTTCAGCAGCAATCTCATGAAAATTCCAATGTACTGTATTTCACCTGATGTCTAAGTTCTGGTAACAGATACTTGATAATAAAATATTATGGGCCTGGTTAATATTGATATTTCCTGTATGATACTCACTTTATATTCTTTGTGTACAGCAGCACTTGCATTTTATAACTAACAATTTTAATTAAAAACAATTTAAAATAAGTAACTTGCTTTTTGTTTGTGGGGGTTTTTTTGTTTTTATTATGAAGGTAAACGAAACTGTGTACGAAGATACTGAGAATAAGCAAACAAAATCTTCATCAAAAATCCATAAACTGTACAAATGAAAGATGTAGATAAGCAAAAGAAACGCAGCAAAGAAAAACTAGATGGCAGCACCTACCTATTTTTCATAATTTCACAAGTACAAGCTTCAAAAGAAGATATGGAGGCAAAAATTTAATGCAATCTAAATAATCAGCGTTAAAAAAAATTCTGAATTTACTTATTATCTCTGAAGACTACAGTAACACAAGCAAACCCATGCTTATTTGACCTGCATGTAATAGAAAAGTTTTGTTCCAGATTCTTACTAATTCATCCAAAGTTCCATCCAATTACAGCTTGCTTCCTAAAACTCTGTACCTGAACATGTTTTTGGTTTTATATACTTGAGTATTTTCCAATAATCTTTCTCTTAAAAATCCAAAAGCATAGTTAGCTGTAGTTAATATTTTCCCATTACAGTCCTATACAATCTTGTAATTGCACCTAACCTAAAATTATTATACGTTACTATTCTACCTATTTGTGCTTTTCTTTAATATTTTACTTAAAGAAATGTAACTGTACAAGATCATTAAAATATCAAGTACATCAGCCTATTATGGGAACTTCTCTAAATTACTGCTTTCCCTGTACTGTTCTGTTATTTTCAGATTCTGATTCTTTTGACTGAATCCATTTCACTAGTTCTGACTCTGTGCTTCAGACACTGTACATCCTTTTGGGATATGTGGTCATGAACCAGAGTCTCTGAGCTTGGCAATAAACTGATCAGAATTGGGAAGGGCCACCCTGATTGCTCATCCTGCTTAGCTGGTTCTCCAGAATTCCACTAGGAACTGAATCAAGCAGATTTTATTCAGTTCTGCACAGCAGCAATTGAGAGGAGCATAACTAAATGCCTAAGCAAAGATTACACCACCTAAGAGTCAAGAAGAACCCAAGTCTTCCTTTCAAAATGAATTTACCTATCTTCTTCCAAAACCTAATGCAAAATGATCCTCCAAGCTGTACTATAATTGCTTACTTCCTCTACTCCTGGAAAGCTGAAAAAAATGAGACAGAGGTATTACAAGCAATAGAAGTCAAACAATAACTGAAATTGCAAAGCCAAGCACTCAAAATGTAAGAAACATCAGGTTTAAGTCTGCTGTGCAATATCAATTGTGTGTCTTGATTGCCTAGGTGAAGCTTTCATCTTTGTGCATTTATCATGCAAAGACTGTAATTTGCTGCACATGTACAGAAGATATTAATGCAGGATGAACGGGAAGTTATGTATCTTAATCTTTCTGAACTTCTGTGTTTGGTGCTGCAATCAGCATATGGCTTTTTTTAAACTTGGGAAGAAAAGAGGGACGGCTGTATCATTTCCCTACAAAGGTAAATACTACTGTATACAGACATTTGAGTTCTGAACCTTCAGCAATGCAACATGGAAAGTTAAAGCCAGTGTCTTTAAGAAAAGCATAATCCTAAGTCCATATACTACATCCAAAGGCAAAACAGACTATGGTGCCTCTATTTCAGCAGCTTCCAGTGTTCCTCACATACTGTCCTGGATAAGCCTGGCTGCTGAAGCTAGAGGAATTTTCATGGGAAACTTGATTCATTTCCCTCCCAAACAGCTGGGAGGATGTAGCAAATGGTGGCCCTGGGATACGGGAAGAAAATCTTGTTGTATTACCAGGCTGCAGAAGTCATTTAGAATCTGGAAAGCTCTGTACATACCAATCAAGTCAATCCCATTTAAGAACATTTAAAACATTGCCTTATTTTCCCCTCCTCTTTTTTCAACAGTGAAAGAAGAATGATTTAGTTGTCACGGGGAGAGATTCAATAAGCTTTCAAATTTAGATGAACACTTTGGTAATTTTTCAGACAATCTTTCTTGTACTTTTTGAAAAAGTAATTCATAATTTGTTCTATATTCTCCAGTTATCACTCTCAACTCTTAATGAGTTGCCAAAAGTAACTGACAGCTTTTGCAGATTCTTTTGCCATATTATTTGTTAACCTGTGAATGACATCTAACTACATAGCTTACAACACGCTTCAACACAATAATTACTTTGAACGTATATACAAATTAGCACTAAAAGCAAGCACTTAGCTGAGTAACATTTGGACATGTCTAGAAATTGGGGAAATCTGAAAAAAAAGCAACCAGAACACCTAAGAAGCACAAAAGCTGTGCCTTTTTCTGATACAGTTTTCGTAAGATACTATTTCCTAGAACACTTACGGCAGATTGCAAATTTCCACCTGCATAGACTTTGTACATAGGTAAAAGTAGAGTACAGCACAAACTCAGTCACTGAAGTACATCGCTAAACTCTACACATTTAAAGCACCCGGCATTTTAATCCAAATAAAGCTATCTTAAAGTAACTGAATAAAAACATAATAGTACTTTTGAGCTCTGCCCAATAAAATAACAACCATTCCACTCACTTACTGGACAGAGAGAGGTATTTTATGTTCTAGAGCTTAAAACCACACAGTCTGCAATGTTCATCAACACTGTAAAATATTTTGCGGGACTCAAGCAGTTAATGTTTATATTCTGTCTATCCAGAGCTAATGACACTAGCAATTTTCCTGTTCCAGTCACAGTGGAGACCAGGGCTCTTGAATACCATAGAACCCGAATCATTTAGTTTGGGGAAGACTTTTAAGATCTTTGAGTCCAACTGTTAGTATTAAATTTTATAGACATATTTTGCTGCATACATGTAAAATGTAAGACACTTTTTTCCCATACATTTTAAATTTCTACTGAAAATTTTAATTCACAGGCTATAGCTTTCCGACATATCCAAATTTGACTCTACAAGAAGTAGTATGATAAACTTTTAGAATTTAAGCCTTTACAACATGTTTTTAAAAGGCTGTTAACTATCATTTTAAAGAACATTTCTAAGGTCAAACATACACAAAACATAAGCTCCATCAAAGTGAAAGAAGAGTCTGCAGATCACATGCAGAGTCATGGAAGTTCAATGTACATTTCCCAAGGACAATATTAATTATTTCTTATCCTTGTTAATTACAACAAATAAAGAAGCGAGGCAGTACTTTGGGCAGCTACCACAAAGATCTGTCAAAGGAGATGAATCCTGACACGCTACAATGGCATGAATCTAATCCTGCTATGCTAAAACAATCAAACTTTTGCATCCTGTAAACATTTATCATTCCTAAGGCCTTGCTGGTTTTCTGTATTTTCAACAAGGTTATTAGCACTAACAAGGGTAAAGCAATATCCATAATCCAGTGGGGTATTTATTTGGGCAAAACTCTGCACAAACAAAATTACGTCTTTCTAATACCTCACTCATTCAGATTTTAGTTATCTCTACAAACATGTGAACACACAGAATCCTCAGTTTTATTTCTATATAAATCCAGTAGGTCAGATTATACTCTTTCTGCAACCTTAACTGCTTCATATAACTAGAGAACAGCTGCCTGAGGCCAGCAACTCCCAACATTTGCTGTGCACACATCTTAAGATTGACTTTGGGATCCAAACTCCAATCTTCTAATAAAGACTGAACACACACAGCCAAGCAGTTGGTCTACATTCCAGTAAGCTTCCTAAGACTCTATGTACAATAACCTCAAATTATTCATCCAATGAATATTCCTCAAGTGTTTTCAAACTACAGACAATTTGTTAATATTTAATTTGCTGTAAGTGTTTCCATATACTGAATGTGCTTGGCTTTTTCTTTTCTAATTTCTAGTGGAATCTAAATATCCTGGGCATCCATTCAGGATGCTGGGATATCACAACACTTCTGAATTCAGAGGAACAAGTTGGCACACTTACTGAACCAGTGGTATACAGCCTTAGGAACTAAGTTCTAGCTAAAACTGAGCCTTCCAGCCTCCAAGAATCTCAGTCAGAACAAGGTCTTAAGACACTCTATAAGACAGATTTTTTCTGAAATAGAAAATAAAAAAGCCTAGGCCTCGGAAAATAAACTGCTTTTGAATAACTATTTCCTGTTTTCCCAACAAAAAAAGGAGAGGAAAGCACATGTGTAAACACACGTGAGCTAATAATGTGTAAGACAGGGGAAAAACACAATACAGAAAAGTGAAATCAAGCCAGACATACCTGAGTTGTTGACAGGCGAAAAACAGGGCCAGCTGTGGGCACTGAAAGTCTGGGTGAAATGCTGGCAGGACCCTGTCCCTGCGTTTGTACTTGAGCCTGCATTTGAGCCTGTGCTAGAGCCTGCTGAGGCACCATGACAAGCTGTCCAGCATCTGTGCGCACCAAGACCATACCTAATGAGAACAAAGCAACAATAACTACAGAATAAAGAATAATATGAAGAATAATATATAAAGAACTATCTAACTAGAGAGTACAGAATAAAATTAATGTGTTACGCTGCATTTTTTTTTTATTCTGGTGTAAACATGAGATTTTATTTCAAAGAAGAAAAGGAGCCCTTACTAGAAGACAAAAACTAATACCAAGGTTAGCCTGGAATTTAAATAAGAGCAGTTTATGGGTAACAGCGATTAAAAAACAGTCTCTTGAGCGCATAGGCATACAGCAACTTTTAGCACTCTAGCCACAGTCAGCAGAGTAAAATTAGAAATATTCATTAAAAGTAAACTATAGTGACAATCTAGTAGCTTAGAACAGAATTCCGTATGAACAGACCATGGACAATGACACGAGAGCTTCACTAAAACAACAGCTTTAGGGGGATGTGTACATGTAAACATTAGGCCAGCCACATTTCTGAGTATACAATATTTAAGACTTAGTTAATCGCTGAATTTATTTGGTACCCACCATCACCATATTGGAAGGCACTACTGGTGGTTTAGACACCACAAAAAAATATCAAACCCAGAGAACCAATCCAACCACTGCTCTGCACAAAATGATGCAAGCGTAGTTATTTTAGGGAAATGTCAAACAAAATGTTTTGAAATTAACAGAATACTTGGCAAGTGTTTTCTAACACTTGTAAATTACCATATTTTCAGATTATTTTCCAGTAATACATTTCACAAATAGAGGCCTTCTACACAACACAGACAGTGTTGTCAAGTTTTGCCCTATGTTTTTCACAACCAGCAGGTCAGAAGAGAGAATGGTGAAGTTCATCCCTGGATCACCTGGAGCTTCAAGCTTATTCAAGATCACTGCAAAGCATGTCATGTGCCTCCTCTAGTTCACTCAGAACTAAGACATAGCTCCCCAGCCAGACTCTTTGAGAAAAATTTTGAAGTCAGTTCCAGGATACGTTTTAATAATTTAACATAGGCAGGCTACCATGGGTCTATAAACAAACAAACAAACCAACAAACACACACATTTTGCCTGCAACTACTGGAGAAACAAAAAAAAAGAAATTAAGAAGTCTCTTTTATTCTGTTGATAACAGAGTCAGTAGACAATTTATGTGTAAGTTGCTTCACAAACATATTTTAACTTTTCAAGGGAAACTGAAGGTAAAAGCATACATGCACTTCGAATTATTAATTTCTCAGAAAAACAACACCTCAGTAAAGGGACACAGCTGCAACATACTGTGAGGATAAAGAAATCTGAACACTATTCTAACAAGCAAATACCAAATTTCAGAATTACTCTATACCAAGAAGGTCTTTCAGCCTCTGACAGAAATACAAATCCCAGTCTGGGGATGAACACGTGAGTGAACTGCAGCACCAGTAAAAGCCCTCACTCACATAGTCCTAGGAGCTCCCAGCCAACCTTCACTGATCGAAGCACAAACAGAAGGTAAATTTCTCCCACAACAAAATAAAGAATTCTGGAAATGAAGCTTTAAGGTAAAAGGCAGAGAGCTACAGCAAAGACCATATCCAAAAGCCATGGTTGGAACTCTCTTTCAAAGCCCAGTGAGTAAGTTTTAAAAGACTTTGTATGGGTTTTTTTTCCTCACGATAACTCTTAAGACCCATTAGCCAGACACCAAACTTGATGGTATATTTTATAGGAAATTCTGTAAGCACATGATGTGTTTGGTATATGCCATTCCCAAACCATCTGGACACACAAATATTAGTACACTGCCAACTGGCCAAACAGGTATCACTTCTCTTATCCAAAACTCACAGGATGACGACTACCACTCATTGAAAAATACATGTTCCATTTACGTTACACAGATTCACAGGTGTGCTGTTAATTTATCTACAAATTTTCTAAAACTAATCCTGAATTTTTAAAAAAATTTTTTTTGAATGGGAAGGACAAATTAATTGCAACACATGCCACAGTTTCAGTTAAAGTTGCAGACGTAGTTACTAGTATAGATACACAAATGTTCATGTATTAACATTAGATTTTAATTCGGTTCAGAGGACTTGAAATTTCTTTTACTAATCTGTGTAAATCAGAATCTGGTTCAATTATGAGATTAATTTTCCTTACTATCAGCCACATAAAGATTAAATACACATCTTATGAGCATTACATGCTAAATTAATCTATTCTCAAAAACAGATTCTAAATTTATGCTTTAGACAGAGATTTACAATATGGGAGTCTCAAAATTAGTTATAAATGACCCACCAATATAAAGAGGAAAAACTCGAAAATAACATTGTATTTTCTGCATAAATTCATTTCAGAACATACTATCTTCACGCTTATGCAAATTTAATGGATTTCAAACCAGCTGGTAATAAAATCAAAATCAAATTGTAACTTTCCACAGTATTATTTCCATAACATTTTCTAAGTCTTGGACCAGACTGCCTTCAGGAGCTGTTGTCCCTCTTCTGTTTGCAAATGAAGGCACAAGAAACTTCAGAAACTGTATGCAAAGTTATGATACACATTATCGTATGTATATAGTAATGAACAAACATATTAACAATGGGAAATCAAAGGCTAAAGGCACTAATACAGCCTGTTAGTTGGGTCTTCATGAAGCTACTGAGCTTTATGGTTGGAGCATTAGAAGCTGGACCAGGACTTTCATAAACTACAGCCAAATATACAACTCCTAAAGCTTAGCAGCATCAAGTCCCTACATCATCACATTTCTGCTCCACTTAGTCAGTAAATATTAAATATTTTAAGAAGCATACTGGGAAAAGTAAATTATTTCAGACTACATCAATAGCTCCACATGTTATCATGCTGTTGATATTAATAGCAAAAAACCCACCAAAACTAGTTGAAAAGTTAAATCATCTCCTAAATCAAGAAGACACAAAGCTACCAACTCTTTGCAACATGGTAATATAAGTAGAGGACAACAGAAACCTTCAAAAGTTCAAATGAAACAATACACAGAGTAGAAATCACTAGGGTGAAGGGATGCTCTTTTGGTTAGTTAGAAACCTGGCTGAACATGTATTTTCAGTAATGAAAGTTAAGAAACTAAGAGGAAAATAAACAAGACATAGAGATTACTTCAGAGATGGAATTAAAACCTGATGATGTGAAGACTGCCCAGACGCAGCAGAGAATGACATCATCACACTTACTGCAACAAAAAATTTTAGATTAAATTACACAAAATAGCCTGCATATCACCACCTGATCCATGGCAGGAAAGACTCTGAAGAAGGAAAACTTTTCAAGACTACCAGAGTAAAGCAGAAAACAGAGTCCTTCAAAACACACATAAAATTATTCTTAGCTAACAGCCCAGCTTTTTCTCTCGTGCACATCTGCTCAATGCACCATTGTAAAATAACTTACCGTGACTGCCACTCTCTCCCCACGACACAAGTAACTTATCAACCAACACTCGCAATTACTTTGCATGAGTAACCGCCCGTCCCGTACCAATTACATCCTCATTAAGGGCAGCCTGTTTGTCAGATGTCGCCCTCAGACAGGTGGCTCTTCTTTTGTTTCCATCACGTTAAGCAACGGGAAAGCAACTTTGGGGGGGTGTGGGGGGTAGGGAACTCAAGCCAAGGAAAAGGAAAAAAAAAAATTAACAGGGGGTTAGAAGGCAAGCCCGCGGTTATCGCGCTTCCACTTACCGGGCGGGATAGTGAAGCCAGGGGGCAGCTGGATGGTGGTCTGCTGCGGCGGTCTCACGATCAGCTGGGGGGCCACGATCCTGGGGGCAGCGCCCAGCGCCGGCCTGGGCGACAGGGCCTGGGGGGCCGCGGGGGCGACGGGGAGGGCAGCGCCCGCCTTGGCGACGCCCGCAGAGCCGACCGACGGCTTGGGCGCAACGCCGGGGGCCCCGGCAGCGGGGGCCGGCGGGGCGCAGTTGGCGAGAGAGCCCTGTCCCGGCGGGGCGGCCGCGCCGGCGGCAGGGGTGGCGGAGTTACTGAGTGCGTTTACTGCGGGGAGCGGGCCGTGCGCGGGCTTGCTCTGTGCGGTGGCGGCGTCGGCTCTGCCGTGGCTGCTGACTGGTGGGACTGCCGCCGGCCGGCCCCCGGCGCCCTCCCCGTTGGGCGCCGCCTCGCCAGGGAGCGGCGCGGTCGCGGCGGCGGCGCCCTCCG
>JANVCC010000037.1:13145979-13168898 GCA_025345505.1 Todiramphus chloris collaris | reverse complement strand
CTGCGGCGGGGCAGGGGCGGCGGGAGCGCCGGGGCTGCTGCCGCCGCCGCTGCTGAGGAGAACCGCTCCATGTGATTGCTGCACACTACTACTGTTTACACTCACTCCCCTCCCTGCCGCCGCCGCCACCGCTGCCGCCGCTGCTGCCGCCGGGGGGGACGGGGACGGGAGCGGCCCCTGGGCAGGGGCTCGGCTCTCCGCGGCTCCGGGGCACCCCGCCGCCTCCTCTGCCCCGGGAGCCGGAGGAGGCGCGGGATGCCCTTGCTGTTGCCGGACGGGGCTGCTGCCCCCCGCTAGGCTCCCCTGGTGCTGCTGCTGCTGCTGCGGCTGCTGCTGCTGGGACGGGGCGGAGGTCCTGGGCTGGGGCGCCTCGGCGGAGCCCCGGCCGCCGGCCAGCTGCGATTCCAAGGAGCCCACCAGGTCGCTGACCGCCTTCTCGTCCACCTCCTCGGAGAAGAGCAGCATCTCTTCCAGAGGGTCCGAGGCGCCCGCCGCCATCTTGCGCTGAGCTGGGAGCCGGCCGCACAGCGCGCAAGCGCGCGGGCCGCTGCCGCGCGCGAGGCATCCTGGGAGGAGCCGGATCCCTCCGCCTCCCCGGCGGGGCGGGGCGGGGCGCGGCCGCCGGTGGCTTGCGCAGGTGTCGCCGCGGGCCCGGGCTTGAGCCCGGCGCTTCCACGTCCTTGGCGGCCCGGTGAGACCTGTAGCGCTCCTGCGGACTCGGGTCGGCAAGGTGGAAGGCCGGCGACGTGAGGGAAAGGGCCGGGAGCCCCCTCCCCGGCCGCCTCGGGAAGCCGAGGGGTGACAGCGTGTCTGAGCAGGGGCCTTGGCGTGGCAGGGGGGGCGCGAGAGCTGCCGTTAATTGTGTCCGCCGGGACTTGGCGGCGAGGTCCGAGGCACGGAGAAGGCCCACGGCCCTGGTACGGAGCGGTGCCAGCGCGCTACACCGGAATTGAAGCGTCACGCAATCGTGTTACCTTCTGGCAGCAAAGCTGCTGCAGTTTGCTCGCTGCCTTGGCCTGGTACCCACCCGCGGAGGATAGATGCTGCCAGCACCGGTTTCTTCACCGTTAGGGAGAACGGAGAGCATGCTTGCCGCCAGCTGTAGCGGCTCAGCTCTTACTCCTGCAAGGAGGGAACTTGGCGTATTGTTGAAGCTGTTTGAAACCCTTAGGTGCACGCCGAGTGCCTGCACTCACATTTGCACTGCCGTGTCCGCTTCAGAGGTCTGGACACATATCTGAAGCTATTGCTTCACCTAGACAGGAACTGTTGCAGTCATGCAACTTCCTAATGTGGATGCTGTTAAAGAGAAGGATTCTAAATCAAAACTAAGATGCTTAGCATCATCACAGCAGCTCCTCTGGCTCTCATTCCCTCAGCATCCCCACGGGAAATATGAGGTAGTTTACTTTGTGCCTAACACTTTTGCCATTGTGCTCCTGTACACCCTTTTCCCATCAGTGCTTGCCTCATGCATTCAGAAATACCATTTAAGAGACAGACAGTGTTCCTAAATAATTTGACAAATGACAGGGCAACTTCTTTGATGGGACCTTCAAAATAAGTAATTTTCCCCCTGTGAATAATCACTACCCACAGTTCACTGCATCTGTTCTTGCACACAAGTGATTGCCACCATGGATTTGTGATGCTGCCAGCAGAAAGCAGCCTGGATGCCATTATCTGTCCCTGCTGGCCTGCAATCACTGGAATGTCTGCAAACTCGGATACGTTGGAGTTGCTGTTCTGTGGCCTGAGACGGTGACTCATTCTTCATTTTACAATTTGTCATGATTTTCCCCAAAATGGAAAGAGGTGCATGAGTGAATAACTCACCTCCAGCTGCACAATGCACTGATGGAAATGAGTGCAGGGCTCACAGCGCACGTGTCCACACAACTGTACTCCACTGCTCAATCTGCTAAGTCCTACATTGTATGACTTGCTTGAATCATCAGAGTAAACTGCTAATAACTGGTTTGTTACCATCCGTTTCAATGTACGTTACCTTTTTATTCAGGGTAGCTTTTCCTGATTGTCTGTTTATACCTTTAGGAGTAGGTTTATGATGAATCAAAATAAACCACTTTTAAAATGCATCAAAAACAGGTTGCACTAGTTTAATTAGGATAAGTTTAAATGTTTCCTGAAATTAAATCAGTGTATATTTCTTAACTAAAGTGGACAGTGAAGGCCCAAAGGTGTGGTCAGGGTGTATAAACAAGAGACTGTGCAGTAAGTCAATGTGAAAGCACAGTAGTGCTTATTAAAAACAATATTATATGCACACAGATCTATATATAATAAATTTTCTTAGCAAGTGAGTATTACTTTTATGGAATAAAATTAAATGTGGACTTAACAAATTTCTACCTGCAAATTCAATTAAAACATAGTAGACTATTAATTTGCTATTGCACAAAAAATGAAGACTATTCATTTGGGTTAGAAAAACACCAGAAGGAAGGACACCCAGGAGGAAAACTATTGCCTTGTAACTTTAGAAAAAAAGTAATCTTCCCACCAGAAGGGGAAAATGGTAAGTCATGATTTATAAGACAGGTTTCAAAACTCAAAAAATTACCTACTTTTAATTACAGTTTTGAAGTACATTTGTGGTCAGGTAATCTGTAAGACATGAATTTTTGTTTCTTCCTACTCAGCTCTTAAATTGATCCATTTTATGTATATAAAACCACTCAGAATAAGGAAGTATAATAGAATATTTTATTTAATAAAACATGTTGTATACTGATTCACACTAGACTGCTTTCAAGTCAAGAAGTGATGATATCCATAAGAATGTATATAACCTTTTTGATGAAACTGGCCTTGGGCTTTCGCTTTTACACAGAGAGTAAGACTTATAGCGAAGTACAAAAATCTGTGTGAACTATTGTATTCATTTATTATCAACAATCTTCAAATATTCACATGCTTTTCCTCATAGAAGTCATCTCTGAACATATTTGTTGCTCTTTCATATTTAGGAGTATGTATAGAATTAAAAAAAAAAAAATCAGAGACCACTGTGATCATCTCCTTGGATTTCTTAAAATACAATCTTTCCTGAAATTTTTATTTTAAAATGTATATTAGGAAAGTTAATTCCCATGGGTTTAAAATTGCCTAAGAAAGAAAATACATCACAAAACTTAAGTTGCTCTTCATTTACCAACACTGTTAAACCCCATGCCCTTTTTCCAGCCTAAGCTTTTTCATTAATAACTCACTAGGTAACAGGAGTACCACTGCCAGGTTAAGATGCAGGGAGTAATAACAGTTCACATAGACAGGAGTCATCTTGTCTTCTGAAGAAGTTAAAGTACTTAGAAAGGAGCACTATTTTTCTGGTATGTGACATGGGTTTCTCTCAAATAAACACTTTCAGTGCATTCAATATATAATTTAACTATTGTAAGTTTAAAATAAACATTAATCTAGTACC
The DNA here is from genome assembly GCA_025345505.1 of Todiramphus chloris collaris. NCBI lineage: Eukaryota > Metazoa > Chordata > Aves > Coraciiformes > Alcedinidae > Todiramphus > Todiramphus chloris. The sequence continues at coordinate 13,165,450 of JANVCC010000037.1, read as the reverse complement.
TACCATGTTTGGGTAAGATTGAGATAACTTCTTAAAATGAATTTACAGCCCTCTTTACATGTATAATTTAAATTCACTTTATGCTATAAAAAATATTCTTTCAACTGCTGATTTTAAGTATGAATTAGGAACGATAAATTCCACAAATTGGAGAGCACAACTATGGCTAGAGTAACCACAGCTGTTCTAGAAATATGTCTAAATTTAGTTTCATGCATCAATTGCAATGGAATTTTGGAGCTTTTGTTTTGAAATTAATTGTAATTGTAAATACTTAGCTGTGCTCACCTAGACAGGACTTGATGGAGAGGCTTTTGTTTAAAATCTATCAGGTAGTCCAGGACATGCTAGAAGTACATCATAGTAAAGCTCCCTGGGCACTCCAAGTCCTCAACAATCAGTTGAATTTGGGATGAAGTTTCCAGAAGTCTCATATGGCTCCTATTTAGAAACATGAACAACCTTCCAGAAAAATCTGGCTTGCTATTGTGTTTCAAATTTGCTATTCTGAACAAAATACTTGCTGAATCTTCGCAACATATTAGCTCCCAGTTGCAGCAACAAGAGCTATTAAGTATTCTTCCCAGAACTCAGTTTCTGTTGCATGTAATTTTCTAGACTGTAAATATAAGAAAGGGAGCCTGAGGCAGGATCATGTTTTAACAGTTAAAACTTCATCTGTGATTTTTTTTATCTAAGGCATACAAATGCAATCTCAAAATATATGCATTTTTTTTGTGTGTGTTTACTTGTACTAAAAGGATTTTTTTTTTTAGGATTAATACTACACTCTAAGGTTTCATCAGTAGTTGTGTTGCTTAGTACTGCTGACTACCTCCGAAAGTGCCAAAAGCAGAATCCCCCTTGAAGCACAAACGAGCCAGCCACCATCACCCAGACTTGGGCATGACTCTATTTTAAATTGATTATTAAGAATTCACAAGAACTTGCCATTCAATGACAGGGTGGCTTGGGCCTCTCTCACAAAACCCCAAAGATCCCCGAACCTACTTCCACATCCCCCGGTGCTCACAGCTACGCAGGTTCCCGAGTGGAGAGCGCGGCCTCCCGGCGCGCTGGGCGGGAGCCTGGGGAGGGGAAGCAGAGGCCCCGCACACCGCCCCCGGGCCGGACGGGGCAAGTGCGACGAAGCCCTCCCAGGCCAGGCCCAAGCCGCCGGGGAAGCCTCACACTCCAACCGCGAAAGGCGCCAGAGGCCGTCAGGCCCCGAAATTAAATTCCCGGGCGGCCCAAATGGCCGCCGCCTCCCCGCCTCCGGCGGCCAGATCTCGTGAGAACGCCTCCAGTCCCGGCATCCATTTCGGGGCTGGAGCGATGGGGGGGCGGCTCTGAGGGAAGATGAAGGCGGCGGCCATGTTGGGAGCTTCAGGGCGCTTTCGGTGCGGGGTGTGCTGAGGGAGTCTGCGCAGGGAAAATCGTCGCTGGGGGATCGGCGCGAGGTCGGGCTCGAAGCGGGAGGAGTAGAGCGCCTACTACGATTCTGAGTTGGGCTTTTTTTGGTTTCTCGTGCCCGGCTTCAGGAGCGCTCGGCAGGGGAGGAGGGGGGGTGTCCCTGACCGAGGAGCCAGCACCATGAGCGGGGGGACGCCCTACATCGGGAGCAAGATCAGCCTTATCTCCAAGGCCGAGATCCGCTATGAAGGGATCTTGTACACCATCGACACCGAGAACTCCACTGTGGCGCTGGCCAAGGGTAAGGAGCCGGATGAGTAGAGGACTGGGCCCTGGCGGCCCAGCAGCGCCTCGGGGAGGGGGCAGGAGGGGATCGGGACCGCCGTGCGTGCGGTGTCGACGTAGGGACCGTTGGGGGGCCCGTCGGGGATCGAGCAAGAACCTGAAGTTGCAGTAGAGTCGTCCGTGGCGTTGTGGCGATGAGGAGGCCTGGGGTGCGAGGGGGAGGCCTACAGCCCGCAAGGGCCCAGCAGCAGCTGCCAGGGCGCTTGGCGGAGCTTTGCTAAGAGCCCGCGTAGTTTCGGCCGGAGTCGCGTCCTCCCGCCATCCTCCCCGACGGAGCGTCTCTTGGCGGGGCTCTGGCGACCCGCGGCGCTTCGCGGCGGAGGTGGAAGTGAGCAAGGGGCTGGGAGAACGGCGGCTCGACAGCGCTGCGGAGGCCCCTGCTCCCGCCGCACCGGCTGCTGCCCCGGCTTCGGGAGGGGTATGGAGAGCTCGGAGAGGCCGCCAAGGGGCCGTCGCGAAAAGCAGCTAGGAACGTTAAGTCTTCAGGGGAGGCTCAAAGGAGTCCTGAATAGAGTAGAAGTATGAAGCCTTTAGCGAGGGAAGTGGTCCAGAGTTGGTGCGTAAAAGGGAGTAGGAGGGGGAGACTGGAAAGAGGATTTCATTGCATCGTAAGAATTCCGAATCTACAGGTTACAGGGCCGTGTACGACTGAACTCTTGTATCCTGGGGTAGGAGACAACTCAGCTAAGCTCTAAAGGGGATCCTGTGACTGCCAGGTTATCAACAAAGGCTGCCAGTGAGCTCCTCATTTCGGAGGTAGCTGTATGCCCCTATAGAAATAGAAATTGAATGGAGACGTTGGCGAGAGATACTGGCTGGAGAATGTATATATGTGTGTGTGTGTGTGTATGTATAAGAAAGTTAGGATGTTACATTTACTCGGAAGAGAGAAACTGGGGGAGTAAAAAAGAGGATCTTTGAAACTGGGCATCTGAAGGAGTTGGCTGTTTCTTGTGCTTGATAATGCACTTTTAACACAAGTATATGAGCCATGGCAGTGAATTTGTAATACTCAGATAAAACATAAAGACAGACTTTTTAATAACTTCTTTGTAACAAATTCTGTAAAGCTCTATGGTATTCTACTTTACTCTTCTTGCCTCTGTAAAGTCTTGCTAAATAATCTAGATATGTATAAAAAAACTAGAGAGTTTATGCAGCCGTTAGGTAAAAGGGAAAATTGCTTCTCTTGTAAGTTAAACATTTGAGACTTGGAGTATTCTGGTCTTCAGTTGCCGTTTGTTACGATAGGCTTAGCGTTCTAGCATAACGACAGTCTGTCCCATTTTACATAGCTGGAGTGTGTAAGAGTTGGCCCGTGGAGTTGATACCATGTAGCAGTTTGTTTGCTTTCATCTTGCATTTGCCTTCCTGGTAATTATTGTTTGTGTGCCTTGTCACTTTAAGGCCCTATTCTTCCCCTCCTCTCCCCAGACAATTGTTATTTAAGAAATAAATTGCTTTGTTTTGTGAATTCTTACATATATACTTTGAAACATCTTAGAGTAGGTTTGGTCCCAGGCTTGCATAATTCATTTATGGGTCACTTAGCTGTCATGATGTGAGTTTTGCTTAGGTCTAAAGTTGCCTTTAGGTTAAATTACCTTGCTGGAATTGCATTATCTGTTTAAAGTGGACAGCTAGTATTTGTTTATATGAGAAAAAGATGAGCGCTATGATTAAAAATAAATGTTTATAAATTCCAGTTGCATGCTATGATTGTTAAGGTTTGTACTAAAGCACTTGCAAGAATCCCATCTTTGAGTAGCTTGTGATAGTCTTGCTCTAAATTAGACATATTTAGTGCTGGCCAAGATGGTTTTGTATGGCTTCCCAAGAGTGGCTAAGTCATGTTACGACATATCTGCTAAAGTGTGCATATTTAAGATAGATCAGTTACAGTTATAAATCTAATCTACTCTCTTCCCATAGGTTCTCATCAGAAATGTAAATCTAAACCATTAAATTTGCTTTAATAAAACTTGGCTGAGTTAGCTGAAGAATGTGTGTTTTGTAATACAGTGTTGTGATTCAGAAGAGAATAAACCAGTATTTCTAGGCCACCTGGAACCAAAAATCTTGAGATTAATCTGGAAGCTGATAACCACATTAGACTGTGAAACAGTTTGCTGTGCTCACGAATAAAGTGCGCAACTCTAGAGTATTCAGGCTTCTGAATAAATTAAGGCTTAGCCCAAGAGAAGGTGGTATGGTAGCATACGTGTAAGGGGATAAGCATGGTTACTTATGGCCGTGTCTGTACGTGAAGAAAGCAGATCTTCCTTCTGAACTGTCTGTAGCTGTAAATATGTGGATCGGGTAATAGTTACCTCTTCTTTCTGTGGGGAGTCCAGAAGTCGAATCCGAACTGTTTACCATGAATCTTTACCACAAATGTCAAATTTTCTGCCAGAAGGAGACAAAGCCCCAAAAGATGAGTTGATGTTTTCCATTGCTCTGCTGTGTAGCTGACTTCACGACACTGTTACCTGGACTGAGTGCAGGGCAAGTCAGCATTATTCGTTTCCTAACCGAAATCACTGCAACTGTGATGTAAAGTGCAAAAGTAGAGATGGGATCCGTTCTTGAATAACCACAGGTGTGCCTAACAGTAGGACTTCTGTGGGCTAAACTGAAGTCTTGAGATTAATCTTAGGAAGCTGTACATCTGGAATGTCTTCATTTATCTTAAAACTACTGGGATTTTAGACAGAAATATGATTTTTTTGGGGGTGGCTAACAGGATACTACTGATTGTAGCCTTCAGTTACTGAGGTGTTATCTCTAGTTCTCTAATCAGCATTTTATTTACAAAGCTGTGATCCTTTCACTAGCAAAAGTTGCAGCATCTGCCTCAGGAGTTAAAGGAAGATAGCAACTGTTTAAATATTGAGCGTAACGTTTTTATCCTAAGCTGGAGCATGATAAGGGAAAGCAATGAATTGTTTCACAAAGTGTTAAAAGTATATTTATATTTAAATATCAGGGGAAACTCCCATCTATCTCAGTTTCCAGTTACTAAGCATGCTATGCAAGTATTTGAGGTTTTTATATATTATTCATGTATTTTCTTCAGATTGCAAGCTTTTTAAGAGTTTGGAACCAAACACGACCTACTCTTATTGTCAAGTTTCAAGTTTAACCTGGAATGTCCTTCTAGTAATACTTCCAATTCATACTTAATTTTTAAAACATCATGAAGTCCAACCAACTTAAGAATAGAGGGCTTGCAAGCTACTGTTAGGAGTAAAATTTTCTTGTAGTGAAGTGACTGCTGTCCCACCTGGAGCAGCTATAGGACAATCGTGATGGATTTTGCTGGATCTTATGTGTTGTAGCATTAAAAACTAGATGTGATCTTTCACGCTACCAATACATGAGGTTTTTCTCTTTCAAGGCACTGATTTAGAAAGATAGATTTATATGTAGGTGAGCTGTGTTAGAACAATCATATTGGGTCAGAAAATGTAGGGGTCGTCGCCCCCCCCCAACAGTAGGAAATCCTTAGGCATGTGAGGGTAAGAAACAGAAAATTATATACTGTCTCCCTGGTATAATACATGTTTTCACATATCAGCTGTTGGACCATTGAGAGTTGCATTTGGAACCACTGTAATTAATAAATGCTAATGAAATAGCGTTCAGCAGTTTAAGAAGTAGTTAAACTTCTGGCATTTTGAGCCTTTTGTGATAGTGTTTTCCAGTCTAATGACACATTAAAGAGAAAACTTTGCTTTCTCTTAGACTTGTACACAAAATTAATTGTGTGAAAGAGTCAGAAATATAGACCAAAAAAAAGTTAAATTCTTGTAAGGACTTGTCCATTTCTTGTAGTTCAGGGGTGGGAGCAGGAAAGGGAAGGGTTACACTTTTATTAATTTTTTATGAAGTTGGTTTTTAGTCAGTTAAGTGACATGCTCTGTCCGTGCCTTGAGTTTTAGGGCATGTGTGCCAAACCAACCCTCTGAATAGGGTGTCACAGCAGAAAGATCCCTGTTGTCAAAGCCCACTCCTGAATGCTTCCCTCGTATCTATCTCCCTGTTAACTCGCCACCCCTACAAATCAGGGAATGCAGACGGAGTTAATTGTTCTGAAGGGCTGAGCCTGCCACAACTGGGCTCCTTCACATTAATACCTTTCCTGTAATAGCACAGGCATCTCAGCATGTTTTCAGGGAAAGGCTTGCAATATTTTGAAGAAAGATGGCAATTGAAATGACTCGTTCTGGTAGTGGTGGTCTCATTTTAGTCCTGCTTCTCATAGGTGCCTGAAGAGTGAAAAAAGACTGGTTTGTGTGCATGCATGCTGTGTATGAAATAAGGCTGATAAGATTGTGTCAGTGCTGCATACAGAGACTGAACTATGTGTCTGCTATAGTTCACATTGCATGGGAACAGAGTCCTCTTTTGCTAATAGAATATGTAGCTTGACTTCTGATTAACACAGTGCTTTTCTGTGTTAATAGGTAATAAATTTTGTTAACTGATAGGGAAAGTTGTGTTGTTTCCCTTGAATGGTATAGTAGTATAATATACAGTAAAATATAGTATAGGAGTAACATTGAAGTCGGGCAAAATCTGTACAGAAATTTGCCTACAGCACTATATGTCCAAGTAGCTCCACCAGTTTCATATGAAAGTCACATAAGTGAATCTTGTTAGGCTCAACAGTGTTGGGCTCTTTCTAGCTAGCTACTTTATTATGTATATTTCCACTGACAAAAAATATGTTTGCCTGTAACAAGTGATGGTTGCCTTTTTGTTTGCAAGTCCCTAAGCCAGTTTAGCTCATTAAAAACCAAAACAGAACAAACCAAACAAACACCAAAACACTGTCCTGGTAACTGTTAGAAGATTGTATTATCTTTCACATGCTTATTTCCTCTAACTTTAGTATTTCACTATATATGAACCACTGCACTTCTGGAGGAAGGATGTAGTCTGAGGAAATCCCCCCAAGAGATAGAGCTGGGTAGAGTTCTAAGAATGCTGTTGCTCCAGTGCCTTGCCTTTATGATACTCTGGCAACTTAATATTTCTGATTATGCAAAACTATGGTAATAGCTATTTCTTTCTAAAATGCTATTGTACTGGCCATCTTTAATATTAGACTTTTTATTTTCATTGTCTCAGATTATGTTAAATCCTAATCCAACTAGGAGAGAAGAAACTACAGATAGATATCCCTCTGCAAAATGCTAAGTCACGTTCAACCCTTTGTTATACTACTATCTGGAGGACCTAGCTGGGATAGACACTGCAGAAACATTGAGTAGCCCATATCCTAAACTGCTTGCTTAGACTGATGCACATCCAGTTCTAGTTCCTTGCTTTAGAGGGAAATTAGACTTGGGGATGGTTATTTTTGTTGTTTTGGGCTGAGGGCGGAAGGTCGAATCCCAAATCAGAGGAGTTTGCTTACCCCTCTCTAGTAGAGCTAATCTTCATTGGATGAAATTGGTTTTGTATTTTGCAGAAAGTTGCACTAAAACTGGTTTTTTTGGGGGCAGTGGAGAGGTAGAGAAGAAAACCCAAACGCTTTGTAGCAACTCTTGATGTGTTTTATTGAAAAACCTTTGATGACCATATCAGTGTCTTGATCTAGTTGCATGAATTTCTTAAAGGAAAATTCTAATTTTTGGTATTGAAAATACTTCCTTTTGATGTTTTCCTAATTTTATGGTGGGGAGAAGAACAAATTCTTTTTGACATAAAATAAAATCCCTTTGCCTCTTTAAGGTGTCTAGGTTATTCACTTTTTTTTTTATTGCTTTATAATGGAGAAAGGTAATCACCAGGTGTTAAAACTGTTCATATATGTGTCTTGTAATGTTGGCATTAATAGTAAAATACTTATCCATGTGGCATAGCTCTAACTTAAAAGTAGTACTTTCAAAGCAAATTTCTTACACAGTTCATCAGATTTATATTTCTAGGTAAGGGTGAGATGTGATCTTCTAGTTTACTACCCTTTTTCCAGTGTTGCTATTGCTTATTTCCTTCACTTTAGCTAGAAAGTAAAATACTTGAGTAACTTAGTGATCACACTAAGGCCATTTTTGTGCACCTTTCTAGACAAAATGGCTACTGGAGCAACCATGTCAGTGTGAGATGGAGAGAACCAATACAAAAATCACCTTTGGTTTTACTTGCCAAGAGAGTGGGAACGATGGAAGGAAGGGACAGGTTTTCTCATAAACAGAGTGTAGGATGGCCAGAAAGCAGAAGTGAATCCGTGGTCGAGACAGTGAAATAGACAAGCCCAATGAATAAAAAGCAACAGAATGAACTACAGCAATGCACATGATCACTTGATAACTTTGTTAGGCTATTGTGTACAACTTCGAGTTAATTTCCTCAAATTCTTCAGCTGCAGTTATCTTTTTCTTTAGAGAAAGAAGACATTTATCTTGTAACCAAGGTTGAAATTGACTGAATGTATGCCTTTTTACGCCACTTCTGGTTTATAAAACCAATCAGAGCAAGCTTTCAGATGCACAGAAATAGAAAAGTTGATTAAATTCAGCTCAGTAGATGGTACAAGTATGAACAAAATAATCATAACTGCTTAATGTTTCAATGCAGTGTTGAGTTGATCTCTTTACCTCTGAATTATGCTTCTCAAAAAGATTTGTAATACTCGACTGATAAGCTCTGTTTATGCAGTACTAGAAGAAACAACAGTGATGGAAGATTATTGCTGCAGCCTGAGAAATGACTCAGTATCACTTTATACAGCTCTACAGGAAACTCTCCTTTTCTTGACTAATGGTTTTGTGGCTGCAAATATGTGCCTAATGAGGTCTCCAAACTGTTGATGCATCTGAAAACGGAGGGAAAAGGAATTCTGGTAAATTAAAGCAAAATACGGATGTTTTCTCAGCATAACCTGTAGTACCTTACAAAGCAGACAAAAACATCTTAAAAGGCTAGAACAAAGACAGTTATGAGGGATTGTTAAAGCTGCTGAATGTTGATGTTCAATAGAATGCGACTGTCATGATTTTTTTTTCCTTCCTTTCTGGTTTCAATTCACTGTTTAGTTTCTACTTCCAAAAATAGCTTTTAGAGACATATCTCTTCAGATTTTGTTTGCTTGTTTCACTTAAGATCACCAACCCGAGGTGAATATAAAGGGTAACGAATGTAAAGGGAAATAGTAATTCAAAATATATTCATATACAGCGGTTGTGATTACATGGGGTGCAAAGAGTACAGCATGCTAAGCTTCTCTGCTATGCAATCTGATAACTGGAATCCAGTGAATTGCATACAGATAAGTTTAATGTCTTGCTATGTTGCATGCCATGCAGGCCTCCTTAGGAATGTAGTTATTCCCAATGAGTTTACTTAATTTGACAGAGATCGTGTGAACCTTACACCAGCAAGAAGAATGCATTTTGCTGAGTGAAACTTGCATATACACACCACTGTCTTGATTCAGACCTTGAATCTATTGAGAAATACTTTGCTTTTGGTAATTTTTATTATTCTAGTTTCTAGTAATATTAGCAATTTTTTCCTGATTTGCAAGTGCAGAATATGAAGTATGTAAATTTGTGTAGTCCTTGATCCACAGGACTTGCCAGTCTTTGTTGGTATTCCTGTTGCTGTAATGTCCAGAAAGGGTTAATTTAGCAAAAGACCTGCTTTGCTGCTTCCCCTTATCCTCACAAAACAGTTGAAATACTCAACATGTGAGCGATAAGGAGTTATGTCTCGGACAGCAATAGAAGATGTGTCTTTCTGATTGATTTTTTTTTTTTTTTAAGTGAAATTTGTAAAATCAAATCACTTATGTCTGAGCAGTTGATAATGTCAGAAGAATATGTTGCCTGCTTAATAAGGTTTTCTTTTCCTCAACAAAATTTTACTCTTTTTAGTTAAAGCTGTTGGTCTGTGCACTATGTTTGAAACCTTTTTGTTGAATGTGGAATGTTTTTTGTTCTTTTTTCTCCCTCCCTTCCCAATTTTGCAGTTCGTTCATTTGGTACAGAAGATAGACCAACTGATAGACCTATACCACCTCGTGATGAAGTCTTTGAGTATATTATATTCCGTGGCAGTGACATTAAAGACCTAACTGTCTGTGAGCCTCCAAAGCCTCAGTGTTCTTTGCCACAGGATCCTGCTATTGTTCAGGTAACTCAAACCCTATTTTTAGATGTTTATTGCTGAGGGTATAACCCAGTAGCTTTAAGTGCTCTCTTGAGTGTTAAAAAATGAAAACGATTGTTGCTGTAAAGCTTATAACCCAATGTAAAGAGCTCTGGAAAGATTTTCCTCTTTTTGTATCATGCATTTAACTGTGAAAATGAAAGCTGAACTCTAGCACAATGTACCCTTGCAATCCTTTAAGGTCTTTTGCTAAATTTGATGCAGCTCCTGTCAGTGGGAGTTAAGAACTGTGAGACTGCATTACTACTAACCTAAAGAATAATAACCCCACTGTCCTCCAGTATGTTTGGGTCTTTCATTGTTAGTGTGGTGTTTGAAACTTCATGGAAAAAATATACAGCACTTTGCAAGTCTGCCAACAAAAGCTTGTACATGTTTGACAAAAGAGTCCAGTATCTGAGCTTCTAGGGAAAAGGCTGCAAAAATTTACGGTACTGTTTTCACAAGTTTGTGGAATCTGAATGGTAAAAGTGCTTCATAAACTGTATATATGTTTTCAAATTTTTTTCTGCTGTTGTCTGGAGTTTTCATGCAGAGTAATGGGCACAATTCATTATTGTTGTGCAGGTTTTGCTTCTGTGTTTAAAGTGGTTAAACTCTTGTTACTAAAAGAAGCAGCTTTATGAATGTTAAGGTCTTGTAGTAGCCACAGTGGTGGTGTTAGGGTAAATTTAACAAAGAGCTTTAGAGTTTCTCCATTTCTTGTATTGCAGAACTATTTCCTGCCCTTTTTTTTTTTTTGTGTAAACATGAATTTCTTCAAGCCTATTTTATCTTTAGTCTTCACTAGGATCTTCAACTACATCTTCATTCCAGTCTGTGGGGTCCTATGGTCCTTTTGGCAGAATGCCTGCATACAGTCAGTTTAGTCCAAGCCCACTGGTGGGGCAGCAGTTTGGTGCTGTTGGAGTTGGTATGTTCATTTTTATCATTTGGTGTTTTCCTATTAGTGGAGTTGCATGTGTGTGCATAGACAGTAGTCAGTGCTTATAATTACATCAACATCTTATCCTAAGGGTAAATCCAAAGTCTTCAATCTGCATCAGTCCCACAGTTAACCTCAAAAGTATAGGGGTTTTCCTAAGTCATTGCAGCTCAAATCAAAGCAATTATGAATGAGAACTAAATGCCCTTTCTCAGAGGGACAAGTGGGGAAAGGTTCCTTTATTGATGAATTAATTCTGTTTCATATATATTCATTACATTCATCCTGTATTCATTATATTTCACAAGTGGTAGAGGCAGCTCCTCCACAAAAGCCCCATAGCTGTGCTGTCAACATCTACTATCCCAGGCTGACCAGGTGGTGTGTACCTTACCCAAGGGTTTGGATTATTCAGCAATCCATGTGCCAGTCCTCTGGCTATTGATGAGATGTTAGCTTTGCATGAAGTACGCACTGGAGGTATTTGTGAGCTGCATGGGTTAATTGTTCCTTTGCACTGCAGACTCAGACTGCTCTCAGACTCATTAACCAACTTGCATTTCTCCCTTAAAATGTTTTATTTCACCTTTTAGTTTTTCACATGGGAACTTAAATTGTTCTAACTCCTGTGAGCATCAGTGTTACTCCTGGTACTGAAAATGTTAGCTATGTGAAGGGAAGGCTGTAGAGTTGACCATAACTTGGTATCAGTTAAGATGTGCCAGTCATATTTTTGTTTAAAAGATGTTAAGTGGAAATAGATACCAATAACAGTTGTTTACTGCTCTGTAAAATGCTGCCATGACTGTGCTATGTTAGTTCTAGTGATACTAAATACAGCAGTGCTCTATAATTTTTTTTTTTAGATAAAAAGTAAAAAGATACTACAGTCTTACTGAGTTACTACAAATACATATTATGTTGAACTCAAAGTATGTAGGAAGGACAGATTTAAGTGTATTTTAGAATAAATGCCTAATACAGCTTCACTGATCATTTACTGCTAATTAAAAAAAAGTACAGAAAAAAAGTCTAAACCAAGTTTTACAACCATGTTATTTCTTTCAAAGCAGGGGGTTCTTTAACATCTTTTGGAACAGACTCTTCAAGCAGTGCTGGCATGTCCCAAAGCGCTGCAGTTGGTTCTGCCTTTACAACAGATGCAAGATCACTAAAACCACAGATGTCTCAAGGTAAATCTTTTTCAATAACTCTCTGATCTATTTTGACCAGTTGTGCCCCTTTGACTTAGGTGGTTGCTAGAAATGCTAGCCAAAGAGATGAATTCTATCAGGAAAACACTTGGTATTAAAACCTGAAAGAACCGAGAGGCTCTGTACTTTCTCTTTCTATGTGTTTTCCTACATCTTGGCATGCTGCATATGTAACTGTTAGCAACCCATTTGTTGTTATCCTTAAAACATCTCTATAGAGTAGTAGGACTTAGTACAGTTGGATAATGTTATTAAATAGGTGCATATATAAACTCACTATCGAGTTTTATTGATAGTATGACAAAACTCAAGGTGCTTTATGCTGATTGAATAGCGAAGTCCTTCAGCCTACATTTTAAAAATCTTTATTGCCAATTCTGTTGGGGTTTTTTTTAATGTATATTTACATATATCATATTACCATCAGATCTGATTGCCTATAGAGATAGTGACATGATGCCTAAGTCAGCTTAATAGTAACAGAAACTGTATGGGTGGTTTATGTAATACTGTGAAAAGAAAGGAAATTCCCGATGCTTTTGAGTGGCAGAGAAAAAAGAAACTAAGTGTTGAGCACCTTCACCCTTGTTTCCCATGCAAATATGTTAAGATTGCTCCTCAAAAGACACTATTTCCTGCTCTTCTACTCTTCATAGCTGCAAGTAATGTGTGCTAAGATATATTCCTAATGCTGTTTTTAAATTTATGCAGCCACATTAAAAGGCAAAACGCTTTGCTTGTAGTAAAGAGGGTTTTTTCCTAAAATCTAGTTGAGATTTGTATGCTAATTAGTACTGCTTTCTAGGATAAGATGAGTGGATTACCAAAAATAAATAGGTTCTACTTTGTTGCATTAATTGAAGGGTGGAGAAGTATGCTGACCGCTTACTGTTTTTGTTGGAAGAGTAGCTTGGTTTCTGTAGGTGAAATTAAAACCCATAAGTTCTTGGACTTAATGTATGACATGTGCTCCAGAAGAACATGCATTCTGCCACAAAATTTCCTGTGGGGCACCAGCAAGTTGGGTTTTTTTTCTGCGTGTGTTTGCTTTTAAAAATATTTGTCTACTTTGTAAGTGTGGTGTGCTTGGTTTTAGTTATTTTTTGGTTTGGTTGGTTGTTTTGTTGTGGTTTTTTGGTTGGTTGGTTTTTGTTTTATTTTTTTTACTTACACTTGTCTTATTCTAATTCCTTAGTAGATTTATTCTATGATGTCATAAACTTGTCCGGCTGGATCAAATGTCTCTATTCTAAACATGCTTCTGTCTTCAGTCACTCATGCTTCAAACTAAATATATGAACTTCATTTTGTGGGGAAGCCTTTCATAGCTCCTTCATCTGTGTTATGCCTGGTGCTAGCCCTTGGTTTTTCATTTATTTTGTGGTGATCATGCAACAGAGTGCACTAGATCAAATGAAATTTCAGGATCATAACTATATCTCTGCCTTTGGGAGCAGTCACTTTCCATTTGACTTTCCAGGGAGGCAGAAGGAGTATTTTTACCTCCAGTCCATCAAAAAATTTAATTCCACAGATAAATATACATCACAGATGGGTTGGTAGGAATTAATTGTCCTACACGCTTCTTTCTTTTAGACTGGGGGAAGGGAAATTGGTAAATATCCTCCAGTCTGGTTTTGTGGATCTGAGGGTCCAGAAATATTTATTTCTTCTTTGGACACAGCTGTCTTGACTGATAAGGCAGATAAACCTGTCAGTCTAGATTGGTTGAGACCAGTAACTCAAATTTGTAGACGAGAAATAACTCTTTAGGCTTTGGTTTTGTTTTGTCTGTTTCCCAGGTCGTTCAAGCCCTCAGCTAGATCATTTGAGAAGGAGCCCCACCATGGAACAAGCAGTACAAACAGCTTCAGCCCACTTACCTACTCAGGCAGCAGTTGGGAGGAGGAGTCCTGTACCAACCAGACCTTTGGTGTCTTCTAGCCAGAAAACACTAGACAATCAAGAGCACAGGCGAGGTAGCTTTGGATAATTTTCATATGGCTTACTTTCTTCCATCACATAGGAAGTACCCGTTCTGAGGGTTACATGTAGGAATTTTCCTGCTGTCCATTATGGGTAGGCTGGTCATCAGAGACCTGGATTACGTATATTTCTTTTTAAAGTCAAGTGTATATTCTAAATTTTTTTTTTTCTTTTATGAGTTAAATTTGTGGTTCAGTTTTACAGGTTTGGATTTTTTTTTTTTAAGTCTGAACTATATATATACAAAAGTATGGTCAGAAATACCTAATTGGATAAACAAATAATTTTTTTATTTCCAACTTTAGCTGAAGCACACAAGGTTTCAAGATCAGAAAATGAACTCAGAAATGAAAACAAACGACAAATTGGTAAATCTTGTTTTGAGAAATAGCTATCATTGTTTTCAGACTTCATAAAAGCTGGTTGGTTTTTTTTTTTTAAGTCCGCTAAAATACAGCGTTGTTTGTAGTTTGCAAAGTGCTAGGTCTTTAACACCAGAAGTCTTGCCGTTCAGATTAGAGTAATAAAAAGTTTGTATTTGGAATGCTTTCACGTAATTGTTTCTAGTGAGTAACAGTGACTTTGCATTGGGTCAGAATAATACACACACAAAAAATCAACATTATAGAGAAAGCAGATTTTTCTCTTTATAAGCAATTTGTATAAAAATGCAAAACAAAGAAGTATTCATGGATTTATAAACACAACAGTCTGGAATAAAACCTGTTACCTTTCTCTGAAAAGCCACTGACATTTTAACTCTTCTCCTGAAAGCTTTAAATGGCTTCTAGAACTTTTAGTACCCAAATTTAGTACTATTATCTGTGTCACTGCCGTAATTATTGTTAGTGAATTTACAAATTACAAGCTGCTCCAGCAGAACATTTAACAGCAGAAGTGCAGGAGGAGAATGCATGAATTCTCAATCTCTTACCCAAGGATTTAAAAAATAAAAAAAACCCAAACAAACAAAAAAGCACAAAACAAAAACAAAACGCCAAAAAACCCAAAACATCACACCAAAAAAAAATAACCACCACCCCCCTCAAATTAAAACCAACCGACAGAACAAAACCCAACAGAATTTCCTTCTTTTTAGTTTCAGGTGGACCTTCAGCACGGAGAGGCCGTGGAGGTCACAGAGGGGGCCGAGGAAGATTTGGTATAAGGAGGGATGGTCCAATGAAGTTTGAGAAGGACTTCGACTTTGAAAGTGCAAATGCACAATTCAACAAGGAGGAAATTGATAGAGAATTTCATAATAAACTTAAGCTGAAAGGTAAAAAACTTTTTGCTTTATATTTGAGCATGGAAAAACTGTCTTGCTGTTTTAATCCTAGCGTGGAGAACAACTTTTCAAAGGCCTATCCTACTAAGTCTTATTTGCAGTCATTAAAAGAAAAAAAAAAATTTAAAATGAGTTCATCTGTTTATTTATATACTTAGATCAATATTTGAGTTCTGAAGGAATTTCAACCAGGAAATATCATACATCGTGTTCTGATAAGTTTGTTGGTTAAAAACACAGATGACTTGAGCAGAGGTCCTATGGCGTGAGTTTACTTTTGTCTTCTGGAAAATATGCAATAAAAGAAAACCTGTATTTTATATTTTCAATTATCAACTGACCAAAAGCAATCACAAAAACATGAATTTGGGTTCTGAACTTTGCTGGAGGATGCACGACAGTTTCAGCTGAAGAAAGTTTCTGTTCTTTGGGTTTATGCTTTTCCAAGGAAACATGGGAGTAGTTCAGATCCATAATGCCAGCAGTATACATTTGTTTTCTCGCAAGCTTGTGTTTTCATTACCACATTCTCTTGTGACCAGCCACCTGTTTGTTACACTGCTGTTACTGGGTTTGGACAAAATTATCGTGGGTTAAAGTAAGGAATTGTCTATTTCAATAAATGATTGGCTGAAAGGTGGGAAACAAAAAAGTGGGAATAAATGGTAAGATTTGAGTAGAGAAAAACCATCGGTAGATTCACATAGGATTTTTTGTTTGTTTTTCTGGTGCTTGCCTCTTTCTGGATCATTTTTAAATGAGTTGTCAGTTTGCTGTTGATAGTAATTTCTTTCAGAATTATAAAGAGGATGGGGAAAACTAACCATAAAGAGCTATAGAAATATTTCATGGAAATTTTCTGTACCAGTCAGAACAGTAAGTTGAACTTCAGGCGTTATTAGGAAAGAAATATGAAGTCTGCGCATGATCTATTGTCTTGAATGCTGTCCCTGTGTCTCAAAGGAAATAACCGCAAAGCCAGAAGACAAAGAAGGTCAGCAGGGATGAGCTAAAGCATGGAATGTCTTTTATGAGGAATGACTGAGTGAGGCTTCTAAGTCTGGAAAGAAGGTTAGCTAGGAGGTTAGAAAATAGATGACTATCAAATCCATTCTACCACTGTTGGTCTGTGTTGGTTTTTGTTTTGGTTTGTTTTTTTTAGTTAATTAAGCCCACAGAGAATATTGAGGATATCAAACCTCCAGACAGCAGCAGCACAACATCAAAATTTACATGTTAAATTGTTTGACTTCCACATTGAATTTTGAAGGGTTTTTTGTATTTTTGAGCATTCAGTACAGTTTGTGTCTCTGTCGGGGAATAAGTGAAGAGTACTGTTTTGTTTAGTACAATGGTCCAGAAAGCTTCTGGTTACTTTTATTTTCCAGAAGATAAACTTGAGAAACCAGAGAAGCCTGTAAATGGAGAAGACAAAGGTGACTCAGGTGTTGATACACAAAATAGCGAAGGGAATGCAGATGAGGAAGATCCACTTGGACCCAACTGCTACTATGACAAAACCAAATCCTTCTTTGATAACATCTCCTGTGATGACAATAGGTATGGCCTGCAAGGAGAAGCTTGTTAGTCTACGTAATGCATGTTTGTGCCATAACATAGTGTCAGCACTATTCTGTACAGTCAGCTCTGAACTGAAACTGCATAAAGCTTATTCCCACATGCAGTGGAAATAAGCAGGAGTATGAAGCACAAAATTTCTTTGTGGGCAAGAGGAGTACATTAATAGGAAGACATCTTTAAATGTTGGTTTAGACCCATGCTTCTGCAATTGAGTATAAATACTCTAGAATCTCCTTTCCAGATTTACACAATTGGGTTGTTTTTTGTTTTGTTTTGCTATTAAATTATCACTTTTGTTAAATTGATTACGACTATGCTTTGGTAATGGTTTTGAAGTAGATTACATAACTGTCTTGGCCAGTGGTGTTGCTCAAATGGCAAGATAGCATTTGAGGAAAAATGAAGCTCATCTTTTGCAGTTGCCTATTTATTAGACAGGATGATGTGGATTACTGACCTATTTTGAATTGAGGGGGATTACTTTGTTGTACTGACAGATTTAAAAAGCTAATATCTGTTAACTACAAACTCTTAATTTCTGTTTCTTGTTCTAAATTGCAGATAGCTTTTATTTATTTATTTAATTATATGATTCTGTGTCCATATGATACAGACTGTGTCCTTTTGTATGGGGAAACTCTTAGAGTATTATTAATGTATAATTAATGATACTCTAACATATCCTTTTTCATTAAATGAATTTTGGCAGACATCTAGATTCTTGCCAAAAGATAATGTGGAGATTTACGGTGTGACTAATGTACAAATTTTTTTTATTTCATGGGCTTTCTGGCAATTCTGACTAAGCCAGGCAGTCTTCCTTCTGAAGAGTGTTTTAAAACCGTCTTTGTTCCTTGTGTGTGGCAGAGAACGGCGACCCACCTGGGCTGAGGAAAGAAGATTAAATGCTGAGACCTTTGGAATACCACTGCGTCCCAATCGTGGCCGTGGAGGGTACAGAGGCAGAGGGGGGATTGGCTTCCGAGGTGGAAGAGGCCGAGGAGGTGGAAGAGGTGGCTTCACCGCCCCCCGAGGATTTCGTGGTGGATTCAGAGGAGGTCGTGGAGGCAGGGAGTTTGCTGACTTTGAATATAGGGTAAAATATATTTAATTTTACTATGACCCGATCCACTGGTTTTGAAAATTGGTGGTAAAAAACCTATTGCTTTAAGATGTGATGTTGAACTAGAATTTCTTGCTTGAATAATATTTTGAAGGTACTCTGAGATACTTAATTGAAAGAACATTAATGTAGAAGTTTCAGTTACATGGCATCGTTTTACTATCAGGAGCAACCAGAACTGAAAGCTACCTTTCTTCACTTGCCTTAAGTATTTGTTCTACAGCTGCACTTGGAGGGGAGAAGTAAAATTCTGCAGATTTAATACAAAATGATAGAAATGTGAAGTGGAAGCATTTTTTTCTAAGCAATATTGTACAATGTAAATATTGAGAGGGAGTAATTTACCTTGCTTCTAGTGTGCAGTGTTTTTTAAATTCTTTGTGAATGAGTTGGCACAAATCCTATAGACTTCTAAGATCCTATATAACCCCTAAAATAGCAGTGATTGCCCTTTGCAGAAAGAAAGATAAAAGTATTTGAGTTCTCTAAGGTCCTGTCAAACACTTGTTTCAGTATGGTTTTTGTTTAGGTTTTTGTGGGGTTTTTTGTATTTACCTTTATGTAATTATACCTACTAGCTGTTGGGAAAGCTAAGGCAGGATTGACTTTTTTCAGACAGTCATTCAGTAAAAAGGAACTGTGGGAGGTAAGCTGTAAAAGCTTCAAAAGGAAAGACCCCTGTCCATCCCACAGAGAAAGTGTTTTTAAAAGATTAAAATAAGTGCTGCTACTTTAGTTAGATATGAATGAAGCTTTAAGCGTTGCACAGAAGCTGCCATGTAAGTCTTCTAACAGAGGTATCCTGATGCTTTCGTAATCACGTAAGCATAGAAATAGTAATTTGTTCAGCAAGAGCTATAATGTCTAAAAAGCAGAATCTTCTTTTACAGTATAGTTGTGCAGTTTGTTGCTTTTGCTACAGTATTAAGACATCCATTTCTCTGCTTCCTGTTGAAGCTCTTAACTCCTCTTCCTACCAGACATTCAGAGGAAGGACAAACTTACTTGTCAGCCCCACCTAGTGAAGTGATACATTCTGGGCTGCTGGGATCTTAGACACACTTTTTTTTTTTTCTTGGAAACAACATAGTCTCCTTCATGACAGCTCATTGGCCATACACATTATGTAAATCAACAGAGCTCTGTTGGTTGCAAAATCAAAATCTTTTAATGCTTGCAGTGCAAGGTATTTTTCTTGGAATGAAGTGCATATATTCAACTGGCATACTGTTCAGAATCAGTAACAAATGTAATTTACCAGTTTGGTACAAGTAAATATAGGCTTGTATTGTTCTGAGTCGGATTTTTTCTGGTAGCTTACTGCATGAGCAGTTCAAGTTTTGCAATACACAATCTTTGTGTTCTGTTTGAAGATTTAAATATTTTGACCTTAAAAAAAAAAAAGGGGGGGGGGGGGG
>JANVCC010000037.1:12901831-13145879 GCA_025345505.1 Todiramphus chloris collaris | reverse complement strand
TGGTAGCGTTTCATCACAGAAGATTTCTGCCTGCCCATCAGTTATTCCTTCATTAGTTTGCAACAATTAGACCTATGATTTAAATACATTTTTGGTAGGTTAGAGTGAATTGGAATGAGGGGTTGAAACTCAGGTGTTTGAGGGTTTGTGCCTTGCAGCTAGTCAGAGAGACAAGCTGCTTCAGCATGTGCCTGGCTGAGTGTGTTGTGACTGGGTGCTAACCTGGTCACAGGGGGTCTTCGGTCTGGCGGCAGAAGGTGGGAAGTAGCCATTGCAGTGCATCTTCTCCCCGTGCTGCTGCCCACATTAATTTGTGACTTTTCTTTTGCAAATCAGCCTTAACTTTCTACTGTTGTTTCCTCTAGAAAGACAACAAAGTCGCTGCATAGTCTACCAGAAAGCTGAAACCGGCTGAACGTCTAGATCTTCTTGATCCAGAGAATTAGTTTCAATCTCTGCAAAGAATGAAGTTAATTTGCTGTATACTTGTCACCAGCACTGGGATTTAACTATTTAATTTCAAAGGGGTGTAATGCAGTTACTTTTGAAAAATGGCCATCTTTGAAAACAGTGAGCATTACATATATTTGAGACAGAAGGATAAGTAATTTCTTATGTATAGTTAATTATAAAGCAGTACTTCGATGGAGTTTAAGTATTTTTTCATCACTGAAAGGATTTTTCTTATTACTAAACTGTATTTGATAATTGCTTCAAGTTGTAAGGACAATTGTATGCAGAAGGCCGTCGATACTGTGAGTGTTTTGATCCACTGAAGGTTGTTTTTTGGAAATCCTGTAATATCCCTTTTGAGATAGTTGTACTTTTATCAACTAGGGTGCTGGACAGTAGAAAACTTGCTTTGTCAGTCAGATATGTACACACAGTAAATACTGTTTCTTAGGCAAAGGAAACTTTTTATATAGTTGTAAAATTCCATTATATCCCATTGCCAAAGAAACATTACAAACTTTGTATAGCTGTATAAAAAGCGACTAATTTTTTAAAGAATAAACATTTTTAAGTCGGCGAACATACTGTGTTATTGCAAAAGTTGATATGCTGAAGAGCACTGAATTAGTTGGGGTTTTTTTCTTTAGCAGCTTTTCAGGCTTAAGTGTTTGATTTTATATTTGGGCTATAATGAAGATTTGAATATGTTCTTCCATTACACACAACTGGATAGACTCTTCACTTCTCTTGCAAGAAATTGATTTTGTAGTTTGTGGCATATCACAGGATTTGACCAAATTAAGGAGGTATTTTCAAATAAGGAGAAAATAAATTTTCATATGTCAAAATTTGCAATTTTACTTAGTGATAAATATTAACTTTTTTTAATAATGGACCAGGCACCTGAGTTTGTGATTCTCCTGGAGTGCCTGGGCCAAGGATATGTCTCCATTTGTCAATTCTTGAAATGTTAACTTTGTTGTAATACCTGTAGACATAAGCAATTTAAAGAATTCTTAGTGTTTGAAGTTGTTTGCATTTTGATAGACCATAGCTTGGAGACATTAAGACTCTGGTTCTAAGACCGTGAAGTCACAAATGACATAGTATGGACTTTTTGCCAATTCTGAATGACTAGTTTCAACTATTTGATATGCTGAAATTAGAAACCTGGTCATTTGTGTCTGTATATGTATATGAAGGCCACAGGAATAAAGGGATCCAAAGATTAAAACATTTTGATCTAATTTGCTGACTTTTTTTTTTTTGTTACTTTATCTTCAAAATGTTCAGTGGTGATAAAGATGTGGAAAACTGCACTGTTAGAAAATTGGAATATTTAAAAGTGGTTGATAGAATCTTAATTTTATAACTTTTGTATAGCACTACAAGGAAGTATTTTGTAATTGGTTTCCTTATTAAGGTCAAGTAGATGCTAGATAATATTGTTTAGTAATGTTTTTTGCATGTTAACAATGCTGCCTTTTGGGATCCACAAATCATGACTGCCCCACCTGTTAAGGTTTCTGTCCGTAGAGGCGAGTGCTGTACTGTTGCAATAACTCTGTATACTGTCTGCGGTGTCCCCGGCTTATTTAAACACGCTAATTGTAAAGACCCGTGGGCGAGGCTGCGAGGGTGGGAATTTGGGTCTGCCCCGCGCGGGGGCGGGGGGGTGCTCTGTGCCCAGGCCGCAGCACCGGGGCACCCGGCAGGCTACCGTGCTCCTCGGAAGGGAGCTGGGGTGTTTCTTTTTCTCTGGTTTTTCACTTTGGTTTTTTGTCTTCTTTTCTCTCTCTCTTTTATTTTTGTTTGGTTTTGTTTTTTCTTTTGCTTTGCTGTTAAACCCGAATAAACTGTTGCACAGCCTGGGTGTGGCGAGGTGAGTTGGTGCGGCGGAGGGGCGGGCTCTGCGCCCGAGTCTGCTCGCGCCGGCCCGGGGCGGAGCTGCAGCGCGAGCGGCGCTGGCTCCTGGGGCGGGGCTCGAGCTTGGGCGGGGCTCGAGCTTGGGCACGTTCAGCCGGCCCGGCGCGAGGGCGGGGCCTGGGCCCCGCGGCGGACGTGCCGAGGCGCGCGGCGGTTCGAGGAGAGAAGCGTGCGCGAGCGGCCGCTGGGAGCCTGCGCAGGGCGGGGCCGCCGGTTCCCGTCAGCCCTTGCGCGGGGCGGCGGCGCCATGTCGGTGGCGTTCGTGCCGGAGCGGCTGCGCGGGAAGGCGGAGGTGAACCAGGAGACGCTGCAGCGGGTAAGCTGGGGAGCGGGAGTGAGGGGCCGCGCCTGCGGGTCGTCCCGGCTCGCCTCAGCCTCGGCGGGAGGGCCCGGCGGCGGGCAGAGACGGGCGGTGACGGCGCGCTCCTGTGCCCTAGCTGCTGGAGGAGAACGACCAGCTGATCCGGTGCATCGTGGAGTACCAGAGCAAGGGCCGAGCCACCGACTGCGTGCAGTAAGTGACTCCCGCGAGGGCCGGGCAGGGGCTGGCAGGCGCTGGCCGGGCTCTCACTCGCGCTGCCGCCTCCGCCCCACCCGGAATCCCGAGGGCGTCGGAGCGCCCAGGTTCCTAACGCGAGTCCAACACCGTTCTCCTTTCCAGTGTTCCTGCCGAGCAGAGCGCAATGCCCTCGTGCTTCTTAAGAGGCCTCCCAAAAATTATTCTCACAGATCTGTAAAGCAAAAATGCCCTTGGACGGAGTCAATCTGATGCCTGCTCCGTTTTGTCAAGTGGTTTTTTTCTATGTTAACAGGAAAACGAGCTGTATTGGGCAGACTTTTCTTTACTCCCCGGTGTGTGTAAAACACTCGGTGGCAGTTGCAGACAAGTGAGGGGAGTCAGCCTGGGGCTCTGCAGCAGTTCAGCTCTTACACTGCCAGAGACCTGAATGAGGGGCAGGCTGCCAGCAGCCGCTGGGTGCCTGCTGGTTCTGTATCCAGAGCAGCCCATCAGTGGAGCTTTGTCACCTCCCACCCCTGGGCAGCTTTCTTAACAGTTATGCGTCTTTTCTGTGTTGATCATACAAAGATCTCAGTGTGAATATTTACTGTCAAAGCTGACTAGAAGCACAGACTCTTCCAGAGTGAAGTTCAGCGCAGTATATTGCGCTTTGGAGCAAGAACAGGATATGGAGGTACTTGGCCCAATTCATTATTTCCATAGTTGGCCATTTCTTTTCCTAGCAGCTAACACTGATCAGAGTAGGAGAGCGACTGTTAAAGTGTGGGTATTTTGCTAGTAAAGAACACATTTTCCAGATACTGTGTTTCTTCCTCTCATAGGTACCAGCATATCCTGCATAGAAACCTCATTTACTTAGCTACGATTGCTGATGCAACGCCAGCCGGCACACAGAAGACTGCAGACTGACTGCACACACCTGGATACAAGCAGTGATGCTTCAAGAATCTGTAGAAATACTTAGTTTAGAGTCCTACTTTGAGCTGAGGAAGTGTGGTCTTAAAAGGCAGGTAAAAAGTCATGCATAATTCTATGTTCTTAACTTGAGTAGTTTTTGAAGTAATACTAGACTAGCTTTTTCCCCATTACTGTAAACAGAACTTCAAGATAATAATTATCACACTCCCTTTTTCCCTCTGAAAAACTCGATGTAGTATACTTCTGAAAATAGCCTACCAGAGATGCTGTTGGAGGACTCTTGCAGTCTCAGGGGAGACTGTTTTATGACTACAGTTGTATAACAGGGTAAGCTAGGTAACTTCTCTCTGCCTCCACCATGACAAAGTCAAGTTATGTTGCCATACATATAAATCATAGCCTGTTTTGTAGCTTGTATCATAGGTATTGTTCTTAATAAACTAAAGTTGTTCTTTGTAAACTGTATTCTATTCTGGATTAATGTGACATGTTAATAGAGGAGCAGCTCAGTGATTTACTGAAACAGAAACATTAACTTTTCTAGGAAAGATGGGACTGTTGCATAACTGAAAAGTAACTAAGTGCAAGGGAGAAATGGAGCCTTTATTTCAGTGAGAAAAGGCTGCGTGCTTGCCCCAGTTGTGTCAAGACTTTCCCTTTTTGCTTGAAGTGCTCTGTACTGCAGACTCTGTAAACAAGTAAATTCTTGCATAATCAAAATAGATTCATATGTTGCCTGGGTATTTGTCAGCATTTCTGTTCAGCTGTGTACATGTGTACTCTGATTCAGAAAGAGCACAGCTTCCTTGCACAGCCCAGTGCATTTCAGTGGCATGATTTAACGTAAGCTAAACTAAGAGCCCTGGTAATAGTTCTGTTGGGGGAAGAATTTATTATTTACTCTGCAATTGCTGAAAATTCAAATAACGTGGCATGAGCAACTTTCATTTGCACTCCTAGTTCATGGACACTGCTGAGGCAGTTTCTGTATCGTGTTCTTCAGTACAATCTAGTTGAAGTAGCCTGAAAGATGCTTCAAACTGTACAGTGCATAAAGTTCATTTTTATATGATGAGTCAGTAAGTAGGCAGTTGACAATTTTCAAACTGTTAAATAATCCCATGTTAATGAAATAAGATCTTTGTTACAAACGGAAGTTACAGTTTAAGGTGCTGCTCATTTTCAGCAAGGTGCATATTTTAAACAGGTATGACCTATTAAATGTATATCTTTAATAAAGCAAATAGTTTACTTTTACAGAAGCTTTAAAATACAAAATGTACAGTTCCAGTTCAGAAGCATTAGCTATTCACAAGAAGCACTGCAATAAGGGTAAGTTAACTAAGCACCAAACCCCTGCACTTGGCAGTGTAAGTGAAGTTTAATGGCAAGACTCATTTGCCAAGTGCAACAATTCTTAAAATTACCAGTGTTCAGAACAATCAGAAGCAAAGGACAGAGTAGCACCTGCGTGGTCAAAATGCAGACAAACTTTCTTTGTTTTCACGATTCACTTTATGGAGGTCCAGAAACTTGCCAGCATTTGTCATTATGAATAAACTGCAAAAACTATATCGATAATTTTGGCACTTGTTAGAAAAAGTTCAAAATTAAATGTTTTCATTAACTTCCATTTTGGTCTTAGTATGAATAACCAGTAAGTACAACCAAATTTAGGATTTAATATTAGATCTAAATGACAAGAGTTAGGAAACTCAAACCCATTCATCAAGTTAAATAACCACTAACATTTTCAGCAGAGGGTTTTCAAAATTATAGTAGTACAGACCATTAACAATTTACAGACAGAAGCCACAATGATTGTGCAAAGCACATTACTGTAAAAAGTCTATGTACAGCAAACAAATCTTTGTAAACATGGTAAGTATGAAGTTTCAGAAAACATGGTGACAATATCATAAATACAGGCAACATTGGCATCCTCAAACAGCACAAAAGATAAATCTGGGCCTGCAAATACAGCCCGTCACCATACAAAAAAAAAAAAGTGGATGGGTTTTCAATACCCAAATGTTGAATAGTTTTAGTGTTGTGTATACTTTTTATTTATATATATAATGTATTTATTTTTTGGTATCTTCAGATATAGATGTACTTAGTTTGTAAAAACAAAAACAACAAATGTGCTTTATCTTCATTGAAAAATTATGTAGTTAGAACTAATAACCCATTTTACTAGTAGTTAACATATTAGAATGATATGACTTAAGAAAAATACAAAAATAAGATTAATACTGTCAAAACTCTTATACCAGAAAATATTGTGGTTTTTAGACTCTTTCAAAGATGAAATATGAAAATTTAAATAAGCTCTAACTATATAAAGAATCTTCTGTAATCTCAATTAATATACAGTGGGATAGCTGTACATATATTTACCATTGTTCTTCAGTTTTTAAGCACCAGTCACTCTCCCGGATCCACTTTGGTTGGAAGATTCTTCCTAATTCCACAGGTTCACTTAATGGCACATATTGACTGCAAATAATCACTTTATCCTTTTAAAAAAAATAATGTTCTTTTAACTAACTGCTACCCCATATTTCAGTTTAGTATCTTCTGAGCCAGCTCACAATTTTTAATCAACTGTAGCATCTGAAATAAGACTTTAAATATATGCAGGTAGTCTTCTAGGCTATACTTTCACACACTTACGGACCACTGTGTGGATAATGCCTTTGGCCACATGAAGCAGTAAGAAATGGTGTATTTATCTGAAAACCAGTGTCATATTATCCACACAGATGCCATCTACTTTAAGCAGCTCAGATAATATTTGTGACACTAAGTTGAAAGGTTCTGCTGATTTTTGCTTCTAGAGTAAGGAAACTGCCACAAAACTCCATTTCACAGCTGTTTCTGCAGCAGTTTCATAGTGAACTCACTCGTGTGGCAGACAAAAAGCTGCTGTTGCATGTTTAAAAAAAGCTGCCCACAGGCCATTTATGGAGAATACAAAGGCTTTACAGCTTGTCCATTATAAATTTAAACACAGTGTTGAGCAAAGTGACCACTATATATTTGCTTCAACATATTCAATGTGTTTCCGTAAGATGTTTAACTATAAATCTATATGAAAAATAGCTATAAAATACAGTGTTTCTTGTATGGTAGTCCTTCAGCAGTTCTTAAAAAAAAAAAAAAGGTTTTGAAAGTAAAGGCAATATACACATTTTTAAAAGCATTTCTACATCACAGTTTTGGGCTGTTTCATGTACATCAAACAAACATATTGGCCTTATTTGCTCAGCACTGTAAATCAGAATCCAAGAGTTTATCTCTCTTACCCAAACCCCCTCAATTCCATATTGAATGAGATAAACAGGATACAGCCAATACACAATTGTGAAACAAAGGATACGTAATTTACGTTTGGCCCTGTGCTGCTTTTTCCAATATGAAAAGCAATTAGTACTGATGCAGGTAAGATGGTCTGCGTTCGTGCTTTACTGGAAAAGATTTAAAGCCCTTATTCATCTGTTTGTGCTGGGAAGCCTGTTGTGATTGCTGCTGCTGCGCATAGGCAAAGTTAGAGGAAATTCCCGCTGCTGGAGCACAGTCGTTGGCTGCTGCCCACATGGGTGGCTGGAGGATCTGCATCGTGTCACTCCACTGGCTGACAGGGCTGCTCATCGGATACAAGGACGTACTCTGACTGGGTAGCGTGTTTGTGACAGAGGACGTGTGCTGCCAGGGTGCCTTCGGAGGCCAGGTTTTGGTTTTACTATCCTGAGGAAACAGAATTAGTTGGTTTGAGGGTTTTGTGTTGTGGTTTGGGGTTTTTTTTTGCTTGTTTGTTTCAGTAACAAAACACTTCTTTTTTTGGGACAATACTTAGCACCTTATCCTCTCAAGACATTTTCAGAAGATTAATTTGTATTTGCAAGCAGAACTGATGCACAGATAGAGATACAGATACAGCGCTCTCCATTCTCAAAATATCTACCTATTGAAAAACCCATCAACACATTTACTTGACACACAGTAGCCCTGCTCCAAGTCAAAATTTCCAGTAAAACAGGTAATGAACCTGGTGATCCTAACTAAAACTGTGTTGTCTCTTAGCTTAAGTTGAAATCTTTGGGTTTGTGATGAATTTCTGCCACAAGGGAAAAAGAGAAGTGATTTCCCATTTTAGTATTTTGACTTGGTAACTTTGATGAAAGCGTCTAGTACTAGAGAACAAATGGCTTGGGCTTTAGTCGAGGTAAACAATCTGGAGATACAGTCTGGAGATACAGATGCTATTCTAATTGTTTTCCTAGTGTAAAACACCCCAGAATGCAAACAGGAAAAATGACTAAGCAAACCTCTTCTCAGCTTACCTGATTACGGTCATCTGCTGCAGAAAGCAGAGGTGGTGAGGGTAGCGTACTAGGTTCCTGTTCGCCACTGCTGTGTTTTCTGCCCAAAAAGAGAGTAACACTTAATTTTTTTTCCCTCAAATGAGTCATCCACACTGAGCTGCTACTGGCATATACCATTCTGTAGGTTCAGTCTGTCACACTTGACAGCCTAGAGGATATAGTGATGTTTCATGGTTTGTTTTTTTTTTTTTTACTCAGTACAGGCAAAAGAACGCAGAAAAATTATTTCCTGAATACTGTCAGAGGCTTGACAGTGCCGTAGTTCTTTGAGCTACAGCTTCAGCAATGTGCACACACTTTTGCAGAGGTCAAAGGAAGATGGACTAGTCTTCTTCCCACTTTGTAAAGATCTGCCAGAAACTGCCCTTCCACCCCCCACCCGCCCCCGCTGTTTCCTGTTTTCATTTGTATTGTTGATTGGTTTGTTGATTTTTTTAAGTATTCTGAAATAACTTTATAGACTAGACAAAAGAAACACCTGAGCAAGTGAAATACCTGCTGAATCAGTGAGTTGACTGAGAAAAAATGTTACACCTTTGGTTTAAAGTTGTGACCTAATACTCAATCATAGAATGGTAGGGGTTGGAAGGGACCTCTGGATATCTGGGTTTTTTCCCTTGGTTTTGATTGTTGGTTTTTGGGGGCTGGGTGGCAGAATCTTTTAAACTTTCATCCTTCAGTTAAAAAAACCAAGAAAATCACCATGCTCCAGTCATCAAGTCTCCATGGGTAGCAGTCCTTCACAGGTCAGCTTTAGAACACTCAACCCTTTCACCTTCCCTTGCTGTATAGTTTTAGTTACGGTATTTTGTCAGGCCCTTGCTTATAGAATGTTGTTCTTCCTAAAAGTAACATAAGACAGTAGTACTGTTACTTCAGCTTAAGCTTTTCTTTAATGAAGAACACTCTCTGTAAACTATTCTGCTCTTTTCTTCAGAGCACAGGCTTTAGTTGTTCTTGCTCCATGATCAATCTAGATAGATGAATTAATCTGCCAAGCCACCAGCTATTATATGCCTATTGTGTTTTCCTTCCCTGCTTCTTTTTTTAAAAACACAATTACTACTTTTTCTGTGACTGCTTGTTACTTATCTCTTCCAAATAATTTTGGTTTAGGATTTATTGAAGCTCACTTCCTGTCCCTTCTATATAAAGTCTTGGTAAGCATAAAGATTCAGAAAATAACTCCTCTTTTGGTGGATTCCATTCAACCTGTTTCCCTTAAGTCTCATTATTTTTAACTTTGCTATACTTTCTGGCAACACGTAACAATAGCTATCCAGGTATAATTTGCAGGGAACTGGCAGTACATTCACAGACTTTTTCCTGTCAGCAAAACCCAGACAATCTATCTGCATGTACTTACTCTGAATTGTTCTGGGATTAAAAAAAAACAAAAAAAAACCCCAAACCCCCCAAAAAAACCAAAACACCCCAGAAAAAAACCCCACCAGAGTATTTGACCACAGAGCTACTTATATTTTCTTTTCAGAAAAGGCTCTGAAAAGTAGTTTGAGAGAATGATCCCAGACTGGAATTGGGTTGGTGTTCCTGCTTCACTTTGTGCCTTTTATTGTCTTAACTACCCTCCACTATGGAATCAGGGAGGTTCAAAGAGCTTCCTCTCTGTTAGAAAAGCAGAAAGCAATTGTCATAATTGATACTACTACTACTTTTAAGCGCATTGTTCATAGTTGAAATTTTTGATTTAGTTTTTAATTTACTAAGGTTATTTACGAATGCTATTAGGTGTCCTCTTCATATTGACACAAATCAAGGACTGAATAGGCATGTGTTAGCAACTACTACACCAGTGGTGGTAGGCAAGATGAGACAAAAGTCCGCATGCCATCAGTGGTACTTCTTCAGTGCCACAGAGCTGCAGTAGAAACCAGGAAATAGGAACATGCATACACAACGTTAGGAGCATGACAAAGCTGCAGTGAAGTACGCAGTTTAGAAAACCAATTCAGTGATGACCTCTAATGCCTCAGTAGTTTAGAAAGAAGTGGCACCCAAAATAGATGTATCTTTGAAGAGGGGAAGTGTCAGATCTTTTCCGGACATACTGAATTTCTGTTAACAACTGGCCATTTGCACAGATGCTTGTTTGTATAAGGAGGCAGCTACTCATATAACTCAATTTGGGGATCCCTAGCATTTAAGTCACGATGATCTGTGTCATCAGTGTAGTACACAACCATCTCCTTCATCCAATTAGCAGGAATTGCCTTTGTGTGGCTGCTCGAGTGAAATTACCAACAAAAGAAGATCTTAGGAAGCAGTATGTGTTTTTGTTCATTTTGCTCACCTTCTCTGCTTTACAGCAGCAACCAGGTCTGGCCCTGAGAACATGGAGAACAAACTGTCTCCATTAGCAGAAGAGGTCTCATCACTTGAACTGGCAGAGTCTCCTTGAGTACCTGACCAGCTATTTGTCACATCACTGCAAGACAAGAAGTTGTATTAGTCCTTGTATTTATAGTGCCTGGTCAGACTGTACGCCCTAGTTAGTTATGCTGAATCTTTCTCACAGGTGGCACTTCACAGCACAAAGAAATGTAAGTAACTGGTAAAATGTATCAGTAATACAAATACTTTCACTTACTTCTGCGGGATCACATCAACTGCTTTGTCTGTTACAGATACTATATTTTACCAAAATAATTATTTTAAAGTGCCTCTTCTCAGGAAAGAAAAACAAGTGATGCTTGGTTTTGCAATCACTAAGCACTTGACTTTTTCACTGCAAAGCTGAGCTAGAAGACATACTCATCCTACTGGTTTTAAGCTAGCTTGAGAGTCATAGCTATTACATTACGGACAGAGGATCCTGAAACACTTCTAATAAATAGTTATGACTTGGAACAGACTTAAGAACTACTACTGTAGCTCTTGTAAGGTACCAGCCTCATTGTATCAAGAGTAAGTCACTGAAATCTGGAGAGCTGAATTCAGTCAGGCACTGCAACTTTCATAGCAACCTGTCATCTAAACTAGGTCTCAAAGGTTTTCAAAATACTGAAAGAAAACCATTCTGAATGAATCTGTGATGTAAATTCCTTATTTCCTCTATTCAAGTTGAATCCATTCCACATTCCACTCTGAAGAAAACATCAAACAAATGTCAGTGCTTCAGTATCAGCAAAGCAGAAGGGGTTCAGGTTTCTCACTCTTGACATAACGAAGAGCAGCTTTCACAGATGCAGCAGCAATTGGAAAAAAGCACTCAGTATTCCCACATTCTGCCACGTTTGAGTGTAAAAAAGATTGATATGCAGTAAAAATAGGTAGTCTGTCTAATCTCTTACCCTTCTGTGAAATACTCAGGAAAGGGCCAGGTTTTATGAGGATCATCAGGAAGAGGCCAGTTGCTACGTGTGTTGCTCGTACGCCGGACATGCTGTGCTTGCCTCTTCTGTTGCATAGCCTGGTTGACCCCAGCAACGTAGCGGGCAAATTCTGGATCAGAGCCAACTGAATAAAAGGAACCAAGAAGTCAGTTGCTGACATTCAGCTATTTCTACTGTCATTATTGCCCTCATTTAATCTTTTAGTCTTGAGTAGACCCCACAACAGAACATAATTCCCTCCCTGATAACAATGCCAGAAAACAGTTGATGCTCTTGCTGGAGCAGTGAAGAACACTGTTTAAAAATAGCTATTCACCATCCATACCTGGTAGATAATGATTCTCACATGGAAGTACAACCTGCCCCTTGCATTCCATCGGGGAAACAGTATTTGTCACTATGATCATGTCTATATGCTGCAAGGTTGAATAACTCGTCAGCAGACACCAATGGAATTAAAGCCTGTACATTTATACAAGCTCAGAGAAAAAGAATATAAATTTATTACAGTTGATTCCAGGTTGCAACATCATTTCCAGCTATGTTGTGATCTTGCTTGCTTGAGAAATCAGAATCTCAGATTGTTATTGGAACATACAGGCCAGAAACTGCTTACTTAGTACAAAGACTGGGCAATTTGGAAAATATTCTGATCCTGACTGGCAAAATACTTCAGAATAAGATATTTACAGGAAAAAATAATTCTTAAAACTAAAAACTCTTCCTGTCTTAAGTACTTTGTGACCAAAGCACCTGATAAGTGATAAGCATGATCCTGAGCGGACACAGCAAAAGCCTTAATCCAGAAGTGTTTTAAATGCTCAGTTGATCACAGCACGTAATTAATGTATGAAAAAGAATGCTGTTATGAGTCAGTGTAACCGATTTTCCAAAGTTTCTGCTTCTTTTTGACTTCTTTTTTCTGTTGGAAAACTTTGCAATCTGATGGGATTTATGGAAAAAGTCTAGGCTACGTGCACAGCAATTACAGCAGGATGCACAGAGCTGCTGGTTTCAGAGTGATGACTGAAACACCCAGCAAGCATCTCGGAAAACAGAAATCAGTCTTTCATGTGATGCTTCCCCTACAGTCAATTCAGCATTTAGAAGAATAGTTGCCTTGTTTTCATTTGGCATATTCAGAGAAGAGCTCCACAACATTTTGCTGGATGCAAATTAAAACTACCATGAAGAAAATAACTTCTGTTTCTATACGTTTATTATATAAGCAAGGGACAGAGCTATCTGACAGCTGTACAGAAAAAAAAAAAAATACACCCACTAATACTTATTCTCTGTAAGAAATATCTTGATGTCAGTTGAAGTTGAGGCTGGAAGCTAGACAGATCCTCAGATCTAAGGCTAGATTTTAAATAGATTCTGAAGTCAATTTTTTTTTCCCTGTGGATAGCATGAAGTGTTAAATTAGTTTTATATTCAAACCAGCAACTTGTGTTCACTTTTACCTCACTAAAAACAAATCAGGCAAACAGATTTCTTTTTATCAGATATGTTTTTGATTTCATTCTTTCACATCTGTGAAGGTAATTCAAAAGACCTGGAGATAGAAACATTCCTTCTATTAGTTCTTACTGCAACATTCCTTCATCAGGTTCTTTCAGATGATAAAAGTGCTACAAAATACATTTTTTGGTAGCTAGTTAAGCCTTTGACATGAAAAGATATCAATATGATACATTCTTTATCAGCACACTTGCAGCTGAAAAAAGGAACAAACCAGGTAGCTTTATGTAGATCAAAGGAAAACACTAAAGAAATGTAACAGATTCAAAATGCTGAAAGTCCTTTGTATAGATGCATTTTTTTCCTCCGACACATGTATGTATTTGGTGCTTAGTGAAAATAATTTTATCCTTCCTTAAAGGCTGGGATAATCCTTCAGTATATACCAGAGGGACATTTTAAGTAAGATGATGCTAACTCAGACTTGTAATTGTTAAGCTTTTGATAATACGATGCCTATTTTTGCCTTATAAATGCCACTAATTTGTCAACTAAGTTGACAAAATAACTATTAAAACTGAATCAAATGAGCTGCTCTCCAAAATGCCTACACAGTCCGAACACACGCACGCACGCACGCAAATGAGTATGGGAAATGGATTCATGGTTTGACAACAGTTTTTCCTGTTAGTTCCAGTGCTGCCTCCCTCCAGGGAATTTTCCTAAACGCATACTACAAAGTTTCTGCAGCTATGTTCCAAGCCAACACAAATTATATTTATGAGATAATAGATATGTAAGTTGTTCTTAGTACTATTATCAGAAGATTTCATTCATCTCTTAGACTCTACAGTCAGTGTCATAGTCTTCAGCTATTTGCTTGTGGCTATAAAATTTTATCACTTCATCTTAAATAATAATTTATCTATATTTATAATTTATTGGTGGTTCAAACACATCTGGCAGACCACATCGCACTTGTTCTTTAGTCTCTAATCCTTTGGCATCCAAGCTTGTCACTGCAGTAACAGCTGCAAAACAGGAACCAGTATGGCTCCCATAAAACTGCACAGTAACGGAGGGGAAATGCAGGGATATGGGAAGATGCAATACAAGGCCGTATCTCCAGACTGCAAGACTGGTGGAGAGCAGGAAGGATCATTTTGGGGAGAAGAAAGATACTGAAGTTCAAGAGTTTTAAACAATTTTACGAATTAACAATATAAGAAACATACTCTGTTAAGTATCTCTTCCAGTACTTTGATGTGGTCCATACAGGAAAGGTCAGAATACTATAACTGGGACAAGAAACAAGGAATTTGTTCCCATTCTTATCTACTAGTCAAAGTTGTTTGTACCTCACTTCACCTTCTGTTGAAAACGAAAAAAGGCATACATATGAATACATGCTTGCCTTAGTAAGCACCCTAGCTCGTGGTGGATAGCACTAGGAAATGACAGTTATTGCTGGCAATATTAACAGTATTCTTAGTAAAATGACCCTTATAAATACATTAATAAAGGAAAAGACACACACCTGCAGGGTCAAAAGGCAAGATTTCTCCCAACATCCCAAACACTCCATCAGTTTGGTCACGATTTGGCCATGTGTTGTTTCTAGGTCCTTGTGGTTTCTGTCCTAACATCTCTGACATCATATTGTCCATATAGCTGCTCACAAGACCCAAGCTGTACAAATCAGAGCTTAAATCTGAAAAACCAGGATTATTCCACTGGTTGATATGAGACAATCCAGCTCCAACAGCTTGGGCTGGCTGCTGTGAAGAATTAGTCAGCCATTTGGCAGGTACACGTTGCTGTGGTCCAATAGGTTGAAGCAAGTGTTGGTAATACTGCATTTGCTGCTGCTGCTGCTTTTGTGACTGTTGTTGCTGGGACAAGCCTTGCTGAGAAGGATGCAGTGGTGTGTGAGAGACAGACTGCGGTTGCTGTTGTACTGTTGCTGATTTTTGTTCTGTTGCAACAGAGGATGCAACAGAGTTCCTTCTTTTCACCATCGGAGAAGTCTGCTGGGATTTACCCATGTTAAAACCAGATAAGAAATCTATAACATCCTGCATTTCTTGGTCAGTTGGTAAATTCATACCTTTGTCATCCTTGCCATCGTCTGGTTTGAAGAAGTTGTCCCGTCTTTCAACTAGAAACCCATTCACTAGCTGATTATTTGTGCTCTGAATTGACTGCAGTGGATCTGCAGTCCTAGGGAAATTACCGATGTTCAGAATGCTTTGTAACCGGGTGTCTACGTTAGTGGGCATTTTAGCTTTCTCCTCTGAGTTGGAACTTATGAAGACATTTTTGGAAGGTGTATTGGGGATTGAATAACTTCCAGTATTACTTGTACTGGTGCAGGAAGTTTTTTTTGTAAACCGTGAAGTCAGTTTTGAGAATGTCTTTTGTAGGCCACCTGAAGATTTGCTTCCGTTTCCAGATGGCATGTCAACTTGATTCCCAAAGTCTGAGAGTTCACGCTGTAACTGGATCTGAATACAAGGCAAAGCTTGCTCCCTGCATCAACAAAAAACACGTGTATCAAACCACCCAATAGATAATTGAGTTATACTTTGGACAGAAATGTTTATTTGGGTAATAGCTAGTAGAAGAAACAAAACAAAGATTGCCAAGTTCATCAACTATGTCTTATGGTAACAATGCAAATTGTTACAATTATTTGCCGTAGTATTAACTACTTTCCATTCCTTAAGAAATTTAATCATGCTTCAGGACCTAAATAGAGACTAATTGAATATAAATCAAGTACTTTTGTAACAGAGAAACAAACGCTTTTGTACACTTGGATAAGCTGCTGGTTTGGTTTTAAGAAGACTGCTGTGTCTCTGTACAAACCCATGAGGTACCCATGTGGATTACCAATTTCTTGCTCTCAGTTGGACTACTGCTTTCCCCCAGTACTATCAAATTCCTCAGTACAGGTCTTTCAACAGTGACAGCTTTGTTTAAACCAGGAAGGTACAGCACGAGGCTCAAGAGGAGACATACCTTCCTTCCTTCCACCTGTGTATGTCAAAAACAGCAGTGTAGAGCACATCAACTAGTCCCAAAGTCTTCTCTGGATCCAGACTTCTCTGTAGCAAAGACATTGTTGCCGGATCTTCCTTCAGACACCTGTAATCATTAAGGTTAACTTAAAAAAAAATAAAAACTTTTATTTTTTAACATTGAACAATTTTACCATACTAGTCAGATAACAAAAGGCCAAGTGATGCACTACTGGAGGTGCAACTAGTAAAGGCAGCATAATATATGAATGCCTAAGAAGTCCTAAGACTATGCCTGCAGCCCCAATTGCTTTCTACTGTTGAACAGACAACTAAGCTAATTTTAGAATTACGAGTTAATTAATATAATTTATTTTTAAGTAATGATTAATGATTAGCTCTTTAGTTGAGCAGGCATAATTCAGGCACAGAAGTAAGAAATAACAAATACACAAAGCCCATTTCTGGAGAAAGGCAAGAGCACTCGACAAGCCTGACACAAACACTAGTGCACGGTGAAGTCCAGCACTACGAACCCCAAGCCTGACAGACTCCATCTGCAAAATGAGCATATCCAACAGTCACGGGAAGCTTTTACCGAGCTGCAAAGATGCAGGATTAGTGAATATTGCTCATTAATGGCACAGAAACGGGACTGAATTTGAGGTGAAATCAGAATCATCTGACTCTGAGCAGTGTGCAGTACTCCCTGCCCCGCTCCGGCAGCGGGGAGCACAGCGGCACCCTCGCTGGGTGTCGGCAGGAGGAGCTCTTCCAGAGCGCACAGAGCCTGGCTCAAAGCACTCTGCCCTATCTTCATTCTTTCATAATAGAACAATTTACATAAAGAGAACAGAGAAGAGCCAGTTTATAGAGGAATTAAAGATGTATTTGGGTAAACAGACTATCTGTTGGCTTGTACTTCTGGGTGTACCACTGGTACCATTAGTAACAGGCTATCTCATGAAGGATTCAGATGAATGAACTGTGTTGTACTGAAATTCACCCAGTGCTAAGTAAGAGGAAAAGGAAGTGTTTAATTCCAAATCATTGTTTCAAAAGGAAAGAAATCCTCACCAAACCTGCAGATTAATCCCACCATTCCTTCCTAGGCAATCAACTACAGTGGTAGGAATAGCATCTTGTGGAACAAAGAGTTCTACACTTCATGACAGTGCTTAAAGAAAAGCTCAGCGAAGAAAGAGCTGAAGGTCTCATTAATCTCATCTTACTCCTGGCCTTCCTGAGGTAACAGCTGCCAGGGAGGAGCATAACAGGAATAATATTTGGTTTGGTTTTTTTTCTTTTTTTTTAAAGTATCTCTTTCATCATCAAGCCTTTACTTTTTGTTTAACAGCCTGTTTTAGTGCCCCAGCACTGCCTCTCTTCTGTTGCTTCCAGAGGCAGCACTAGTACAAAGACGGCTAAAGTAGAACTGTCGGTGTCAGAAGGGTGGTATGCAAACAGTTTCAGAGAAAGGAACTGAAGGAATATCTGCCGTAATAGCACAGTATTCTCTCCTCCATTTGCACAGCATATTTTTCACTATGTATTTCGTCCACAGCCATCAGTGTAATCTGCAATACTGTGTTTATTTACCAAGTTGACGGAACTTGCACCACAATTCTGGAACCTTCTAAACTTATCTGAGGAGCATAGGCTTCTTTATTTTCAATCTGTGCTGTGTCCACAACCACCTAGCAAATAAAATGAAAATAAAAGGGAAATGATTTTAAGAACTAGTTCTAGTTATTTTATCACTCCTGCAGTTAAGATGCAACAGTCTCACCTCCCTGCCACGCTACAGGTGGAAAAAAGAACCCGATAAAACCAAATCAGCTCACAAAATGATTATAAGTTGATTTATATTTTATTATAAAAAAAAATTATTAGTTTGATACTGTAACCTATATTTCAAGGACTTAATTCTACTCAATTACATACTGTAGTTATGCCTCACTACTCAGTTACCAACTGCTTTACCTACCAGCAGGTTATTATCAATGGTTTTGTGTAACAGCCCTTACATTTGAGAGGTTTGGCATTATTACTGCTTTAATAGCTCCAAACTACCTGTTTATCAAAATCCTTTAACTGCAGTGCATGGTATGATACAGACAAGTAGTATTCAGTCTGAAAACACTTCCCATAGCTCACAATTCTTAACACTCCCCCCCCTTTTAAGGTTATAAAACCTTAAAACACCACCACCATTTCTCTATTCTACCTAATGGAATTGTACTATTACTAATTCCATATTATATAAAGAGAATAAAAGTGACTGTTCAATTTGTTGAATTCTAATCCTTCTGCAAGACATCATAAAGATACATGGAAGATGAAACTCTTGAAAAGTAACCTGTCATGAGCCTTTCTTTTTATGGAGTTGAGAAGGAATGGATTCACTTCAGCTTCATTTAAACTTCAATACCAGTGATAGTAAGTTCCATATTTGGTTCCTGCTTTCTGTTGTTGTCCAGTCTGCATGGGTTGGCCTTTTTGATCATTTCCATAATTTCCTATTTTGGTCATGCTGAACCAGCAGCTTTTTGGCAGCACTCAGCAGTTCTTACTTCAGTGACTAGCAGATTAGCTGTACCATTTATCCTTGAAATGGCAAAAGTCCTTTGGTATAAATAAGCCTCAAGGGATATTACTGGCTTTTTTGCCATCATCCTACACAGGTTCTGCTTCTGACTGGTTGTCTGCTACTGCTTATGAAGAAATGTGAAATATGAATAATGCTGAAAGCCTCTTCTGCCTTTTGCTTGAACAAAACCATCCAATGACATGTGAACAATTATGTCCCACCTTTTAGATATTTTAGCCTTAGTTTTCCTGCAGTTGACTCTAATCATTTGCCTAAGTTTATTGAAACTTGTAAAACATGTCTAAACACAGCGACAAAACACCACGCTATTATCCACTCATGAAAATACCTCCCATTTAATAACAGGGCAGCTTCATTACTTTTTTCCTTGTATTTGTACCATTTTAATTTTATGTAATTTGGTAATCTACAATTCAACTATACTGCATTTAGAATTGGGATAAGGAAAGAATAATTTAGGAATGCTTTTTCTCAACTCCCAAGAAAAGTACTGTCTGCATTTCAGACCTGTAAATCAGAACTAAAGTTCTGATTTGTGCAGACCTAGCTCAGCTTGTGGTAGTGGTGCATGGTCTGGGCCTTGTTGGGGGTGTTCATCCCCCCCCATCTCCCTTTCTTCTCTTTAAAAAAAAAGCTTTACATGTCTCAACATTTTGTTAGACAGACATCTGGGATTTAATCATTACTAGGAGATTTAATGCTTCTGCAATGCATGTTTTTTGCTACAGAAAGATTCTACTAGCATAAAAAAGGATAGCTAGGGACTCAGTTAACCTTCCCTTCATTACTTTGCATGAGGCCAATTCAGAGTTTTATTTGCACTCATCTTCTGAATTAAACTATTTTAATACACATTACTTTTATTCACACATGGAGACTTCATCTGACCCAAATCTGAAAACCCAATTCTTAATATATATGCTAAGATAAAAACTGCACTTCAGAAATAATTTATGTTAAAAAACTGAGGTCTAAAATAACCAAGCCAACCAAGTCACATCTCACTGTGCTTTCCACCCTTCGTAAGTTTATTCTTAAAAGGCACCATAGCAAAACAGGCTCAAGCCAGTGAGACTGTCAAGTAAGGTTCATTTTTACAATCTGGCACTTAAATGACAAATTTACACACAATTCTGAACCGATGCACACAGTTCAGTTTCTACAAGCGGTAAACCAAAGACAACGTGATATTGTCCCATGATTCATTTATCTCAGTTCTACCCAAAACAAATTTAAAATAAACACATTCTCCCTCCCAGCGTGGCGAGTGCTTAGAGGACAGCTTCCTGTGGATTGGACATCTATTGTTCTTGTTTTACAGGTGTTTCCTCTCTCATCTCCACCCCAAGAATCCTTTAAAGAAGCAAATTACAATTTCTCATCATTGTGTGAGGCTACTTACAAAAATAATTGAATCTTGTAAAAAAAAATGATAGCACATATTTCATAAAGAAAAACCTCAGCCCTCACACCCTTCCAAACTGTAACAAATCAAAGTGAGAATGAACAAACGAGAGAAGGCCCACAACAAGTATTTTATCATGTGTATAGCTCATTGCTGGGGCTTTGAAGAAAGAAACTTGCCACTTTCAAAACCTGAGGTTTATGCAAAAATCTTTGGAGATGTTTATGATTCAACACAAGTAACATTTCTTATATCAGCACTGTCATTTGGGACAACGTGTAAGTTTTATGCTGACAACTCTCCAAATGTTATGATAAACCTGAGGAATGTCAGCGCTTTAATTACCAGCAGGTCTAACTAGTTATGTCTAGACTGGGGGACACCAGATTTCCAGACTCCTGAGTCCAAGTGTGCCTTAGGCCACTCTCCAGATCTCATCAGGGCAGGACTTGGGTGTGTACAACCCTGAACCCCCCTGCAAAGAAAAGGGTGGGAGGTGCAGGATCCTCCAAGGCATTCTCCTCATCTAGATACACAGGAGCCAAGAACTCCTCCTGAGTAATGGCACGCCCCATGGGGCTGCTGAGAGAGAGTTTCTGTATTGGCCTCATTTCCCATACCTTGCTGCTGACTCCCAGTATCTTACCATGAACTACAGCAGATGAAGACCTATTCCCACTTACCCATACCCTTTTTTCTAGCAGTTCTTGTATTAAATTCAATTTTTTCTTACCTAAATAGAAATTTGATCAGTAAGTACAGACTGATAGCAGGTGTGCTGCTGCTAGGATACTGTCTGCCCCTTTGATTTTGGCTGCCTTTACATGGAAAGCCAGCTGAACTCCAAGCATGATTTGAACTTACTTGTCTGTCAGGTATTTAATATTAAGGCAATATCTAATGTCTAGTGTCAAAGGAATGATGAAGTAGAAATATCTAACAAATTTATTTACAATTTATCATTCACCGTTACTAGAGAACCTATTACTGGTAGCAAAACCCATATGGTTTAATGAGCTAGGAGGGAAGTCAATCAACTATGTGATTTGTTTGAAAAAACACGGTATTTACAAAGTAGGTGGCACTATGCATCCTTTAATCAGAAATTACAAATTGCTTACAAAGTCCTGCTGGTCTGCCATCACCCTGAACAAAGCATCAGCATATGAATCAACAAGGAGCACTGAGCTCATTGTAGGTTAAAGATGATTCAAAGAACACTTCACAGAAACCATCACAAGCTATAGTTGTGTTTCCTTCCTATTCTATTGCATTCTTGTCCCCACTGTATTTGTCCAAATTAAAACTCACAGTAGTCCCAAAAAAACCAAGTGTTGTGAATGAACACTTTATTAAATTAAGAGATTGTGGTAATTTAATTATGTGAGCAGAAATTAATTTTCTTATCAGAGTACGTTCCAAGCATCTATTTTTAGCAACTGTTTAGGTACTGCAAAATCCATGGTGTTTGTTTCTAAAGAACACATACATATACTACAGCAAGGTATGGTATTTAGTTGCTGTGTCCTTTGTTGAAGATGTCAGGTACTATTACCTGGTGCAGAGGACTGACTGGTTTCTGTTGGGCAGGAAGCCCAGCTTCCATTCAAAGCAGAGAAGAAATTAAAAAATGGCAGTTTTTACAGCCAATCTGAGGTGGGAGGGGGGAAGGGGTGTTTCTTTTAAATGTAGTCATCTATAGACTTGAAAAATCTTTATTTCACTAGGAATGATCTTTTCTTGTGTTCTAATAAAGGAGACTGAAGTACACAGTATATTCTCATCACTACAGGGATCATCTACAAACGTGCGTTCTACAAGGATACCTTTTGTTCATGTATCGAGTTAGCTGCAGCATTAAAAATGAAGAAACACAAAGTAACATACTGGAAATTAATTTCTAAACTCTCTAAAGTATCTAGTTTATTTTCAGGATGTTGAAGTAACCCTTTATTTGCTAAGCATATTCATAGTCACTTACCAGACCGGCCTGGCCAAATAACAATTGCACAGCAGTTTTGCAGGCTCCTCGCCAAGTGGAAGGGCAAACCTGATTTAGTACTTCAGTAACAGGAGAGTCATCCCGTGGTGTAAGTCCATTATGGCATCCAGCTTCCTTAATCAACTGCAGCATTGTGTGCTGGGAAAAAAAGAAAATTAAATAAATC
Organism: Todiramphus chloris collaris; assembly: GCA_025345505.1. Classification (NCBI taxonomy): domain Eukaryota; kingdom Metazoa; phylum Chordata; class Aves; order Coraciiformes; family Alcedinidae; genus Todiramphus; species Todiramphus chloris. Next base: position 13,123,653 of record JANVCC010000037.1, on the reverse strand, counting down.
ATAAGAACTTTGTCATACCAAACCCATGACTCTGAAATGTTAACACCACAGCTTCCATACGTATTTATTGTTCTACACATTTTTCAAACGACTACACTGTCTGTTATCTCTGGGAAGAGCTCAGCTGCAGAACAGAAACATGGGAGATGGTCTCTGCTCTTTGGAACATACTACTCCTCAAAAATCATAGACAGCATTTTTGCTTATATTCTTGAAAAATGGTTTAAATCAAAACTATAAAACACACAGCCAAGACAACAGAAAAGCAGCATTTTGAGCTGTGGACTGTTTCAACTCTTTCAGGAGCAAGTAATTGAGCTTGTCTGAAAAAAAAAAAAAATGAAGACTATGAATAAATCAGCAAAACTCCTACTATATGGCATCTTTTCCATTCCTTTGTACTGAAAATACAATTAACTTCTCCACAATTTTAACTTATTTGTTTAAGAAATGGATTTAGAAGTCTGTAAGACGACATTAAATGGAGCTTTGTTACACAATACATTTTCAAGTACCTCCCGTAGCACCAGTCTTGGCCAGACTTATTCTCGCACCTAAGAAGGTAAAAGCTCTGAAGTGTGTCACCTGTTTGGGGCACCTGCAAGTGCTTGCTTTCCTCTGCACTTCTTGATACCCACCCCACCTATCTGCAAAAAGTTCATAGAAGCTTCATTACCTCAGAGACTTCTGTGCTTCTCTCAGAATGGACTGAATTTGCCCAGGTGGTTAAAACATTATCAGAAGCAGGCACAGACCTACAATGTTATCAACATCTTGTTTCCACAGGAAGTCAGGCTAAAAATATGCACTTGTGTAAGTTTGGCACTGAACTTCTACTGCAGTTGTTCTCTGAATTTTAAGGAGTTCTACTGTTTTCTTTTTTTTCCTTCACTCCTGTGGTTACAGTCAGGGTTATTACCGTTTTCAGCTTCAGGTTTTCTGCTGCAGACTCATTAAAGGATATTCCTTTCAGAAAATGTGATCCTATCTGAACAGGTACAGTAGGCAGTTCACACTGAATTGGCTGAGGTGGAGTCTGTCTCCTTCCTGTTTGCTGGGCTTCAGCTTCACTGCAACAGCCCTAAAATATAAAACAACAGATCAATTAGAAGAAATAAAGACATTAGAAAATCCTAGTAAGAGCCCAATAGTTTGGGGTTCTTTTAAATAGTTCTTTTCAAGGTGAGGAGGGATGAAAGAGAGAGCAGGTTTAGCACATCCTACCTGAAGACTTGCTTCAATAGCTTTTGGGTTCAAGTGGAAGCCAGCCTTCATTGCATATTCACAATGGCCTAAACTCTCCAAAGCCACTTTGTAAGCCTGACATTAAACAAAAAGTTGAGCTAGAGCAGGCATATCAGCAAGTGAGCAAACATACAGTCATTGTGTCTGCATACATACGTTAACCATTGTTCCATGGATTTACCCTGCTCAGTTCTATGGCATACACACATTTATCATATAAAGTTCTGATACTGTAATTCTCAAATGCCTCCTGGCTGCCTGTAGTACACATTTCTGCATTAATACACTCCTTCCCTAGTTCACTCCTTGGCCCACGGACTGTACATAAAAGCAGCAGAGTTTAAAACACTTACCTGCAAAGCACTATCAATTTTCATGTTTAGCTCTTTGAGCTGATGTTCAGGGATTGCTACACTCTGTGAGCAGAAAAGTTGCTGAACTTCAATTCCTGCCAAACATCCATCACAGCCTCTTTCTCGCAGCCGAGATGTGGCCTGTAACAGAAAATAAAGATCCAAGGTGAAGAGGGAAAGCTTAGTTACTTTTGGAATTGCAATTAATTACATTTCAAAAAAGAGAAAGAAAACACCAAAAAACAAATCCAGAGAGTTTAAAACATTTTATAAAGGAGACAAGAAGCAGCACATGGCAGAAATGATAATTTGTTAAAACGTATTAAACCTCTACTGCTACTCTGAAAGTACAAATCTCATGTAATTTGTATGTCATTTAGGTGTTGGCTAGCAACTTAAACTAACATTGTTTGCTGTTGCTATTACACTGCACTCTCAGGAGGACGGATCCTGTTACACAGGCCACGTGAAGACTGTGGTTACCACACGAGGGGCTTAAAACTTGAACATAAAGGGTATTTATTACCTGCCACAAGAACAGAAGATAATTTCATCACGTGCACAAACACTCCTGTGTACCTCAGAAGGTATTTTATAAAATTAAGGATGGTTACAGTGGTGCAGTTTGATAAGTCACACAAGACTCTAAAATCAACTTGGCACTGCATGATTTTGAAACATGAAAGGCCAAATATCTAGTTCTAGCTGTAAAATACTACACTACTGAGCAGAGTAAAACAGAAAACTACTCTGAAATGCATTTAAGGCCTATGATATAGCTTATTTTTCAGTCTAGACACATTGCTCACCTCATCAACACATACAAAATGACAGCATTTTCCAAGTAAAAAGTCTTAAAAAGGAAAAAGAGTTTTGAGGTCAGTAGCTCAAAAGTATCATCTTAAACCTTCTTCTGAAACAGCAGGGTATTCTCCTGCCAGAGGCCCATTTTTATATGGAAATAATGGATTGCCTTCCACTCCACAAAGTAAAAATTTGGAAAGATGTCAGTATTTTAATCTCCCTTCTATCAAAATGTAGTCTATCTACAATTATGAGAGCGCACACAGATTTTTCTTATGCTGTCCTAACACCCAATACAAACACTTCAGATTAGTTATTTTGTTCAAAAATTGAGAAGTTTCTTCTATTGTTGTTCTAGAACTAGGTATAATCCATGTTTTTCTCTTCTCCTCTCTATGTATGTTTAATAAAGGATTTGTTTAGTGTAAAACTTGTACTAAACTGGGTATCAAAATAGAGATCTTATTAACAGAAACAGCTCCTGCTAAGGAGCAAAAAAGAAAGTTAAGACCCCAGAGACTGCAAACTCAAGTTTAATTTTAAGCACGTTTTAAACAAACTTGAAGCGATTGCAGGGCATTTTATGAAATTGTAATATAGTTTTAAGGAAGTATGTTCAACATGAACTGGTTTTATGCAAAAGGAGTAAAGCTATACCAGCATTAGACTTGTTACGATTATATGTAATCCACCTAAAGCACGCCCATATCCCTGTTCTAGTCAGTGAAAGAAATCTATGCTACAGTAAGAATTACAACTAATGCCTCTGCATTCATAGTTCTAGAGTAAACTTGTTTACTTTCACATACTTTGCAGAAGTTAGTTGCTAAACCTTGACATGATTTCCAGTCAAGATGATTAACAAGTCTGTATTGGGCTGCCAGATCAGACTTCAAAAGCACATGCTCCAAGTTACATGAATTTAAGGAAACCGTGCACGCTGAATCCATTTTGCTCTATCAGTCTCCAGACTTCAACAGTACAAGGGAAAGCAGAAAAGCTCATAAAACTATTTTTCTTTGTAAAGTACTTTTTTCGTCAAGAAAAGTAAGGATCCCACAGACAGCAAAGGTTTGTGAAAATACAAGCCCAGAGTGGTACATTTGAGTAATACAGCTAACATTCCAACAACTGATGGGTCAAGCAACGTCAAGATTCACAGTGTGAAGACAAAAGTGTTAAAACTTACCACAAGCATTTTAAAGTATAAAATAGAATTCATACTCAAAATTTAAGAGGAATAGACATTACCTAAATATTTTTTCATCCAGATTTTGCTCTGGTTTTAAATGGCTTATTGTATGTTGTTGGGCTTTTAACACTTGCTCTGTCTGCCAAAGGACATTTGAACACTGTTGATCCATTACTAACAAAAAGCTGTTTCCACTGTTTGGGCACTCCTTTTGTACAACCATGTCACAGAGAAAACTTGACGCAGGGGCAAAGATAGGATAATCACCATATGGGTAAAACAAGTTTTAGCATCTGAAACTAACTGCACCATGTTTCCCACTGCAGAAGTAGCACGTCTTTCTTCCATTGTTGGTGTATCCAGCCGAATTTAGATGTCACTAAACATAACCATCATTTCACTACGTAGAATGTCACAATAACAAGACCTCCTTACCTCTGCTGCTCCTCTCCATGATCTTATTGCATCTTCTAGCTCATTTGTGGGGCTTAAATTTGAGGCTCCAGCCCCACTAACATTCTTTCTCTCCTGAGCTACAGCTTCAGCAAAGCAAGAGTGTGCCACTGGCTGGACCTTCTGCAAAGCTTGTGACAGGAACTGAAAGTGGACCTGCATCACTGTCAAGAAACATCGTCCAAGTACCTGTGGGAGAAGAAGCAAAACAGTTTCAAGCAAATAGAGGATTTTGTGGACATTTCCCCCTCTTCCTTTTTGATCAAGGTTTGGGGTAAGAAACTAAGTTAAATATTTTTTATTAAAATAATGCTTCAGACCTTAAGTAACACATGGTATTTAACCATTTACCTAAGGTAAACAGTGAGTAAGCATTGGTTTCTATAAATTAAGGGAAGATCAAACTGGTTCCATGTCATGTTTACTTCTGCACTCAAATTATGGTTATTTGGGGAATGAAAGGTTTGTTAAGTTACTTAGCAATATCGAGCCCATAAAACAACACAGCATGGGAGCAACATATCACATGGACAAAGTCACAGCAAAACCCACTTGCACACAAACCTAGCTGAATTTATGCTAAGAAAACCAAGCATATAATTTTAAAACATTAACATAAAAATCAGAGAATATTAATCCAGCAGTCTACCTTCCAAGCAGAGTAATAAGCATCAACAACATTCTGCCACATAATACAGTGGCAACACAATGCCATTTTTAGAATATAACAGCGACTGCAGAAAGCACGCACAAAGTTGCAGCCCTGTCACTTGCATTGTCTGACAGGAACTGCTAACGCTGGCACAAATCTTCTCTTCAGAATATTTCACTGAAATGGGCCGTGGAATACTCACTCGGAAAGTCCGAGGAAAGGCAGGGAAGCAAAGGGCTGCTGGAGCCTCCCCGTACACGCTGGGCTGAGCACCAGCACCATGCCAGGGAAAGATGGGCTCTGCATCCTGGACCGACACATTCCCACTCCCCATTTAGCTCCCTCTCTCATACCACACTAGTGAGGATTATGACCAAAGACAGCCATGCGCCTCAGTTACTACAAGCAAAAACAAGAGAGGTCACACGAACAGAGAACTGAGGTGCAGCCACCACGCGGAAGAACAGACAGGAGTGCAGCCATCCAGAAGGACAGCCTGGGGAGCAAGGAGGCACAAACAGGAGTGCTCCGTCTACCTCCAGGGCCGTGCTCTCCTAGGCGGACAAAAGCTTTCAACAAAGCCTAACTAGAACACTGCAGAGAAGCAGGGATTTTTAATTTACTACAGAAAGTATTTTAACACTATTCCTAGTGTTTTGTTTCTTTTATAGAGTTTGTCACACAAAGTCGTTTAAAACGTATATTCCACCTTGATTTATTAAAAACGACTCGAATTCCATTTTAGGAATAATTCATAAAATACACAGATAATGTAGAAAGCCATCATGCCTTGAAGCAAATAAATCATCTGGCTTCTTTTCAACTACATTCTTTTGGAGTAAGAAGTATTCAGACACACTGATCTTACTGGCAAGGCTCTGCAGTCACACCAACAGTTATATGCATTAACTATCTCCTTCAGAAGAACCAGTGGTGGCCATGCATTTTTCCACTGCATCCGGACTCCTTTTGACATTCCATTCTTGTTCAATCACTTCCCTTCTTTGTACAAGGCATAAAATTAAACATTTTTGGTACTTCGTCTGACCTCTGAAAGTGGAGTTTGCCTTATTATAAAAGCAGCCAGCAAATGATAAAATGAATAGAACTGCAACTTCTCTGGCTATGAGAAAGATTTATAACGAAAACTGCAGGAATAGGCAACCAGTGATCTGAGTATTCCTGTGTAGAAAAAATGCAGTTCTCAGGGGAAGAAGAAACTAGGACTCATTAGGAATTTCAGGATGATTAAGTTTCAAAGAATATTTAAGGTACAGAGGTTGAAGTTTCCCCTACCTGGGAATAATGCTCAAAATAAACAAATTATTTCATTTTTTAAGTGGCAACACACAACATTCCTAGTATAACTGACAATGTTAAACAGTGAAGATAAATAGTAACATCTGCTTTACTGCACTTCTGTTTTGTTTGTGAAATAATCTATTTCAGTCCTCCTCAGAAATGGGTATGGATGGTTTTAACTGCTTAAACAACATGCAAGTGGTGGAGGATTTTTGCACTGTTAAACATTCACTGCAGATGCCAAAAACTCATTTTTTTGCTTTAAAGTTCACTTCTTGAGGATTCTCTTCCAAAGAGATGAAACTCTGCCTAAACTGAGAGAAATACAACCACCACCAGTTTACCAACTAGAACCAGGGTTGGCCAGCACTTGCCAAGACATGGAAAGCAATACACCGAGTCTCTGGTACCAAACCTGCAGACCAGTATTAGCATATCCATGTGGCTTTTCCCCAAACACACCATGGCTTTTCTGAGTTTATTTTTCCCTGCTTTCCCATGAAGAAAAGTTTGACTCCACTGCTTTAGGCCATATGAAGAATTATGGGGTCTAATACTAGAACTTAGAGGATATGCAGTAATCAAAGATGAACTGGAATCATCACAGGTGTCAACCAGCAGGCTTTTCTAAGTAGTGGTAGTGTTTTCTTCAACTGTTTCTTAGAATCATTTGTATTGCACATATGGTGAGGTCTTCAGCTTGTAAACCTTTTGTCCCAAGAAACACTAGCACTTTGACTTGCCTAACCCGTTACCAGGTAGGACAGCTATCTCTCTCAGCAGCTGAATAACCTTACCCAGAGGAATCTGTCTTCTTGTTAAGGCAGTTGGAAGCGATGGGACTTTTGGGAAGATCTCAGTTCAGACTTCCTTGTCTCCAACTAGGTGAGGAGTTTAATCAAAGAGGTTACACACAAACAAGTGCATCAGTGGAGAAGCAGTGTGAGGTTACTTTGTCCCATGTTATCCTCCTAATGGGGCCACACAATCAACTTTGGATATTTTGCTGGACAAAGTGCACACACAATTTTGCCAGATTTCATTGCTAAATAATGATGCCATGCAAATTCCCTAGCCAACAAATTTTATACAACAGATTCTTTAAAACAGCACACTACCACTAATGAAGTTAGCAAATAACCATCATCAGTTTCCCAAACTTGATACAAACACTGACTTCCAGTTCCAAGTACCGTTTTATGTAGTAGAAAATTCACCACCACCACCTTTTTTTTTTTCCTCCTTGCTATTTCCCTAAACAAACAAAACACCCCAAAACCCAAAACACTTCAACATGCTTATTCAATGGTTTCCTACTGCCCACATTTCCCTTAGCAGAGTTCATAATGGCTTTGGTAACAACAAGCCCTGTGCACAACCTGTCTACCCACTGAAGAGGCCAGACTAAAATAGCAATATAATGAAGTTAACAATGAGGTATGACTCAAACTGGTGTGCCAGATTTTCAGATAACACCCTTTCCCACATATTACTGAAAGTGAGCCGAATATTATTAGTTTTTGTATGTAGCAATGCCTTGTAATTCAAAGAAGTGATCTCATGACCAAAACACCTCCAAGGGAAGACACAATCCTGCCCATTGAAAAAGAGTTACCTACAACATAATCGAGATTCCAGTGGAAGTTTCACCTTTACATCAGCATTATTAGGAGACACGGCCACCCTAACAGACAGATTTCTGCTAACACTCATCCTAAAAGCACTGAGAATTTGATATTGACAGCTACTAAAATATGAACTTAGCAAAAAAGCTCTTAAGTGTTAAGTATTTTAAAAATAAAAAGCAGCAACTAAAATATAATACAAAATATTCCCAAAGGTAATGCTAGCAGATCTGAGAGCAACCATGAGACTACAGAGTACAGCAGCATTCCAGCAAGCCACAGCATTTCCTACTTATTTGAAGCAACTTCTAGCTACTAAGTTCCTCAACTCATAAGTCTGAAGCCAATCCCTGCAAATCACAAGACAGATAATATTTTTCAAAATATATTTAAATCAGGATTTACAATGTTTACTAAGGAAAGTCTACATTTTAGATTTACTCAGACATTTTTGTTCCACAAGCATCTCAATCAACAATCTTTAGTTGTTTTACACACAGAAAAGCCAAGAATTATCTTCATTTAATACAAAACAGAACATCCAAGTAAATATCCTGTGCCCATTCATTCTTCCCTTTTGCTTAGGAAGGCAACAAGTACATCTCTGTCATTACTACCCCCTTTAAGACAATACACAAGCTAAATGTAATTAAACCAAGATTCATTCGTTGTATTTTGCAGTTGTGAGGCTGCTGCAAAGCTGCACAGATGAGGAATTACACAAACTCTTTTCCAGATGCCCCATCCAGTATTTCCTTTAACACCTCTATTAACAGGAACACAGTTTTACTATTACCATTCCGACTTACAACACTTAACAACAGAGCTGGAAAACTTAACAAAAAAACACTCTCCTTCCCCCTGATTTCTGAGCTATTCTTCACTCATAGAGGCAAAAAACACCCAAGAATTGTTTTTTAAAAGGGGGAAAGGCAGGAAAAAAAAAGAAATAAAATTCAACATTTGCATTTCTGAAATTCAGAAACCTTGGGAAACTCCATCACCAACTCTTTGATCAAGACAAGCCACCTTCTTACACATCTTGGCAGACAGTTCTGAACTAGCAAGCTCTGTTCTGCTAAGAAACAATAAATAAATTCAAACCTCACCCACTGATGCTACAGTCCAGGTTGCACAGTCTTTTTTAGTCCAAATCTGAGTCAGCATATGTTTATCAGAACTTGCAAGTTTTCTTGATATAGCCTTCCCTGGGGGCTAGAGCCCACTATGCTAGATAAAAATGTGTGGCACCTCAGAAAAGCTATAGGTCTCTCCTAACAAAAGCCAGACCTGCTCTGCTTTCCACAAAACATACAGCTTTTGTTGAGGAAGCCTTAAAAAAAAAAAGTGTATTTTCCTTAGCTGGGCTCATGCCTCATTCTCATGTCCTTCTCTTGAATCTGGAGTTCTGTCCTGCGATCATGAATTACAACTCGCCTCCCGCCGCTTCCATAATACCAGACTCCATCCCTCCAATCCGAGGCTCTGCGGTTCCTTTCCCTAGCATGCTGCCGAGCTGCCACTCACACTGCCTCTCACACGCTCTCTCCCTTCTTTCCCCTGGTCAGGGAACTCTGAAGGTCTGGCAAGCCCTTTCTACTTTTCTGCTTCAATTATCATGTTTTTTATCTTGCTGGTAGTTTCATGAAATGTTACTTCTCAGGGAAAAAAAATAAAAAAACACACACTTCTTACAATTAAAATTTCAGTATAAATAGCTCAGTCTTCAAATCACAGAAAAGCAGAGTAGGAGAGGCTCTCAAAAGGTCATCCTACTGTCCCAAGCAAGGAGCAATTTCACCTGGGTCAGTTTTGCTAGATGAAGAACTTGCAGAACAGGTTAAACCTGCATGATGGATGCTCCCTACCCTTTGTAGCAATCTGCATCAATGCTTCACTGACATTAGAAAGCATTCCCACAACATCGAATACGAATCTCTCCTTCTGAATTGAAGTTCATTATTTCTAGCTCCACCTTACATGAACATGAACAGAACACTGCCACATCTTCTGGCTGCTTCTTACATACCTGAACAATTCTGATTTTCCTTCTTAGTCTTCTCTTCTGTGAAGTCAGTCTTTTCAATTTGTCCTCTGAAGTCTATTTCTTGGATGTCTGATTACTCTTGCTACTCTCCTCTGGTGTCTCTCCAGTTGCTCACTATTTCTCTAAGTGCAACAGCAGTGGTGCATGGGTGCACTGTTGTGTTTAAGGCCACAATAACCGAAGCGAAGAGAGTTGAATGCTTATTTCATGGTTCTTGCAGGTTACAGTTGTGTTAAATGCATGACAACTGCCTCTTTGCACAATAACAACATTGATTGACTATTTGCAACCACACAACACTGACTCCTACTCAACATACGACTACCATAAGCCCTAGAACTGCTCTTCAGAACTTCTGCCCAGTGGTCTCCACCTGAGGCTGAAAATTGCTCTTTAAATACTGTAACATTCAGTTTTCCAGTTAGGATGGAATTCATTTGGTCAATTCAAGCTTATTTTTAATTCAGCAGGTCTTCCAGAATACTTAAATCATGTACTATCAAGTCACCTACAAACTTAAACACATTCTCTACACTGACTTCTGCCAAGGTCCATCTTGACAGTGAGCAACTGGTAACTGTTTCCCGGGCACAATCATCCAGCTACCTTGCCCATATACTTAAGTCATTGAAACCACACTCCCTGGCTGGCTTATAAAACAACCATGTGAGTCAGTGTCAGATCCTTAAATCTTGCTGGTTCATAAGCAAAGGCAAAATGCAGTATCTGTCTCGTTACACAAAAGGTCCCATAAATCTTGCATATTGACTTTTTTTTTTTAAGCTATGTACAAAATGCAATTGTAATTAAGGAAAGGTATATAAGTGATTGTGGATAGAAGTCCAATTAAGGAAGAATGATACAAATCCACATGCAAAACAGTATCCCCCAAGGTAACTTACCTCAATGTCCTGCAGGCTGAACTCTTTTTGATCTTTAAAGTTTGCAGCTCCTGCACTCAGTTCCATCAGCATTTTTGCTATTTCTGGTTTTATTGCTGCTGTGAGTCGACTCGCCGCTTCCATGACATGTTCCTGCACGTCTTTCAGTTGCATAGCTGCCTTAGAATAGTGCGAGTTCCTAAATACACTGCTGAAGAGATCTGTTAGGAAAGTGCTCGTTCGGCAAAAGACATTGAGTGCATCCAGGTATTTGGAGATTCCCTGCTGGATGTCTGCGATCGGAGTAGTGTGGGACACTGGGTGGCTGCAGCTGCCCGCAGCAGCTGAGGAGACCAAAGGGGATGCTGGGCTCGTCGACGCCAGCGGAGCGCTCAGGGTCCTGCCTAGCTCAGGCATTTGATACTGCTGGTGTTGCTGCACTTTCTGCTTGGACCCGCCAAGCAAAAAGCGCCGCTTATAGTCCATTTTGCTTTCTTGTGCACTACAGCAATACATAAGTGAGTGTTTGTCCAAAGATTTCTTGAATTAACAATCACTTGTCAAATTCCTTCCTCAAATATACAGTTACGTACAGTAACAGTGGAGAACTGTGTACATAAGTTTCACAAAAGGCATTTCAAAAAGGCAAGCGTCTGTATAATCCGTATCAGCAGTGAGAAAGGCAGCAGATTTGCTGACTTCGTATTTTCGGTGTACAGTGCAGCCCTGCTGCAGTTATAAACTGTACTCAAAAAGCAAGCCGAAGTATCTTCATCATGCTCTGTCCTCTGTCCCTTGTTTGGTATTCCACTGCACACAGAAAAGCAACACTGGAGCAGAGAAGTTATCGCCTACGATTCCTTGATGAGCATATTATTGTCACTTGCTGTAAAGTCTACAAAAGTTACTTTTGTCAATGCAAATAATAATTTTAGAAGCAATACCTTAATGCAATTTTCCCATTACTAATATCAGGAAAAGTGGGGCAAACCACTGATCAACAGCGATTACAGAAGCAGTGCAGAGGCTCCTTCCTTGAAAAAGCAAATCCTTATGTCTGCAGATCAAGTATTTTCAAATGTCTTGACAGATCCTGTCTGCCAAACTAGTTTAATTGTAGTGTCACTTCTTAATACTAGAGACGGAAAAAGAAGAAAAAAAAAAAAGCTGGACTGTGTTTACAGAAGACTTTGCAAGTATAAGCTATTAAAAATTAGAGTGTTTATTATTGCAAGCCTTCTTCCCCTTTCCTTGTTTGTTGAGGTAGTTGTTTCCGTTGTAACGTTAAGAAGTGGTGCTTCCAGACTGCATTTGCCCTCAATTGTAGACTCAGAACAAAAATGCACAAATGTATTTGTAAGGCCTCTAGGTCATTTCCTGTGAAGGGGAAAAAAAAAGAAAAAAAAAGAAAAGAAAAAAAAAGTTGAGATGTTAAGGAACAATGGGATTGCAGATTTTAACTCCTGCGGTGCCCTGGTATACTTCTCCAGGAACACATTGTCAACAGCACGCGAGATCAAAAGGAAGCGCAAGTCGCGCTGACAGTTTCAAAGGCAATTAGATGGTGTCATCCTGTTACCAAACTCAGCACTGATGAATATTTTCTTACTAGTTCTCCCATTCTAGACCGTCAAGACTACAGCTAATCCCCAACACAACCCTTACACAGTTAAGAATAGTAGAAGGCTATTAGTGCAGAGCTCAAGGGGAGTTAATCACATTTTCTAACCTCATCCTTTATAAATAATTTAAGAATTAAGGCAATGAAACCTTTTTTCATGTACCCTAATTTACTGTGGAAATCTGAGCATCCCATTCATTTTAATAATTTACTAAATCAACAGATAAAAGTCCTTAATATTTTTTCAGTACAATAGCACACATAGGTCTAAATTCTGAGAGCAGCTGAGAAATACAACATACGCATCCCATTTCAGGATGACAGGCAGCATCTATCATATGCAACATGTATGAGGCAGAACTGACTAACAGATTGGCCTGACTCTTACTAGACATGAAAGTAAGGAGGAAATCGAGTTTCTAGTACTGGCCTGGTGGTACTAGCAAACTCTGGTGCAGCTGGAGAGCCAAGAGTGCTTTCTTGAAGACACTTCTAGGAAGGTGAACAGAGCCTGAGCAGTGAGAAAGGGTGAGTTTGCAGCAGGTGATGTTCAAGGCCAGGCTGGAGGAACTACAGCTTCTAGAAAAGGGCATGAAGATTTTTAAGCGCTTACACTTGGCCAAATGCAGCTCTTAACTAGACAGGGCTTGGCACCTCATGACCATCTCTACAGGCTGAAGTCATTTAACCATGTATACAATGGCTACAATTATGCTGTACAGTTATTTACATATCTGTATATACACACATACACATTAATACAAGACAAGACTTCTTGGGGTTTTTTCTTCTCTGCTCTATGATTTATAACTTAATTAATCCCACCTCAATACCAGTCCTGAACTGGTAACATTTTACAGTGCTCCTCACTTCAAGTGAAATGTTCTAAGACATGGATTAACAATGGAGGGATATTATCAAAAGGAAAGTATAATGTAGAAAAAAATAATTTGTTCAACCAGTTAATCTAGTCTGAGCTATTAGTCAGGCTTTAAGCCATCCTCTCTCTCTACACATACATGTAACTTGATTTGATCAAATAACATTCTTTTCCTTACTGTAGCAATTGCAACGTACAAGGCTAATATATCAAACATTTCATAATAGGATTTTTTCCCTGAGCACTTCATAATCCAGATATAACAGGACGAAGCCCTTTAATTCAACAACAAAATGTTCCTTTAGCTATTATGTTGGAGATATGAAACCTGTATTAACACTGCCAAAATCATTGGGGAATAAAGATTTCATCCTCAGTCAAAATTTCATATTTTCATCTGTCTGAAGAAACACGACAGCAATTTGTTCACATAACGCGCTTTGACAGAGACACAAAAAGCCCCCACAAATAATTAGACAAGACACAGCAAGATGAAACAACATGCAAAGCTGGATAGTCTCACACATGCTAAAAACAGACAAAAGTTTTTCAGGAAGTCGTTGTTGCAGACAGTTCTGCTTCTGAGATATAAATATTCTTTTGCATTCTTGCTTTTTAAAACATAACAAGCATAAAAAAGCCAAAATTCTCATATGTCTCCCTTATTAAAGTACTCTAATTACTTTCTCTGATTACTTTCTTTCCTAACTACTTTATACATCTCTCGGTATTCACACTACGTCAAAATGAAATAAACCCATATAAGCCAGGATTTTTAGGAAGTCGTGGTATCATATGCATAGCTGATAACATTTTTCTTCTTGCTTTACAAGCTATGGTACCTTACAAGTTTTCTTGACTACATGTAAAAGTAGATGGAACATAAGAGTTGGTTAATTTATATGCATAAGTAAATTAGCAGTTATTTTCCCTAAACAGATAGGAATTTCACATTGCAGAGGAACTTTAAGACACTGAACTGATCATTTGCAATGGTCTGATATTTAGCCAATACATAAAACTGATACATCCTAAAAGAACATAAACACAATGAATAGATAAAAAGTGTTTCCATGTCTTCTACAGCTACAAACAAACATGATGAATCATTGAGTTTTACGTCTGGACAGTTTCATAGTCAGATCTGCAGGTACTTGTTCAATTCTTCAACTTCAATAGTCTCTTGTAATAAAATCAACACAAAAGCTTAGGGAGGACAGCTTATATCCAGCATCCAGAGACATTTATTTAAAGAGAGGAAAGCTACAGTTCTCAGCTAGGCGTGTGTACAATGCTGCACTTCTTACACTTCCTATAATGAGATCACCAACATGCTACATACATAATAAACATTCTTCCTTTTGCATCTTCTGCTCAAGTGAAGCAAAGCATGTTCCCACACTCTCCCCTCCCTTCCCCAATGCTATAGTTCTCTCGCTGCTCTTCATGCGTGGACTAGAAGTGGGGGCTCCATACTGTAACTATATGAACTTTATGTCTATCTAACTCTTGCCATATTGGGAAAACAAAAATCAAATCCAAGTGTTTCATTCTAGTGATAGAAGAAAAGCATATTATCTGTCCAAAATATAAACCTTAAGCTTGTACTTCATTCATCAGAAAACAGAAATATTCAGAAATCAAGCATAGAAAGTAACAAAAAAAGTGTGCCACAAAAAAAGAAATTTTATTCCTTCCTTTATGTAATCAAGGCAAAAACAATGTTGCTTATATACTATTAAACATTACAACCAGAGCTAATGTAGAGTATAAAAAAAGCTCCACAATGAACATTATCCTGTTGAAAGCTGAAAAATACTGTAGTCAAGGAATGGCTCTTGCTTTGAACTGACCATCAGACATCTGCGTGACTTGCTCTAACAATGGTGGCATTTGCATAGAGGAAACAAACTGCATGAAAATGAGTGCATACCCAAATCAAGGTCACTGCTCTTTTTTTTTAATTTTATTTTTAAATTTGCTTAGATACTTCCCAGAAAAATCAGAAGTTGTTTTCCCCAAATTTCATTCATTGTAAGAGACACAAATTAACATGGAAGACTTTCAGACAAATGGAATTTGGCACTTCTCAGTTTCTGTTTTGGACCAGAAACAAGGGGTCTAATCGCCCATCTGCCCTATTTGGGACTACCCTGCTAGAAGAAGAGGCAACTTTTTCCCCGAATGAACACAGGAAATGGAGCAGAGGAAGTAGTAAGTAAAATGTACAAGTCTATTGCTAGTTAGTTACACAAGTACCCACACACAACTGTCAACTTCATCTACCATCTACATGAACATTTTACAAGCCCTGCTGGTTAAAATATTTTTAATCAAAAAACTCTTCTTTTTCGTGCTTTACAAAGGGTTCCAATCTTAATTTTAGAAATGGCTTGCAAAGGTGTTCTTTATGAACCGCGCTGCCCTCTCAGTGAAGGTGCAGTATAACACACATTAGTAAGATGACCAAAAACACCTTCACTCAATTTTTTGAAAGTAACACTTCCAGATGTTGTACATTGTTCTGGTTTTATGAGATAGACTTCCCAATCTCAGGACAAACTTAACATTGCAAACACTACTCATGTAAAACAACCAAACGTGAAAGCAACTAAATCAATTTATGTCCTCAAAAAAGTAATTCCAAAAGAAACAACCCAGAGCAGCAAGATCACTGACCAGGGAAAAGCCTGAACAGAGAAAGGCTACTGCAAGGCCAGAAGGCCAGCAAGCTGTTAGGAGTGAAGGGCCATCTCTTGAGAGCACACCAATTCCCTCTCACTTTCAGCTACACAAACCTTGTGCAAATCCAAGAGTTACTCCACTATGAGAGGTGTCATTCCACCTTCAAGTTCTTCTGTCACTAACATGTACATCAGATCCATCACCTGGCCAGGCCATGCAAATTCCAAACATAGATACCTTAAAAAAATTAAAATACTCCAAATAGTCTTCAGCATCTGAACGGCAAACTGGGAGCAGAACGCTATTTCCTGAAGACCAGTCTTCCACTGTCCCCAGTGCTAGCTGGCTCAGAACTGAAAAAGATACCAGCTGAGGTGCAACCAATATCAATTTGTTTATCAGCACCTCACAATGTAACTACAGCCATCCTGGCCAAGGAAACCCAGTGGCCAATAAGCAGGGACCCGACTGGGAACAATGTGCAGCTCAAACCCCAACCCAAGCGTGCCATCGACCGCCGAACAGGCTCTGCCGCTTTGCTCGCCTTGAGCGCCACGCTGGCGAGGGTGAAGGCAAGGCGACCACAGCAAGGACAGAAGAGACAGCAGCAAGGGACTCTGGAGAAGGCACAAAGGAACCATAACCACATCTCCACCGGGAGGGAAAAGCCACAGGCTGTGCGAGGGCTAAAAGGGGATTTCTTGCTTACCCTTTTAGGCAGGCTACTAACTGTAGGTAAGAATACGTATGAACTAAGACAGATGATGGAAACTCTTTCCTCCAAATAAAATGTCAGGATCCTTGTAAATAAACAGGTTAAGAAAAACAGTCAGGCAGTCCCAACGACGTTCAGAGGGGAATTTTAAGACAGACATGGATATAGTATTCTACAGATTTTTAACTGATAAACAATTAATTTTATACTATCCCAAACTGCAGATGGATTACATCTACAGCTACAGAGTGTATTCAGCATTTACAGAATATATCCATTCAAAACCACAAGAAATTGAAATGCACATGCCAGAGATTCAATATTAAGGGTATTAAAATTTCAGTAAATCTCGTAACTTGAGAAATTAAATTGTGACTTCAGCAACATCTCCAGCACTCTCAATTAATACACCACATCAATTAATATTAAAATTACCATAAGAATGACAACTGTATAATACAGTCAGTCCATCCATAAAGAGAAATGCATAGAATTAAGTGCAAGAGGTTTCAATGTTTGTTTTCATTTTTTAACCACTGTCCTAGACATACAACTTTTAAGAATAATATAAGAGCTGAAACTGTGTTTTGAAAATTCAGCTTTTAGTCAACAACTATTTCCAAGTACCGCTGACTGGCAGAAAACACGCATTAATCTCTGACATCAACCAAGTTACTCTGCACCTGTAATTTTTACCAACATATTATAAATACTGAAAGCATGCAAATGCTTTTAAGGAGGTTGACAAGTATCATTATCTTCCCCATCAGGGCAAACAGGGCTTACAGTTTCTCAGGACTCATTCCACACAGCTGTCGGGATGCAGGCACCCAACAAACCCCAGCAGCCTGGGAGCACCAGAGACAGAGAACACAGGCCCTGGTGGTCAGCCTGTTGGCAAGCAACGTGTGTCACCAAACCCCAACTGCTTTTGGTCAGGTGCCCACGCTTACGCTACAAATCCAGAAAGGAAAACCAACCTGGCTTCTCAAGGCTGCCAGCCTTTCTGCCTGGGTGGGCTGCAGCCACTAGAAGACTCAGGCACCTATACGTTTCTTTGGGGGTGTTCTTCTGTCATCTAAATTAGAGCAATCTCCTATTAGAGGAGGACAGCAGGCAAGAGGGGAAGAGAGACAGAAATAGCCTATTATACCAGTATCATTTTAGCTCTTGTTAGCTCATGAATTGCTTATTGGGATTCCTTTTTGGCTGCTTGCCCAGAACAGTTGGAGGGGAAAAAACAAACCAAAACAAAAAGAGTAGGCAAGCCAATGCCTAGCGAACCCATGAAGCTCCTGCTGGAAGCATCCTCCTTCCAGGGTGTCCTCTTCCTCCCAGCTCACTAGATGCTCTGGGCCACTCTCCTGGATACTCCAGGGTTAGACAGGTGTCAATAGCCACAGTGTTCAAACTGATTCACAGAATGCTAGGGATTGGAAGGGACCTTGAAAGATCATGTAGTCCAACCCCCCTGAAGGAGCAGGACCACCTAGAGCAGGTCACACAGGAACATGCCCAGGTGGGTTGTGAATGCCTCCAGAGGAGACCCCACAACCCACCCTGGGCAGCCTACTCCAGTGTTCTGTGACCCTCACCATGAAGAAGCTTGCACCCGTTGCCCCTTGTCCTGTCACTGGATGACACTGAGAAGAGCCTGGCTCCATCCTCCTGACATATTTATAAACATTACTGAGGTCACCCCCTCAGTCTAAAGAGACCCAGCTCCCTCAGCCTTTCCTCACACGGGGGTTGTGTTCAGTGTCTTCCCTCCTACCAGCTAGGGAGCATAGCTACAGGGACTATGTAGTCAGTGCAGTTTAACTAGAATCACCAATCTGAGCATCCCCTTTAAATGTATACAAATCTAAACAGACCAACTTACAAATACAGAAACTCATCTCATTTACCAGGGAAACGATTACAATCAAAAGCATGCCGATTTGTTAAACCTCAGCAGAAGACCCCAGCAACATGGTTTTAACTCAAAGACCAGTATCACTGATGAAATATAGTCTCTGAACCGATTACACCTGTCTTTTTCCTTCAGAATGACCCTCTTAAAACAAAGTTACTTGTTTACTTGTGTCTTTTGCATTTACACTGAAAAATGATAGATGCCCTAAATGTCAAGATAAAAATGCCTCCACATGCTGCCCAAAAAAACCCAAGTCACCAAAGACCCTGTTATGAAAACCTCTCAGAAACAGAGAGAACTGGAAAAGGCTGAAGAACACCAAATTTCTGGACCTAAGTAACGACTGAAGGCCTTGGCTGCTCGCCACTACACAACCTCACTCGCGACCCTTAACCCTCCACAACAGAATCTGTAACCCTGAACTGCAAAACTACGCTCCCTACAAAATACACTTGAAAGATCAGGATCTCTAACTCAGATTCAGAGTTGTCAGTATACTGAGCTGGATTTTTCCAAGGCAGAGCCTAGAGTGCATCAGGAGACTGCTTACATTTTGTTTGAAGTAAAACATGTAACACACCAAACAGCACTAACTGAAGTCTCAGCAGTTAAGATATGACAGCAAAAGGAAAAGCTGGTGAAAGGAATGTGCTAAACTAGACCTTCTTTCAGACTTGGGTGCCTCACTGAATGTCAAAAATAGATGCCTGTGTCAGATCAGGATCACTGTTTCAATCCTCTCTTGGCAATAGGTATGAACGTTATCTATTTTGAAAGCAGGACCAGTTCCCTTTTGAAAAGGAACTGTGGGTGCAGAAGAACAGGAAAAGTAAATAATGTCCATTCTTTTGATGCAGTAGCCCAACAAAGCATTTGCAACCTGCATGAGACGTTTCCATGCAGTGTGACTGCAGCCAGATGAGACTCCAGACTCCATTTCTCATTTCCCAAAAGGGGGCACTCAACATCAGCCCCAAGCACACCTTCTCTTGCTCCTTCATCACAGTTGTAAAACATACTAAGATGAGGAGAAAGCCCACAGGACCACAGTGAGAGAGAGCATGAAAGCACAACTTTCTACAGAAAAGGCACAGCTCTGCCTCCCAGAATAGATCTCCTACAGAATTCTTTGATTCTGGCCACTACCTGCAAGGCTACTCACAAGGGAAGCCAGTTGCTTGCAGTCAGCCTCTGGAAAAAATTCACTTTTCTTCAAAACAGGGTGAAGAACTGAAGGCCATGGTTTCAAGGAAGGGATGGAGAGCTGACAATTTCTAGAAAACTCTCGAGAGTAAGATAACATCTATTCCTATAAATAGCCTCTTTCAACCATAGACTTCACTTCCTGCTGAAGGGAACAGAAGAAAAGGTTGAATTAAAGAAATAGTCAAGTAAAGCATATGCAGAACACAAATATTACTTGGTCAGGCTTGTGCATCATGGTAGAACTGTGGCCATTTGAAATAATTCCCCCAACCCATCCCCTCTCAAGTCTTCCCTTGTAAACCCACCCAGCACATCATACATGCACTTGGAAGTCTTTCTAAGCTACATCAGAAGCCACTTATGTTAGGCTATTCTTTTTCACTCCGTCAGGCTATTCTCCTTCACTCATCATTCCTGGTTGCAGTTTCACTTCTAAATACATTTAAGCACAAAGAGTGCAGGATGGTATTTCCTTGTTTAAACTTAGCAGAGTAAACAAACATTAAGAAAACAAAATTTAAGTTTCTCAGTTTTGTAATGGTAAATACAAAAATCATGATTTCCTGTGTTTCTGAGAAAGACCAGCTACCAACACAATACAGCAAAACACAAACAACAACCAAAAACAACACCAAAAAACCCTTGCAGTCCTATAACCTCTACTATAGTGAAACTTTGTACTCACTTCATCAATGGATATAAGCATGTTATTTGTTCCAGTCAAGTTAGTGGTGTCTCCTACATATTCAAGTGAGATTAAATCTCCTTGTAAAATCATGAATTGCAGCTTTCCAGCATAAGCAAATGCCATACGTATTTTTCAGTCTCATTCACTGGGAAGAGTTCTTCTTTAATAAACATTTTAAAATGCATGCTAAAAATTCCTACTAAAAGAGGTTTAGGAAATCATCTTGAAGAGCTTAGTTACTGCTGAGTCAGTGTAGATCAAGAAAACAAGCAGAGGGCTTTATGGAGAGCTTTATTCCCACTGGCCTAAAATGATTTGTCCACAGACCCAAATACTTCATCAAAAGCTTCTGCACCTAGAAAAATGGGAATAATTCCCACCCTTTGGCAAAGCACTTACAGAAGTAACAGAAAGACATTCCATAAACGCTACCTTCAATACCTCTTCTTTCAAAAGGTAGGTTCTTCTGAGGAAGTTTCATTGTCCCAACCAAACAGCTCCTTAACAAGACTTGGAAAAACAAGTGGGAGTAAGAGCCCAAATCCAATCCTACAGCACTGAGGCGTGACATACTACCTGCACTAATATATACGTGTTTGTGTGTGCTTTTATATATATATGTACACACGCACAAAGAATGGCATAACTTATTTACAGGACAGAGGGACTAAAATAAGAGACTAGATCAATTATGGATAAATTTATCAGTTCATAGATGGAAAAACAAACCTAGGCTCACGTACAAAATGATGGGCTCCAGCCTGATCATTACCTCTTAGGAAGATGATCTCAGTGTTACAATTGATTGCTTTCGCTAAAATGTCAGCGTGATGCTGAATGACATGAGTCAGAGAGTAACTCTTCAATTACAAATTATTAACAAAGGAATTTGGAAGGAAGTGGGTGCATTGGGAAAGCCAGAAACATAATTATGCCTCTATGTAAATCCACAGTTTGCCCACACCTCAAATTTAGCATGCAGTTCTGGTCTCCCTGTCGCTCCATCTTCCAGGGGGGCTCATTTGGCTTTCTAAAGAGACAAATCACAGGTTCAGGAAATCCTATGCACAGCTGATCATTGAAGGCAGTTTTAAATTAGCATAGCCCACAAATTCACCCTGTTCCTGCCTTTCCCTAGGTATCTGTCTACAACCTCCATGGGATAAAAAAGGTTGAGTTACATCAATTTTGAAGTCTGAATCAGCACGATCACTTTTACCTGCTTATTCACTCCAATTTAGTGATGCTCAAAAGCATTATTATCACAAAGACATACTGTTTATAATTGCTCTGGAAACAGAAGCATTTCCTCATCAATAAATCAGCTGCTAACTTTTAGACACGGCTTCCAGCCATTCTGCTGCTCTTGTCAACATAGATACTGCATTT
The DNA here is from genome assembly GCA_025345505.1 of Todiramphus chloris collaris. Lineage (NCBI taxonomy): Eukaryota > Metazoa > Chordata > Aves > Coraciiformes > Alcedinidae > Todiramphus > Todiramphus chloris. The sequence continues at coordinate 13,102,000 of JANVCC010000037.1, read as the reverse complement.
CATAAATGCCACAGCACTCACATTTATTAGCATACACACATGAATTTTTCCCCTGAAATAAATATCCCTAAACCAAATTTCTGGGCTGCTTTAACTGAGTTTGTGATGCTATGCAACTCTTAAAAAAAGAAAACCCAAACTCAGAGTAGCTTCAGTACACATTTTATTTATTTTAGTGGTGTTAGGTAATAGTAGTATTTCAAGGCAGTGACAATATACATTTAAAGCTCCTCTACAAAAAAAAATAATAAAAAAATATCATTGAGTACTAGAAGCATAAGACAGATTATGTACAGAAAATCCTGTAAAGGATTATGTGATTTTTTTTTTTTTGCCTGTTTGCAGCAAGGATGATGAAAGCTTTCAAAACATTTGGAGTAACTCAACACAAACAATCTTTACTTTCCCAAATTACTGTGCTGCTTCTGAATTCTCAACACTTGTCACAGAATGTCTGCAAGATTCTCTTGATACTAGACTACATCAAAAGAGAGAAAGAAAAAGTCCTGCAAATGTGTTTTCGTAGTTGCATAAATTATACCAATCCTAACCTACTCATATACATTAAGTGGCCACCATTAGCATGTATTTCCACAGGTGAACTATTCACTTTTTCATATTTAAGTATATTAGCATACTATTTCTTTGTGACTGAAATTAAACCTAATCTAATCTTTACTAATATTTGTTCTTTTTGGTAGATGGTAGAAGCTGTATCCATCTTAACACTTGCCTTCTCCCCCAGCTCATTCACTGAAAGCTTCTTACTTGAAAAGTATTAAATATTCTAAAATTATATGAATTTAATTTTCAAAAATAGGGAACAGGAGCACGTATTAGAAAAACCTGACATCAGCACATACACTTACTGTCTCATGACAGTTGCAGCCATGAGCTTTTTTTGTCATCTAGCTAATGCAGATTCCTCTCTCTGAACCACAACTCCCGCGCACTGAGAACAGACTTTCCAAACGCTTTATGGGCTTGCTGTATTTGAGTAGCAGCAGATTCATCACTGAACAGCTGGAGTCTTGCCCAGGAAAACAAACTACATTCTATACTGAAGAGAGGGACATGATGATTAGGCCTTTCATATCCCTCTCATGTTGAAAATTATGGAATTATCAGAAAACTGTAATCATGAAAATGTGAAACTAAGGAAAATGTATTTTTTACTGCAAATGAACATAATTATGTTTACCATATTTGGGCCCAAAGTTGGCTGGCAATTCATCTGTATATAGACAGCAATATCTGATTCACTGTCACAGGATATGAATAAACCAGAGCAATCCAGTATGAATAACAGCCTCCCCTCTTGAACAAAACCAAACATTAGTGTGTCTATAATACTCCAAGAGCATCATGCAGCACTACTGTAAACACCACTCTGTAAATAGCAGCAGTCGCATACTTACAACCTTAATTCTAAAAATCATTATGAACTGGATCTTCGTAACAGGAGACCTTTCAACCTGTCAAGATGCTTTATTTCTAACAAACCTATGCTTTTTAATATATTAGATTATGTAGAACTGATTTCTGTAGCTCATGAAAGAACAGTGGTGACACGTAATTTGAGATGATAAAGATTTAAAAAGTAGGAATAGTAACATTCACACTTCATAGCCTTTCCTCATTTTTTTCCTAATCAAAAAAAGCTGTTTGTGTGTTTTGGGCACAGTGTTCCTCTCCTCATGAAGACAAGAATTTCTAAGTCTTAATTAAATATAGATGAGATTTTTAAAATAGCACTAATTCATCCTGCATAGTTGGAGTCAAAACATGATCAGTTATTAGATTAAATGTAGCACCCTTCCAGTTTACAAATACCTAATACCACTCAAACAAGAAAAATACAGCCAAATTTACTAACTATAAACTTTCCCACTTCAAGATCATCTGAAGTTTAGCACTTGTCCAATTGTTCTGCAGGCTCTACACTGCAGACAACTATATATATATATATAAAAAAAATCCTTCCCTGAGTTGCTTGATCTTCTGCAAATGCCATTAACAACTGGTTCAAACACAACTTAAGCACCATAGACAAAAGGATTCTCCTCTTGCCCTTCTTCAGCAAGCCCCTGTGTTCCAGCAAATACCAGCCCACCTTCACCACAATGGTGACAGCTTACATCTTTGAGACTCCAGTGTCTAGTGCCTTCTGTTAGCTGCTTCAGTAATCCTGCTTTCTATTTCAGTCCACAGAATAATTTGTTGCCTTTTATCCACACAATGTAAATGCCAAAATAGGCCACAGGTCAACTGAAAATCAAAAAGCTGCAGACTGAAGGCTGAGGAATGCTAGACCAATCCTAGCTCTTTGCCATCCACCCCTTACACTGACACAGCTGTAAGATATTTCTGGTTTTGAAAGCAATTAGTTACTTGGGGTTTGCATTTTATATGTTCTTCCTAGGCAGACTAGCTTAATTAAAAGTTATTTTCCTTTTACCAAGCAAAAGACTACAGTATTTTATCAGGTTATGTTTTCCTGCTCCTTTAAAAACAGAGTTACCACCCGTAATAAAAGGAGTTTAATATCTCCCAATACAATAAATTTACACATTTGGAAAATAAATATTTTTGGGGTTTTTCTTATACATAGTGCAGATGCTACCAAGGAATATAAACAACTTCACACAAGAGCTACTTGCTAACAAATGCATACATGGAATTCCGCCGGCACGTCGCAGCAGCGCACAGAGCTGTTCTGGCTTCCGGCTTTAAGCTGCTACATTAAGTATATGGCATGAAAAGGCACACAACAGTCACACTGATGTTCAGATAAATACTGATGTGATTTGACTGATGTGATTTTTCCTTTAAAAAAAAAATAAATAAATGCCTTGTTCTTAGTTTTCAAGTTATTCCCTAAAGAACTCTGATTATTTCCCAAGACAATTATCAATTGTTAAATAATTATCAATCCTTATTTACAACATTTAGAGCACCATCATATCACCTTTCCACAACCTGAAAGTAGAAGTACCTATAGTTTTATATAAGCAGCTACGCTCTCCATTATGGGCATGATTTGTTACCAGGTGCCAATCTGCCAAAACTTTCTGCACCAAGTTGGGCAAGAAATTTTTAACCCAGCAGAGGACACAATGGGATATCTATGTGGGTATAATACATCCTGAAGAAAAACAGATGCAATGTCATAATCCATAAAAAAACTAACATGATGTGCTTGATCAGTAGAAATCACACATCCATAAGCAAATGTTTAAGCTTAAGTTTTCAGGTTTTTTATTTGTTAGATCTTTCTGAAAACTCAGGTCTGTTCACCCCTTAAACACCTAGTACCAACAGTCCAAGCTACTGCATGCATGCATCAGTGGAAGAGCCTAACTTCATACCTAATGAAGTACATGCAAAGGTATCTCTCAATATTAATTAAAAGAGCTGAATTTTATTCAGAACAACAACTGCAAATAAATGTTTAAAAATAAGTGGTATCTTCTGATGTGTCAATTAAAAATTATTATCAACATGAAAGACTAAGCTTACATTAAATGATGTTTAGGTGATTTAAGCAGAGCCATGCTGCCACACCTTCCCAGCAACTTGACAAAGGGCTTTCGCTGCAGAAATTGCAACACAGTAAAGCTCTGGCAGCCATAAGACATGGCAAAGATGCCAATACATTTAAGTGATGTTTCAATACCAGCTGATGCATCTATTACAGAGCTGGCCAGATGCCTCTTGAAAATATTTCCTGAGTATTAGATTCAAAAAAGTGACCTTTTTCCCACCAGGACTGTTTGTGCAGAGGGCGTGCCCAACACCCCACTGGTACCAAGCACTGCCCATGACTAATCTGGCACCAGCAGCTGATGGCAAGGAGGAGGCTACAATACACAACACTAAGCATCAAGGCAATGCCCAGCAATTTCTACTTGATATATTACTACAAACTCCCCTAGGCACCATTTTTAGCCACTGCTGGATTTCCTCCCTTCTCCCCATCCCCCAACCAGGCTCCAAACCTTGAAGTAACCTTGTTCTGTTCCCCCCCTCCAGAGACAGCTCCATGCCTGAAACATAACCTCTAATCTTATTTTCTATTTCTAGCATACAATTCACGACCCTTATGCCAATTTTTTAAATTAAATATCCTCCATGGTGCAGACTCTGCTTCCTATAGTCAGGATAGCACAGAATATTTCAGAATTCATACTCGTGTGTATCTTGTTGAGGACAACTTTACATTACTTTTAAGAGCATTAGAAACATACAGCATTTATGCAATATAGGTTTAAAAGCCTCTTGTGAAAACAATTGGTTTCAGTATTACCGTCAGTTCTGCACTGCAATGAAGCAGCTTTATTTGTTACAAAGTTTACAGACCCGAAAAACCAACAGATCCACACTTCAGGGCAGTCTGCAAAGCAAGGCATTAACTTCCAGCAGTTATTTACACTTGGAGGGTAACTGTGGATATTAAGCTAAAAGTCTTACAAATTACAGGGGCTTATTATAAATGAAGTCTTCCCATCTGACACCATCTATTTAAGGGAAGGACTCTGCTTAAACTTTTTAAAGTGGTTTTTTTTTTCCCCAACAACAAAATATGTCATTTGTTTGCCATCAATTCTGTAACATTTCTTACAGCAAACAAATTACAACACACATGGCTACTGGATCAGCTGACCATCGAGGCCACAACGGCAGCAGTCAGAATTTATACTTTTAACTAAGTGGCACTATCCAAAACCCTCTTTCATATTTTTATCAATTACACCCAATTTGTACAGCTGCTAGGGCAAAATATTCCTCTATGCACAAAGTCTTCCACAAAAGCACTTTGATACAGAACAGCTCCCTGAAGAATGAAAAAATATTTTTCTGTCTCCAAAGAGCTGAAAAACAAGAAGTTTCCAGGATGTGTCCCAAGGCTGGAGGTTGCAGTCTGACACAGCCATGCCCTCGCAGAGCTGCCCAGAGTTACACGTACGCGTCTGCATTTTCATCCACCACATGCCAACGTTCTTCTGCCTGCCCCAAAATAAGCTACTTCAGTCCCAGCAAACACATCCTCACGGAGCGTGGAGGGAACGTCTGCCACTGCCCAGCCGGCTGGGTGCTTCCCCTGCAGAGACCAATGGATTTGGTCACTGTGCATTAGTGAATACTTTCACTAAGTGAAGAAAAATGAATTCCAATGTACCCACATATCAAAATATTTATAATGCTTATACCAAGCTAGCAGTTTCAAAACAAGGCCAGTATAGTGATACGACTTTCTGTGGATTAATCAGAAAAATACTCAGCCTAGGATGTTAATAGCAAAGAAATTGCCCCTAGTATTTTACAAAATTACTTTCCCAACTGTATTTTAGACATAAGCAGTTATGGGACAACTTGGTCACACAAGCAAAGTTTGTTCAAGGATTTTTCTTCCTTTCCTAAGACATGAAGCATTATGATGTGCTTTGTTACATTTATATATATATATTATCGACATGTTTTACAATAAATACAGGTTGCTTCACATTGGTCTGCACAGGCAGTTCTAGTTCGACTTTCTCCCACTCCTTCAGTTTCCATCCTGTTCTCAGCAGGGCATCGTTTGAATTTATTGCTAGTTCCACAGAAATTGAATACTGCAAGTGGGAGGACAGCCTCCAGCAATTAAGAATAAAAGCAGGTAAGTGAACATAAATCAGACTAGAGAAAAACAAGTGTGAGAACTGAAGGTAGCAGAGCTGGGTTTTGAAATGGACTGGAAAAGACTAAGTATAGAAACTGAGAAGTCACAAGCCATCTCATCAACATCTTGGATCAATTTATACACTGAAGCAGAAGTCAGCCAGTTAACAGCAGCAGTGCAATTCTAGGTAGTCTAACACGAGATTCACTCCTAGGTGGCTACTGGGGGAAGTAACAATAATTCCTTTCCTTACTTAAAAATAAATACAATCACGTTTTCAATATAAGTGATAATTGCAAGTCAGGCCTGCCCTTCCCTCAGACAAAAAAAATAGTTATAAAAACATATTTTGAATCGTAACTTGACTGAGTCTTAAGTGTCAACATTTGAAAGCTTCTCCACCCCACTTCAAAATGAGGACTATAAACATCTCATAAAACCTCACAAATTCTCATGTCAATGAATGACAGCCACAAAAATTTATCATAGCACTAGGAAAATATTTTCAAGTATGTTTTCAAAAGGGTACTGTTATTCAAATGGAAAAAGAGTATCACACCAGCAGTGCCCAACAACCCAACTATTTCAAAATATTAAATTAATTAACCATTTTATTACTGTGGTCTCCATAAAACACATAATTAAAGAACATACTATTGCTTGTCAACGTAAAGGTAATTTTTAAAACGTTTTCCCACAGTCTCTGCTTTTAGTACAAAAGTTAGAGAAGCCATTCTGAAGTCCTCACTGAGGGCAGGATTAAGTCTTTAGTTTTTCAAAACTGTTTTCACTCCTATCTTTCATTCATGGGAACAAAGTGTAAGCGGTTTTAGTCATGTAAGAATGTTTTTCATTCATCATAAAGAATGAAAACCCAGTATGTATCAAAGTAAATCCATACTTGGCACCATTTTAAAATCCTTGCTTCACTGGGAAAGGGCTCCTGGAGTAGAGTCACTGATGCAGGCTGGAGATGCATGATGATTTGTGCCTTAATTTGGGGTAAATCATGCAATAAACATTTTACTAAGTCAAAACAACCATTTTAACATACAATAGTCCATATGAAACATGCAGATTACTCGATGAGCATCTGAAAACACTTAGGCTCAATGAAAATGGAGGAGTTTTTTTTTTTAATTTCTGAAATCTGAGAAAGGTTTCTGAAAAATAATGCCTTCCACTTAGAGCCCACCAGCATCACCAGGTGAAGGCATCACACTGCTAGCAGCAATACTGTTACTGCTGCTGTCAGTACCAGAGCTTAAAGAAATAAATGCTGATCACTATAATGGACAATTAATTGTTTTGTTTGGTAATTAACGATACAGTCAATTTTTTAAAGTAATTTAACAATTCCTTTTAAATATTAAATATTTTACCAAGAACTACAAAAACATTAATGTGTTCTAGCAAATATTGTATTTAAGAAAAAAATTAGTTGTCAACATAGGCAACACACGACTTCTGACTGCTACCTGCCCCAGGCTTCCACAACACATCTGATCCAGCCTACACCAGCTTCCCTTCCCAGGGAGAATACAGCCTGATCTGAAACCCTCTGAGAAGCCAGACACTTGTAATCAACACCTGAAGAACCACAGACAGGGATGTTCTGTTTGAACATAGATCTCATCTGAGACATTCCCCACATGTTCACCATTTTCAAGTCCTTCCAACCCCAGCAGAGTTGTCACACAATGGCTATGGCCCAGCCATACTGATTTTGGACAAAACTCAATGCCCACTACTGCTCCATAATCAATATTGTGGAAACAAATCCTTCCACACATCTCAGAAGGCAAGTAACATTAGCACTTGGGCAAAAAGTACACCTTCCATCTGCTTTAAGATAAGAAACACAGTAATAGACCTCCACAGAAGAATTCAGTGCTTTGAAAGAACCCTGCTGCTAGCCCCCGAGATCTAAGGCTCAAACTTCCACTACAGCTCTTGACTATGATCCCCATTTAGAGATAACGCATAATCTTCCACATTTTTTCCCCATTAGGCAAGTTCTGACAAAAACCTAAACTTGTGTGCACTCTGCTCCTGAATTACTGATAGCAGCAGAAAGTGCAAATCGCTACTCACAACCAAACAAACCAGCTAACACACTTCTGCATGCATCATTCCCTTCCATTCCTGTTCTCCACCGTACTACATGGAAATTAAAAAAAAAAAAATTATCTGGAAAACTGTGTTCCTACCCTTGGTAATATTCCCTCCTTACAAGGCCCTGTAAGGATTCTGCTCTATTTCTAGATTTATCCTGTTAGGCAATTACAACTTCTATATTCTGCATAAACCTACATCATCTATCTGTAGAAACCTCTCGGGGAACACCACAATGAATAAATACAGGCATGCTACACTGATCATTTTTCAGCTTATTTTTCCTACTTTTAGATTCACTCCAGCAAGCTTAAAAAACACAGCATTAGAGATGCATCCTTATTACACGCTGAGGTATTCATATATATTTGGGGTGATCCACAACATGTATTTTTCTGCAAACACCTAGCTATACCTTTATGTGCATATTCCATGATGTACCTTCTCCTGTATGAAGGGATTTGAATTTCATCAAGTCACTTTCTCAAAATTTCCATCCTAGAAATAATTACCTTCCTTCAAAGTGTCCAGTACCACTATGCAGCTGGAGCAGACCACACCGCTTTTTGCATTTATTATTTTATTAGGAACAATGTGTACTGCAGTCAGAACTAGGACTAACCACAATCAGAGTATTATTTGATACACCAAGGGATTTTTATCCTCCGCTCATGTATGGCTGTGCAGCAGGGAGTTCAAGCAGCGCTTCAGCTGCGCAGCCACTGCCACTCATACCAAACTGAGTTTAGAACAACAGGAAATCTTTCGCATTTTCAGCAAGGCAGATTCTTTTCCCCATCTTTCAACTAACATTCCAATCCTCACTGTGCAATGCAAACATGAGAGTTTTAAATGGGAATTAAAGTGTGAAGCAGGAAAAAAGCAGTAAAAGTAAGCAAAAGAATACAGGGAGAAAAGGAGAGTGACTACATTCAGCAGCGTAAGAAAAATCACATTATTTTGGGCTTGTCCTTGAAACTGATGGATTTTCTTTACAGTGTATCAATACAACAATATTCGAAGTTAAGATTAAACTATATTTTAGGGCTCTCAAACAGTATCAGGCATTCTGATGCTTTCTGAATTGCTGTATGTGTATCAGCAAGTTAAACAGTATAGCTACTCGTAAAATGGAGTCTTATCTCATCTTACAGCTAATGTATTATTCTGTAAGGAATAGAAAATTATTCCACAGACTGCTTTTCATATCTTTCAGGTGATTATCCTGGCATTTCTTTGCCTCTGAAGTTGGAACACAGACTCCATTTAAACAGATATTTCTTTGTTCATATTTTGGACAATACAGTGGATTTTTGTCAGTAGTGGTGCTCATTCACTACTAATAAAAAACAATTTCCGTGTTATATTAAGCAATCTATACTAGTAAATTCCTAGAAAATAACTACTCAAGGAAAAAAAATAATCAGTGAAAAAAACATTGTGGCATCTAAGATTTTTACAGCATTGGTGTAAAAACCAAGTATCTTATCCTCATTTGTGTCAGGTTTCAGCCTGCTCTTAATAAGTGAATGGAAGGTTTTTACCTAATGCTTTATTAATTCTAAAAAATTACATTGTGTAATCTCAATGATTACTCATCGAGTTTATGAGTAGTTGCTTTGCCATGTTTCTTACCATAGTCTTCAATATGAAGGTATTCAACAAGAAACCAAAACCTGTGATCAGAGAAAAGAAAACAAACAAGAAAAGAGGAGAGCAGAAGGAGTGGCATACCAGTGTAAGTGCGAGTAAGACACGAGTACCTGCCACACAACCTACAGCTTACCACCATGGAATAACAGTTTAATAGAAGAAAAAAAATTTCACCAGTGAAAACAAAAAATAATTCTTTCCTTCACACCACTTACAAAGCATCAGCTTCAAAGTATTACTACTTAAAATATTGTTTCTTACCTAAAAGATACAGGAAGTCTTATCAGTGCTGGAATACATAACAGCTGTAATACAAGGGTATCTTGCATTTGAGGACACATACTGATGTATAAGTCGATTCATCTTTCCCTCTCAGGGTTATTCTACAGCTGCAACTACTATGCTCTGCTTTTTTCAGAATATATTAAGTGGATCTTCTGAGATTACCATGTTTGGATTATTTCACGTGGAGTACTCTCCCTCACAACACCATCTTTTGGGCAAAAAGCTATCTGCCTGTCACGGTGTAAGGTAAATGAAGACCTATAGTCCAACAGCTTTAAACCAATGGTATGTCATAAAAGAAGGAAAAAAACCCTCACAACAGAAACCTTTAGAGACAGCTAAATAAGGGGCAAGAAGTCTACTAAGTCAACAGTGCTTTGAGGCATGCTCAGGTTTTTCACATGCTACAACCCTCTATAATCAATACTCACACAAATCTGTCTAATCCAGGTCTACTCAAATTACACCAGTTTACTTTCCTCACATTAGGATTCATTTTAGAGAAAGACATCTACCATAGACATAGCATTCAAGATGTCCTGCATTCCTATTATAATTTGTTCATCAATGCACTGAACAACTGGATCAAAACACAGCATACCTTCCTATCGAGGCTTGTAATTATGAGGACTGTGTGACTTACAAAACCTTAGGTTAAAAGGAAAAGGAGCATAATTATGTGCTGCAGAAAATTTCATAAACTATACTTACCCCTGTTCTTCTCGATATATGATTTACTGTTCATTGGAAAACAACCAACAGAGCAGAGTCAAGAAACTCAGGCTCCAGAAGAGAACATATCAAATAGCATATGCAAGGAAGACAAAATATATTATTTCTCTGAAACCACAAGAATTTTTGAAAAGAAACAGCCTCATCTGTGCTAAAACAATTTCAGAGTAAAATACAGATACAACTTTTTAGCAGAAAGTCACTGTCCAAAAGACGTCATTTTCTCCTGTTTCAGGATGCAACTTAAAACATCAGTAACAACATATTACAGCACATAGAAAAGCATCCACTGGCTGCACTGTGAAGCTCAGAAAGCCCACAAAAATGTGAATGTCTCAGAATAAAAAGAACAAACCAACCACAATTTAACATCAAGTCAAATTTTATCAGTCATATTAGCAGTAGTTTTCTCCATCTATCACAATGCACAAAGTTGAAGGCCTTTCAAGTGGAACAAACACAGAGCAAAAGGTGTTGAAACACAAGAGAAGGCAGTCTAGACAGACATTTTCCATCAATTATCCCCCAAAGTGCAAGGGATGGAGAAGCACACATCAAATCAAAACAATGAATAAAAGAATAAGTAGGACTCTGAAGAGACCAACAGCAAATGCTTATCTGTTATTTCCTCAGAAACCAACTTGAGAAGTTTAGGTTAAAACCACTAAATTGTCACAAAAACCCCACGTCAAAGCATTACACAAGCAACAAACTGTGCAGCTGTTTAAGAACCAATTAATATATTGTACCTTAAAAGCCAGAAGAGCTATTCATCCATGAACTCTGGATTCTGTAAGCCACAGCAATTCACACACCCAGGATTCAGTCCAACAACATGTCTGTTTAAAGCATACTCTTCAGAAAATCATCCAGAATCAAAGACACTATGAAAGGTTTTGGAGTACTAACTGATATCTGACCAGCAACAACTTCAATAGCATTAGAGATTCAGTAATAAAAACACCTCCTGATGCTTGAAAGACAGCATCTGTGACCTGAAAGAGATCTCTGAAGCCCTCATGGTCACCCTGATATGGAAAAAGAAGGCAGAGTGAGAGAAGAGCTACAATCTTTTAACCCGTGTTCAGAGGAAACATAATTAACAGGCAAATCATGGTCTGTTATTCATTTGTCTTCCCGTATCAGACAATCCTTATCAAAACTGCTAACACTCAACTGTTCAGAAACTAAAATGGAAAAAATAAAAACAAACACTTTTCCTCTTGTGTCCCGAGGAAGAAAGTGCACCTTTCCCAAAAACCGTTTCCCTGAATCTTGTGTCAACTACAGATTTACCTCTATCATACCAATCCATCCCCACAAAAATGTAACAGACCTACATAAAACCAAAAAGATGTATCATTAGTGGTTTTCACCAGATTTCAAGTCCAGCAACATCTGCAGAGCAATTGATTTCACTTAATCACACCAGGATCTTTTCTAACCACAAAACCAAGCAACAGATGAATTTCAAAATCACACAGGTCAGAGGTACCACTTCTCCACACAGACAAGGCAGTAAGTACACTTGCCCAAAGACTGCCAGCTAGACCATATGCTGTCCCATGATCCAAATTATTATTTCAGTTTTAAGACCAAATGTTACATGAAAGATAACATTTAAATTAGGACTGATAACTTGGACCAGTAGAATAACTTTGCTAAGAAGAACTTGTGGACAAAGTCATGTTAAATTCATGGTGAAATTTTTTACAAAGTTTGCTCATTACCAAAGTTATTTGGTAATAATTTGTCTCAAACTTTGCAAAACCTACTCCTCTTTGGACCTGAAATGAGGTCAAAGTGCTGAATCTGAAATCACAATCTGTTGCCCTAGAAATTGCTGAAATGTTTAGACAAAGAAGTTTATTATGAGATTTAATAGGATTGCTTGAGAGAAAATGTTTTCATTCTCTTCCTGAAAGCAACACAAGACAGAAAAACTGAAAGCTCTCTGAGCAAGGACTCTTCCCACATTTCAATACAGAATCAAGTGTGTTCCCATTAACAGTGTACATGCTCCTTTTTACAGTTTTGTTCTAATGATTAGCATTTCCTCCCAGCACTCCGTAAGGTTTTGATCAGGCTGGAATTCTGATCAAAGGCATAGAATTAAAGTTCACTTACGCTTGCATTAATTGAGGCAATTTGATTTTTAGTTAACCTACCCTGCTCTTTTTTACACAACCTTCAGCAGCTTCTCTTTAAAAATAGTTAATACAGAAGTGCAAGTTACAATACTACCAAAACTTTAACCTTACTTGTATCATAACTTCTGTATCTACACTGGTAGCTGCCCAGAGTTTACCTGTTCTCCACTATGAGTTAGAAAGCACACCCAGTTTGCTCTCTGTAGGTGAGGAACGTACAAGTATCCACTCAAACCCCTGCTTTCCTGCCGACAACAGCAGCAACCTGGAAGCCTTCATGATTTTGTTTCCACTACTGAGAACTAAATTTAGTAAAACAAACTTCCAAGCATTACCAAATCTCAACACATTTTTGATTTTTATTTACTAAGTGAAAAGTTTCAGCTTTTCTAAATGATACATGCACATTTAGCAGTAGACCTATTTTTCAGAACCATACTAAAAGTCTTGACTACATCACCTGCTTGTAAATGTTCATCTCATGTAGGAGACAGCATAGATCTTATTACTTTATTTAAATATTTCCAAACCGTGTTGCTCATCCAAAGAGACACAAATATCTAACTCTGTCTTTGGCAAGAAGCTAAATAAAGTTTATTCTGAAACATGCACTAATGCAGTTTTAGTTAACACTATTCCACACTACCCGGCCTTCAATTCCTGCTTGGACAAAGAAGTCCAGGCAATATTGCTGTTCTCCCCTCAGGCCAAAAAATCTCCTATCCTTGGGGTCTTTCCACCTTTTACCAAACACAGGTGCCTTTAACAAAGGACAAATGATGAAAAGCTGCATTCATTTTTACCTTCACAGGACAAACATGGTTTCTTCTGAACATCTGGAAATGACAAATTCATTCTACATTGAAGTTACCCTTCAAGATACATGCAGAAGAGCATGTGGACCTGGAAGAATTCAATTTTTAGGTAGCTTCTTTCTCCTTGCATTCTTCCTCCTCCTACATAATATTGTCTGGTGCAAGACTTGCAAACAGCATTCTGAGAAAAATTTTGAAATACTCAACAGAAACATATTACGTTCCTTGAATCTTTTGTAGTGTCACACAGAATTACATTTAGCCAAAGTGATCCTTCCCCCTGTGTCTGAGGATAGAGCCACAAGAAGATCTTTAAACAAGAAGACTGTTTTTGTGTCTGTCCTTTCTACTCACTAGAGTTTCTGCTAGCTTTCAGCATTTCTGCTGTATGCTGGGCCACATAAAAATAACGCCTAGCTTCTTCTGGATGAGATCGCCAGCTTCAAGTATTGTTAAAGAACTTTTTAAAATATTACCTTGTACTTAGACTCTCAGGAAGCAACACTTAAAGGATCTCCAGATTTTTCTGGAATGTGAGCTGTAGACATTCAGGTGCTTTATCTTTCTCTGGGGAAGCTCTTGTGCTTGGACTCAAACTTCTTCTAAGGTACAATCAGCAAAGTTCTGTAGTCTGTACAGAAGAGCAGGAAGTTCAACTTTCATTAAAAAAACCCAAACAAAACAACCCTAGGAACATTGCTCTGAATATCCTGGTATCAGACAGATAATGTGGATATGCTTCAAAAGATTTAATTTTACCCCAGTAAATCCCGAGGAACTCCTAACACCATCCCAAAATTCACAAACATACGAAGTTATCATGGTGAGGTAATCTACTTGGGAAATTAAAAACACTCGGTTACTGACAGGATTAAAGATAAATTTCATTGCTAGATGACTCTCACACTAATGATTCACACTAGGGAAGCCTGTGGAAAAGTGAAGAAAAGGTCCATCACAGTACTTTCTTCCTACTCTTCTCCCACTCTCTCCTCTACAACACATTCCATACACTACTTTACAGTTCCCAAAATACAACATGTTAGCATTAAAGAATGAAAAACGAAATCATATCTCCACCAAGGGAAACGTAGCTTTCCCTTGCATTCAAAACCTGTTGAAGTGTGTTGTTCCACTCACAGACTGCGGAACATGCTGCAAAGGACCCGTGAGGAATTTTCTGCAGTCAGACAGTAACATTTAAATGTCAACTTTGAATGCACAACAGAACAAGAATCACACTTAAAATGCTGTTATTAAACACCCAGTCAACACTTTCCCTTAAAACTTCCTAACATACACAAATGAAGTGTCAGGAAAGAACAAAATTAAAACATCCAAACCTGAGAAGGGGTGGCTGACAAGGTGGTAAAGGGATATTCCTTTTGAATTTTTCAAAGTAACCTGTCTTTTGCAATGTTATTGTACAGAAATGCTCACCAGAAAACACTGGCATCTGCCAAGTACCCCGCCAAAACATGACCAGACAAAACAAACAAAAAAAAAAAGTCATATTGATCAAAAAACCCTGATCACTTGAAAAAACCAAAACTGTTAGAAAAAGCAAGAAACAAAAGACCACAAAGACAGACTACGGCTATGTTGCAAGACAATGAAAATCTAGCTAGCCTAAACCAGGAAATATGCACGAGTTATTTCAAGGAGCAAATTTTACTAAAAACATAAGGAGGAACTGGTCACAATTTAGGGAGGTATTGTAAAGATGTTTCCTAAGGAGTTGTTTACTCTGATGTGACTCTAACCATAAAAACACAGGGTAAAAATTTATTTTAAAAATCACAAACTTTACAGCAGAAATTTTTTTAAGTTTTGCTTTTTAGCAAATACAGCAAAACAAACAAAAACTTAAAAGAAAATTAAAAAAATCTATCTACTACTGCTATCATGTTCTCCTGTGAGGGTTTTCCTTTGAAGGGAGAGTACTTATTTCCTTCATGAAAACAGTTCTTCAGGGGAAAGCCCTAGAAAATCCCACTGCAAACCTGAATTGTTTGAATGAAGTTATAATAGGTGCTTGCCCTGATAAGCTGCCATATGTTACCATCAGGCTGAAGCCAAGGTACCACCGATGGTATGCAGTACTGCCCCCAGAGAAACATCTGACTGGCTGGGAAGGCTCTTGAACACACCTGAACGCCTCACAGAGCCTCAGTTACTCCCACCTCAGATATACCCACACTGATCTTCGCTCAGACACCTCAGGATTCCCCCCAGCTACACCTGGAGTTCTTCACATTCCCCTTTTCAGCCCTTTTCTTTCATTCTTCAAAGGTTAACAAGCATTTCTAGACCCTCTATTCTGTTTCCCCTACACACATCCCTCTTTTTCTTGTACTCCAAGGCTGCTCCAGCTCAGGTCCCTGGGAATCAGTTTCCCTCATGCAAAGGGTATGACCTGAATAAGAACAATCCCCCCCTTCAGCAACCAACACGCTAATCTGCATTAATTACAGCAGAGTAAGACAACACTGATACTTCAAGACCACAACCCTCAAAATAATAAGTCTTGTCACATTAGAGCACTTCAAAGTGAAACACACCTCATAAAATCATGAATCCTTTTGCTCAGAACAGACCTTTAAGATCATTAAGCCCAACCCAGCACTGTCAGGTCACTACTAAACCGTGTCCCTCAGCACCACATCTACATGGCTTTTACATCCCTCCCAGGATGGAGATTCCAATACTTCCCTGGGCAGCCTGGGCCAGGGCTTTACAACCCTTTTTGTGAAGAAATGTTTCCTAATATCCAAGCTAAACCTCCCCAACCTCATTAACACCAACATTTTTTTTTTTCTATGAACCTTCAAAAAGGTATTTCTTTATTTTTTCCATCACTGTTTTGGCAAAACACAAGGACTGGACTGAAACGGTTTATTCACAGAACACTAGAAGACTGGGATCATTAACAGACCAAATCAGCAATTAACCTGCAAAGCAGTCTTTGTGACACAAATGCCTCCTGCTCCCCACACACACACCTTAATAGTTTCTTCAGGGGCAGAAGGGGTGAATATCTAAACTCCTCCTGCTGTAACATTACCGTGAGGTACAGAAACAGCAGGAGAGACAAAACGAATGCAGAGGCACAAGATACCACTACTAGCTTCTTCTCAGCAAGTCTGGAACACATCTTTAACAAATTCTACTTAACTTAAAAAATATTTTTTTCATCCTACCAGTCAGAACTTCAGATTTCACAAATCTGGTGCAAACAGCACCTTTAGATCTGCAGTCCCCATACAAGCTTCCAGCATTGCTTTCAGACACAAAATCTAAACAGAACCTGGAATATGATACGGCTTGGAGAGCACAAGATTGCCTGCAGCATGTTACTAATAACTTGCTGTTACTGAAAGGCCAATGAAGTTTAAGAAACACCAACACAAACATATCACCAGGCTCTAGGAACACCAGCCTGATGGTAACATAGATTTTGTCAAGCCTAGCAGAGCCAGTTGCTCCCTGAGCCAGCCACAGCACAATGTTTCATGATGAGGTTACCCATGCTGCTGGAAATGTCATCTTTCATGTATGATATAAAACCCCTTCTATAGCTACTAACAATACCCTGGCATTGTTTGCAACATGTAGGGTGTTGCTCTGGCTAACATCCAATTCCAGTAATAATGTTCTATCTACCTACAGTAACCGCAAGATGATAGTCTTCATTTTCAGCCGCAAGTGATTTTGCAGCACAGCAGCAAGCTCTTAAAGAGTTGCCATACTTGCCTGCAAATCCTGCATTTCACTGTGCATTTGTCTGTCTGCACACACGGACCAGGCATTTCTCTAAAACTGCAGAAACACCTTGAAATCACTGGGAATGAAGGAGCTCTTTTCATATGGCACAATTAGTCATATCAGCAGTGATAGCTATTTTGAGCAGCACCCATTAATCACTATCATTAGCAGGATTTCTGGTGTACCAGCATTCATTGTACCAAGAACAAGTCTTTTCCTATTACAGTACTACTATATAAACAAAAGCAGCAGCACAATTTCCCTCTTTTGCGTTACAAGAGGCAAGTGGCAGCACTTAAAACCACAGTCAATCCAAGGTATGAAGAGAAGTTTATTTACACCTTATAGAATGGCAAAAGTACAATTGTTTTGCTTCAAAGGAAAACTGGCCATCATTTGTATGCTAGGGAAGAAAAGGTTTTGAAATGTAATAGTGGCAAGAAGTGGGGGGGAAAAAGCAGTAAGATTGGAGACAGCAGGAGAAAAAAACAAACAAACAAAACAAAACATAAAAATAAGTTTCAAGTAGAAAAAAATTCAAGTGGATGCCTAAGAACTGGAAGAAACCTAGACGTCTGAAACATTTGTAGCAGATATTTTCACTTTACTTTCTGTAAAGGATTGTTCACCTGCTAATTGAATTCCAGAGTTTCTGAAGAGAATTTAAACTAAAGAAGTATTCCCTGTATGCATTATTTCTAGTTTCCTAACACCCCTGAATAACTCCCGATTCAGAATACGAAATGCCAACAGAAGGGTTTATGCCTTACACTGACCTAGGAAGCAGTACCACAAGATGCATGAAAAGCAGGGGCTCTGTGCTGCTTCCCTCCTAGTTCCTGACACCCCAAAGGTTCCATGAAGCACCAGAAACACGCATGTTGACCTGAAACACACCTTCTTCACAACCATAAATTAAATGTTTAGAAAGTCCTTCCTCCGAGGAGGCAAAGTACAGAACAGAAAGTAAAGGAAGAAAATGAAACCTTGTGAAAGTCTTGAACTTGGAAAACTAGCAATTCTTTATAGAATGGTCCATCTTACTTTCTGTAGAATTGCTCATTAATATCCATGATGCACAAACAGCACCTGTGCAGATACCAAGACCAGCCAACATGCCTGATCCCATGGGCTGCATACCAAAACCTTCACGGGGCTGGGAGCTACATGACATATACCACATGCCTCAGAGTGGTGAGGGGAGCAACCCGCAGGAGCTTCAGCCACCCATCACCCACAGAAAACAGGTCCTCAAAAGTAGCCCAGATACTCCTTTGCGAAATAACACTGTGCTGAGAGAACGGAGATCTCAACAAACAATAGCACAAAAAAATGTGCTAAAATGCACAGCGACCTTTCCCCCCTGCCTCCAGATTTGAGACTAACCAGCAGCTACAAGACGCAGTGTAATTTGGGAACCAAGCCTCAACCTTCTGCCAGCTGTGTGCCTCCAGAATCACAGGCTGACCAACTCTGAAAAGCCAGGCAGTTTCTTGCAGCTACACAACTGACGTCTGCTACGCTTCAAGACTCCCATGCCCATAAAACCAATAATAATAATAATGGCCGATTTATACCTGTAACAAGGTTTGAAGTCTCACAAACAAACAAGAGCCTTCCCATTCTTAGCCAACCTCCACTTGACACATATGTCCTGCATCCCCTCCTCTCCATTTAAACGGTAAAACCCCTCAAGCAAGGAGAAGCAAAGGTGGACTTGTAAAGTTTTAAGCTACAGCCCGAAATGAGGAACCCTCTCCTACCTGCACTCACCACACACACAGCGTGCTACACATACGGCTAAGTATCAACACCCAGCACTGTCAGCAGCATCAGGTGCACAGTCCGTACAAGCACAGCCCACTGCAGTGGCCGCCAAGACGGAGACACTGCGCCCGGCGGGCCTTCGGGCCGGGGGGCGCGCAGAAAGCCCGCGGCAGGCACGGTGACGAGAGGAGCTTTCGGGAGGCCAACGTTACAGCCCTCCCGAGGGTCCGGTCCCACCGGCACCGCCCGGGAGGCCCGCACGGCCAGCGGGGCCGCCGACGCCGGGCCGGGCCAGGACAGAGCCGCGCCGCCCCAAGGCGAGTCCCCGCGGCAGGGTCTCGCTGCTGAGCCGGGGCAGGCTGGCGCCCCGGGCGGCCACGGGTCACTATTTAGCAGGAAGGTGCGCAGGAATTCCCGCAGGCGCAGTCCCAGCCGAAGCCGCGCTCCCCAGGCTGCCCGCACACGGGTCACGGCGGCGGGAAGGCGGGGGGGGGGGGGGGGGGGGGGGGGGGTGCGCGGCGGGGGGTGCAACGCGGAGACGGCTGCGGCCCCGCCACCGCCTCGGGCTGCGCGCCCGCACCGCGCCGAGGTCCCCCCGCCGCCATAGGGCCGGCCCGGCCCAGCGCCGCCGAGGCAGCGCGGCGACAACCCCCGGGCCGCGCCCCGGGGCACCACCGCCGCCCTCCCCTCGGCCGGGGCTCCTCGCAGGCTCCGCCGCCGCCGGCTCCTCCCAGCCCCGGTCCCTGCCGGCGCCCCGCGCTGCGTCCCAGGGGGCTCCCCCGAGCGGCCGCAGGGCGCTGGCAGCCTCGCTCCGCGCCCCGTCCCCCTCAGCGCCCGGGGAGGGAGGAGCGGCGGTAACGCCGTCCATGCCAGCCCGGTGCCTCGCACCGCCAGGGCCCCGCCGGCCGTGCTGCGAGGCTGCCGCCGGCCGCCCGCGAAGGGCGGCCGAGAACAGCCGTCGCCGAGGGCCCGGGGGAAGGCCGGTCGGCGGGAGCAGGGGCTCGGCGGCCGCGCTCACTCACCTGCCCGCGACAGCGCCCGCCGCGCGGCCAGCCCCGCTCTGTGTACTCCGGAAACGGCGGCTCCTCCACCGGGCGCCGGGGAGGGGCCGGGCGAGGGGGCGGGCGGAGCCGCGAGTGACAGCGGGAAGGGGAAGGCGGGAGAGGGCGGGTGGCTGCCGGCGGAGGGGTGAGGGAAGAGCAGGGGGCGGCGGGCGGAGGCGGGCAGTGGAGGCACCGGGGTTCCCTAGGGTGAGGGCACCGCCGAGGGCATGGGGGGTGAGGCGAGGCGGGTTGGGGGGCGGCGAGGTTGTCCTGGCGAGGGGTCGCCATGGACCGCCCGGGACGGGCCCCAGCTGCGAGGGGTGCAGGGGAATGGGGGTGAAGGACGGCCGAGCAGAAGAAAAGGGGAGAAGGGGAGAGTGAATATTTTATATGTGCTTAAAATAATGAGGTTTCTCATTCTGTTGTTCTGCGGTCAGGTGCAGCGTCCTTCCTCAGTAGAGGAATTTGTCATGGAGATGGCCAGTGGCACCTGCAAAGTACTGTGTTGCTCTTCCGTTCAGAATTGCCATCAGGAGAAGCTGCAGAATTCAACACTGCTGATAAATGGATTTATTTGGGAATTAGGTAAAATGAACAAAAATTATCTCAAATTGATCCTTTGGACATAATTGTCATAGCGCTTTAGGAATTGTTCAGAAACAGGCCTGGTCTATGATGGCTTTGCTGTGTGAGTTTAAACTGGCTTGTTATTTCTCGGGCTTAATGCAGATTTTATACAGAAATGTTTGCTATGCAATATGATTTCCATAGAAATAGTTAATCCTGTCTTTCATAGTAGAAAGAGATTGTTTTTCATTTCCAAGGCTGATTTGGAATATTACATTTTAAATGGAGCAAGCATTTAATAACGTACAGAAATGTCTGACACAAATTAGAAAATAAGGTAGCATAATAGTAGGAGAGTAGTTTAAAATTCTTGAATATATGTAAGCAAAAATGTTGTTCACATGGCTAAGCACCCGATGATCTGGCTCTAAAAAAAAAAAAACAACAAAAAAATACCGAACCCACACATTTGGACATGATACTAATAAAGTGAAAATAACAGTAATCACCACCAGTTTCAGTGCTGCTAAATCAGAAAACTCTGTGGGAAGAAGTGAAATTGTCAATTTATTGGACACCTTCTAGCCACAAGCTAGAAATAGTCCTGAAGTTGTGTCTGTGGGGAGCTGCCTAGGAGCAATCTGTGGCTTTGTTTTCTTCTCCATAACAGATGGTTGCTGGCAGACTGGGCTTCTCATCAGTGCATTCCCTCCAAACTTTTCTGATTCTTGCATGTCTACTAAGCGTGTCTCTTCCTAGTAAATTTAGTCCTCAAATTAAGATACCTGGGAAATATTTGGAAAGCATGCAAGGGAACAGAAGGCTGTCATATTGTTGGCTCCTTTGCAAGAGGGGTGTTGGAGTATTCTTTGTACTGGAAGAGTGCAATAAAAGGCTGGAGAAGGTACCCTTTTTTTATTTATTTTTTTTGTTGTCTGCTTTTAACTAAGTGGTAAATGAAACGTTGTTTTTAAAAAAGACTGATGAGGTTTTCAACAAGTTTTTCATTGGAAGGGAGTATAGGTATGAAGTGGAAAAACTGAGTGTAAAGCAAGTCGGGAGGAACAGAAGAGGAAGGAAAAGAGAAAACACTGGGATGGATTTTCCTTCCTCCCAGCCCAGATACTGAGGCTACACCTTAAAAGTAATCCAGAAAAGTCCACAAAATGGCTCCTGTTTTTAGGTTTTGTGTTTGGGGTTTCTTTAAGGAATGGAGGGATTAACACACACAAACAGGGTTACTTATATTTCCTATCCTTGGGAAGCAGGGTGGCCAGCCTGGAGCTTTTTAGCTGCAGTCAGCTCTCTAGGAGCTCAAGCGTTACTCTTGTGCTGAGGTTGTGTCACATCACCTGTGCTGGGGACTGATGTCGGAAGAAGAAAACCATCAGGAGTTATTAATGCAAACATTACCACTCACTTGAGTCTTGTTACGTGTCCAGTCTTGGCATGTCCGAAAAGAAATCTAGAATCTGTGGTGAGCTATTGATACTTCCCACCTGTGAACTGTTCTGCTCTCCAGAAACCCTTCTGCTCTCTAAGCCACATACCTTGCAGGTCTTGGTCACATGAAGAGCTTGATACAATGCTTACAGGGTCACCACAATCACCTGCCCTGATGAGTATCTGGCAAGGGCCGTTCACCAGAACTTTTCCCAAGAGTGCTAAGTGTTTTACCAACAGATCCCAAAACTACATAAGCCACGCTGACTAAAGTATACTGTATTCACAGGCAGAAATCTGTTCTGCAGACCTAGGCTTACAGTTTAATACCGTTCATGAAGCTGTTGTTTCACACTATAGGGAGGGGTCCAAATCTGCTTCGTATTTTGTTATCCTAGTGATTTAATTGTATTCAGTGGATCTGTACAGAATTTGGGTCTGTGAAATCCAACAGTGGAGTTATACACAATAAGCATATTTTTTATTTCGAGTTGCTAGATTTATTTACATATTATTACAGGTTTTTTTACAGTGCTGTATAACAACTTTTAACACATAACTTTCTAAAGATCAGACATTTAATTTGAAATTTTTTACAGATGAAGTTTATAGATTAAGAGCATAAAGGCACAGAAGACTGTAAGAAATCCTAGCCTTAAAGCTAATACGTCTTAACCAGATGGTGAGAATTTAAGACAGACTGAGAAATGAATAGGAAGTTCACACTACTTAATAAGTACAGAGTATGAAAACATTCAATTCCACAGAACTGCATAATAATCAATGCAGAATAAAGAGGAAACTCTTAAGGACTAGGAAATATGTAGTGCAGATATCTGTTGTGACATCATACATTAAAAATATTTTCCTGAATGCTTACAATGCTACATTTATTCTGAATATTCTATTTATTTTGTGAATTCCAAATACTGTGAAAGATGGTAGTATGATTAGCTATTTAGTAAACCATCATAGAATAGATATATGCAGTTATTCTTATGATTTTCCTATTGCTGTTATGTATAGTTGCAAAGTGCTTTCCAAGACCTCCATTGACTGGGAAGGGAAGGAAACCAGTGCACTGTTCAAACAAAAGCTGTAACAATGTTGTTTAGAGAAAGAGGAAACGAGCTTTGGAATGTATTATGAGTGCAGTCTGATGTCATGGGCTGTAAGAGGAAGAAATCATTAGCTCAGAAAAAAAGCAGCCCTGGCACAATAACCATGTGCAAATGTTAATAAGGATATGCGTATCAGCAAGGTGTAGGATAAGATTAGGAGGATGTTAGTAATAAAATCATTCAAGAGCGCGTTGTTTTGTTAAAGGAAAAAGCTAATTTATGAGAGGTTGTTGTTTCTGTTAATCAGATAAGAGTTATGTTTAGGAAAAGGAAATGCAGGGAAAACCAACATGATTTTGGAAAATAGACTTGATCACTGATGTCTTGTTTTATCAGCAGTGATTTTCCCTTTGTGGTTACTAATTACTGTGAAAGCTGTAGTACGTAGTATGTTGAAGTAAAGGAAGAATAGCCGTAGAGTTGCATTAGTATTTGGACTGTGCATTTGCAGTTGGAGGGTCAGAAGTAATGAAACTGCAAGTTTAGATCTAGCTATGTTATACAGTTTGTACAGTATGTCACTGTCCTCGTGGCTTGTAGCCTAACTCGCTCTTGCTGTCTGAACATTTGACAATGCAGGCATACATGTAGGCAAATAAGACTTCTAAAAATACATTTCACAAATCATCCATTCCAGCTGTCAGGGTGAGAACAGTCCTTTTGTCCTGCAGCCCTGGACAACTAAAATCCTATTTCAGACAAGTGAAATTTAGTTATTTGCTGCCTGACAGGAAAGCTGCTGACCTACGCTTTATACCCCTCAGTACATTGACCAGCCATTGTGTCCAACCTGAGGCTTAAAATGAGAATTGGCCTCTTGCCCAGCTTCTTTGTAAACACTACCAAATGGCAAAAGAAATGTGTAGTTAGAGCCCCCAGCCTGCTGTTTGGGAAAATTCTTGGCCATTGCGTCCACAGGGCAAGTCCCACTTTGGAAAAGAGTGAACGTGACTGGCTGTATATGGCCACCTAAAAATAAAAATAGGGACAATCACCTTTTCTTGTCAGACAAATCAAAGATCCGGGTCACCTTAAAAAATCCTAGGCTCCAAGCCAATGTTACTGGCTATAGGGAAAATAAATATATATATAAAAATCTCTTCATCCTACAGGGATCGGTCCATTTTTCATCGAAGTGAATGGAGGCCGTTGACTTCAATTGATGTTGGATGTGTCCCATGACCTTCTAGTTTATATATTTAGACTCCCCATACTAATCTTCTCTTCTACAGGTCTGATGTCATCACCATTATTATAAGCAGAACTTGTCACTTGATTAGCAGCAAATAACCTTTCCAAAAAGTAGCCAACAAGTAAGAATGTTTTGTAAGAGTGACATATGATCATGACTGCCTGCGGTCCATTTTTGTTTACAGGCAGAGGAAGAATTTCAGATATTTCTAAGGTCAGTGTCCCTAGTCCAGAGATGAAGGAGAAGACATGTTTTTTTTAAATTGCTCTTCTGCTTAAAAAACTGTCTTCCAGTTGTGCTGAAATGGTCGCCTGTTGCGACCAGCTAGATGGGCACAGGAATGGAGTACTCCCAACCGCATGCACGAAATGGTCATCGGCATTTCATATTTTTGCTTTAGGAAGTCACCTGCTTAAATATATGTATGATTTTTTTATTTTTTTTTACCGTCTGGTGATTCAGATGTCTGGGATCTCATTTTGCTTGTTTTCTTGAAAACTTTCACAAAAAGGAATCAGCTTGCAAAACCACAAAAATGTACTTCTCGGCCAGCTGTGGTAAAATAGTTTGCATGGCCATCTAAGTACTGGAGAAGTTTTTATACTTAAAAAAATTATTCTGATGAGTAGCAAATAATGATGAATTCATTATTAGTTAGCCATTAGCCGTTGGCTTAGAACTACTTGAAGTACGCAGCAGATGTGGAGGGATCGAGAGAATACTTGTGAAGCACTAAGAACTGGTTTTGACATTTTGTAATACTAGATCTTAGAAGGCTTTTATAAAACAGATTTGCTGTAAATGTGTGAATGAGAACTAGACTTTTTGATTTTTAACTTAAAAATGAATATGGGATTTCAGTGTATTTCATTGTAAGGTTGTGACTAAGAGTACAATGTAATTCTCTGTAATTGCCCAGCTTCTTTTAATAGGGTATTTAGGGCTTCTAATATGATAGAGTCTAAAGACTATTTAAGAAGTGAAGCAAAATTTAGAATTAATTCCAGAACATTTATAAACAAATATAGAAAAATAGTATCTCTTCTACTCAACATTTGAAATTAAGGCTACCTGTCAATTATGGTTTGTTTGACCTTGTAAAACTGGTTGCAATAAGGTGTTATGTATGTTTCAGATAACAGAATTCGACTTTCTGAGTGTCTTCTATTGGACATGTCATTCTTATTTTGATACTCTATACTAAACATGTTACCATATGAATGGTGAATTTTAGATTAGTTATTCTAACATGTTTATAGACAGAAAATGATGTATGTTTACAAGTATATATAAAAATAGTTGAATTTCTCTAGAAAGAAGCCTAAATGGTAGTCTTAAAGAAGTTTCATGTGGTAGTTCCTGCAACACAGGACTGTTGCAGGGGGACTGAACAGCGGACCAAATGCTATTGCATTGCCTGAGTTTCTGTTAGGGCACTGTAACAAAGGCAACTCAATTTCAGCTGCCTTACTGGTACTGCTATTACCTTTTGCCTATACAGATTACTCTGTATTGTGGAAAACTGACAAATAAGAAGTAATTTTGTAATGGAGAACATGGAATTATGAAAGTCAGTTGAACAGAAGGGTAACAGAAATATGCAAACCAATATCTCCTGGGTGATACTTTGCTAAATTACTGGATAATATACATAAAAATTTAGTAGATAAAGCTGTGATCTGATGCAGGCATGACATGTGAATGAACTAGTTTTTTCTCTGGAGTTTCCTCATTAATTACAGAAATACTCAAAGGCCTCAACTGGGATTGGGATTTAAGTAATCCACTTACAGGGAGGCATTTCTCAGGAACAACAAAATATGAGACTGACAAAGCTTCTTTCAGAAACTACTCTTGCTAAACCCCTCAAAACAGAGCGTCTTTTGCGTGTCCTGTCCAAGCCAGTCCAGGTCTCCTGGTGACATCATGAAATGTGAGATGCCTATGAGCTAGTCTTTGGCCACGACAGAGCTTTGGCCACCTGTCTGTCCTGTGCTTGAGAAGATATTCGGGATGTTGACAGAGAAGAGCGGGACTTACCTACTAAAACTTGGCAACCCTATCTCGTCTGTTTTCCAAGGGACCAGTGCAGCTAGCAGTGCTTGGTTGGCTGAGTACCATTTTCCTCTGGCTCCAACAGGAAAGCCAATGTAGCTGACCTCAGTGGCAGATTTCAAGTTCTTGATTTGTTTAGTCAGCTTCTAGTGCATTCGTATTTTCTCAGTAACTGCTGCCAAGAGTGTATTTGGTTTGCTTGCATTGTGGTCCACCATCTGGACCTGGTTCTCCTTGATAAATTTGACATCAGGTTTGAGCAGCTCACTCTCCTCATCATTAAGCTAACAGGGCCCAGTGACTTTTTTGTTTGCTCGCTTTTTAAACTTTCTGAGACAAAATAGTAGACAACTGACTCTGTTATTGGATGCAAATATTGCACATATGGACATATGCCAAGGATGCAAGATCAGGTCTCACAATGTTTATCATTCACTCTACTGTTTGCTTCTTCACAGCCCAGAAACTCCCCAGTTGGCTATTCATTTGCTTGAAGTTTAAGGGCTACCAGAAGTTACTTCTCCGGCATCCCACAACAATTTTAGATCCTTCACCATCTTCCAAATGCCCCTGCCCATTTAAGGCAGATAGATGCCCTTTATGTCTGAGTGGGATAGTTAAAGTTGGTCTCTGCATCCCCTGTCCTAATTTCTATGTCCTCCTTGATTCAAGAAGCACATGCAAACCTCTCTACTTTTGGCTCCAAAGGTCCTGATTCATCTGTCATTAATACAAATTGTGTGTAGTTTTGTTAAAATTGAGAGTTGTGTTTCCCAGCTCTTTTGCACAGAATCTAATCAATTGCAATATTGTAAAAGGAGGTATAAAAAGCTACCAAGTCTCCATCGGACTATCAGATCACAGCTCTCACTGGTGTGAGAGGCAGGAAACAAAGTATTGGTCTCACAAGAACTGCACGTATGCAGTATTCAACTCTTCTGTGAGTTGTCGTATCTGACGGTGTGAGAGACCATGAGATAACAGCCCTGTGGTAGCAACTGACAACTGAGGTTTGAGGAGAGGGAAAATTTTCAGCTTTGTGTGTGCACTGCTAAATAATTCAAAGCAGCAGATCAACAGCACCTACAGGTGCATTTATTTTAATTTCACACTGATGAATCAAGATACAAATGTATATACTTCAGGTCCTTTCAGGCACACAACATCAAGCCAACGGTTACTAAAAGATAAAGCAGTAGGAAAGGAATCTGCAGGCCATAAAAATTCAATGCATCACTTGTTTTCTGTTGTTGGATTTTGCATATGTTAGTTTTCTTTTGGAATTTCAAGAGTTAGGGCGAGGAAATGATATGATAAAGATCTTTCAAAGTTAAGCTTTGATAGTGGTATTGAGTGTCAACACACTGTATGTAGATCTCAAGGATCTTTGTAATTCCAAGAGTTGGAAGATGAGTAGGCAATAAATAACAGGATACAGAGTATTCTCTTTTTTTCTTTTTAATGGGAGGATATTTCAGACATGTTGATATAGCTGACAAGATGTTTGGTTTAGGATAAAAGAAAAAGGAGAAGAATAGATTTGGAAATGCATAGTCATGTAGGAAATAAAAAAACTAATTAGTAAGGGAACCTATTATGAATTTATCATAATAAATTAGCTTATGCGTAGCTTCCTCTGCATAAGCTAAATATATGTTGCCTTAATATGAAATAAAAGTAATATAGAATGATAAACTCATTATTTTTGACATTTCACTAATGCTGTCTGTAATTACTTTTTATCCAGCTCAAAGGCAACCTTAAAACATGCCAAGAAACACATACGTAGATGCACAGGTACACACACATATTTGTCTTATCTTTAACTGTTACCACAGATAATGTGAGAAATATATTAATTACCTGTTTTTACAAAGATTGATATGATAAAAATACAGAGTTGATTTGTCGTATTTATCTTTGGCTTTCACCATACCAAGGGCCACAAATAGAAGAAGCTGTTTATTTAACTGCATTAGCATCGGGGCTTATAAATAGCATTCTGAGTTGTGGATACAACGCAGATCTAAATGTTTTCTCTTCTGTACAACTTTGGAGACTGTTCTGTCCTGTCATAGAGACTGTATCAGATAGTAACTATAAAAGTAATGAAAAACTGCTATTATTGTGCTCTTAGAATCATAGAATGGTAGAGGTCAGAAAGGACCTCTGGACATCATGAAGTCCAACCCCCTCCCAGAGCAGGGTGGGTTAAATTAAAATGTACAACATGCACATCTAGCCCCCAGTCTACAAATAATCTGTGGAGTTGTTGAGCTAACATGATTTGCTTCTTCCTGGAGTAACAACCCATGTGTGAGTTTGACCCCTGTGCCACCAACCAACTCCTGACTATGTGTATGCAAGGAGACTCCAATGATGATTTCAAAAAGTAGGATTTTGGGATTCGACACATTTGTCCCTGATAGGAGTTGTGGATTTCTCCTCATATGGAGGAGAATATACTGACAGTCTTCAGAAGAGTTGCTAATTTTGGCCTTCTGATTGCAAGTTCCATGCAACTTCATATTTTGCTTTGTCTCACGATTCTAGGAATGGCAGTTTCCTGAGAAAATAAAGTTCATAGTACCTCGGGACACTCAAGGGTTTTGTGCATGTAGAATTAGCAAACCAACGTAGTACATAATAAGAATGAAGTTCAATCTGTAGTGGTTTTATACCCTATGTTTTTAAGAGTGTATAATCATTTTTTCTGAAAATACATAGACAGAAATCTTTGTAAAGCTCATTTCTCCAGCTGTACAATGGTATACATGTAATTTGGGGATTTCCAGACATGACTACAGTAGCAGTAACAGAAGATATTTAAAGTTTGTTAGCTTTGATCATGTTTTTTCTCAATAATTTTAAAAGTCAGGGTGCTGATCTTGCAGTGAGATCCATTTACATATAGATTTCATTGGAGGCCCAGGACCTGCACTTGATATGATACCACTCTGTGTCTAATTACACTCCCATTTTACATAAAATAAATGTAACCATTTGTTTCAAGGTCAGCAATTTATGAGTTAGGAATAATATTTGTAAACAGCCTAAAAATCCAATTCAATAGGAATTTGAAATCTCAAAAATGCAAAGTTTTCCCTTGGCAAAATTGTATGATAGCATGAAGGATGAGGTACAAAGTTCTATCTGTAATTTTAGCCTGCAATTATTTGCACTGTAGTCGTTTGTGTCCTCTCTTCCTCTCTCTGACCATATCCTTTTAAATTCAAGGAGTCTGAAAATGCACACAAGCAAAAAATGCAGGCAGGTATTTTAAACAGAATCTATAAAAAACAACATTAACATGTAGATCTTTTTGAAAAGGTTCAGTCTACAGAACTGGGATTTTAAAGAGAGATACTGGCAAAAAAATCCAGCTCGTCTGATATGTACAGGAAAAAACCTCCACCCGAAGGGTAGACATCTTCTAAAACAAAATCTACATTACCAGAGAAATTCCTTGAACTGAAACAAGCTTCAAGATGGGCTGATTTCTTAAAATATTAATAGTAAGTTTTGATGAGACATTCTCATTATGCGTCCACTGATGCAAACGCATTTGATTTCAATGATAATAAATCTCGAGACATTACGTTTATAAATGAATATCAAAGGATTGTTTCTGGGGTTTTTTTAAGACCCCAAGATTTGTTTGGCACGTAGCTGAACAATCATTTATCTTTGCTGACAGCCTGGTTTACGTTACTAGACTATGCGCTCCTGTACACCAAATGGCATTGCCCAATTGGGTTTTATTTTTAGGCTGCTTTGTAGCAGATGCAGACTGGCACGTCACTGCTTACTCCAGTGATGTGTGTTACATTCCCAGCAGGAGCCCCACTGAGAGGGGAGGAAGGAAACTAGTCACAGAAATTACAGCAGTGCAACGCACAACTCTGAAAACTCTGCTTTAGTGGGTCAGCTGCCAAGAATTAGATGTGGATGGTACTTTAAAGCTGTCTTTGCTTCCCATTAGGGACTTGACTTACAATCAGAAAATCATGCACAGGGAATTTGCCAGAACTTTGAATTAATATGCACATGACCCAAACAGTTAAAGCCCCCTCCTATTTGATACTGCAAACTGCTAATCCTCAGATGTGTATGCTGTTCCCTGCAGCAGTCATGAATGCTGAAAGTAGTAAGCATATTTTAAGGAGTATGTTCTGAGAGCTTGGTTCTGCTGCTTTTAAGATGAGCAGCAATCTTTGTGTTAAACTTAACAGGAATAGATCAGACCCTATGACTGCAAAAAATGAATTTTTTATAAACCAAAGTAACTTAAATGTCTGTATTAACCACTGCCATTGTAAAAAGTGATTTTATCTGGAAATACGTAGCGTTTTCTCTAAATAAAGACCTTTGCTGTCTATTGTACAGTATATCTGCAAAATAAGTACAATGTGTAATATTTATATAATTATCATTACACATAATTACAATAATTAATATGTCATTAATGCTAATACAAAGTATAATAAATATAACAATTACCTGGAAAAGTAATAGTTATGGGATCTGACATAATTCCACTAACATCAAAATGAATTTCCCATTGTTGTCAGTGGAACCATATTTACCTAACTGATTGGCTCACCTTATAAAAACAAAGAGAACAATGATGTTTGGATCACAGACCTGCAAACCAAGCTTGCACAGTGATTTCCTCTGTGAACTTGGCAAGTGCTTTTACTGTGAATGTAGTCAAAAGTATACATAATTTAACAACT
The DNA here is from genome assembly GCA_025345505.1 of Todiramphus chloris collaris. Classification (NCBI taxonomy): domain Eukaryota; kingdom Metazoa; phylum Chordata; class Aves; order Coraciiformes; family Alcedinidae; genus Todiramphus; species Todiramphus chloris. The sequence goes on along the minus strand of JANVCC010000037.1, from coordinate 13,070,899 downwards.
TTGCTATCTTCTACATGAACAAAAAAAAAAGGCTTGTTTTCTTTTTAGATGAGTAGTTCTCCTGATGGTTTGTCTTATTAGTGTGACAGCAGTAATGCAGTTTTGCATGCCGTTCCATCATTAGCAGAATTATTAATTGTGCTTCCTGAATTTCTATTAATTTTCATATTAAAGACAGCAATAGTAACTTTTAATATTAAATGGACCAGGGTGACAACTAGAAAATTGATCTTTATTGAAAATGTAAACTGAATATAATATAAAAATCAGAGGAGCACCACTGATGTTCTTTCAGTCACCTTTCAGAGTAAAAATCTCATTTCAGCTTCTCTGCTTGTAAAGGGAAAGAAATATGTAATGTCTAAAAATACATCAGAAGGAGTTTACCAATTTACCTGTCAGAATTGATTACACCAAAAAAGCAGGAAAAGCTTGCCGCATACAGTTGGCTTCCCAGAATACACAAAAAGATTACGCGTGCTCAGAGCTGCATGTGTGTGGCCACTGGAGCCTGGGTGATTGCAGGCCATCCTCAGAGCATCTCTCTGATCGAGCAGAAACCCCGGCTGCTTTTGAAAGGGGCAGTCCCACCACACCCTCAGCCTCAGCCTTCGCTGTTGCTTGTGCTGTACAGGCCATGACTTTCCTGGTGCTGTGTGCTAAGCCACTTGATGAGGCTTGAATAACACTCTTCTGCTGTGTATTACCGTTTTTGCCAGAGGTCTCTTGGAAAAGAGAAAGATTTTTGCATGGACTCTAAAGTGGACCCCAAGTAAGCAGTGTGATGCTCTGTAGTGTCATCTACAGTTTGAAAAGCACTGTTGCGCGGGATGTGATTTTATTGCCATGGAAGTCATTGGTGTCTCAACATTTTCAGTTGTTTCTATATTAATGTTTATGGCACAATTGCCAGTTGACCATGATATTTTAGCCTCAAGTCATACGTGTACATCTGAAGTGATTTTGAACTATTCAACTAAGTGTTCTTGACCACCATTAAACGCTCTGATTTCTGTAGCAGTGGACATTATTGAAAATCCATAGTTCTTTGCTTATTCACAAGAATACCCTTCCTTTCTGCACTATTTGTTATAACATAATGGTAAATTATAAATTAATTTCCTGCCTTGTTAAAATCTATTCTGTATAGAGGACTTGTACCCAGGATGAATGTATTTCTATGCTACCAACACAGATTTATATCTGTTAGCTATTAATTGTTTCACATAACAAAAAATAGCAGTCTTTGTTAGAACCAAGACATTTTAGAGGCCCTGTGGCTTGGTAGCTTTAGCAAAACAATAGTTAACTGAAGAGGAGGTACTTTTCTGTGTGAATAGAAATGATATAGTGTCACAATTTCTAAATTCAGGAAACACATCTTCTAAAAAGAACTCTTAACTATGCACCTCTCTCAAATGTAGGATTCTGCTGTGGGGTGTGGCTCCCATGATCGTATAAACAGTAGTACCTGTGCTCCTCTCAAAAGAAATGCATAGTTTAACTGCACATACATCTTGGAGGAGACAAGAGACCCAAATATAACAAAAAGGAAATTGCTTTCATCTTACAGAGCCTGATTAAAGCTTTAGGCATAGAGCTTTTTAAATGACAAATGCTCAATGAAATAATATTATGTCTTCGTACTCCAGAGCACTATTAATCTGAGGTTTCAGGACTTTAAGAAATGTTAATTAACTAGTTACCATTCATGTAAAGTGCTAGCATTACAGTCATTTGTGGGCTAATAACTGAAGCGTGGAAATATTAGGTTCTTCAGAAAGGATGAAGTTGGGGTTCTCTTCCATGTGTATTCCCTATCAGGTATGTACAGATGTTAACTGTTTAAGCAGTAGTGATCTTCATGGATCTTCCATCAAGTTAGCCCAAAAGGAGCAGGAACAATTCTGGGAGAGACTGCAAACAACATCAGTCATGCCCAAAGCAGGATGTTAATGCAGCCTGGAGCTTTCTTTGCGTGGGACACATGGCAGCCCAAATACGACAGCTGAGAAGCTAGGCAGTGTTCTTGGGAATTTGAAGCAGTTGTATACTCAGGGAAAGAACAGAGACACTGTTGGCTGCTCTGCAGGAAGGTGAAGGTTTGCATCACTTAGGTTTTTTTATTCCGCCCCCCAAAGAAAGCTGCCTGCTAGGTAACTAGGGTAAAGTGCAAATTAGGAAGCCACTGTTAGATCTATTGAAATGCATCTCTGCACAGGCTTGCTCAAATGCTTGTGATTTCAGTATAACTAAAGAATATGATCATTGTCGAATAGAACTGACAACATAAATTTTGTGCAGTGTATAGGACTTGTTCAGCTAATATACATTTAACCTAATGTCTTGTTTCAAACAAAAGCCACCAGCAGATAATTTGGAGGAAGATGTAAAAGACCCATAGGTAATGAATAATCTGATGTTCAAAGTCTACCTATTCTGTAATATTCTGTAATTTTTATGGTTTTTTTTTTATTTTTAATCACATGCCTTTCAGGCCTCATTCATTTTAAGGGTAAAAGCCAAACATCTTTCAGCTTGCCCTTTCCCTGGTACAGGCCATTCTTCCCATCCTTTCAGTTTCATCTAGTTCTGCAATGTGCTTTACTGAGATCTTTGCCAGCCCCGTATCATTACACTTTCTTCCAGATGCAGATACCAGTATTGATTTCTCTGACATTCTCCAACTTACCACTTTTCTTATGCATCTCAGTATTTTGTTTACTTGTTTGAACCACAACTAAACATGACCTCAGTCGGTTTTCTAAGCTGATACACTTTTTTAGAATACGGTGAATAACATAACTCCTCTTCTTACCTTCCCTAGCACAATACTTTGTAGTTACCAAAATTGAGTTTTGTTTGCCTTCAGTCTCCTCACGTGATGTTGTCTAATTGAGGTTTTTGAAGTTCTTTCTAGTCCTCTCTAACCTTAATCTAAATAACCTGTCATCTACAGATTTTGATGCTCTTTTTCCAGATGTTTGCTTTCTTTACAGATCAGTAATAAATATTTGAAATCCCAGGGAATATTTATTTTACTTAGTAAAATTGTCAATATCATTCTAACATCAAAAGCTCTAGTTTGACAATTTTTTGTGTCTCTGAGAAAGTTGGCCCATTTCCTACCTTTGTTTTAAACTCTTATTGCCATTAACCATTTTGAAATGCCAAGTAATTAAAATACAGTGGCTTGATGCTCATTTATACTCTGGTCCCTTCTCTCATAGATGAATAGCTTAAGAAACTTTGAGAAAATATCTCTGTTACGGACCATGCCTCTGACGTGACTGGAATTTTTTTCACACGATAATACAATTTTTGTTCTTAGGATGCCTGTGTTAGGGGGTTGTGGCCCACGTAAGTATTTCCTTACTAAGAGGAGAAAGATGCCTTATTAAAAAAAATAAAATAAAAATTTCAAACTTTAGAAACTTAAGTTTTATTTGTATTAAAAAAAGAATTTGGTGCCTTGGACAAATCACTAGTCTTTTAAGGGTAACACCTTTCAACAATAGTGCTTGTTAACAGAGCCCCCAGGGAACCTGCTGAATTTCCCCTTGCCTTCACTGGGTAGAGAGCTGGGCCCCCACTGATGGCATTCAAAGCATTGCCCCTGTGTATAATCAACAAAGCAGATGATGCGCAGATCTTTTTTGATCAGCACGGTTCTGTTTGTGTGACGTCATTCTAAGCGGGGTTCCAACCAGGTAGTGACCACGTTGCGATTCCCTGGTCGGGGCGGGGAAGTGCCCGGGCCGGATGCCCAGTGCGGTGTTGCCATCTGCCGGCTGGAGCGCTCCTTACCGTGCGCCGCTTCCACAGCCCGCCTTGCCTTGGCAGGGCAGCCGCCGAGCTCGGCCGCACTGCTGGGGACCTGGCCGGGCAGCACGGGGGCCCCGGCCTCCCAGCTCTGGCCCAGGCTGTTCACACCTCCTTGCGCATCTGAAGCTACTACCCGTGGCGAAGTCTGGGAAGACCAGGCAGGTCTGTAGCGGGATTACAGAAGAATACCTCCAGCCCTCTGAGAAGGGAGTGGAACCTGCAGTATTTGTTGGTGTGAGTTTTAAAACCTGTAAAACCTGCAACAGATAAAAAGCATATTCAAAACACAGTTCTGCTTTCTAGCCAAGAAGTGTTTGCATACCATGAAACTAATCAATAGCAATACTTTTTAGTCCAAAAGATATGGCATGAGACCTGGAATCAGGAGTGTAGAGTTCCAGTTCCAACGACTCATTAGAAAACCTTCAGAGCACCATGTAGAGGTCTGCTTTTTCAGTGCTGCCAAGCTGAGATGCTCTGCAGCAAGTTTTGGGAGTGCCAAGTGAATTCAAGATCTGACACTTCTGCACAAAATCCATCAATATCCATGCTTCTTAAACATGCACCTTCCAAATTTTTGTTTTAATCTAATGAATCAAAAGTCCTTATGAGGACTATATCAACCATACAATTACTACAACCAAACAATTACTACAGACAGAAATTAATTCCAATAGACAAGGGATAAAGCATAGGAAGAATTAGCAGAGGGAGCCTTAAACCAGGTAATCGCCACCTGTGATTGCTGTCTGGACAGGCTTAAAAACTATTCTGAAAAGATAAGCCCAGGAACAAATACACAGGGTGGAGAAAACTCATTAATATAATGGAAGCATTGACTTTACAATGCATTGACATTTTTTACGCACATACTACGCTGTGGTCCAACAGAGATGGGTAACTGCTGCTCTCGGTTCTGTAGAAGACCTGTATTACTTCCCCCCTTGCAAGTTTCCTCCACTGTTGCAGATGCCACGTACTCTTCCTCTCAAACTGCTTAACTGATGTACCTAGCAAAGTTAAATTCAGAGCAATTTCTTCCTGTCTACCCTTAGCATGAATTTCCTCTCTCTGGGACAAATCTGAAGCAGAGTTTGTATCTATCAAAGTCTGAGTAAAAAGATTATCTCTCTTTGCAAGCTATCCCATTCTTGAAGATTGAGGGCACTTAAATTTATTAGAAATATTTCAAATTGCAGGTATAGATCAGTTCAGGTATTTCAGAATTAGTACACTGACAGTCAGTCATGACCTCAGGTGACTATGTCCTTTTTTTCCCTGAAGCCTGGCCCAATTTCACAAAAAGTGTGTTTCTTTGCTCATCTGTGACCTACGCCTGCTGTACCCAATTCACTGTAGTGAGTGTGCATTCAGGTTTCTCCTGCTGCTTAAACCAAAAGCTGATGGCTGTGAAGCATTGTCCAGATCTGGCTCCTTTTATGTATTTGAAATGTTGGACTATATTTGAAAGTGTAGTTCTTACTATCAGTCCTCAGAAGAATCTACTACTTTCTCTGTGGCCACTCAAGTATTTTGTTTTATTACTGGAAAACAAAAGCAGGATTCAAGAATGTAGTTTTGTTTGATTTCGTATAATAAAATAAGTTAGTACAATGGACTTAATAGAGGTGGAATTATATCTGAAAACTTTTATCATGACAGAAAATTTCAATTAGGGGAAATTAGCCACTTGGCTCTTTCTGATAAATTAATCATAGAGATTATCTATTAAACGTGTCACTTAACCTTTCTGGTTTAAGTGCCCAAGGCAGTAGTATTTAGGCTCTCCACATTCATTTGTAAATATTAATTTCTATGTAGCTGTCTTCCAAAATGGAATTTTCACTTGTCTTTTTTATAAGTAGGTCATTGTGCAGCTGTTGGTAATAGAGGCTGGCATTTGTAAAATTGTAAATCCACCGTTGTACCCTATCGGTCACAAAGCTGGCCTCCATCAATTACAGAACATCCTTTGCTGAAATGCCCTTCCTGAGCCCGAAGGGGTGCCATCCCTCGCTATGATAGCCTTTGGCCTTTTTGGAATGGGAATGTGTTCCAGACAGCTATTTTGCAAGAGTCAGAGCACCTCCATGTTCACGCTGTCTTCCATTAGCTTTAAGGTTTTGCCTTGACTCTACATTATCGCTTCCATCTACATTAGAGCTGCCTTAATCTTGAGGGAAATTGGTATGACAGCTATCAGCTGTCAGAGAAGCAGCTGTCTCAACGGCTGCACCTCCCAGGTCCAAATCCTCCTTCTACCCTCTACAATGAAATCAATTGGTCTTTTCAGTGTAGACAAGGCCTTACTGTCCCTGTAGTGGTCAGCTGCTGCTGCACAGCTATAGAGAGACAAGCAATTCCTGGAACAGCTACAGACCTTATCCTGTGGTCTTTAAAGATTAGAATTAGGACCTTGGCCTGGATAACTTTCTCATATGTCATAAAATTTGCATAGTCTGCTGCAGGGGTGGTTTGAACTCTAGAACTCTCTAACGTGTGTATGCCCTGGATCCCAGCCAAAAAAGAGAGGAAATAAAAAAGTGCTGGCACCAAAGGAGAGGGTCTAAGAAAAGAAAATATGAATGGCAGATAGTTTATAAACTTTAAGGTTAACGAGATAGAACAAATTAAAAATCTTCAAAGAAAGTAAATGGAATTTACATTATGTGAGCAGCAAACGCATTAGTTATGGGTAACAAAATCAGCATTTTATAAAAAATGGGCAGCAAGGCAGTGATGTTGAAGAGTTTGTCTGTATTGTGAACTACAAGTAATACTTTATTACCTTATTGACTACCTGAGCCTATATGTTCTTGCAGATACAATTAGGTACAAGAATACTACTTGTAGATGTGTGATTTGAAGCCAAAAAAATACCACTGACTTTGGGTCCAGGTCGGAGAAACTTGAAGTTCTTAACGGTTAAGACCTTTAAGACAATTCAAATAGTGCAAGGACTATGATTAAAAAAAAAAAAAGATGGGGAAGGGGAATTAAAATTGGAGAGAGCTGTGTTGCAACTTGAACTGAGGTACAGTTGGGCAGTTGTGTTATGTAAGGACATGGGATTCAAATTTCATATGAAAAGAACAATTAGAAGATTCACATACAAGATTTTGGTTTGCAGCAAGGAAAAGATGCTGATTCTAGTGCTTAAGACTTGGGTTGTGATTTTAGTCATCTGAGTCAAGTTCATGCTCTGTGACTCTGATTTGGGCCCAGATCCATAAAGGGGCTTAGGCACTTAAAATATGACTTCACTGGGATTTATTCACCTAAGCCGCCAAGTGCAATCTCTGGAATTTGACATACTCCTTTATACACCCGTGGTTAAGCAACATTGTGCTTTATGCCCAGAACGGCCTTTGTATCCCCTGAAGAACAGAGCAGCTGCTGCCCGCCTGCCCTGACCTGCCCTGCCCTGCCCTGCCCTGCCTTCAGTGCCCCCGCCCGGGAGCGGCCCTGGCAGCACAGGCCGCCAGCCCCACGCCGCAGCTCAGGCGCGTAAGCTCCTTATGTAACGGCCGGGGGAAGCCAAGGTTCTAGGAGCGCAACCGACGTGTCGCGCAGGGGCCAGCTGAAGCAGCGGGCAGATGGTGCTGGCAAAAAGCACAAGAAGAGGGCACCCCTCGGGGGAGATTCAGGGCCTAGTGCGGGTTTCAGGGTGGCGTTCATGCCCGGCCGGAGTTCAGAGCCGCAGCCCCGTCCTGAGGCCTGCTGCTGGCACCTCGGGGTGAGCGGTGCTGCCCTGCCCGCGTTCCACTCTCCCCCTGCCACCGCACCCCTCAGCTGGGCTGCGCCATGCGGGACCAGGCCGCGGGGAAATAATCCCGAGCACAGACGGTATTTTTAGCATGGTTAACTTCCGCTGCGGCTACACCACCGGCCCCGACCCTGCAGCGGCGGTTGCCCGCGGGCGGCAGGGCGGCTGGCGAGGCAGGGCCCTTCGCACCGCTGCGCCAGCTCCCGCCGGTCCCCTGCACCCGCCGCGTCCCACAGGTGCCCCGTGACGGAAAAAGGGCTCCTCCCTCGACGCAGGACTTGCAACCCGGTACGCTGGGCAGCGCCGGGGACCGGCGACCCCTCCGCACCCCGCGCGGCGCCCACCCCTCGCGAACGCTGCGGACACCAACGGGATCGGGCGGACAGCGACAGACGCCGCCGCCTCCCGCCCGCAGCGATCCGCAGGCGGACTGGCCGCTCCGCCCTCCCGCCCTCTCTCCCTCCCCGCTGGCGCGGAAGAGAGGGAATCCCACCGCCCGCCGGGGCGGCCCGCGAACGAGAAGGGGGCCGGGGCCGGGGCGGGGCCGAGCCGGCGGCAGGAGGCCCAGCTCCCCGCTATAAAAAGGGAGGCGGCAGCAGTTGTGTGTGCTGTGCTCGTGTCCGTGAGCCATCTCTCTGCGCTTCAGCCTTTCCTGGCCGGTAACATGGCGCTCTCTGGCGACCCCCATTTTAAGAAGCTGGTGGAGTGGCACAAGGCGAATTCCCCTAAGCTCGTCCTACGGCAGATGTTCGAGGCCGACAAGGACCGCTTCCAGAAGTTCAGGTGAGGCTGGGCGGCTCCCGCCCGCCCTCCCCCGCGGCTGAGTGGGGCAGCAGCCGCCCTTGCTTTCCCCAGCGACCGCCGTGGCCCGCCGGGCCCTCGGGCTGCCGGCACGCCGGGCACTTCCGTGTGTGAGGCCCGGGGCTGTGCAGGGCTCGCTCCCTGCTTCTCTTACTCCCTCAGGTGGGCGCTGCCGGAGAGCCGGGGCCTCGCCGGGGGCGGGAGCGATGCGCCTTCCCGGCTGAGCCCCAGCGAGGGCCGCGTTTTCCGCGGAGCCGGTGGAGTTCCGCGTAGCTCCGCTCCCGTGCGGCCCCGGGAGGGGAACGCGCCCGGCGGGACAGCGGGAGCACTGCGCACGTACGTGCTTGCTGTGCTCGCCGCCTCGCCCCCCGGCGTGCGGTGGGAGGAGGGACGAGGCAGAGCGGCTGGAGCCGCGCCGGCCAGTTGGAGGTCGCTGGCAGGCCGGGCACACGCACCCGGGGCCTGCATCTCCCTGCCGGGAGCCTAGCGTGGGCGGGCGGGAGCCCCGCCGCGCCGCGGGGGGCAGTGCGGGGCCGGGGGCCGCTCCGCGGCAGCCCCCGAGGGAGGGCGGCCCTGCCCGCTTGTCCTTGACTCATCCTTGCGGCAGGGTACGTGCCGGGAAGCACAGCACTGGGTTGCGGCTCGCACAGCGGCATTGTGGGTCCTTCGTTTCTCAGTCTCGCACCCGTGTGCTTAGTCATGATAAGCTCCACGGTAAAATCGGGAGGAGCGGTCCATCCGTGTGCCCCTACCTGTCAGGAGTACGGCTGTGCCTGCCCCTGCCCTGAGGTGGGGTTGGGGGGGGGGCTCTTCCTTGCCTCATGCTGGCCACGTTATAGAAAATGCATTGCAACATGATTTTGCTAGAGGAGGAAGTAAGAGGTGGAAGCAGTATGATAATATTCGGTGGCTTCATCCTGTAAAGTGGGACTTGTGTTCTGTGCACTGGAGACTGTGCTGAGAAATCATGCTTGTGGTTACATTGGTGGGCTATGCTAGCAATCTGAAAGTTTAGTACTGTGCAGATGCATCCCTGACTTGAATTTTCAAGTGAGCCTGGGAATATAGATACAGTGAGCTTTTGCTCTCGAGTGGCGAGATAAGACTTGTTGCATGTATTGAGCTTTTCATTATCATCTTAAGTAAGGTGACTTTTCTTTCCTTTTGAGCTCATTAGATACTTCTTAAATTGTAATTTAACTTTGCATATGAGGTTCTGAGTATCAGTATATGAGAGTTAAAATGTCATTTGCATTGATGGAGTAGGTATGCTAAATTTCTGGAGTATTGACCTCATCTGGCTCTTCTAACACTTTTTTTATGTTCTTAAAGATCTTTATTAATATTGTCTTGCACACATCTACTAGCCCTTCTAGAACAGAACTAGTTTTGGTTACGAATTTTCCTTAACTCCAGTGTATCCCACAAGACTGGATTAGGTAACATACTTGGAACAAAAGGAAGCTGAAGCAAACTAGCTAAATGAACCAAAAGATATAATCACGAAGTTTCTTAAATGGTTCCTTCCTCAATGTCTTAAACAAGTCCTCATATTGAGGATAACACTGCATCTTAATCTCTTTGTCTGTCATTTTAATATTATTCAAGCTATTTTAACCATAAAATACACTCTCAATCTCAAGTAGTCTGTTAATTGCCCTTGGGAATGTATAATAGACTTTGAGTTTTAGACTGCCACTGTTTTCAATTAACCAAGGAGAAGATACTTAACAACAGTTGTTTCAGGCACAGATTTCTACCTCTAACATGCTGTCTCCATGCTGAAAGCAGTCAGTATGTCTCCTAGAATGCTTTCCAGATTTTTTGTGAAATCTTCTTTACCAGGGTTGTCTGTTCCAAATGGTTGCCTGACTTTGTGTCCTTCTGTGGTCCCCATAAGGATACAAAGTAGTTCAAGTGTTGTAACTTTAATTTATCTTAAACCTTTAATGATTTCAGACCTGTTTTGATAAGCCAACACATTCTAGACTTCCAGGGAACTTTCTCATAGCAAAATACAATTGCAGAAGTGATAGACGGCGTTATTTTGATGGATCCACTTGTATACCCCTCTGTGATTGCCACTTTGAGCCAGAGTTAACATCTGTTGCAAGCATTAGCAGTCTGGAGTTTAGGTCATCTCTAGTTGTACCTCTCTCCTCATGTAAAATTAATTTTTGAGTATGTAAAGTTAATTTTGCTAGTTACTATCATAAAATCATTGTGAATCTGTCTTGTGTTAGAAGGAAAAGAGCAACTTAAGCCCATATGAAAGTGCTTCCTCATACTGGTTCTGGAGAAATTTCAGAGTTGTGTGACTACTTTTTAATCTGAATATTTTATTTCTGAGCACAAGTATCTATTATAAGAATCTTACACTCACTAAACATGTCTTAAACAATATAGATGAAAGATACATTCTTCCTTTTTATCCTTTTTTTTCTTAGAATTTTATATTCCGTTTTCCTGATTTGGAATGTAGTTGTGCCAGTAGGGTACACCTTCGGCTTTTTTTGCACCTGAATGTAAGGTCTGGTAGGAACAAGTGGTCTTAACAACGTGGGCTGTTCATCGGAAACACTAGTAGTTTTGAAGGGTTTAGAACTGATATGGTGCAGCCATTGTACAGCTCAGCAGATAATAGACACCTGGATGTTGTTTAAGAGGCTCTTGATGCCAAGAGCTAGTGCAAGGTATAGAGCATTAGTATTACACTCTGGTAGTTGCCTCATCCATTATGAAGGATGAGAGAGAGAGCTTCACATCTAAATTGAAACATACCACCAGGGAATCCGTCGTAATTATGGCTTTAGGGGTCGTGTACAAATTTACTTGTGTTTAGATGGGCAGTAAAATCTTTCAGAGATGCTGCAGGTGACCTTCGAAGGGCTGCATCACTGAAGTGTGGATGTGGTTTACGTGACAGGACTCTTGTTCCACCTAAGCACCGCTTCTGTTAGCTGGTGCACTGCAGAAGGGGTAGTATAGCAAAAGGCAACTGAGCTGCAGGGTTTGGAGCTTGTGCTTAAGTAGAATAGATCTCTCAGCTTAAGGGTTTAAGATGAGGTTACACTGCATGTTGTGTTCCACCTTGTTAGGGGGAAGCTAGATCTGGTAGCCATTGCTCGATTAATTTTTCTGCATGCGATGTCTTGGGATGCCAGCTTTTTGCAGGTTCTTAAAGGAGTAGTCATTTGAATATAGTCAGAATGTAATGGAATACTTTGTCTTCTCGGTCTAGTAAGATTGATTTTTATTCCTGTAAGCAGAAAAAAAAGACAATTAATTGTAGAAGTAAAGCATATGTCAGGTAAATATGAAGAAAATGTAAGGATTTCATGTTCCTGGAGTAGAACACTATCTTTCTATATTAGAACTCAAAATCCTCATCTACAGTTTAAATATTGAAACTGAAGTATTAGTATACTAATGGCCTTGCTGTGTCATTAGTAGAATGTATTCAAATCCAAGACCTTCCTTCTAAATAAGTTGCACCTTTTTTATTCTTCTGTACTGTATGTGAATACATGGTAGATTTGTCAGGTGAGACATAACAGTCCTTCCCTTAATGAGGATATTCCAGGTATCCTTGTGGTGGTTGGTCAGGGTTTCAGGATTACTGTTTGCAGCCCACTGAAGAGACAGGTCATTAATAGTACTGATGCTGTTTTCCCGTTCTTGCCTATGAAAGAAACACTCTGACTGTGCCTGAAGGCACCTTTCTTTTCTTATTTATTGTCTCTAGTATTTTAAGACCAGAAAAAGGCCGTGTTACTCCCATTTTTCCTGAAGTTAATGAAACTACCCAAATGTCTAGGCTTTGCTGATTATTACTGTTACTGCAAGTTCAGGTCCATTCTTCCTTTACAGAATCTTCCCTGCTCTGTTGTATTGCATCCCTTTGGAACAGCAATTATCCCGTTGTTTGTCCCTGCAAAGTCTACGGCATACATGGTCACTAAAGTAACAGTGTATATTTCTGTGCTCGAGTATTGGGGAGGAAAATGCAGGAGAGATCATGAGCATGGAAACAGGGAGAATTTAGATGCATGCAGTTTCCTGTGTCTTGTGCATGTGGAGTAAGAGTAATATATAAAAGGCCTTGTGTGCTCTTACAGAAGGACTACAGAATTACGGGACTCTGGTTCTTCAGTTTAGAGTAAATATGTGTATTTGGCTGTAAATTAATGCAAAGAAGAAATGGGTAGAAAACTTCTTTAAAGCACTAGTGGGACTGTAGAACTCGCATAAATACAAGGCTAGTAAATGCAAATAAGCTCACTTCATTTTTGTCGGACTACTATTTCTGTGTTTCATTTTGATTAAAAGTGCTGGTATTCTGGCGTGTTGTTAGGCTATAACTTTCAGATGATGATTAGTTAAATAATTTAGAGACTTTGACAATGTCAGTGAGGACAGTGAGACTACACCATGCCCAAATGGGGTTTAAGTCTGTAGTAGTTGACAGAATGTTTCGGTACATTATGTTAGATTTTCACATCAGGCTTAGTCAAGTCTCTGCATAAAAGAATGACTGTTTGTTGAAAGGACCTGTAGGAAGACTTAGATTCTTTTTTTTTTAGCAGCAAAAGAATGTGGTAAGCTTTTTACCTGTGGTGTTTCTGGCAAATGCCGGTTATAGCTAGAGAATGCCAGTAGCTCATTGAAAACAGAATGTCACTGTCCAACTGTGCATGAAATATGTTTGTTGTATTTGGACTTCAACAAACAGTAAGCGGACATTATAATTCAGCTTATGGAAAACCATGGTCTTCAAATAAAGCAATACCCTAGTATGTAACTTCACGAAACTTGTGGGGCCTCTTTACTAACTCAGTGTAATTAGAATCCCAGTTGTTTTTAATCTATAGAGGTGTTGTTATTATATTGCTAAAAATAATTTCTCTTCAGGAATGTGCAATTAACTTTTTTGACTTGACAGCTTGACTCTGAATACTGATCATGGGGATATCTTACTGGATTATTCGAAGAACCTCATTACAGAAGATGTGATGAAAATGCTGATGGAACTGGTAACTGTTAAAAATGTTGATTTGTTTTTTAATGTTAACTTACCTGCAACTGATTATACTAGCATTTTTATATACATTTAACTCTGAATTTTAGAGATTATCAAAATTAAGTTATCTGTTTACAAATCTTGGTGCTGTCCAAAGTCTTGCATTGCTCTTTAGCTCCAAGGTACAAAGCCATTTTTCTACAAGGCCATTTTTCTATCTGCAGATCTGTTTCTTGTGCTCACTGGAAAGACTTGTCTGTATAACAGGCTAGCTGGCATATGGCACTGTTATTGAGGTCTGCAGTAAAATAAGGGAGATTTTTATCAAGTATTAAGAGAAGTTCATATATTCTCTCTCTGTGATTGAAAGAATACTTCATGTGTCATAAAGTCTTAGTTTTGAGATTCATTTGCAGTTGGATGTATTTTAAGAAAGAAACTGTTGTCATTAACTTAATTTAGCATGGTGTCCATATTTACAACCCTTCCTTAACTAGTGGTTCAGCCAAAGGCTTAGACCTGATAGGACACAGATTTTAAAAAGGGAAGAACTAGCAAAAATACCTACAGCAAAATTACCTTTGCTGCTCTTCAGGTTTTTTTAATAAAACACTAAGTTGGTACAAAGAACTATGAATCCTGTAGCAGTATGATAAGATAAAACTGAGTAATTAAGAGATTAATTACATCTTGGTCATTAGCACGTGTTACTATGTAATCTCTTAAGGAAATAAGCTGCATGAAAGTACTTGTATATAAATAAGAGAATCAATTTATAAGCAAGAATCTAACAGGTTTTTATATTAATTTTTGTTTCACTGTCTTATGTGAGAAATGTTCACACTCTTTAATGTAGCTGGACCTTTGTAGTGCATGTTGATTTCCTACTATTTTTAAGAGGAATCTATTTTTACATTTCTCAGGCTAAGTCAAGGGGTGTGGAAAGTGCTAGAGAGCGCATGTTCAGTGGCGAGAAGATCAACTTCACTGAGGTAAGGCCATTCCTGTCCGTGACTCTTTCCTTCAGTTGTACCTATGTATTATGGCTGTTCATACATCTGTGAAAGAGAAGTCATACTCTGATTGCTACTCTGAAATATTTAGTGGTTGTAATATTTACTGCACTACTTGAGAAATTTGTACAGCTCTGGAAAGACAGAATAAAATGTGTGAATAAAGCTATTCAATCCTCCTTTCAACATACATGGTGATGTTTTTTAAATTCTTGGTGGTATATCTTTTTTCTTGCCTTCTCTTCCCTCTCTGGTAGAGAGGAAGATGAGTTACAGCTTGCAAAAGCCATGGAGCAGAGTATTGCATTCCAGGTACCCCTTACATGCTGTTTGTGTAATGTCAGTGTTCGTGAAGCCTAGTAAGCTGCTGAGGGAGTTTTAGTGAGGATTGTGTAAGACTTCCTGCCTTTGGGTTGCTGATGCTACTTATCTTTGGGTATGTTTAACAGGCTCTAAACAATCTTGGGAAAACCTATTTTAGTAAGAGGATGAGTGTGTTTTTGTAGATCTGAAGGGTGTAATTATGTACCTTTTCTGAAATGAAAAATAGGGCAAAAACTGGAAATGCAATCATTGTGCAATTTATTAGTCTGCCTTTAATATTAAAGGCTATTTAGTATGCTTGAGGTAAATCCATAGAAATCGGTATTTCTCGTGACTTGGTGATTGACTGATTTAACTGTTGCACAATCTGCTTAAAGTAACTCAGTAGCTGGACATTGTATTGTTTGTGAATGCTATGTGTTTGTCAAAATACATAGATAAAGCTTCAGTGGAGAAATGTTTCTGTATTAATGTCTTTAATTCACAGATGTCATTCTAGCTAGTGAAAAAAGGAAGCAGGAAAAGAGGGCAGTGAGTCTTAAACCTACCTGCAGGACTTTTTTTCTCAGCTATTGCCTGTCACTAGCCTCGTGTAACACTAATTATTACAAAGGCAGCTGATCTCTGGCTATATGTTATGAAGTTATTCTTCATTGTCTATGTGAGAGCAAACATAGCAGCTGAAGCCTTCTCAGAAGGAAGCCATTTTCATAGAGAGCACTTAAACACAGTATTAAACTGGTGCTTGCCTTCTCCCAGTAGCTCCCTGTTTTGCCACTGTCTTGATACAGCAACTTTATGTAGCAATTAACTGCATGATGAGTCTAGAAACAACCTGTTCTTTATCAGACTTGCTTATTTATGTTCAGAAGTTGACTTATTAGATTGTTGAAATCTTTTCTGGTTGTGTAGAATACAAAATTAAGTTGGTTTGGCTCAAGAATGAGTATGTGGGTAATGTGAAATTATGAGACCTTAAACAGGATGCTGTCAAACAGCATGCCTGAATAAACCTAAAGCAATAAGACAGAGAGCTGCTTAATAGCAAGAAGTGACTTGTCCACTACTCTTCTTCTGATTTAGAACTTTTTTAGTTATTTGTCTTCAGGCTTTAAGACTCGTCTGTATTTGGTGCTGCAGGCATTGGCTGCATGGTGTGTGATTATGTGGAAATTCTTCATAGTGCACCCAAGCATGTCTTTGCCAGGTGTTTGTCCCAGATGAGTTAAAACTTGCAGCTTGATACAGCACAAAGACAGTGCATTGCAAGGTAACTTCTATCTGATCAATCATTATGGAGATAGTCTTCATAACCCACTCAAGAAAATACTTGTTAGGTAGTAGACATCGGGTCAAATATGACTGCTTCTCTTGGTCAAGACAAAGCTTACTTCAAGTCTGGTAGCAAACTTACCAAATTTACCACATAGCTTTTCATGGCTGAGTGTTGCAAAAAAAAAAAATTGCCTCTGTTCCCCCAAAATTTAAGTGGGTACGCTTTGATAATTAGCAGCTGAAAGAGCCTTTTTAGTATTCAAAGCCAGTAACCACAAACTTGATGATTTTTGAATTAGCATTTGGTGTTTAAATCATAACTTGGCAGCTCATATTGTCTGTGTTGTTTTTGTCTCACAATGCCTCTCATTGTAGTTAGGAACAATGCTGTAGAGCAGACTAATTTTTTAATTTGTTCATTAGTATTGACTAACTCCTTCATTCTAGATGAAAACTGTTAAGATGTTGAATAGGTAAATCATAGGCCAGACTTCAGTGCTTTGTTTTGTGTAACTGTGAGGAATTAATACAAGAGGGTGCATGCCAACAGACTCTTTTCATAACTACCACCTGTGTATCTGGTGTGCAAGTACTCAGGGAACATTCAGTTATGGGCAGTGGATAGAATGATGTGGCTACTGTATTCCTTTTTGTCAAATGTTTAAATATATCTCTCTCTTCCTATATGAAATTGACTACTTAGGGTAATTGAGGAAGTGTCAGAGAAAATTATGTTTATAATTCATTTTCAGTATTGTCATTAGTAGGAAACAGCTTCATCTGTGTATACCTGAAGCATGACAAAAATAGTTAAGATCACTGAGTACTGAATATTGCTGAATTCTGAACCTCAATCATTAAATGCTTTTCAAGAGATTTTAAACTTTCTTTTCCATGTAAACAAATAAGCTATTTGTTTACTTTGCATATTATATGCTTTTTGTAAACCCTCTGCACTTACTCTGTTAAGTGAGTGTGATAGCTGGTAGGGTGTGTGTGTATGCACATACACACTACTGCTCCACTAGTTCTAGTTCATGTAACGGCATTTTAAGTCTTGCAGATTGTGCTGCTCTACCTTCAGAATGAGGCATCTGAGGCTCCTTGGTATAATTTGTAAATAGCTTAATTTCTTTCCTTCTTGTTTCAGAACCGAGCTGTGCTCCATATCGCTCTAAGAAATCGTTCCAATGTGCCAATACTTGTAGATGGGAAGGATGTTGTTCCAGAAGTAAACAAAGTGTTGGACAAAATGAAACACTTCTGCCAGGTATAAAGTACCACCATAGCTTATTTTTCGTATTTCTTCTATACTTAGCCTGGTTCTTACACATGTGTTGTGAAGAATTGATTGTAGGATGGTTCACGGGAATTATTGTTCTCTTGTTTGAGGTATGTAACTGTTCTAGCTCAGGCACGGAGTTGGAGCTGGTTTTAGTGTGATTCACCTTTCCCTCTTCTCCCAGTTGGGTTTTTCTTTAGCTAGCTGCCTTGATCTTGCCCTTTTAGTAGTAATCTTGTATTTCCTTCAGAAGTCTTGTAAATCATTAAGTACTGTTCAGATACTGTCTTATTTCATGCTATTTTTCGTGGCGTAAGTAGAAACTGCCTCTTTAAATGTGTGTAAGATCAGGAGAGATGTAGAAGGTCCCAGCTCACTTGCAATTTGATTATGCTCTACTTAAATAGTCTTTTCCATATCTTGTGGTTTTAGGTCAGTTTGATTGGATTTTATTCTGTTTGCAGCATGAAAGTGTTTTTTTCCCATTAGTTATTATTCACTGCTGTATTTAACTATCTTCAAATATCATTAACTGCTCCTTGATTCTGTACATCTTGAAAAGGTGGGCATCTGTGTGATCAGTTGAAATGTTCTGAAGATCTTCATAAAGCACTCCACCAAAGTCCAATTTGTGTGATAAAACAAATGAAAGCTCACCTGATAGCTTTAGTGCATTTTAAACATGGCTGTGAGGAACTGAACCTGCTTTGTTGCTCTTGTCAGTCTTATCCAGGTGGTAGTGGCCGCTATCACTGCCAACTCATACCTGTTAAATTATAGAAAATGAGCCTGGATTATGTCCAGTTCCTAGTGGAAAGATGCCAAAACCACGGTAACTGACAGCATTGGTCTCAATTTGGTAGTTTCTTCAGATAATGTAAGACTTGAATGGCCACAGAAATTCAGTGATCTGTTTTCCACTGTAGAGTTTTCAGATTACTAATATTTTAGTAGTGTGAAATGAGTTTTCACTGGTGCCACCCTCTTTATTGCTAGATGGCTTCAATCATTGGAACCTGTGAATATCACTTGCCATGTAAATGTATCTTCTTTGCAAAATAAAACAGATGTCAAGCAGTTTCTTTAGAAAGATTAACGAAGATGCTTGTTTTAGCTTATTTAGCAGATAGGATTTTAAACAGCAACATCTGCAGGCTACAGGAGTGGTGCATACTAAACCAATTCTCTGATAAAACAAAGCTTTTAGCTAAACGTCTGTAGGGAAGGAGAGCAACTATCAGCACAATGGGATTTGTAGAAAAATTGCTTTAGATTTGGGAAATGTATGTAGAAGGATGCATGATACTAGAAAGATTCTTTCTGTGGTTGGAAACCTAATGCGTAGGTTGCACATGATGTACAAAACTCAGTACAGTGTTAATCCTGGTGATTTTGTTTGTCAGAACTTAACAGTTAAGGCAGTAAAATTAGAGCAGGAACTTACACTTCATGCTGTTAAGGTGAAGCCCAGTAATAAATATTAATGCAAAACATACATGCAATAGAAAAGCTCTTTGAATGTTTCATTTACCAGTAAATCTTTATGTCCGTGGCTTTATTAATTTTATGTCACACAGTTTAATTAGTGAAGTTGCTGCTAATTAAACATACTTAGCATCCCTTCAGGTTCAAATATTTGTTGCAAATAGTTTAATGCCCAAGATTTTTTCAATTTTAGCTGAATTTCTCTTGCCTTTGCCAACACTGTTGTAAATTTCAAAGCAGTCCACACAGAGTTTGATCTTGCAGTGTTTAAGTATGCATTAGACTTAACACAATTGTCAGACATAATCATAAGTCTAGCTAAGTAGGTAGCTTTGAGCATAGGCTTTAAAGTCTAGAAGCCTGAAATTTGTCTGGTACAATGATGTGTGAAAACACAGCTTATGTCCAGTGGTAAAATCACAAATTTTAGTGTAAGTATAAAGTAGTCTTTGTAATATTTTTCTCGCCACAGAGAGTCCGTAGTGGTGAATGGAAAGGCTACACTGGGAAGGCAATCACTGATGTGGTCAATATTGGGATTGGTGGCTCTGACTTGGTAAGCTTCTAACTTCTATAAATCTTCCACATCTTGATGTATGTGTACATGCTTGCACTGATAAGAAAAATGTATTTGTTGCTTCTCTCCAGGGCCCTCTGATGGTAACTGAAGCCCTGAAACCATATTCCAAGGGAGGCCCTCGTGTTTGGTTTGTATCCAACATTGATGGTACTCATATAGCCAAAACCCTGGCTGAGCTTAAACCAGACACTACGCTCTTCATCATTGCATCAAAGGTATGCTTAATACAGGCACTAGGGTGTGACTTTCTCTATTCATTAAGGATTCAGTCAGTAGAGATTTGTCAGTAGGAAGATGTAGATCAGGGACTTCTAGTGTGGACTGCTTCTAAACAGACCTGTTGTGGTTGAACCTAAACTTGTAGCACAAGCTTGTATTGACTTCTTGATCCCTAAGTATTTCAATAGCATGTGTTGAAAAATACTTCATCTAAACAAGTAAGACACATGAGCAATTTCATGTCTAGGGTGTATTTCTCAGTCAACACATTTATACTTTAGTTCTGAAAGTTTGTCACTGTACTTCTCTGTGGGTGGAAAGTAGGATCCTATGTAGTTATCTTTGAAATACAAGATCTTGTTGTCTCATTCCTTACTTTTATTTAAGGTTACTTTTGGTCCTTGATCATTCGTACAGTTTTACTTTTTAAGGGTTCTGGTTTTTTTGCATTAATGAATTGCATGTAGTTTGGTAATCCTCATTCTGTTCTAGAGCAGTAGCAAAACAGCTTCACCTAACTGCAGTGCTGTGTTCCTTGAGCACTATAAATACTAAGCCTCTTTATTTACAAAGAGGTAAAGATAGTCTGCTGGTAAATTATAAGATGACACTTCTGAATATAGCCTTAATAGCTGCCTTTAAGTCTTGCCTTGCTGATAACTTATTCTGTAAACATGCTAGCTGCCATCTTCCTTTGAGGAATGCATCTGTCTTAGCAGAGGGAACTGGGGAAGACAGACTTTGTGGTTACGTAACTAGGATTGCCTTCATTTGTAAAGCACAGTAGAACCTTTTTGCTGTTGGAGACAATCTACAACAAATGAACACGTGTGTAATGCTGGCCATGCTCTTCGGTGATGCTCATTATCTTATCTTGGCAGTACTGCAGCCGGGCAACAGCTTATGGAATAATAAGGAAACTTCACAAAGTAATACTAATGGCCGCTTGGAATAATTGAGTTCAGGGATCACGGTTCAAAGGCTTAGACTGCCAAATTAAGAGTAACACTGCAATTTCTGTTTGCCAGACTGTAGTTAGATAATTGGATATATTTGAAAGAGAATGAATGGCATTTTTATGTTTTCTGTAACAGGCTTGTGTTTCATAATGAAATATTTCTAGAGATGGATGAGACTAGGTTGAATCTAGTGTTCACCCTTAAAGCTAAATTTTGATGGTTGAGTAAATCAGAATGGTTGTAGATATTTGCAAAACTGCATGACTGAACTTCTGTGCACACTTCATGAAGCAGGAAAAGGGTTTCCTCTAATCAGCAAAACAAAACTATGGCAAGAGTCTTAGAAGAAATGTGTGTTCCTACATTAAAAAGTAGGCATTGAAGAACAAGAGGACAAACCGGCCAGATTACCCTCTTTTGATACTCAATTAGTTCCTTTTTAGTTGAATGGTAAAACTTCATATTCAGTGAAAGACTTAAGTAAAGCATTTGTCTTGAGGTTTTGCATAACAGTTTAGGGGAGGTGAGGTAGGAAATGAAGAACAATTATTTCAGTTAGAGATATATGCTAGTTTAAATAGGTAAGTCTAGCAACACTAATCTACAGGGTTGATAAACTTTGTGTTTTGCTGAAATCTACCAGTGACTGCCAGTTCTGAACACCTAGAATCACTCTGATTATCTAGAACATGGGACATTTTAGCAGTCTGAACTTGCTTAAATTTTTAGTGTTTTACATACTTCCTTGTTTTCTCATGTGCAGACTTTCACCACCCAAGAAACTATTACCAATGCAGAAACGGCCAAAGAGTGGTTTTTACATGCTGCTAATGATGTAAGTTGAATATGTTTAGGTTATGCAACAGAACAGATATTCATTTGTGGAGCTTTTCTCTGGTCATCCTGTGCACTTTGGAGTAGAGCCAGTGGCTGCCCAAACACAGGCTGTGTTGCTCAGCAAACTGAGCATTTCAGTGTTTCATGGTTAGTGACAGGCTGTTATGTCCAATCAAGGTGATAAACCCACTAGCTTTTCATTATAAATGATTCTCATGCATTGTTCACCCAAGTACTGCCTGTTAATTAAGTATTGTGTTTGTCTTGGAGCTGGCTAATAATTGATGGAATCACTGATAAATACAGGAATATTGTATCTGTGGCATTACATTCCAATTCTGGGCAAATCTTAAAAAAACTAGAAATTAAGCATGGTTGGAATAATATACTAATATTTCTATGGCAGATGGCTGTGCTTTGAATAGAAACCTTTTATTTGGCTCATTCTCTCCTTTTTTAAAAGTGGGGAAAAAAACAGGTACTGCTGGCTCAGGGAACTAAAAATGGTCATTAATCCCTTCCAGTCAGGGTAGTTGTACTTTGTTTAAAAGCTGGGCTTTTAAATTCCTTACTGAAGTACTGTTGCAGAGAACTTGTCTTTTTTTTTACTGGAACACTTACTGAAAGACCAGTCTATACTGGAGCTTGAGATTTATTGGTAATTCCAGTTGTCTTGGTCTTTTGACCTTTGCCAGAAGGGTAACACTTGTACAACAAACTTCATCTGCTCCATAGTGGTGGTAGTGATGTTCCAAACTGATAACCTACCCCTAAGGAAATAGTGTGCTGCTCTAAGTAGTGACTGTTTACAGAGGGCTTCATGAGAGTATTATCACAATATTGTCTGAAGACAACTATGTCCACAAATCCCATGCTAAATGTGAATAAGATGGTTTCAAGTTGATAATGCAAAAATAACCGAAGATAGTCAACAATAATTTGTTTAAATGGTAGTGAATCAGCTTTGTGACTAGAAATCAAAATGATTAGCATTCTAGATCTAACCATCTGTTTATTTTTATTAAGCCTTCAGCTGTGGCCAAGCATTTTGTTGCCTTGTCTACCAATGGTGTAAGTATAATATACATTTTTTTTATATGTGCCTTTAAGATGGCCTCATTTTAAAATCCAATAAGGAAGCCTGTCTTTAAAGACACCATTATTTGAATACTGGTAGTTAACCTTCCTTTTGAAAGCAAGCATAGTTTTTTTTCTACTGAAATACGTCTAGAATATCAAGACTGGACCTTCATTGCAGATCTGTGCTTTTTGTGCTAGAGCTTTATATCTGAAATCAAAATCTCTTATATTTGAAGTGACTGTGCTGTTATTAATGTTGCCTGTAATTAAGTGTGAGTGCAGTCATGTAAACAAATAGTACTCTCTCAGACTCCTGAAGTGCAGAAGTGATGCAGGTAATTTATGTCAATCTGTAGCATATGTTGAGCATAGTGTACCCTGTTGTGTTATATGCAAAAGTATGAAGTGGAAAGACCAATAGCAATTAGAAAAAGGCTGCAATAATTGAGAGGCTGTCGCGTACTGTGGTGTGAAGTTCCTTTCTTCCATTCTGGTTCTGTTAAATGTAAACTCCATGTCAGTCCAACTCCTAACAATATTGCCACTTGGAATGATCAGAAATTGAATGTATACTTTTTTTGAGACTACTGAATAGTGATAGTGATTGCTGGAAACAAAAGTATACTTTTTTCTGGTGGATGCTATGTGTTGTTAAAATACAGGATGTAATTGGGGAATTGTCTATAATAGGTATCCAACTTGCAGTTTTTTTATTAGCTAGACAAAGCTTTTTTTAGTAGTGTTCACTTTACTTATGGTCTGCTTACATGATATTTTTTTTATTCTAGCCTAAAGTTAAAGACTTTGGAATTGACCCCGAGAACATGTTTGAGTTTTGGGATGTAAGTAAATGTTTCACTTTCTGTAGTAGATATCAACTGTTACCATTTTCTGGATTGTTAGTTTATTCTAACTATATGTCAGGAAACTGCCAAAACACCTGAATAGTGCTAGTTGTATTGTCTGTACTGAAACATCTGAAAACTCATGACTAAATGCAAATTGAGAATGTCAGGCAAGCAAAAAAGTTTTGTCTTTTGGCCATTCCATTAAAGTCTTGCAGTGGAAGGTCTGAAGAGGAGTCTTCTGTATCCTTGGCTATCTAATCAGCTGTTGGGTAACAGGAGACACAAGTCTTGGCTTATTCTTCTGTGTATGTAGTTATTATAAGCTATGACATTTGCCTGTTGAGGTCTACTGTATATGATCTAGGTCTGTAAAGGTCAAACATCAGAAACAGGAGCCTAATTTGATATTTTGTAGCAGATACATATTTTAAGTATACTGCCCTTAGTCTTGGCCCTTAATCAGAAACAGGTTTGTTTGTCTTATAGACTATGTGACTAGTAAACTAGACTTTAAAGCTGCTGTCTGAAACTACCTAGATCATTACCTTTCCCTAGAGAGTGCCATAATATTGCTGAAGCAGGCTCTACCTACAGAGGAGAGATATTAGGAAAGCACCTAATACAAGCTGCAAACATACCTTTTGGAAGTGAACTGAAATCAAGGAATTTGCTTCAACAGATGTTATATAAATTGTAAAGTAGAATAACTTTGAAGTCTCAAGAAATGCATATGTAAGGATTCACTAGGGGGTTTCTGTAAGGTGCAGGTTCCCTTGACCATTGCATATAATGTGTAGTGAGTTATCACTAGAAAGCATATTGGTTTTGCTGAAAATAGTCTAAACACATGTTGCTGTTTCCTAATAGTTTAAGTTTGAATTTAAAAGCCTTGCACTTATGTATAAACACATCTTTTTGTTTTCAGTGGGTTGGTGGCCGCTACTCTCTATGGTCTGCCATTGGTCTCTCCATTGCTCTGCATATTGGTAGGTATTCCTATGGTGTAACTTTGCCAAGAGTTACTCTGTTTCAGGAATATAATTGGAATGCATTAACAGTAGTGGATTGTGGATCAAACTTGGGACAAATTTTACCCACTTTAGTGGTTGGATGCTCGTGCTACAGAACCATCTGTAATGCAACAGATGTTGAGGTTTTTTAGTACTATAAATGCAGTTTCAGAAGTGAGACATACTTGGGTACAGATTGCCAAATTGCATCTCTTTAGTCACTTGCGTAGCCCAAAGTGCTTGATGCACGTAAAGCTCTGTCAGTGTTGAAAATCAAGCCTTGCAACTGACATTTCTGAAGTATTTAAGAATAGGATATTTAGTTTCAGTGACTACATACATGCTGAACATCTAAATCTTGTTTACAGTTTTGCCTATGAGCTTTGTTTAGCATTGCTAATAATCTCCTCCCACCATTACTTCATGTCCCTAGTACTTAATTTCCCAGGCTGTAGGGCTTGATACTGGAATGCTGCTTCTGTCTGCAGTTGAGACTGGAGCAAACAGACCCTTGAAATGGATCCCTGCCTACTTGTTGTATTGTTATGTAGTAGCCTTGACATATCTGATGCGGATATCAAATGTAGATGAAGAGTATCCAGTTGATGTGAAAGAGCCTTAAGAACTGCTGTGTCCTGGTGAGCAGGCTGTTAAGCAGCTTTGCATTTGTTTCCTCATCACTTCTTTCAGATAATTAGTCTGGAACCAAATAAAGCTAGAATTCCCTTAGACTGGGGTTAGAAGAAAAAACATTGGTTTTGGTGGTTTTGGAACGATATGAATAGGAGTTGTCATGTGTAGAAAAATATGTGAACAGCAAAATAAACTTCAGTCAGGCACTTAGTGTTTTGTCTGCAATAAACTGCTCATCTCTGCTGTCAGACAGATTTGGTGCTGGGTGCTGACGTGCCAGTCTGTCTGCACTTCTTGCTCTTACCTCCTTCATCTCCTAAGGCTGATGTCTGACTATAGGTAGAGCTGCTGCTTTGATTGCCAAACACTTCACCTCCTTTTTTTGATATAAGAATCGGGCTTTCTGGTTTTGCAGGAAAGGATGGTGTTAAACTACTCATTAGTGAAAATGAATGGTGATATAAATGCCTAGTTTTAGAGAAAAGAAAATTCAGGCAAATTAAGAGAACAGGGAAGAGAGGGTGGAACTTTTTTCGGAAGACATTATTGCAGTTATTTCTCTTCAATTCAGAAATCCCTGCTGTACTAGCCTTGCCCTGTTTTTGTGGGGATGTCTCTCCCACAGACTGAAGTGACTTAAGTGTTCAAAATTGTTCAAAACTGTGTAGCCTTTAATACAGAGCATGGTTTTAATGCCTCTGTTTTTCTTCTAATTGTTCTACCTGAATGGGGATTTTAGGCAAAGGCTTTTGAAGTAGGTTTCCTGAAGTTGGACATGCTCTGAAGTCCAGGCTTTAATCATAACTAAATACATCTGGCTTATGAGGTGCAAATTTCAGCAGTCCAAGTGCAATGTAACACTATTAGGAGTTAGGAGGCTTGCTGCAGACAAGGAGTCTCAACAGTTTTGATCATCTCTAAGGAAAAAAAAAGTTTGAATTTTAATAGTAAATAAAAAGACTTTTTTTCCATTGTTAGGTTTTGACAACTTTGAGAGCCTGCTTGCAGGAGCCCACTGGATGGTGAGTGTGGGATGCCCATTTCAAATTTTCTCCTCTTAAGATTTGTTAGGAAGATAACTGAAGGCAGGCTGGTTTCTAAAGTTCAACTCCCCATGTCACCTCAATGCTTCTAAAATGACTGTGCTTGGGAAGCCCACCCTGGATCAAAAAAATAAAAATAATGTAAGAGTTGGAAAGGATAACATTTGCTTTATCAGGTGTAATTTTCCTTTGTCACATAGGATAATCATTTCCACACTGCCCCACTGGAGAAGAACATGCCTGTTCTGTTGGCCATGTTGGGAGTCTGGTATATAAACTGCTATGGGTGTGAAACCCATGCCCTTCTGCCCTATGACCAGTACATGCATCGCTTTGCTGCCTACTTCCAGCAGGTAAGGCTCAGACAAAGTAAAGATTTCAAGAAGTGAATAATTAGATTTGCGTCTGTCCTGGTTCTAGAACCCAAGTTCATGTTTCTAGGTTAAAATTGCAGTCACTTAAATTCATGTAATCAAGGACCTGAGGAGACTGGTGACAAGTTTATCAGCTTATTTGCTCAGGTTTTTTTCTCAGACCTCCATTATCTTGATAATCCAGAAGTTAATCAGCTCTGTCTCTTGATACTTAGGAAATTTCTATAAACAAGCAACACTCTTTCTAGTTGATGTACATGTGTAAACACGTACTGATGCCGTGTGGTTCTGCAAGAAAGGTGATACTGCCCTTCCCTTCTTTTAGGGTGATATGGAATCTAATGGCAAATACATTACCAAGAAAGGCTCTCGAGTGGACTACAGCACTGGCCCTATTGTCTGGGGAGAGCCTGGCACCAATGGGCAGCATGCTTTTTACCAGCTCATTCATCAAGGTAAACTGAAACTATTCAATACCTTGTTTTGGAATTAAATTCTGAGGGAGGTTCAGGAGGGTCTGCAGAATTGGCACTGATTTACATGTTGGACTCTCTATCTAACCTAGCATCACGTTGCTATGGTGCTCTTAGTGGCTTTTGAAGACTAAAAAGTGCAGCTTTTAACTCTATAATACGGGGGGTGAACAAGCTGAAACTGCTGAGTTCTGTTGTCACTTCCCCCCCTGCTGTTAATAGAAAAAACTTTTAAAAGTTCAAGTGAGTCTTCCAATAACTCTGAAAACAAGATGAGAATTGAAGATATTCTAAGACTTTCCTGTTGCAGGGTTATTAACATATTGTCATCTTACAGGAACTCGCATGATTCCCTGTGACTTTCTGATCCCAGTCCAGACCCAGCATCCAGTCAGAAATGGCTTGCATCACAAGGTAATAGTTCTTTGTCAGGGCAGTCATATTTTTTGGCAGCTGAAGGCATTGAAGCTTATCCAGTATTGCAGTGTGCAGGATTTCTAAATGTCCCTTTGAAACTATATACTTAGGCTCTATAAACACTTACAATAGATTTGAAAATACCTATATGATAATTGCAGGTTCTGTCTACCATGTGTAATGTGGTGGGGTTTTTTCTTCAAGAGCTTGAAGCTGCAATTCCTGAGGTAGATCAGTGCTGTGGCCTGTTGTCCTACTGAGGCTGCAAAGAGTTGAGCAATTAAGTATTTGGAGAGAAAAGTCCTTGTAGGAATTGTAAGGAGTAGGAGTATAATCCTTGCAGAAGGAAAAAGCAAATTCTCAGAGCTGATGAAAACTTCCCCAGAGATGCTATTGCAAGCCTTAAACTCTAGGACAAAATTTCCTGAGTCTACTAGCACAGCTAAGGTTATGGCCTTCTGCATATACACATTTTTTAACCAGTCCATTTTTTTTAATTTCATGTGTCATCCAACTAAGGTTTTTAGTGAACCATGTGTAACACTTTATCTAGATCTACTACTTACTGCACATTTCAGAAAAAAATGGTGTTTCCTCCCTAAATTTCTGTCTTGAAATTGCAAATCTGGTCATGATTTCAGATTACAGGTACTATCTAAATTGCATAGTAGTACTTTTTGTCAAGCAACATCAAGTACAGGTGAAAGCTTTAGAACATGACTTAGCAAGAAAAAAATGGGAGAAAAGGTTTCATTTGACTTCATTTGACAGTAAGTTTGCCTTCAGTGTAACAGATGACCAAACTGCATGTGAATTTACAATTGAACACAAGGCAGGGAATAGGAGACTTCTACTTGTATACTTCAGTACTTCCCTTGTATTGGTAGGGATTGATATATGGTATCGTGGGAGGGTTCTTAGATGCAGTAAGTACATCTTAGCTGGTTACCTTTGACTAATCTTTGCACCTGGCTTTCCATTCATATGGTCTATCATGAGATAAAAATACAGCCTGTACTGGGTGAAGGTGTGTGAAATCCTGGCTCCTTTGTTCTACTGGGAGGCTCAGGGTCCGTTTCAGCAGGAGTGGGATTCTGCAGAAGAGTCCTGGTTGGCTTTGAATAAATCTGCTATTAAAACAGTAATCGAGTCTCCTGGCACTCTGGGGTAAACAATATCAACAGTTACGCAGCTAAACCTATTGCACCTTTTACTGCCAGAGTGTTAAAAAACAACAGTTAGCTCTAGACTGGGTCTCAGTCTCAGTCCAGATTCAAGCACTAGGTATTGCTAATCCAGCAAAGGAAATGGTAGCTTGAGTTGATGGTTTTATTTCTACCTACTAGATCCTTTTGGCCAACTTCCTTGCTCAGACTGAGGCCTTGATGAAAGGAAAGACTGCTGATGAAGCTCGTAAGGAACTTCAAGCGGCAGGACTGAGTGGAGATGCTTTGGAGAAGCTCCTTCCCCACAAGGTATCTAGGCTTTGGCGCTTGACAGCTTCCCACTCACTCCTGAACTGCAGGGGTGGTGCGGGCGCTGTGTTCTGCTGCTCGGTGGAGTTTGGTGGGGCAGTGCCCTCCGGTGGCTGTTGGCTGCTACTGTTGTGATAGCTGTGACAGTCGTGTTACAGGCTGTACGTGTCAGGTCTCAGGGAGCAGGCTGTGAAGGGCACTCCTGCTGAAGCATGCTGGTCTGGAAGCCTTCTAAGGCATTTTGGAACAGATTAGCTAAATCATCACTACCTCTGGAGTATTAACTTGTATTTTGCTTCCAGTGTCCCATAGCAGCCATTAACAGTGCTTGGAGATAAAATTTTGCCATGGTTTTTGAAATAAAGCATGATACAATTTTATGTTTGCAGTTGTTAATCTTTAAAGCTTTCAGGGCTTTTGTATTTGCTGCTAATAAAAATAGTCCAGTGTGAGATACATGGAAAAATTGCAGTTTGTTTTCCTTAAATTTTACAGTATATTAGAAAACAATGTAACTCTTCTTTTGAAAGGTCTTTGAGGGAAATCGCCCAACCAATTCCATCATGTTTACAAAACTCAACCCCTTCACTCTGGGAGCAATCATTGGTAAGTAAAGCATTCACAAATGAGAGATTAATTAAGACTTTCTGCGAGTTTATTGATGAACCTTCTTTTCTGCTTTATAGCTATGTATGAACACAAGATATTTGTTCAAGGAGTTGTCTGGGATATTAACAGTTATGACCAGTGGGGGTAAGTCTCCTTGATCTGATTCTTGTATAATTATTGATTGTGGTATTCCTTAATGTGTTGTGACTTAGAGAATAGATGAAAAATGTGTTACACTTGGAACAAATGATTATAGGACAGTTTTAAACAAAAAAAGGTTTTTCATGGGGTAAGTCACTATGTATCCTTGTTCAGCCACACATAATGACTCTGTATTTACAATCTTAGCTAAGGACCTTTGTTCAGTTTGGTTAAGAAATACTATGAATGCAGAAAAGAGGCAGTAATAATGACTAATGTAGTTAAATCAGGCTGAACACATACTCTGAGAGTTAAAGGGAAAATTTCCTTCATAGAAGGGAGGGAAAGAATTATTTTACCCCTCAAAATTTTTGGTGGGCAATTTGAATGACATCTCTTAACCAAGAAGTGGTCAGTCACTTGCTTTTGCTATACTTGGAGATACAAGAAAATTCTTGGCAGATGCCTTAATGTGTAGTAGCCCTAGGTCTGATGCAGACTGCACCTGTGACGAGGGTTCATGGTAGAGCTCCATGTGGAGAACAGCAGCCTTGAAGCATTTGAATCTCACTTTTAAAAAAGGGGAAGCTTAATCAGGAGTTAATTGAATTATTTTTAATAAGACTTCTGAATGAGAGGGGGATTGGGAAGAGTGAGAATTTTTTCAGATGAAAACTGCCTGTGCTATGAGGGATTATTTTGAACAGCAAGTTTGCTCTACAGGCCTGGAATAGCAGTTTACACTAAGCTCCCTTCAAAGAAAGACCTATCCTACAGCCTTTATCTTTTTGTGAAGAACTTGCTATGGTAGAGTAGTTATAACTAAAGTATTTTAGTAGAAACTGAGAATGGAAAACTGACTAATAAAGCTAATGTCTGCTATTAACTCTGAAATCAGGAGTGAGATAGGAGTAAGTATAGCTTTCCCTGTAACACATCAAAGTTGAGAATGGCATCCAAAACTAACTCTGGAACCTGAGGATGCAGTGGAGTATCCTAGGTTCTTAGCCTGTGTGGCTGTAACCCCTGGGTAGCACACTGATATTGGGGAAGGCTTCCAGATCTGCAGTTCGGCTGTTGTTGTTTATTGTCTTGGTGCTCCAAGTCAATGTTCTGAGTGATGTGATGTTCCGCAGTGAACAGTAGCAAGCTGGATGCCTTCTGCATTGGGGATGTCCTGGTTTGGGTTAGAACAGAACTAATAGGCGGACTGCATAACACAAATGACTACGGGGGAAAGACTCAACTTTTAAAACAAACCTGCCTTTCTCTAGACATTCTGTAATTTGAGAGCTGTCTGCTCAGCTAAGCAGCTGTGAGAACTCCAGTTGTTCATGAGTGTCACCAAGTTGAATAATATTACCTTTGTCAGTAATTTGGAAAGGGAAAAACATTCATTGTAGTGTTCACTATGAAGCTACTTTTTTTTACTGGTGCCTGTTTAAGTTCAATGACTTATGGTAAATATTCTTAAGTTGCTAGCACTAATGTTGTTTTTCTTTGTTCTTCCCCTGCTTTTACAAATACAGAGTTGAGCTTGGAAAACAGCTTGCCAAGAAAATCGAGCCTGAACTAGAGTCAGATGCTCCAGTGACATCTCATGATAGCTCAACGAATGGGCTCATCAGTTTCATCAAAAAACACAGAGCCTGAAATGGAAGATTTGGAGGACATCGACAATCTAACCACCGAATACCCAGATCTGTTGTAGTTGTGCTTTTTTAGCCACTTCTAACAAAAATAGCACTTTACAGATGTAGCTTCTTCACTTGTTGCAGTTCATCTTGTTGCGTCAAGTGTTACAAATGAAAACTAGTTTTGTGAAGCCCAGAGATTGTATAGTTGCTTTCTAATTTTGTGGCTGTTAATCTGTAAAGTGCAGTTGGTATGTTCCTTGGTTCTTACCCTCCAGTTCCTTGAAGCTGATCACATACAGATATTAGAAAATAAAAGGTATGATGGATGAGTAAAACTTCTTCACTCTGTATCTTTAAAGTGCAGCACTAGTAACATTTGCCTCACTATGTAAGGTTCTCTGAAGCCAAGTAAAGTAACTTCTGTCTTTTTGGACTGGTTCTGCTGTGAGCTGGAAACTAGAATGTGTTCAAAGAATCAGATTGCTTAGCTTGATGCAGTTGAGCAAGATACAGCAGTTTTTTCCACAATGCTACTGTGAAAAGGAAATCATACTAATCTTTTGTAAGATCTGATTTCTCTGTAAGATATGGAAGCCCTGGGTGGACTGCTGTCCCAAAAGGAAGGACATTCTTAGAGTTGACAGTGTTTTGAGCTTTTACTAAGTTTTCAAGTGTTTGAAGGAAAAGCTCGATGATACCACTTGCAGAAGAAATGTATTTTTAGTATCCTTCAGAGGCAGTTTCTCTCAAATCAGAATCACTGTTTGAACAAAAAAGTAGTAGAGAACAACTTAACTATTTGTTAACAAGTTGCTTACATCCTGTTCCTCATTCTCCACCACTGTAACTCCTCTCTGCTAGCAGACTGGCATGCTGTGGCTATTGTTCTGTAACACCTTTAATAAAGGTAAGACACAAGCATTGAAAGAAAAAATAAGACGTTAACTTTGTCATACCCTAAATTCTTCATGGCAAATGCTACTGTGGCTATGGTGTCTCACCTTGTAAGCACTTCATGCATATCTTTGCACAAATTCCTTGGCAGCATCAAAAGCTTGATCTGTGCTGTGGCACACTAACACCTCCATGGCTCCTGACAGCCTGGTTGCATGGATTTGAGGTGTTCACCTCAGACTAAAGGTATAAGTGCTTAGATGCTTAGGCTTTGATCAGCTTCATAAAGTCTTTTCCCCCATAAAACACGGTCATGTAAGAGAACCCACTACAGGCAGGAGTTGTGTTTTCATAGGTTTTTAAACCTTTCGTCCTCCTGTGTAAGAGCATGTGCTAAATAAAACACATCTTTGTCTTTTTATGGAGGTAGGTGTGAAGTGGTGTCTTTGTGTAGATACCTGGCACACGGGGAGTGGCCAAGTCTATTTGGTCTTGCTGCTGGAGTTGCACCTTTTGTCTTGCTTTAAGTTAGACCCCAGCAACTTTCTCAAGGGCCGTATGTGTTCTGTAACTCTGGTTTTTCTCTAAGCTTAGTTTTGTTTGCAGATGGCTTAGTGCTGTGCCATGTCGTCATACGTGTTACAGCCTGGCGGGTGTTCTGCTGCCCCCTTGGACGTGAGCCACCCAGCAGGGCAGCAACCCAGAGGGACTCGGGGCGGTTGCTGGGTACAGAGGCAGCGCTGCTGCAGCGGCGGATTCGGGGCCGGGCTTCATCCCGCGGAACAAACCCGTCCCTGTCCCTTCCTGGCAGCGCTTCCCCCTTGCCCTGGGGGGGCCGCTCGCGCGCTCGGGGAGGTGCGGGGCCCCGCGTGTGCCACGCGAGCTCGTGCAGGGTGCGGCAGAGCCCCCCCCCGCCAGCTCTGCCCGCCCGCTGCAGGGCCGGCCTCGGCCTCCGCTTCGGCTCCCGACGGCCCTCGGGGGCGCGCGAGCTCGGGGCCGCCCGGCAGGGCGCGTGCTCCGCGCGAGCGGAGGGCGGGGCTGCCCGGGTAAGGGAAGCGGGTGCTGCCAGCGGCGCCTCCTCACCTGCGTGCGCCCGCAGTCACCTTCCGCCTCAGGGAGGGCGGGAACGGCTGCTCTGGGCTGTAGCAGCTCCGGCTGTAGCCAAATGCGGGATAAACGCGGTAATGAAGCTTTAGAAGATGTGGGATTTTCCTCCCGTGCAGCAGTTGCAGAGGGGGTGATCAGAGGGGTCACAAACAGCCTGCGGAGGAACAGCCTGAGGCTGTGTTTTGAAGAGGAGATGGCGTAAAACCCACATACTGTTCAGGAAGTTGGTTTTGGTGACAAGTTGGAGGCTAAGCCATGAAAATAATTGTGTGCTTGCCCAGGTCTCGCTCTTCCCTGGGAATGTCCTTCCGGCCGTGTTGGAGGCAGACAGTGACCAGGCCCTTTGGGCTGCCCTGGCACTGCTGTTCTTGTCTTCCCCGCTGTGACACGTGTCCTGTTGAAGAAAAAGCACAAGACTGACTGACTGACTTCAGCTTCAATCCCCCTGCATAACGTTTCTTCATAAATAGTGCTCTGGTAATGAGAAGGTCTGACCCAGTCGACTCTGATTGGGAAAGTGTAATGGGTATTTCTGAGCTCCCTGATGAAACTCTATTTGTCATGCCACAAGAGAATGAAGGGCCTAAAGTAAGCAGAAACTTGTTAGACCCGTGAGTTGGAACAAGATTCCTGATCCTCAGCCCAATGCATCAGCCACAAGGCATGTTCCTCTTGAAGGTCTCTGAGGAAATGCAATGTGAGTTAAGTCAATGACATGTGTAAAGATGGTATTTTATATACTTGCACGTTACTTTGAAAGTTACCCTAACTTTGAAAAGTCAGAATTCGTTACAAATATATTTTGATGGTTCTTGACAAGGTAACTACTATTTTTAATGGGGGGGTGGGGGGTGGTGTGATTATTTTTAAAGAAAAATGTTAAATTTATATAATACTTTCACTGGGCATATATTAAGTTGGTATGAAATTAAATGAGGAATGTTTGCATTGTAATTAATCTTAAAAATCTCAGAGAGCTACAATTGTGGTGAAGGCATCTTCTGTCTCTTCCATAAAGAGGATTTGTCAGGAGTATTCAATAAGTGATCCCCTTTGGCCCAGTTCGGTGGTCTCATCTGCTTGGGTTGTTCTAATTTCCAAACTCTCTAGCACTCCATGTGGAGTTCCTGCATACTCAGTTATGGTTTGAACTTAAGGCTGCTTGAAGGAGGATAAGGTGAGTAAAATTTCTGAAGCTATGCTGAGAGTTTCAGTTGAACCTGTTGCATTTCTGGAGTAGCAAAAAGCTATCTTTTTATCTGCCAGTCAGCGCTGAAGCAGCCATGAGTCTATACAAATCAGTCAAGTAAAAAGACAATATTTTTGTCTCCTTCATTCCTTTTTATTTTTGCGTTTTTCCAAAGTGTGTATATTTAGAGGTTCTTATGAATTATCGAAGCAGATGATTTTTATTGTTACTTTTTGTTAAAAGGAAGTGGATTTTTCAGAATTAGATAAGTCCTTGTGTAAAATAAGGCTCTAAACTTCACTACTCTAAAGTTTTGCATAAATCTGGTTTTGTGGGATATTGATGGGGTGTGCATCTTGTCAGCTCATATGTAGATAAGTGAACTGGTTTGCAGGGTATGCTAATAACAGTATTTTAGGGACTACAGAGTATTCCAAATAGGAAGTGATTTGGCTTTTGGAGTTAAGCAACTTGGAATATTAATTATTAACGAAGATTCATCAGAGAAGAGCATGCTTCTTAGCTGCTGTCTCAGTCAAACTTGAATGTTAGTAACCATATTGCTCTAGCCTCTTTGAGAGAGGCTTTTCAAATTTTTGTTAGTTTTGTGGTATATGGGGATTGGGGGGGGGGGAATCAATTCAAATACACCCAGAACTAAACATTTCCAGAAGATTGCTAATGTCCAGATTAATTTCGTGCCTCAAATTTTCTTTTTTTGTGTTTGAGTTTTCTGACAGAAGAAAAATTACAAGTTCTCAGGTTCTCATGAAGCAAACCAACAGTTCCCAAACTTGCTGAATGTATTTTGAATTTGAAAAAGTGTTCATTAGTCATGGTATCTGGATGTTACTGGATGGTTTCATGAATGGATACATCTCTCAATATTTCTTTATTCTCAAAAAATACAGTTTAATGTTTTCTCTAAGGAAATATTTTGAGCCCAGACATGTGGACCAATGAGTCCTGTGTAAAGACACAGTGTGACTGTCCTTTCAGTCCCTGCTGAGTAGGGCTGTCTCAGGCTGAGAGAAATAAAAGGAGCTGGTAAATGAGTAATCCTTGCAGAGACTGGAAGCAGACTGCATGGTGGATCCAGCTGAGGCAAGAGCTAGATGCTAAGAAGTTGGCCTCTGACCATGTATCTGGAGCATTCTCAAGTGTGTGGCAATTCCTAGAAAGGCTGAGCTCTGGCTTTCATCACTGACAGCAGCCACAAGGGACAGTATCTGCTAAGAAAGATCCCTCTTGCATAGAATAAAAGCATAGCATATTGTTTGTTGTTGGATAGATTTGGAGTTCTAGTGAACTGTAAAAAAAACAAAAAACAAAAAACAAAACCCCTCTTGAGTAAATTTCTTTGTTGAATATTCCTATGTGGTTTTGGATTAAACACTTTTTATGTCTTTAGAAGTTGCTCAAGTGGGTACCCAGTGTCTAAGCAATAAGTTTGATAAATTCAAACCTTGAATATGACTTCATAAATATTTCAATTTACAGGTGGTCTAGTTAATTTTAAAATTTGAGGTAGGCAATCCTAGATGAACTGAAGTGATTTGCTGTGCTAGCAGAGCTGCTTGTTTTAGGACTGTCTCTCAAGGCTGTTCAAGAAATGTGTCTACAGCAGTACACTTTTTTTAACTATACAGCCAAACCTCTGTGCAGTTTTGCTTTTTTTGCCCTTGATACATTATCCAATAGGTCTCTTTAACGTTGGCTTTATTCTCCCAGATCCATTAACATAGACAACAAAAAGGCTGTTGGCATGGCTTCCTGGCTGGGTAGTGTCTGTTCTAGCAGCAGTGTTGCCTGAACCACTTAAGAAAACCAGTATTACAAGAGAGGGTACGGGGGCTCATCTAGAGCCTCACCAGAGTTCTCTATAAATAATTATCAGTGTTGCTCTTCAATTGCCTTCTGACACAAATTACATGATTTTTGATCTGGAAGATTTCTGTGTGATGTAGGCAGTAGATCATTGTAATTCCCAGGATACATACCAGCTACCTGTAATCATGGTAGACTTTGGGATGATAAAAGTGAAAAAAGAATGGGCATGGGGACTCCATATTTTCTAATCTCAGAAGTATGGAGTGTAGTATAAGGACTGCTGGCTGAAGTACATATGGACCATCTTGGGTCAAATCTGCTTAGCTACATTTTCACACGATTGAGATGTTACTGAGAAGACTTGTAATTCATAACTAGGATTTTATGGACTAGTAAAAATATCTCACTGACTTTAGTAGTTGGATTATTAACTGCAATAATGAGGGGATTCAGGTCTCCTGGATTATTTGGCCAAGATATTTTGGGCTATTTCTGCCTGGCTACAGATCTGTGTCTCAATGGAGTGAGAGTTAAAAGCAATCCTCTGTGCCAAGAGGCAGACAGGTGTGCAAGGAACTCACAGTGTAGCCTATAGTCTTTCTAACCTGGCTTTGTAACTCTTTTCACAGGTGAGCAATGTTCAACAATAAAAGGGACCAATTTTATTTGGAACATGTGTACCTTTGGGGCTAAATTCAAGTTACTGGAGAGGACTGTTACTAGCTACTTGACATAGTAGAAGGGGTCCTAGAGCAATGTTCTGCCTTGCTAAAAGCATTTTGTTGTTAAATAAGACTAAACTGCAACAAATTTAATATGGTGATGCCCCTGAATTTGACAGTACTTTTAATAAGAAAAATATAATATGCATGTATATACACATTTAAAATACACATATGGGTTTCACATATATAAAAATACATTAAACTTTTCTTTAAAGCTTCAGACATCATCCTCCTGGGAGATACTGACATTCCCTTCATATTGGGTGGATTTACCATAAGGAAAGCTAGAGGAAACTTAAAAGTGTCCGGTTTTATTTAAAACCTTGGTGGTCTTTAACGGCTGCCCCACAGTTCCAGCCTGGTACAAACTTAAACAGAGCTCTTTGTTGCTCTTGAATGTGACATAATCCTTTCATCTGGCACACTGAATGAAGTATGCACATGGCTTTTTTGCTACCCCTGCTGGGCTGCCTTGTTACACCTTCAGAGCAAACCACCCCCCAGTAAAAAAGCTTGGACTTTGTCATCCACCCTAATGCCAATAAACAACAGATAACTATGGCATCTTTTGGCTTTAAAATGCTGCCCCTCATTAAACTTGTGTTTTGAGGAAGGAAACAGGTCCCCACATCATTGTTTCTTGCAGATACAGAGTACATTTTTTGGTTGTTTGCATGTTTGCTAATTTGAAGCTCTTTGAAGAATCCTACAGGGAGATCAAAGACAAAAGATTAGAACGTTTTTAATAAAGTGAAGAAGGATCAGGTTAGATCAAAGGGACAAGCTGACAGGAAATAAGTAGGTGCCGTTGTTGGCTGACACTTGCATGCTGTAGGGTGATTTCTGTGTTAATGTGAGGTCAGGAGGAGGATTGCTTTACATCTTATTGTCTCCAGACTTTGCTGACTGGGTGTGTCTTTGTACTTCGCTTTAATCTCAAAAATTAAAGCCCATAAAGTCACAGTTTGGCTCAGCCACATGATTTTTCTAGTTTATCTTTGATTTTGAAATAAAAATAAAATTTGGAATGCACCAGCAGGGTATGGAGGTAATGAATTGGCCTGCAAGGGGATTCAGCTACAGGAATATTTGTTAAGAGGCACTGAGCCTCAGTCACCCCCAGTGTCATTTCACTGACTTTAAGGGAATTAAATTTTACCCCACTGTCTTAAGAGGAAATGTTTTCTTTACATACATAACAGCCTTATGTGCTCCCAGGTTGTACCACTGTAATTAAACCAGTACAATGGAAGTAATATATCCCCTTGAGTTGGGATGCAGTTTTATGGGTAAAGAGCTGCTAATTAGATAAGAGTTTATTTCCCTGGGAGATCAGAGCACCAGGACTGACTGGAACAGGATCACTGACACTCCTTGCCATCTCCGGCATATAGGGTTGTGGTGGATGCGTGGTAGTCTGGAGTCCTGGCATGTGTGGATCAGAAATAAGGTGCTTTACAAAATACTCTTTCTTCTAATAATAAATGACCCTTCTGCCTGATGTAGCTGGAAGCAAATTTGATGACAGTCACAGGAAAACAAGCCCATTTCTTTACTATGTGGTAAGTGATTTTGTAGATGCACAGAGCTTGATCTCCACATGGATCTTCATGGGTTTAGAAAGCAAGCATCCTTGAGAGATTTGTGTGACTTTGTTAGCAGGAAACCTCCTTAGCCCAGAAAGATGGTTTTGGGTGAGGATGCAGGATGGGGCCCAGAAAAACAACACTTGTATTGTTCCACAAACAAAAGGGCTACTAGCATTAGCTTTCTGCTCAGCACAAGTATGCATGCAGTTGCTCCTTCAGCACTGGGGGTTTCTGCTGCCTTAATGCATAATAGCACTCTGATCGTTAGATATTTTATTGGACATGATGAGAGCAGTAATTCTTTTTTTTTTTTCCTAATTCAGGCCTGTTATATCAAAATAGCAGCTTATGGTATGGCCTTAACAGAGCTGTGCTCAGCCCCTTGCTTATTGCTACAATACAGGTCATAATCATACTTTATTAGAGAAATGTATTGTTATTTTTTGTTACAACACTTTGCAGTCAGTTCTGTAAGTGAGCAATCACTGTACAGAACCAGACAATCATAGAATTACAGAATGCCTTGGGTTGGAAGGGACCTCTAAAGGTCACTTAGTCCAGCCTCCCTGTGGTAAGCAGGGACATCCTCAACTAGATCAGGTTGCTCACAGAAAAAAAAAAGTATTCATTAAAGTTACCTGAACTTATTAGGGCGAAGTAAAACAAATAGGAAGAAAAGGTCAGTTTGCATTTAGGACACCAAGGAGGGTTTGTGAGTCTCAGAGGGATTTTAGAAACAGTACTGGGTTTGACTAATGTGCACCAGTAGGGGGAAAACATTCCTTTCACTAGCTGTGATGTGCCCCAGCAGAGCTGCTCTCTTGGTGCATGTGGCTCTAAGCCAAAGCTTCGCATACTGCAGTGTCATTTGCTGCTTGTACACCTTGTAAGGGTGTTTGAACCCTTATCTAGGGTTCCTAATTAAAAGCCACAGAGCAAATTGTATAAAGGGCTTCTGTCCTGGATACAGTCAGGATCATTTCATGCTGCAGTCAGAATTCAGCTTCAAGAGATGACCCTGGGGATGCAGTGCTATTAAGCCAACAGTTGAGAATGGCATATGGGAAGGAGACAGCCTGGTTTGGTTTGGAACATTGTCTCATTTTCTGTATTTGGTTTCATTCCATGGAGCCTCCTGGGCTGTCAGTCTGTTAGTTTTCCTGATTGGTAGGGTCTAATTAAAATTATATCCCAGTTGGAAATATGTATCATTCAGACAGAAAAGACTGAAGGCTTCTCAAGTACTCAAAGTGCTTCTGTGTATCCCTTGTAAAGCACATCTAGAGACATCTACTTCTGTAACTACTTAGTCCCTGTTGACTCCCTTGCTAGAGTTGAGAAATAGGCCCTCATATGCTTCTCCAAGCTTTCAGATGTAGAAGTGACTAGTCATTCTTTTTGAGTTTTATCTGTCCAATTAAAACACTGATTTTTTTGCCTAAATTTTAGATACTTCATGGATCTGTTCTGCAATAGAGTCATTGGAGAAAGGCAAATGCTGATTGGAAAAATGCATAGTGATTGGATAGTAGAAAAATAGAGATCTTGGAGATCTCAGTCTAAATCCTTCTGAAGTTGTGAGGGATACTAATGAGACAGCTGGGCAAAGGTTTCTGGGTTATAGAACTGCAGGAAAAAATAGGCCATATCCAAACCAGGAAAATCTGTAGTTGAAAATTAATTTAAATAAATGTAATCTTCTAATATATACAACACCATAAACCTACAGGCATTGAAGGCGTTTGGTGGGACTGGAATGTAATGAAAATTCAAGGTACTCAAAGTAGTCAAACAGTATGAAATGAAATGGAAGAAAAGGAGAATCTTTTAATGGACTTTACAGAATTAAAATAAACAGTTCAGGGAGAGGTGCAAAGAGGGGGATGAAGATGTTGACAAAGTGTTATGGTAACAGAAAATTCAGTGATGAAACACAGAATTCCCTGAGGAAATCGTAAATCACGTTTAGTCTACCAGGTATGTTGGTTCCTAAATCAGCAGGAGTCTGGTACCTAAACAGCTTTCTGTCTAGTCCCAGATGCTTCACTTCAAACTTTTCCCTTTACGTTTCATGCAGTTTTAAATTTAAGAGGGTACTCGCTTTCTTTGAAACAAAGCATGCTAGTAATATCCTTAATGTATTTATAAAATGAAGAGTCTTGAAGGATATCTTGGGGTTTTTCAGAGTTCTGAAATGCTAAGTGTTTTAATATCAAGCAGAAAGCATGAAGAAAAAGTTGAGTTGAAAAATGACAGGGAGCATCAGGCCGAGACTGGATAACTTTGGGAGTTTGGTTTATCCCATGCTTGCATCTTTAATGGGTTTATGTGGTTCATTAGATGTGGGACTGCAGTGGTAGCATACCAAGAACAAATACTTACGATCCGAACAGATACGCAGCAGTTTGCTGCGGCTATATTAATCAGCAAGCAACGCTGGGTTATGGTGTAGCCCGAGGCGGGAGGGCTGGAGCAGCCTGTGCCCACTAGATGGTAATGCTGGCTCTGACATCCTGCTCCTGCAGTGTCCCCTCCCTCCTCGCTGGGGACTTCCCTGCTCCCTCCCCCCTCCCATGAAAGGAAATGTTGAAAACTAATCAAATGAGAAACCTCAGATAAGAAAATCTATAGGGTTTTCAAGGAAAGCAGGACTTAATAAAGCTTAAGATGTAACATAGAGCTTGTGGCAGTGTACCAAAGCCTTGTACAGATGTGCCTTATCCAGTGATAGGCGTATATAATGTCTCTAAGTTTTGGGATGGCTTCTGAAATTGTTGAGCCTTCGCTCTACAATAACCACATTCAGCATCTGCTATCTCTAGTTATTTTAGAAATCTTCATCGTAGTAAATTATAGTCTTTGGTTCAAATGACTGGATGATAATGTTGTGACTGGCTTCAGTTTGAAGGTGAATTTGTCACGCTGGTGGTTTGTGGGGTGGGGGGAGTGAGAGGCATTTAAAATTAAGTACAGAAAGCTGTATGATGAAGTCTTTGGTTTACATGGTGTCTAGGATTGAAACGGTGTCAAGCTAGAAATTAGCCCAAACTGAAAGGGGAATTTAGGGAAGAAAGAATATGATTCTTTGATCTAGCAATTGGAGAGAATGATTTAAGAAAATAAATCACTTGATCTGACAGATCAGCTACATTTCGGTGTCATTTAAAGATGATAGCTTTTGGAAGCAGAATGTTTTGTAGCACCAAGATCACCAGGTCTTTCAGGACCCGAAAATTAACCGAGTACCATTACTCCTTCCTGTGAAATATGGGGATGCCTACTAGAAAAGTGCTCCAGTGCAGAGCAGTTTCACATGGCTTTTCTATTGGCGAGTCTGTGAAACAAGCCAGTACGTAGCAGGATGATAGATACAGAAGGAGAAAGCTGTGAAGGTCTGTCCCTGAAGAGGCTGCAACCCCAACTCGCATTAGGGCAGCAAGTAAATTTCTGGGATTGTTTTTATAGAATTTCAGAAGCTTCTGAAAAATATGTTTGGGAATATCAACCTGAAAAAGAATTATGATTTTGAACTTGGTGTAAATATTTAAAAATGCAAAAGAAAACTTAGCTTTCAAATCACAAATATTAGATTTTTCCATGTTGCATTCTGGGTTATCTGGCCCTTGTTTTGCTCATGGAGTTCAAGGTTGTTATCCATGTTAATCTGTAGTATTCATGTGAGATGGACAGAGGATGAGAAAGAAGACGCACGAATATCTTATTTACAAGCATTGGCGATGTTTACTGGGGTAGTGGGGAGGGAACTTCTACCCTTGACATTGGGAAAGTGTGGCTGGGCATGTCAGGCCCTGGACAGACCTGCCCTGCCGCAGGAGCCCAGTGTTTGAGCTTTCAGAGTAAGTAGGGTCGCTGAAGAAGGGAATGCAGCCATGCCAGGTCCTGTCTGCAGGTGCCACGGCAGGAGAGGCAGCAGCGAGGCTGTGTTCTTGTACTGCAGCCATGGTGATTTTTCAGCTGTAAAGCAGCCAAGTAGCCTATGTCATACCGAAATTAGGGTTATGATAGGTCTATAGAGGCTGACACAATTCCAGGTAATAAACAAAATTGCAAGCCAGAGGTGAGGGAGACTCACAATGTCAATACATTTCAGGGAGATTGGTATTTTGTTTTTCCCTACAGTTTGAACTCATTCTGGAGTCATGCTGTGCAATTATGGCTTTCATCATCTTGCCTTTTCTCTCTCAATTGGGTGTTTATCTCCCTTCAAGAGTCAATATAGTTCAAAGTACATTTAAGCCCCAGCATTAAGTCTGGACTCAAACCAGTGCAATAATGTCCTTTCGAAGTCTTCCTTTATACCAGTGACGATCTATATTGCTGGTTTGATGCTGGCAATGGAGATCTCTCACATTCCCTCTTTTGAAGCAGATTTTGTATTTCTACAGGAGCAACTGCTAAACACCATGCGATTTCTGTACTTCCCAATTATATTTCTTGTCAAGCTGTGAGATGTAACTTTACTTTTACTAAGCCTATCATTGTAGCAAGAACACCAACATTAACCACACTAAAAGTTTGTTTTCATATTTTTGATCCCACAGTCTCACCCATAAAGATGGGAGGTTGGGTTGGCATAGAGTCTGCTAGTTTAAAATTATTTCTTTGTGTGAGTTAAGGTTTCACTGGGTAAATCAGTGCTGTGGCCAAGGACTGTATTTGTTAGGATGCATTTGGAGTAGGAAATACGCCTGTCAGAATCTGTTTGATCTATTAACATACCTTGGCTTGCCCACTAGCCAACCAACTGCATTTTGACTCTAAGGAAAATACAGTTCAACTCTCCATGAAGGCTGGTTTTTTTTCTTAGCAACAACAAAAAATCAGGTGTTTTTTTTCTCCTTATTTGGGTTTACTTAGGTTTTTCATTAGTTGCATTTGATTTAATTGTCATTTGTTAATTTAAACTGATCTCTACTATGTTTGTGTGACTGGGGTGGGGGGAAAAAAATTCCATACCAAATCAAAGTTATATTTCTGCATTCTTCTCCCTGAAAAGTAAAACATTAACATTAGGTGAAATGAGGCATGTAGCCTAATATGTTAATTATGAAAACAGATAATAATTAACTTTATTAAAGCTCTGGAGTGATTCAAGATTAGAGAAAAAAAAATTAATATGTTTCTGTATTTTAAAAATTCCAAAGTGCCTTCTGAATGGGATTTGAAACATAGATGCAACAGTCTCAGTTTCGTAAAGATGCATACAGCTCTGACAATACAGGATTTCACTCTTTAGGATAAGCTTGCTGAAATATTTGAACAGTTTTCTCCAGAAAATTTTAAATCGCAGTATTTTCATTAAAAAAAAGGAAAAATATTAGAATTTTTATAATTAAATACAAACCAACAGCACAACAAAGGAGCAGTGGGGCAATCCTTACCTAACTTATATTTCTTAAAGACTTTGGATCTATTGTCTGCTACTTGTGCTAGAAAAGACATAGAACACTCAAAACACAGTAAGAAGACCAAAGTCACTGTGGAGATATTTGCTGAGGGAGACTAGAAATATGGGAGTAAATAGTGCATATCCTACAAACAAGTTGGACAGTTCTCTTCATTGTGCACCTGGTATTTGCATTGAATGTTTTGAGTGGACTTGGTGATCTTCAAGGTCTTTTCCAACCACAGCAATTCTCTGA
Source organism: Todiramphus chloris collaris (assembly GCA_025345505.1). Lineage (NCBI taxonomy): Eukaryota > Metazoa > Chordata > Aves > Coraciiformes > Alcedinidae > Todiramphus > Todiramphus chloris. The sequence continues at coordinate 13,026,776 of JANVCC010000037.1, read as the reverse complement.
TTCTGTATTCAGATTGACAAGGCTGCTGCAAATCCCTGTGAGAAGTGGGGGGGGGGGTCGAAGCTGAGCAGCTCTGAATTTGGATTCTGCCATTTGGGAAACCCTCCCCTCTCTGACCTGTGTGGTCATGTGAAGACTTGACGGGGCACATGGAGGATGTGGCAGTGTCTGTAAGATCCTGGTGACTTAGTGTTATACAGTGACTGGCCGTGGTCTGATGTAGGAGTCATTTTCTGAGGACACTGAGCATGGAGAAGCACTAATTCAGATAAATGTTTGGGCTTTAGAAGGTATTTCTTCAGTACACTCCATTTTTTGCTGCTCTTAACTTTTGTCTCTCACTAATCAGACAGGTTGTAGTCCATGAGGAGCAGAAACTCCAAAACCAGCAGCAAACTCAAGGTCTCACTTTGAGGAAAGGGAGCAATTCCAAAGGATGTTGTCTCACCCAGTAAGACTGATTTTTGCGGGGATAGCTGCAAATCTTCTCAGGCCCAGCAGTATCATATGGAAGATGTTCATATACATTCCTCTGATGTTGCAACTTTGTCTTCTGCTTTGCTTTCAGGAATCAAGACAGTTGTGGTAAACACATGTTTTAAGGAATACTTAAAGGCAAATCATGCCTTTTAAAGCTGGAAACCTGAAGTTAGACTCTCAAATCCATGTTTAGGCTGCTGCTTACAGTGGCTGCTTTTCAAGAGTATGGAGATAGCTTTGGCTTCCACGGTAGCTGCTGAGTGCAAAGCACTGTAGCAAGTCAGGCATCTCCTTTCAAAAATGTGGGCACTTGTTTCAGACAATTTTGGCAGAATGAATGTGTCAATGACACTTTTGTAGGGACTTAAAACAGAATCAACTTTTTTCTTAAACTAGAAGGGGGGATCAAATTATATAAAATGTAAGATAGAAACTAACTCCATGAAGTGAGGCCTAAGCTGTAGGTTTGCATAACTGGAATTTGGAATGCATGCTGAAATATAGGAAACATCCTGTATTTGTCTGCTCAGCACATTTCTCTTCCATGGAAGTTAGCAGGTTTTCCTGTGTCTGAAGACTGCGGGTGTGATTACCTCTGCTCTCCAAGGAAAAACCTGTGCTTCCTGATGGAGAGTTCTATATCTTGTTTGTGCATTTTGAAAGGATAAAATAACCAACTTCAACATTTTTTACAAGGAAAGATATAGTTGCTTGTGTGTACTGTGGAACAAAGTTGTGGAACTGTTTCTTTCCCCTCCAATAAGCTGATGGACAAATCGCATCTTCTCCTGTACTCTGTGTTTCCTGTCTTTTTGTAAAATGCTGCTAATGTTTGTCTAGTGTGCAGAAGGCAAATGAGAGGGGAGAAAACTGACCACAAGGAAGTGAATTGTTTGGACAGTTGCTTTGTATAGCTGTATTACTAGGAAAGAAGAGATTATCTTGACATGTACTGGTTTAATTTTAAATAGTAGTAGGTGTTTCTTAAAAGGCAACAGGCATATGATGTTAAATTGGAACGGGACTAAAGCAAACACAGACTTTCTCCTTTGACAAGCTTACAGTCTCATTAGGGTGAATTACCCAGTACTGAGCTCCCTGTTTCTATTATTAGATGGTTATTGGGATCCAACCTAATTAGTTTAAAGCTGGCTTGGGTATCTCTACACAACACTGCTGTTATTTCTGTGCTGCTGTGGAAACACAGTCTAAAGTCTTCATCTGAAATGCATTAAAGTTAAAGCAGCTCTTTCTGTTGGTTGAATGAGCTTTGCGTCAGGCTGAAAACATGTCAAGAGTACAGTACAGACAACAGAGCGCCCAGCAACGTGGCCCAGGCCTGGCATCTCTATTGGGTCGTACTGCTGAGGAGAGGGTGCTGGGAATGCAGGCACGGGGTGGCACAGCAGGGGCACAGCAGCCTGGAGGGCCGGGCCAGGGAACTGGTGCAGGAGGCTTACTACAATGGAAAATCACAGTGGAGGGAGTGGCAGAAATTGGAGCATCAGAGAGATGACGGAAGACTTCTAACAAGTTTGGCCAGTGATGTGAGAGACTCAGATTTTGTATGGAGGAGGACAGAAGGGCAGTCTGGTACAGCTGAAGCAGCTCACCAGTGGAAAAGCACTCAGCCAGTGTTCCTGGGAGAAGCAGGCAAGTAAAGGCAGGGCTGACAGTGGGTGATAGATGACACTACAGAGAACAGTTAAGGGAGGCAGAAGTTTGCTGGTAGATTTAAAAGTCCTTGCTTTCCCAGTGCATGAAACAATTTGATGCAACCAATGTGCTCTTTCAAGCAATCCAATGTGACAGGAGTGGGGGAGCAGCAGGTGAGCCCCAAGGGCTGCAACAGACAGTTGCTCTTCAGACAGGTAGAGACATGAACACGCTAAGGGTGATACACTTCCAAAAAAAAAAAAAATCTGAAAAAGCATAGCAAGCATATTTTAGGGCAGGATGGAATGTTTGCTCAATTAACCAGTCAAAACAGGATTTCTTTGTTTCTCTCAGCACTGCAAAGGGAGGTCCCTTTATGAGAATCAGATTCTTTGCCTGTATCTTCATTACCCAACACAGACCATCTTCGAGCTTTACTAGCATTAGCTATCCCACTCTGTTATGTAGAAAAGGAGCTCTGTTTTCTCCTGACCTGCCTGGATATCAAAAGCATAAACTTGAAATTAGACAGCTTGCTCAAAAACTCTGGAGGCCTTGCTATCACAGTTAACATCACAATTCTCTTTTCCTCATATAGGTAGGATCATAAAATGAGAAGGAACCACCTTTCATCAAGCCTTACCTGCTGCCACTGTGTCATAGTTGTGTTTGAAAGTCCAGAATGGTCTTCACAGCACCCGCTCCCCATGCTTCCACAAACCCTGGGTTGCAAACACACCTTGTAACAAACTTAAAATGATTAATTTTATGTAAAAGTTAAATGCTGCAAACTGCTCTGTCCTGGGGGAAGAGATCGGGAGTAAGAGCTTCATTCTGCTTTTAGATCCTTGCAATAACATGGAACTTGCTAAGTGATGTTCCTAGATGATCTGGAAAGCAAACTTTGCGCTACAGTACACAAGACAAAACAAATATTATCAAGTTCCTTAATCTAGTCTGAACCGAAAGATTTCCTGATTTTTGCCTATCCCTTTATGTCAAAGATCTTTAATGCCATAAAGAGCATGACTACTCTGGCTATATCTAATGTTTGTTCCAGCAAGGAAAAGGCATCAATTTTCCCTCTTTCACCACGTGGCCTGAAAAGTCAAGTTATATGTAAAAAGGAAAAATATATACAGTTTCCTGGCCTGTTTTGGACAACAGGAGTACAGAACAAATATGGTGCAAAAAGCATAATCTCCTTGATACTAAACCAGCACGTTCAAATCAGACAAGAACAAACAAAGCAGACCAGCCTTCCTCAGCCTCTCACTTGGTCTCCTGTATTAGTACCAGGCACTGTCTCAAAGCTTCTCTGAATTTTTTTTTCTATTACTTCTTTGTTGAATTAAGGTTATCAGAACCATGTCTCTTTTTCTTTTTTCAGGGTTTATACTAACAGAACATGCAGCAGGAGTGTATCATCTCTGGTTTTATCCAGTATTCCCGCTTACTGAACTGGGGATTGGGTAACTTGTTTTGGCCGTAGTGTTTCCTGTGCTGCTGAGTTTGATTCCTGCTTCCCCATCATGGAAGGAGTTACAGCCTGCAGTTTTCAGGCCGAATGCACAGACTTACCTCTGGCTACTCACAGTGCACACAGCCAGTTTATCAAGCAATTGCTTTGCTTCAGAGCCCTGTTCTTGTTGCTGTTTAACTTCTCAAACAGATATGTCATCTGCGGGTTTAATATTCTGTTAGTAACTTTACATGTAAACTGGAAAGATATATAAACCATCTCAGAGTCAAGAACCAACTCTATGCAACACCATTAAAAATACTGTTAGTTAATCATGAGTTTCCATTAACTATGGCATTGTGGACCCATCCATGAAGTGGCTAAAAGTTACTCAGGTCAGTGGAAGTGGCTGCTGCTGCTGGAGGTCAGTTAGGCTGTTTGCTTCCCACCCTTGTGAAGACCTTGCTGCTTGTTGCCAGCTGCATTACATTATCTGTTGCTTCTTGGGGTAAGGGCTTCGACTCTACCCCCCATCTGAACAGTGGAATGAGAGAAAGATCTACTCTCTGTGAGGCTGGCCCATATCTATAGACTCTTATATGGTATAAAGCGAAGAGAACCAGTCTAGTGCAAGTGCTGTGCCTACCTTGGCCTGGTGTGCCACAACCACTTCTGCTCAGTGCTTGGGGTGGGTTGAATCGCCTGTTCCGCCGCTGATTCCCAAGCACTGGTAATGGTGGAGATGGGAGTGGTGGAAAGTGTAGAGGGGTCAGGGACTGCTGAGCTGCAGCTGTGTGGGTGGGTGAACACAGCAGGGGAAAAGAAGATAGGAGGGAAGGGAAGAGGTTCTGGGCAGAGGCGGAGAGACAGGATTTCCTGAGAGGCCTGGCTAAAAAGGTGGGCTTGGGATTTGTGAGGTAAACAGATGTTTGTTGTTGTTAGCACTGGGGCTGTATATCAAAGGAGCAGGTTTTGAGTATGTTTCCTTTAAATCTGAATTGTTGCACCCAAGAAATAACTCATCTGAATTTTCACCTTTTCACTCTGAAGCAACGCAGCCCGATGCTGAGTCCTTAAAGACAGACTAAAACAGATACAAGCAAAACTAACTTTTGTAGATTGAAATCTCTTCAGATGATGCAGACATTTTAGAAAGTAAACAGTTAAGCAATTGACTGGTTTTGGTTTTTTAATTTTTTTTTAGAGAGAAAAATCCTGTAGGACTGGTGATTGTTTTGATTTTCTCATCTTGCAGATAAGCATGGTTGGTCCTTCTCTCTCCTCTACCGAAGCACAGCTCCTGCACACAGATACATAACCTGGCTAGCCTTCCTTCATTCCAAAGGGAGAGAAGTTCCCAGTCCATTAGCTATAACATGGGAAATACGTAAACCTTTCTAATACACCTGTTCTTTAATTTATAAAAGCACCGTTCTAATTACACTGTCTGAAGACATAAAAGTCTTATTTACTCTCTTTGTTTTGGCTTGAGTATTCCAATATTTACATATAATTTCACTAAGGGAAATGCTAACTTCTAGTTGTGGCTAATTGACAGTTGCTCTGTGTTGCCCAAGAAGTATTACATTGTTTCTTTAATTTGGTAGCACCCTTTGGACTAAACAGAGTTTGATTTTTTAAAAAAAATTTTTTTTAACTTGTTTTGGTATATTTTAGCTCCTGGTTCACATTCCTTCTGATGCTTCCCTGGCTACCTTTATAAACATCTCAACAGTTACTCTGTTTTCAGATACAAAGAACAATAGAACCTCAAATGCAGTGAAAATACCAAATATTGATTTGTGCCTTCAATGCCAGAATAGCTCAGCAGGAGGTATACAAAATATTTCTGAAAAACGATAGCTTATCACCTGCAGACCTGGAGATTGCTGTGTGTTACTACAAAGACTTGCTGGGGGGCTCCGGTGACCTCCAGCCTTCAGCTATTTGTGTCTCTTCCAAGGCAAAGAGAAAAAATCTCAATCCTCTCCACAATGTTTGCGTTCACCTGGTTTTCCGTGTCTTTCACCTAAGTTTGCAGAGGTGCACTGCAATCCATCAGCTGCAGTGATGCAGCAGCAGCACCATTCCACAGCAGTGGTGGAACCTGATGCATGGGTTGCTTTCAGAATAAAGGTTTGGCTGGCTTCTTTATGCCCTTGCAAATATCTCTGTAACTTAATCAAGTGGGGTGGGTTTTGGAAATGTGACTCTTGCTATATATAATATTATTGGATTCCTATTTAAAACCAAGCTGCACCTGAATGCTAATTTGCACTGCGCACTCTGATGTGCTAATTATTCCCGTGGTCAAAACATGCTTATGTTACCCTGGGGATACCAGAAACGTTAATGCTGCTTTTCCAGTCAAATTTGGCCCCATGGGGACAATGAGGGTTTCTGTTTGCTCTCCCTGGCTTGTAGGGGCACTTGCAGCCCCTCAGGCCACCACGGGAAGCTTGGGGAACTGGAAGAGTCACCGTAATCCCCAGAGTTATCCTTTTTGGAGAAATAGTCTTTCTGTTTCAGCCTTTGCTTTTTCTTTTGGACAGTTCATGTGCGGTCCTCGCAGCGTATTTCTCCAGTTCTTGGGGCTCTGCCCTCTGCTTCTGCCAGAGTGAGAGTGGGTCTGCACTAATGATTTCTAATCAGAGAACGAGAAATGTCGTGGTTGAGTGGGTGACTGAGGAGCATGTGAACCCCAAGCTTGTGGAGGAAGGTGAAAAAAAATGTGGTCTATAAACAGTGCCACTGCCATGTAATGACGTGTGCATGAACACCCAGACCAGACAGCCCTTTAGGGCTGCGTTTGCAGGACTCACACCTTAAGTGCAATGTCCCTGTGTGTTACGGAAACAGGTGGCACAGCACTGAGGTGGCAGTGCCCCTCTGTGGTGTCACACAGGTTTTCAGTCATGCCTCCACATTTTTTTGGTTGTGGCAATGTGGTAATAGTGAGTGATAGTCTCTCTCAGTTCCCCCATTTACCTTCATAAAGCAGGGTGATAACTGTTATAGCAGTTTGTTAGAAATTCAATGGAATAGCTAACTTGAAGTTTTGTGTGGGTGCAAGGTGGTGTTCAGTCTGCGTGTGCCTGGATGGGGAATGGGGTAGGAGCTGTTGCCAGACCTTGGTTGTCCTAGAAGGTTTTTAGATGAAGAAAAAGGATTTCTTTTTTTGTTCTTGAGAAGATATATGAGGTAGAAGCTTCTAATTTAACAGCTGTACATTGAAAGTGTGCCTGTCCATTGTCCCACTAATAGGAAAGGTGGTGATACTCTTGGACTTCCTTTTTTTCTGGAGAGAAAATGGGTAGAAGGCAGTGTTTGGGATGGGGTAGTTGCAACTGTCTCCTTGGTCAGTAAGCCTGTCTGGCGAGCAGAGGGAGAAACAAGAGCTAAGCACAGTTGATCCAGATTTCCTTACACGCTTGAGAAACAAACTTGCTGACACAGAAAGTAGGTTTGAGTGAGCAAAATGGTCAGTCTCTGTGTACAGCATAAGTCTACATAAAATTCTGTGCCTTTTTTTTTTAACTTCCAATGTTAAAAATATTATGGGTCATGCATATTACATAGTAAATTTCTTCTAATCCAGTTGACTTTTTCCGCTCTACTGCTAGGAATGTTTTAGTTACTTTCACATTCAAGGTGATAGCTCCATTCTCTTGCTTTTAGTACAGAATTAGGTATCTTGTGGTCCTCTTAAAATGTCACATCAGTTACTATCACAGCTCAGGCTTCATCATGTCATTCTGGTTTGGTGTATTCAGCCCACTTCAATATGGTCATTGGTCATAGTGGTAGTGTGCTCAGGCTTTGCTGACATTTCACTCAAATTGTTAGCTTGAATTAGCCATCTAGGCCAAACATTGGGTCATATTGATTCCTACTGTGATGCACAAAAAATGAATGGAATACCAAAGCTGAGCTTATCCCAGTATTGCCAAAGTCTGCCACTGAGAAAAGGTGGGGTTTTTTAAATTGTGGAAGGAGGGTAGTTAGAGCAGCTGCTGAAATACCTCTGACTTCCCTACTGCAATTTTCTAAGCTTAAAAAACAAACCAACCAATACCCAGAGCTTCAAATCGGGGTCTTTTTGTTGTTTGTTTGGTTTTTTTTCCTGCAAACACAAGAATTACATATTCCCTTGTGGTTACTAACTCCCAAGATCATTTAATATAACCCCTACTTTTGCATTTCTTATAACCTGACTTTCTCTCCTATTAAAAAATGATCAATCCTTGGGTACATTGCTCTGAGGATTCAAATTTGATTTTTTTTTCTTCTGTTTTACAATAGAGGGAGCTCTAAAGAAACTTATCTTTCCATAAAAAGAGTAAACAGACTGCAACTTCAGAAGTGCTTGAGAAAAAAGCAATGTCAACATGTGTGCCCCTCATGACGCACATGCACATTCATGGTTTGAAGTGAACTCAGACCAGCCTTGAGTTCTCTACCACAGCCGAGTTCTCATTGATTGCTGTGTAGAGGATTATCAGTTGCTTTGTGTTGCCTGATAGGAGTCACTCTGGAAAACTCCTGTAACAATACTTTTCCTGTCAGGATGCCTGGGGGATCTGCTCCTGGTATTGCTGTACCAGGGAGCTAAGTGGTCTTCATTAAAGGAGAGTTACAGCAGACCTGCATCTTTAATGGAAAGGTTAATTCACACTGGTTAGAAATCATGCCCTGTGAGGCTGGTAGTGACAAATGGAGTTAATAGTTATAATAAACCATGGTCACAACGATGCTGAGGTGTTCCTGTAAAGAAAAGCAGATCAGCAGGGTGGCTACAGTGCCGGCTGGAACGTGCCATCACTAGCCCTGTGGCTTTGAACGTCTCAGTCATCCTCTTCCCTGTCTACAAAATGTGTACTTTAAAGATAAAAACATATTATAATCCAGGTTGGTGCTAAACCTCTAAGTGCTGTGTGTAGATCGGGTCTGGTTTTATTAAAACCATCTGTTAACAATATATACTTAATATCCGTCAGGGACCTATGGATTTTTTTTTTGTAACTGTATTTGTATATGTAGTACCTGAAAGCACAGACAAAAGTTCTTCCAAAAATCATTTTTATTTACATTTTTGGGAGGAAAAAAGCATAACATTTCTTAAAATAGTTTTCTGTTATAATGCAAATATGCATTTTTCTGTGTTATTAATGCTTTTTCCAATGAGTTTCTCTCCCCAAACACACAGGGAAATAGATTTGAGAAAAATCAGAAATACCATCCAGCCTTCCTACAGAGTTAACTTTTAGAAGAAGCAAGATGCTGTTTGTGGACTTGGTATACCTTTGTTTTCACAAGATTATCTTTGTTATAGTCCTTGAACCAAGGCCTCTTATTAGCAATCATATTTTAATTATCTTTCAGAAGCTGTTGTACTAAAATGAAATTACTGCTTTTCTGAAAAATAAGAAATTAAAAACCCCTGTTCCTTCCCCAGCTGACAAGTGTTCTTTGAAGTATAACATAATGCAGCAATCTGTGCATCCTGCTGACTTGTTCATACTAGAAATTTTTCTCAGGAGTAAAATGGCAAACAAAGACTATACACTAAATTTTTGTGCTCGTATGTCTCCACGTTTGGGCTAGCATGATGTTTCTTTTCTGTCATTTTTTGTTTGGTTTGGTTTGGATTTTTTAAGTCTGCCAGCCTCTGACCCAGCAGACATTGATGGTAGATGTTTGTCAGCTGGAAAGTGACTGCATAGCAACATAAAGAATTTCAGATATGACAAATTCAGCTTTCTGGTTTTGGCCTGGACAATTCTGTAGCATTTCAAAATATTGTCTGCTTTGTGTATTGAATCATATGGTTAAAGAATAAAAACTTGTATACTATTGAACTGAATTTGAGTTCTCCATAATGGTGACTGTAGAAGGCTTTTATTGTTCTATGCAAGCAAAGGTCATACTGCAGACATAACTGTATTAACAGAACACTTGCTAGTAGAGATTGTTTTGCTTGTAAACCAATACAACATAAGTTGATTTTAAAACAAACAGTGGGTATTTTTACTCAGGATAAACCACATATATTCTTAGACATTTTATACATTCTGTCTGTATTTGCAAACTGCAGGAATGGGTCTTGTTTGGGAAGAGGTATTTTCATGAGTGCTTGCCTCGAAGTTTCCGGAGTGTGCTGCACTTGCACAGCAGCTGTTCCAGAGCTGTGCTGAACCTGTCACCTCACAGGGCTGAAACAGCAGGAAGGCTTTCTCTGTTATCCTTCTCTAGCTAGCTAGAATTATAAAAGCTTAGACTGAGAGAAAACTTGAATCACCACGGCTTCAAAGTCAATAGAAATTGTGTTAGGTAATGTGATACATTTTGTCTATAAAGTCTCTGTGGGCTCTTTAGTTCTCAGCACAATTGGAAACCCCAAAACTTTTACTGAAAGAGAGGCTGTAGTTAAACACCATAAAATATGTATTTCAGGTGGGGCAATGACTAAGGCCACTGTGAACAATCTGGGAAAGAACAAGCCCTGGCCCAAGTACACTCGTCCATACAGGAATGGGCGGAAAGGTGAATCTGAGTGGTGGGTTCAGAGGAGAAGGGCCAGCACAGCCTCTCATGCTGATCTCTCATCCTCTGCCCTGCTTGCAGGAAAGCTCTAACTGCAAGATGTAGTCATGGAGGAATTTAAGACTCCACAGTTTATTCTGAGGAAAGGCTTGGACAGGCAAGTATTCTGACTCTCAGCTAATAAACTGTTGTGACTGTGACATGACAGCCACTACACATTTTAAATTCACTACTTTATTGTGCTCAACTAACTCTCAGTTTAATAACACAGAGCTGTTAAGGAGGGAGCAGTAGTACAAAAACCTAAATGAGAGGATAATTTGAAATAGATCTACAGACATCTGCCTGACTATGCAAAACTGATACCGTACTCTGTATATGGTCATCTGTACTGTTTACAGTAACTATTCAGTTCTCATAGCCATGAGCCTGTCAGCAGGCTTTTGAACAATATTTTCTAAAACACATAATAAATCCTAGTTTGCAAGGAATCTCTTCTCTTAGCCTTTTAAACTTTCTCTTTTCAAGAAAGACCACAGAAATGTATAGCTTTTCAGAAATGTCAGGTTTGAACAAAGTTCACGTTCTTTGAACAAAAGAACTCCTTCAATACTAGAAAATAAGACTAGGCAGAAGTCTCTTCCAAGTAGTGTGTTTCAAATTCCAATTTGCTGCCAAGGGGCAAATGGAGACACCTGGTCCTGCCTGTGTCCTTATTTTGGCCAGCTTGCATCACCTGAGTATTGCCTCACCCTCTTCATCTGTAGTCAGTCAGTGCCAGCCTGGAGGAGACCTCTTCCTCTGCTGAGTTAGCCTGACCCAGAGCTAAAACCTTGTTTGTTCTCTATGTTACTTTTTCTCTAGTAGATGTTTGAAAATACGTTTGTGCTTTTCATAAAAGTCAAATGTGTAACTGCAGATTTTCTCAATACTGCAGTGTTTTGTGTAGCAAAGGCCCATGTAGATAGCTGTTACACAGGAGAACACAGCTGAATTCTTGCTTACATGAACTATGGTGTTAGTTTGTTGGGTTTTTTTAAATCAACTGATATTAAGAAAATGCTTTTAATATTTAAATATTAATGCTGTTCTTATTTTTTGTTTGCTCACAATATCCATGAATGTCAGTGGGCCTTATTCTTGCTTTCACAAATTTTCCATTAACACGTGTATATACCTAACTGAAAGTAGACAGATAAGAATCCTTCAGCGTAGTTGATAAACTCACAGTGGTATTTGTTGCACCAGTCACACTGCTTTCAAAAACCCAGCTAGTAGGTGTGCAGTACTAATGCAAAAGCTGTCCTGCTTAATGAATTTTCATGCTGAAAGTCCATGCAATAGCAAAAAAGGTTGTTTGAGAAACACAATTGTAGTGATGATAGGAGCAGGAGAGAAGGATGAGAGAGAGGGTGGTGGAGGTGAATGTCAGGTGCTGAGCAGGGTCTGCAATCTCTTCCCCATCCCCCAGCTCTGATCAAGGGCAGCTCTGATATGGGGCAGCTGTGTAACCTTGGACCAGGCTGGTGTGAAAAAAAAGCTGTGAGAAGGCTTGTTGGGGTCTTTCTGCATTTGTACAGGAGTCACAGTTAAGCTCAGTTTCCTGTCTGAGCCTGTACCTGGCTGTGTGACTTGCTGACTCTGACCTTTCCTTGGCTTGACCCTGGACCTGCCTCATCTCTGCAAACTTGTCTGGTGAGTGCAGGACTGTGCCTGACCCTGGTTAATGCCACTGGACCTGCTCTGCTTGCTCAGAGGCTACAGGACTCTGTTACTTGCCTGTGAGGTCCCTGCCTGCCTTGCTTTGCCCTTGGCTCCCACCTTGCATCCCTAGGCCAACAGAGGTCTTGCTGCTTCCAGATACGCTGTGGGTTTTTTTCCCTTTTGTTGAGAATAAATTGCTGCCCTGTTGGTCTGAGTGTCCATGAGAACAGACAAGTTTATTCAGGAGAATGGACTTGTGGAAATATGTGATGAGGAAGTATTTGGATGGGGTATTGATTTGATCATAAAAAAAACCAACCACCAATTGTACTGCTCTGCATTCCTGGATGGTGCTTTCTGTCAAAATGTGAACTGCTGTGTGCTTTGGTAATGGTAGAAAATAAAAACAAAGTATGTAATTGATGATTGCACTGTCAGCTCTTTGGATAAGAGGAAGAATTTGTCTTATGCTTTAGGAGAAGGAGACTATATCATATATTATCATTTTTGTTGACTTCGTGGCATGAAAATTCAGAGATGAAAAAGGACAAATAGGCCCTGTCAAACATTTCTGCTACAGGTTTCCTAACCAAGAAATTTTGCACTTAATAATGTTGCTTTTCATCATGCTCAAGCACATCGTCCTCAGCTGTGCAAGTCAAAGGGCTAATGCTGCCTCTGCCCACAGGAAGCCTTAATCAGGTTCGTGTGTGCAAAGCATCAGATTTTGAAGAACATGATAAAATATGAAAAATTAGTACAAGTTCAAATGTAATTTGTTAAATTTTGAGGAACAGCATAGTGCTTACCCCCCTAAATACAGATCATGATTTGATAGCAGGTAACTAATTTTTTTCACAAGAAGCAATTCTGAAATAAAAGGATACTTTGGTAGTAAAAAAACCCTTGTGCTTTGGGTCAGAAATCTTCCTCTGCCTTGAGTCTGGCTTGGTGCTCGTGGTAGCTTCTTTGGTGGAGCAGGCTAGAAGAAGAAAAAAATCCCTGCTGTGTGCCAAGCTGGAGCCTGGCAGAGCTGCTCTGTGCTCCCCTGTGTAGTGCTGGGCTGAGCTTTCCACCTTCCTCTCTCTGGAGGGCTGCCTGCTGGAGAGGGTGGTGGGGTACCTGTGTTGTTCTGCTCATCCACAGGGCATGGTGTTTGGGTCAGTGTCTGAAGGAGGATGTCTGGACCCAACAGGCACAGTCCAGGGCAGAGTGTCCCAATCTCATGTATTAATTGAGCCTTATTGAAACAAATGCTGCTCCTGCTCTGTGCTTGGCATAACCCCCTCACAGTGGGCCAAGAGCCACTTTTGTCCATCTGACCTTTCCTGCTGGACACCCTTTCTCCAGGGCTGCTTTGGTGCTTTCTGCTCTTCCCTTGGTAGCTCTGGAGGTTTGGGTCTGGAACTAAACTGGAGGACTTTGAGAGCCTGTCAGGTGCTGCAGTGCCCCACTGCGGGCTGTGGACACTGAGGTGACACCCTTGTCCTGCATCAGGCTGTACATTGCCTGCAGAAACCCTCTTACTAGGTGATGTAAAGCACCTAGCATGATGGAGATAGTTACAGGACCTAAGGAAATAACTACACTATGCATAATAATTAATAGTAATAGGTTCACTGTGTTGGAGGCTGCTCTTAATTTTCAGCTTTGACAGGTCATTGTTAAAGGACTAGACATGTTTTAGAAAGGGTGAATGTAAACATTACTTCATCTCTTTGCTATGAGTACTTGGTGGAGCTCTGCTCCCTGTTCTCTTTATTTTTTCTTTTTTCCTGAAGAAAAGAGGAATGTTTTCTCCCTGTGAATAGGTGTAAAGTACTAGCTTGTGCCAGGATGCCTGGTATTTGGCCTCCTCCCATGCTTGGAGGACATGGGTTGCATGTAAAGCAGGAGAAGTGTAGAAAGTTGGGACAATGGATATTGGGCAGTAATTGAAAGATTAAAAAGAAATCTCAGACATTTCAGGGAGACAAAGATTATAATGAAAATAAAGGCAAGGGAAGGTATAAGGGCAAAACTTTGTAGGGCAAGAGAAATGTTGCTTTTTTTTTTTTCCAGGGACAAACACAGTCATGCAGCTTTTCTCTGTTGGCAAGTACTTAGGTTTAGTATAACAGGAGCATTGCAGTGGAATTTTTTGGTAAGAATTTAGGTTACAAAAAAAATAAAAACTATGGTGGTACTATACCCTGACTTCTCCTGTCCTTTCATCCCCCTCTTCCCCTCGTTTAATTCTCTGTAGGCAGAGTGATGGAGGGAAAACAGCTAATGGCACCTGAACAGTTTTCATCCCTCTGTATGAGTCTCCTCATTTGGATTATTGTTTGAAACCCAGAGAACTGTTTTTTAAATAGCTCAGACTTGAGGCCAATTTGAAACTTCACATTAAGCAAGTGAACAAGATCTCCTCTGTTTGCAGCCTAATTCAGTAAATAGATGTTCCAGTTTGCCTGTTGCCCTGTGATGTACAGCATTCCTTGATCAGGCTGAACAACTCCCGCCTGGAAAGTTTTCAAGTTAGCTGGAGCTCGTGCTTTGCATCCTCCTGGGGCAGAAGCAGGAGGAAGGAGTAGGTCAGTGCCCTCTCTGTGGAACAGAGCAGTTCAGGCCTTGCTTGGGGTAACTGGAATCCAGCCCTCACCATTCATTTGGCAGAAGGGTGCCTGGCTGCAAGGAGTCAGAAAGAACTGGAGCTGATACTAGCCCCACTGGTTCTTCATTTACATAGCCACATAGACTTAGGCTGGACCTTTACCTCCGAAGTATGATCTGGTCTGTGTTAAATGGCTGCTACTAAGGATGAGGGTGATGTATGGTCCTAATGTGGTCTCCTAATGATGCAGAGTGAGGAAGGCCAACTCTGATGCTTTCAAAAATAATCAGAACTTGGTAAATAATTCAAGGTGGGCAATTCATCTATGTACAGATCCTCATAGATGTTAAGGGATCTTTGTCCATCTATGACACTACAAACTTACTTTGAAGATGAGATTTAGCTGAAAGTACTTATTTTCCAGGAAAATAAATAATCTTTTCCTTCAGAAGACTATAACTTCAGAGTCACTAATATTGTTCAAAATACTTAATTTTTCAAGGTCTTCTTCTTGTTATTGAAGATACTTTTATACCACTTCTTAGGAAGAATGCATATCGATATGTCGTATCAGATTCTCTCCCAATGTAATAAGTGTCACAAGTATTTAAAATAAAAATTAATACACATGTAAAGAAATCAAAATGACTCCCAAGTACTTCTGGACAAGAGTTAATGTTTACTTTTTTGCACAGAAAATATTAAACTTCTAAAACCTTGGGAATATCTCGCAAAATAACAATATGCTCAGCCACAGTATCTAAAAAATAATTATTTAAACTACTATCATGTAATACATTTTATGCTGTACTTTGTGTTACAAGGAGAATCTGAGGCAGCACTGAAATCCCAAATTTTCACACAGAACTTCCCATTTGTAGGAAGCTTGAAAAAAAATCCCCCCCCCTTTGGAAAACAACCACCAAGATTTTTCTTTAAAAAAATAGAAACTCAAATTTTATATAGTTGCATTAATAAGCACAATAAAGAGGTTTTTAAAACAAACACCTGCCCTGCAAGGAGCCTTGGAGATGGCTCTGGGGAGACCTTATTGCAGCCTTTCAATACTTAATGGGGGATTATAAGAAAGACAGGGATAGATTTTTTGGTAGGGTCTGTAATGATAGGACAAGGAGTGATGGTTCTAAACTAAAAGATGGGAGATTCAGACTCAATGTAAGGAAGAGATTTTTTGCAATGAGTGGTGAAACACTGGACCAGAGAGGTGTTAGCTGCCCCATCTCTGGAAACACTCCAGGTCAGGTGGGACAGGGTTCTGAGCAATCTGCTGTAGTTGAAGATGTCCCTGCTTGCCCACTGCAAAGTGTTTGGACTAGATGACCTTTAAAGGTGTCTTCTAACCCCAAGCAATCTATGTTCCTAAGAATTATTTTTGGAAACGGGGATGAGTTTTCTAAAAGATCTGCAACCATTACTTTGGATTTGTCTTTCAAATATGAATATTTGGTTGACTAAGGGATCAGCTTTTTGGGATAGAAAATGAGGACTGGCTTGTGTCCAGGTGTCACTGACATATGGGGGTTTTCTTGTTTTGTGGTTGTTGGGTTTTTTCTTTGGTTTTGTTTTGGTTTTGTTTGTTTTTAATAAGAGTCGCTAGTGGGATACAGATCAGGACACACGTTCAAGCTCATGAAGATTTATCAGGTTGCTGCTGTTCCCTGTTCATATCATTAACCCTACTGGCTGCTGGGCACGTGCTCCAAGCCACACAAGGCAGGGGCTGAGGCCTTTCTCCCTCTCAGTGTTTGGGCAATATCCACCCCTGCCCATGAACAGGAAGGTGGAGGGGGAGAGGAAGGAGGCATCTTCAGGTAGTGCTTTGTCAAAGTTTTCCAGTCTGGAGCGGCTGCCTGCAGCCTCATGTGTGCCAATGCACCTTTGCCCCAAGTGTCCAGGGAAGCGCTTGTGTGCACCAGCCTGCCCAGATTGACCTCTCTTGGCGGGAAAGTCCTAGAAATCACTTCTTCAAAGATCAAATGGGAGACTACTCAAAAAAGCCCAGCTTGATTACGGCAGGCTGACACGGCATCAGGAAGTGGAAGTCACGGCTCACTGCCTTGATGGAATTCTTTGAAGATATTATTGGTCAGGAGATATGAGGGACAAGCTGTAAAGAGAGCACCTAATGCTTGCCAAACTGGGTCTGAAAGTGATGATGTGCTTAATCTGTTTCAAGACTGTGCCTTTTTTAATGCCTTTTTATAAAGCTATATGTACTAATCCGCATTTATGAAGTACAGTCAAAGCCAGTGTTGTAAGCATCATTGACAAGGACTTAAAAATATGTCTTAAATGGTGTTCCAGGAGTGAATTTTGCCAGATTAATAGTGACATATATTGCCAGGAAATTAGGCCTGATCAACAGAGTATGAAAATGCAACAGGACGTAAAAATTTTAAAATGTCACACAATAGAAGTCATTTAAATTCCTTTTCATATTTGTATCAACAAATTCAGGGATAAGAATGAGAGATTAAAATACTGCTTGGCAGAATGGATAACCTGGGTGTGTGTGTCGGAGTAAAGGTTCAGCTTCAGGTTCTTTTCTGAAAGACTTGGAACCAGAGAAACTGTAGCCCCCATAATGCAATCCTTTCCTCTCCTGTGGAGTCCTCTGCCAGCTGCTCCATGGGCAACCACGTTCTGCAAACGGAAAGGAGGTCAAATCACAGGGGCAACATCTGTGTACCAAAACTGACCCTCAGCCATATGCGCTGTCCTTGACAGCGTCATGCACACATGAGTAATGTTACCTGGGAGGTTGAGGTGATTCTTTTTCATATCATGTTCAACCCTTAATACCACTGGCTACTGAAGGACAGC
Organism: Todiramphus chloris collaris; assembly: GCA_025345505.1. Taxonomy (NCBI): domain Eukaryota; kingdom Metazoa; phylum Chordata; class Aves; order Coraciiformes; family Alcedinidae; genus Todiramphus; species Todiramphus chloris. Next base: position 13,009,491 of record JANVCC010000037.1, on the reverse strand, counting down.
CCATTGAGCCCAGGAGGGGGATGTAACATCCCTTCTCTGCTTCTTGGAAGACTTATTTCTAATTTCTCAGCTCTGTGTATCTAAAGAATCTGGATGAAGTTTCAGTGCCTGGTGCACAGTGGGCCCTTAGTTGTTTCCAAGGAAAAGAGGAAATGTACTACATCAGTAGTGATGTATGCTCGTTCTGGCAGCTTTGAGAATACAGTATTTACTGTTACAATTGTGCAGCTTTAGTCAGATGGCAAATCTGGGGAATAGCAGCATGTAGAACAACTTGTTGCCTTAAGATGTCATTGTGTCTGTGATGGCATGAAGTATGAGAAACCCCCTGCAGTTATAGGACCTTCAGGGCTTTAGAGGCAGCAGTGGGCTAGCTTGGTAGCTAGACCAACCAAAATGTGTGTTTTCTTCAGAGAAAATTTAGGCTGTGATGATTATGGAGAGGAAGTGTGGAAGGGAAGGGGGAAAGAGTTAAATTAATAAAACTGCCTCATCAGCACATCTCAGAAGAGAGAAAGAAATGGTGGGGAAACTGAGGACAGGGATCTGTATTTCAGGTTTCCACCTACTACCAGGAACTGAAGGGAGCCTGACTTGCAGCAGAGCTCTTGCCTGTTTGAATGCAGACTCCATGTGAAATGTGGAGTAACAGCAAAGCTGTGGGACTGTAGGAAGTAATATAAAGGCAACATCAAAGCTGAGAGCTAAAACTGTAGATACGAAGCACAGAACTGAGTCTGGACTGACTCTGTGTGCTTACACATTCTTTTTAGAATATAATCTGCTGATTCAATATATACAAACTAGACACCTCCTTACAACTGTGGGTTTGATAAGGCGCGCAATTGTTGGGGTTTTGACCTTTTTTTATTAATTCCATGGCATTGTTAAGTCTTTTCCTAGAGAAATTATGCCAGCAATAAGGTTTATGCCATGGCTTTATCAGTGCTCTTGTAACTTCTGAATTTTGGGCCTTCTTCTAATCAAATTTCATTGTTCTTAAAATTATGTGAAAACACTTGGTTAGAAAGTGGAATGGAACTTTAACTTTTTCAGTGAAACTGTATTCATTAGAGAATCCTCTGGGGACTTCAATCTTCAGACATAAAATCTATGAGAAATAATACCTTAGTTTGCTGCTCGAACTATTTGTCTTAAGATCTTTCCATGATCTTTACAAAGGTACATTTAAAGAGAATTATCTCTGTAATTTCGAGGCTATTAGTCCCTTGTGCTATAAATGTTTATGTGTAAGACTAGCCTTGGAAGATCATTAGGCTCATTAATTTCTTCAAAGCTATTTCCCATGTAGCCTGTGCAGAAATACTTGGAATATCAGGCCTTTGCTGAAGCTAAATAAATGCCGGAAAGAGCTCTCTACTGTGGCTGGAATTAAATGTCTTCAGTGATGGTGTAGCATGTCCTCTAGGATTGGGTTTTTTTTTTCTTTTTAATGGAGAAGGAAAACATGTAATGTTCAGCTTGCTTATGATACAGAGAACTGAGTGGCTATCCTATCCTGTGCTGGCTCTCTGCTCTAGCACGGTATAGCTGAGGAAAACAAACTCTGGACAAATTAGATAAAGACATTTTATTTTATGAATTATAGTGGTAGGAAAATGCCTGAAAAGTGCAATTCTGTTTGCATGGGTTAAAAAAAAAAAGAAGTGTTTTAAGGCTATTACAAGGGAACAGGAGCTGAAGCAAATTTAAATAAATAAAGTAACACAGTTGCTCTTGATTATTTTAAAAATATGGAAAAAATACTCCACTCTGATGTCAGACTGGCACTATTTTTTAAGATTTAAAATTAGCAGTGAACAGTCTGTTCTGGGAGCCCATGGGTTTAGTACATTATTTTTCCACCGCAGTCAGCGCTGGATTGACTAGTGTTGCTCTGCTTGCTTCAAGTGCTGTAGCTCTTCGGTTAGGAATGTAAAACTAAAACGAACAACAGCAAGGAGGAATTATTAGGCTTGATTACAAATTTAGATTTGCATGAGGGAGTGGAGATGTTGACAGTTATACTTTAAAAATCAAGCTACTGCAGCTGGATAAACATTTATTGGATATCTCAAGGCCTCTCTCTGTCCCCACCCCCGTGGCAGAGAATGAACCAAATGCAAGTTCAAGCTAATCTGAAAAATAATACAACAGCTTTCAACAAAACCTATTTATCTATGAGGTCAAAAAGGCTCAGCCTAGTTACGCTCCTAGATAGGCACTTCTTGACAACATCATCATACTATCTAGGAGGCCAGGAGTTGTAGTGTTACAGACCACCCAGAATTATTGCTCCCACAAGGCAATGATAATGGTGCTATGATTTCACTGCCTACAGACTTGAACTAACCTTTTAATAGCTTGAGTAGCCATGGGAAACTTACTGCATTGTTGTGTTTTATGGATCAGTTTTCCTGGATGCTTTTTAGTCACCAATAAAACCATGTTGGTTGACTGAAAAAGTAAAGAAAACTTTTAAGAAAAGAAATAAAGAAACAAGTTGGTATCGGTGTGCAGAACTTAACCAAAGCTAGCTGTGATTAATAATTAGCTTTTGTCTTCTTAAGATTCAGTATGTTAGACACACCAGAATTCTGGAAAATGTGAATGGATCCTAAATGCAAAGGGTATTTTCTAATTCTATAGACAAGATTTCTGGGGACCTTGGGTATATAAGTAGTATAAGTCTGAGTGCAGTCTACAGGCAACAACCACTTTCAAAAGCTTTCCTAACCTTGTGTTGAGAAAAGATTGTAGAAATATTTTCCTATAAATCCATTCCAATTGCTGAATGATCTTTAAGTTGATGGACAGTCCCATATGTATGTCTGATTTAAGGGGGAAAAAAAAAAAAAACAAAAAACAAAACCACCACCAAAACAAAAATCAAACAACCTTGAGAATGTATTTGCAAAGTTTGGGTTTCTATTCTTCTTCTCAAGTCAAAAGAAATTGTGCCATGGGCTTGAATGGGAGCAAATCTGGCTTAAGAAATGAGTGGCTTTCATGGGGAAATATTTGTACACATGAAGATCTGTTTGTATAAGTGCCAATTTACATACTCAAGTATCCATTTGCATAAGGAAACATATTTTGGCGCAGCTGCTCATAAACACTGCAAGGTGCCTGTCAGTCTCCTTCTCTCCATCGCTGTTTGAAGTAGTCTGCTACCATCCAACTACAGCTGAAAAGTAACATGATCTCTTTTGTCTTTTTCTTCTCACCCTCCAAGCTCCCCCACCCCCAAATTCAACAAGATAACTAAGAATTATGGAAACTATCATGTTGCTTTCCTGGTAAATCTTTGATATCTACAAATAGCTTGCAGATAAGGTTATCTTTGTTTTAGTTGTGGTCATGCAGGCATGAGTAATGTTACCTGGTGGGTTGAGATGAATCTTTGCTATGGTGGAAAGTGATATCAAAATACTTTAATCGATGTGTTTTCTTTTTGTTGGTTGTTGTGCTGGGATTTTTATAGATGGTTATGGTTGATGTTTCAGGGCTTTTTCAGTGCATTAGGAGGTAGTGACTAATGTCTGTGTGTTTGTGGTCGGTTTTGAGTGAGTGTTTTGTTTGTTTCATTGGACACATTTTCAATTCTGAACTCTGAAGTCACATCTAGTACCAAGTAGGAATGGTGCCATCATTGTCTTCCCAAGACGCTCTCAAATTTGTGACTGCAATTCTACTCTTTGAGCTGTAATTTAGCATAACCACAAATATTAACAAAAATATCAGATTAAACTGAGTTTCTGTTAGGCTCCAACAGCTCCTCCGTGGCTACACCCAGTGTATGAGCACTTACTTTAGAATCTGCTTTCCAGTGATAATTAGCTCTGGTGTCTGGAAAAGTGCCTGTGGAGGAGGAGGCAGAGAGTGCTCTGATGTTTCCCTTCCATCTTCTTCAGGTGACTTTGATCCCAAGAACTCTCAGAATTCAAAACCCATCATTGCCTTTAGTGGTTATAAAGGTGAATATCAGATATCACACACTCCTTGGTCTGAACTAACCTCTTGGAATTAGAGAAAAATGTTAGCTGTGGATTGTCAGTAATGCTTCTATATGTCTAGAAAAAGGTTTAATTTCTATCAGGATACTGTCAAATCAAGCTGTCTTTCCACAGTCAGTGTGATTTACTTTGAACACTACAATTCTTGTTTATCATCTTGTTATATACATAAATCTTGCCATGGAAACAGAGATGCTTTTGTGGTTTTCTTTTTCCACTATATCATATTAGGTATAGATTTCTTGAGGGGTTTATTTTGTTTGCTTGTTGCTTTGTTTTGCTGTTTGTTTTCTAAATCACAGAGAAACGTCTCACTCCTTTTGTTGTTGTTAATTCCATGTTCAGCATGCCTGGAGAAGGAGGTGTCACAGAAACATCTCTTCCCATCTAAGTAGCTTCATTTCACAGCCAGAAGACCAGGAGTTGTGGTGGTATTCTCAGCAGCCTGAGTCATGTAGCTCAGGAAGATGGTTCCTCTGGTCCATTGATCTGGCAATATGTGGACCTTGTAAGGTCCATAAAAATTGGAATAGACTTGTGGTACTTCTCCAAAGGTGGATGGTTTGCTCTGTGATGCACTTCTTGTGCTGATCTTTAGAGAGAATTGTAAAGCCTGACTCTGGTTCATTTTTCTGGATGAAGAGGGCCAATCTTTTCTGGTTGAAGAAAGTCCCAGTTACTTGTTCTTGTTTGAAAACTGGCCCAAGTGCTTCCCACTGAGATAGGGCAGGCTGTGATACTATGCCATCTACTTCCACAGTGATGTGATCCCCCACTATCAGACAGAGCATCATGTCCAGTTTCTTTTCTTTTGCACCTTCCTCATCTCATCAAAGTTCTGGGTGAAGTGTCCTGCTCTTCTCCCCTTGGCATAGCTGCTGGCTGAAGGCACCTGAAACACCATCTATTTACTATGAAGTCTTAGACCTAACCTCACAGCCCTTCACAATCCAGCTGAATCTCCCTGTGCCATTTGGGAATATTCAGTAAAGCTGAATCCAGCAATCCCTGAATTATTCCTTTCTGTGTTACGTTATCTAGTTTGATGTGTCACTTGAAAAGCCTTAGGAAGTATATTTTCCAGCTAGCAGCAGTATTGTTCCAGATGTGGGTATTCTCTTCAAGGGGAGAGACTGAGCTGCCCATACCCCAAAACACTAAGAAAATGTCGCTCTCTGAGATGTCCTAATAAGAGTACCGCTCTTGCTTAGAGAGTGCAGTGGTAACATTGCATGTCCTGAGACCTGAAACAAAACCCGTTAAAATCTGTCTAGGAAAAATACTCTAAGATGTGAGAGAAAATAAGTAGTTACTGGGAAGATTTTCACCCTTTTTGGTTTCTCTGTATCAGCCAAGTGCCTAGTTGATATTACCTCCCCCCCCAATTTTGAGAATGGGGCATAACTAGTAGGAAAGGCAGTTGTTCTAAAGGAAATCTCAGTTCTGAACTTGTAAAAGGATGTTTATCTGTGATCTTCAGGAAGTCTTTGATAAATTCAGACAATTTTCTTGAAAGATGACTGTGTTTTCATTGCACAGGCCGAGGAATGTACTTCATGTTTTTGAAGACTCTCTAATGCTTTGCTGAAAGCTTGGACTCTGTTTTTCACTTAGGAGTTACTCAGGTGAATTTTTGTGGTTAATGCCCACAACTAGGAGTGGAATCCTGTGTTGTGTCCTGCATATCAACACGGAAGCAGCTGCTTCTTCTTCCTACCCCTGGAAAAGTAACTTATTTGTCCCACACCTTGAGGTCATAGAAACACAATAAGTCTAAGTGGGGTTTGCATTTGTTTCTTGGGTGTTTTTGCTCTGTTTGGTGGTGGGTTTGGTTTGTTTGGGTTGTGTGTTGGGGTTTTTTTGTTTTGGTTTGGGTTTTTTGTTTGTTTAATTTTTGTTGTTGTTTGGGTGGGTTTTTTTGTTGTTGTGTTTTTCCCCTAATGGCGATGATAGAGCCTTTCATTACAGCTCTCTGCTTCTGCTCTTAATTTGTCACTTACCATAGAAGTCTGTGGCCGGTAGCCTAAAATATTCACTAGCCTAAAAACTTCACTAATTACCTTGGAGATGAATCTCCTCTGTGAGACCTCTGTGACAACAGGAGTCAATGAGCTGCTACGAGGCAGTGCAACTGTGTATAAATACAGCTACACTGTGCATAAATACAGCTACACTGTGCAACTGTAACTATATGAAAAACTTATTTCTTTAAAAGAAAAGAAAAAGATGCATTTACTCCTGTGAACGATTTTATACTTTTCCCTCTGAAAACCAGGTTTTTCCTAAGAAAGGAGAGATATTTTTATCTTCAGAAATCTGCTATTTATCTCCTAACCATAAGAGATGCCGCATGGATCTCAGTTTAATTTAGAGTCAGATGGAAGTGTTCAAAACATTTGCAATGAGATGTTCCATGAAGAAACGGCTTTCAAAATTTCATCTAATGGATAATACTGTCTTGCCGAAAACTTCCCTGCGTGTTTAACAGGATTTTAGTTTAAAAAGATCTATTTCCCACTTAATAGCAGAATGGCTGCATTTTGAATGCAAGGTGTTTTTACATGTTGCTGTTGGAAAGCTTGTTTTCAAACACTCCTGCAGTAAATGTAACCATTTCTTATGTTTCTCTGTTTGCCAAATGTAATATTATTTTGTTACTAATATTTGTATTTTGGTGATTGTCAGGTGTTTTGGCTCAGTCATATCAATACCCGAGAAACAGCCACATAAATATGAAATTTACATAAAAGACTTTTAAAGTGTCACCTAGATTTGATGCAAGGTAATAAATACTTCAATAGAATATTTTAGTGAAATATGGAGGGTGTGTATTCACTAGTTTTTAAAAATCAATCTACTTTTTTCATTAATAGAAGTATTAATTGTACTAAACGCACGCTGTGCCTGTGTTAGGCAGTGTCCCTTGTGCGAGGAATATACCAAATGTACTGATCCAAAGGTTACCGCTAGTTTGTTTTGAGGCTCTTCCTAACTTTAAAACTAAGTTTTTTTGCCCTAGGTTACTTGTGTAGGTGGATTTTATCTAGTGATTCTCCATGATGAGCAACATATCAATTTGTTAGTCTCCTAAGTATTATAAATATTCTACTCTGTACTTTTATATCCAAGACAATAACTTTTCGCATAGGACAATTGCAAGTGATGTGACCACAGGGAGTAAGGAGGGAAGATAAATGCTAAGATTAGAGATTGTCAGGCTATTTTGGGCTGAACAAAATGTAATCAAAATGCATCACTTTACTGGAATGCCTCTGGGACAAGTGAGCTGGGGAGGAAACACTGGGAGAAGAAAGATTGCTTGCACTTGGGACATGAGGAAAGAAATACCTGCTGTATCTGAGACGAAGCAGAGTTTTTCACTCCCGGTCACTGGAGTCTGGCAAGACAAGTCTTGAACATGGGAATCCCACATGCCAGTGAAGTCCCCAACATCTACTCTCTTGTGTGTTTTGATGGCTGTTCCTGTTTCTTGAGAGGAATTGTGCCAAAATAGCCATGCTTTGTAGGACTTCTGTTCCTTGCACTGTGTGGCATGAGGGGAAAAAGAAAAAAGGAATACAAGATACATATCTTTATAGTGTCCACAGAAAAAGCTAGTTGTCCTTGATCTGTTCTGGTTAGGATAGAGTCAAACCACTCATTAGGTCTGGAGCTGGCTATGCTCTGAGCATAATTTCTGTGGGAGTGAACAGTGCTCAGCTTCTCTTTGGGAACTCCTGGTTGGACTCATCTTGGTCTTCCCTCTCTCTGTATAAATGCAAACCTCGTATTCCTTCCAGTCTTCACCAGAGGAAACATCAAGGAAGAGATTTTTGTTCTGATTTGCTGACATTTTTGTGAACTGAGTGAGATTGGGATTACTGAGCACAGTGGTTTCCAAAGAAGTGAACCTGAATCTATGAAAGGGGCAAGACTTAATGAGAGAAAAACAGTAAGAAGTGAAATAATAGCAACAAATTTTGTACTGCAGAAAACTGTGATTTGTTTAACTGTGTTCTGACAGACTTTGTCAGCTGCCCTTAACTGAGGTAAAAAGAGGTGTGGGATGATAACAAGGATGTACCAATGACTAACCATAACTGAAAACTGCCCTAGGTAAGCAGCTCAGAATGCTTCCCCTGGCACTCTTATTATTTGTTTGGTTTTTTTTTTTTTTTTGTTTCACTGAGATGAATGACTTGTAACTTTCTTAAATTCTACTTCCCTCAAGTTACAGTAAATGCACATGTCTTGATTAAGGTTTTAAGTGAGGGAACATTATTTTTTTCTGGTGTTGAAGAGCCAGTTTGTGGATTATTGTGGTGTCATTTGAATTCAGCGAGACAGCTCTCTCTGAATTCTGTTAGGAATGAGCAGCAGGAATATGCTGGTGTCTAAGGCCAGTAGTCCTGTGGAAAACCAGATCAAGGCTTTGTCATGTCCAGAAACTTCTTGTGAGTCTCACTTTTAACAACTGTTGATAATATTCTTTAACTTCATTGATTTATACCAGAAGTCCTTCCTCCTTAAATATCATCTGTGGGATTCTCACACGTGGTATGTGAGGGTCTTTGCTAATGGGGAAGATCTTGACCTTGGTTAATCTTCACACAAAGTTTGCTTGCTGAAGTACAGTGCTTATGTCAACTTGACTGGCTCTCTTCTTTTAACCTCGTTTGTGCTCTTAAGGAGGGAAAGAAATGTCCAATGCAAAATATCCTTCCTGTTACCTCGCAGATACTGCTGAGGATACCATCATGGAAAGTGTACTCCTTGTAAGGAAAAATCACATAGACCTTCTGTTGTAGTTAAATTCATTCAGAAATTATACTTTAGTTGTGTTTACTAAGCAGAAGTTCTCTGTTAGAGTTGGATTTATATAAAGTACTAAATATTACGTGTTTACACATGCATAGTTGTTTTTTTTTCCTCTCTCCGCAGACATCTGTTTCTAAATCTTTCCCTGGTGTCCATCACCACAGAGTCAAAACAGCTTACAGACGTCAACAAATTATTTCTGGTGATACCACTGGGAGATAGTGCTATTTCAGCTCTGTGGATGGGTTACTGAGGATTAAGCAAATTGCTCAAAGACAGTGAGAGAAGGCAGGAGCAGAAGTGTTAAGTATTGTCCTTGCACCCACTCTTCAGGGAGAGCTGCACAATGAGCTATCCGTTCAGCTGACAGGAACCCACTCCTGTGTATGACACTGTCTCCCTTCAAAACTAATTTTAAACTATGTCAGCAGGCCAGACATCCATGGTATCCACAAAAAGACTTGGAAACAGACGTCTCTTTGCACTTTGAGCCTTACTCAGTTTGGGAATCTCAACTTTGGAAACTTGTTCTGCACAGAATTAGAGAAAGGCTCAAGTTTCAAAATGTGGTTCTCATCTTTTTTTGTCACTTTGTTGACTCTTCATCTCTGAGGTTTGGTGTCATCTTGTATGTAGCCATAATAAGATTGCAGAGAGGTCTTTTCAGTATGTGTGCATGCCTTGGCAAAATGTCCTGCAACATTATGTGAGGTTTTTCCCTAAGAGAAAGAACTGCTCATATATGACAAGTTGCTTTTCATATAATACTTAGCTTCATACCTAAGAATTACTATTATTTCACCTCTTTAATTTCTTTCAGAATATCAATTTTATATGCTTACTCATGGAGCTGCAGTGGGTTTTTTGGGTTCTGCATATAAATACTATCCATACGTTCTCCTTCCCAGTGTAACTGTGATCACAGCTGTAGGCTGTTCACCTATCCAGCTTCTTATGATGAATGTTAGCATACCTACAAATGGCACTGTACTTGAGAGAGTCCGTTCTCTGCTGATGATAGCACTAAGTTACCTGTGTTTTGCTTTGTGTGAAGTATGTGTTTACTGTTACCTGGATAAGTCTAGAGACACAACAGCTTTATTGCTGCCTGCATTCTAGCCAGTCTTTGTTTTTACAGTGGGAAATATAAAGGCTTAGTTTCTGCAAGAAGCTATTCATGTAGTTGAAATTAGGAGCTATGCTTCAGCTCAAAATGTACCCACTTCCAAATACTGACCAAGGGATTCTTTGATCCATGAACAGGATATCTTTGTGACTACTCCTAGACTCTTCTCATTTACAGGTTTTTTTTTTTTAATTATTATTTTATTTCATAAAAACATCCGCACTAGTAGGACTTCAGAAAGTCAAGCATGCAGAAATAATAAAATAAGTAAATAAAAACCAGTATGGGGTGTGTATATTTGGAAATTACAGATTGTACTTTTCTATTTGGTTTCAAGGCTTTTCCACTCACTCATGGGGTATTGAATTATCTTGTGATAGGGGCACAGCAACAATTATTGCACAGTAAACCGTGATGTGGATGTACAGTCTGTACCTGCATCCTTAGAGACAAACAGGTGGGAGATGTGGGAGACTTTTTTTCCAGAGTGTAACCAGAGTGTTCTGCTGGATTACCAGAAATGTCCTATTTTAAAAAAAAAATAACTCAGAGTAGACATTATACACTTTTTCTGTTTGGCAATTTCATTGTATTGCTGTCCTACAAACAAAGCAAGAAAACAGTAGATACATAGTTTAGATCAGCAAAGGTTTGTCCATGGACAGAGAGGCTCTCCTGGCTGAGACAAGGTTGATGGTTCCTGAATGTACTGGTGAGGGTAGCTGTGGTGCTCACTGGGTACTTACAGGTGGGACAACGTCCAAATATCTGAAGGGAAGGACTGCATTTGGGGGGGATTGCTGTAAATGAGCAGACAGTAATAACTCTCAGGAGGGAACATCAAGAAAAGTTGAGTGTGCAAGCAGCCATCAAACACTGAGGACAGTTACATGTGCTAGGAGAGGTGTGGACAAGCTCCCTTTGCATCAGGCGTCTATCACAGGTTATTGTGGTCCACCTCTCCTGCAGAAATGTACCTCTGGCTAGGGCAAGGCTGCTTGATGTGGCTCGAGTATGCATGGCAAAGTGGTAATGAACAAAACATCTAGAAAATAAAGTAGGCAGGCATCTAAGCACAAATTTTTGAAGCTCTTAAAACCTCACCTGGAGTCTAACTTAGCAACTTAAATCTTTTTACATGCAACTGACTTTTGAGTCAGTATTCTCACAGGTTACATTTTCAAGTATTTGTGCTGTAGCTATATAGACCTGTATGTATATATTTGAATTCCTTTTCCCTCCCTTGTATCATTTCAGAGCTTGAGGCTACAGCAAAAAAACAAATGGGGGGGGGGGGGGGGGTAGTTTCTTAAGGCTTTGATTATTTATTTATTTACTACTCCTCATGACCCCTATGAAGCATTCACAGCCATGAAGAGACTTTGTCAACAATTGTGGGGAGACAAGAAAACACACCTAATCTATTTTAGTCCTCCAAGATGGCAAAAAATACCCTCAAAACTACCAAAGCAATCTGGAGGTAGGAGGTTTACCATTTCCCCCTTGCATGCCACCACTGCTGCTCTGGAGACTTTTAAAAGCCCTGAGCAGCCTGAAAGGTAGATGTGACATTGTGCAGGGAGTCAGGGACGGTAGGCTCTCACAGGCCCAGGAAAGTAAACTTTCTGGGGGCAGCTGCTCTGTGTCACTGTTGGCACGCTGTTGTTTAGCTGGAGGCAGCAGTAACGGGAGGGAGATGGTGCGGCACAGACCTGCTGGCTGCCAGTCGTATGGGGAGCTTCATCCTTGTTCCATGAATAGGAGAGCTTGACAAATACAAAGGGAATTGTGATCAAAGTATTAATGCATTAATTCAGGACTATGCTTGCTTTGCATTACTGTACTTTGCTGTACTGAGTTATAAATGGCAAACTCCAAGCCTCCTGACTGTCTGCTGTTTCTGAGCACCATCGCCTTTCCAAGCTCGTTGCTGCTCAGAGAGTAACCGTCAGGCTTTGGCACTGGGAAATTGTGGGTCTCATTGCTTATGGCATGATTCAGAGACTGTAAGTTAAGCTGATACTCTAGGACTCCACCTGACATCCTTGTTTTGGCTAAAGAGGGTTTTGGGGAACACCCAAAATACTCTGCTGCATCTGGCTCACTGTCATTGTCCTTCAGCAATAAGGTGCCTGTTAAGACATCTCTGCATGTTTCTCTGTTTCATGGATATTACAAACAAGCAGAGAACAAGAAAACATACTAGTATTCTTATTAGTAAATTCAACTCAGGTTTAACAGGTTTGTTGGTAAATCTTTTCTTCCTTCAGAGCATAAAAATAGGGTTGCTGCTGTGCTACAGTCATGCCAAAGGGCTTTGCTGGCATTATGTGTGGAAATGAAGATTTGGGATGAGGAGTTTTCCTTTTTGGGTTAGCATTCCTATTTCTTGTTTTTCAGTACGTTGTGTAGACTAAATCATGTAGCAGAATAAATAATAGAGTGTCTGACTCTCTATTACAAGTGAAGAGCAAAGTTCTAAGACCTTTTCTGGGTTTGGCCAAAAGGATCATTTGTCTTTATGTTCAGCATTAAAAAAGACACTTTTCAGTGAATCCTTTCATTTTGCTGGTTTGAGGAAAAAGACAAACTGAAAAAAAACCATCCCAAACAAGTCAACTGGCAAAAAATGAGTTGACCCTGATGTAAATTCACACTTCCGTGTCACTACGGTGCAAAGATGGTGCTTTACACGGTACAGGAGAGCTAACCTTTCAAAAGATGTCTTTAAAATGCCTCTCCAATTTAAGGCAGAGGTGGATTGCTTGTGGTTATGATTTATTAGGTAACCTTATCTAGGAAATTGAGATTTGGGAGTTTTCCTACTGAAATAACTGTTCAAAAGACATTGGGAAAATGCTGCAGTTGCTCTGGGAGTGCCCTTGTGGGTGTCTCTCCCCGCGAACCAGCTGGAGTGAGAGCACTGGTGTCGGCACTTTATTTGCAATATCATAACATTGAATATTTCTCTGATGTCCTTCTGAGCCTTTCTCTTGAGGAACTGAACGAAGCAAAACCATTGCTGTAAACACAGAAGACATTCAGTGATCTTTCAAAGTGCACATTTTTGGCAGCAGTCAGCCTGCCCCGGATAGCTGCCTGGGAATGTGCAGATCGGTCACATCTGAATCCATTTTGTGAACCTTACTGGAGGCTGCACCTGCTTCCCAGAGACAAACAGAAAGGGGGAGGCTATAGATATGTTATCCATTTGCTGATGCTTCGTTAGAGCTGAAAGGAAACAGCCCATTTTATGGTCTCATTACAACACCTTGGGTGGTAAAGCATCATGCTGCTTGTTGGAAGGGAGCACTCAGTGAGTCAGTTGTGCCTCTTGTGCTTTTTCCTCCCTGGACTACAGTGAATTTTTTTTTTAATTTTTATTCTTTAATTTATTTTTTTTTCCCTGAATGAAGAGTAACTTTCTCCAGGTGACTTTTGCCGAGAAGAGAGGACAAATACTGAAGTAATGGAGACTGAGTCACTGAGTGGGAGAAAGATTCCTGGCACTGCTGTATTCATCATGCATTGGAGCTGATACTGGAATAAAGAGGGCAGCAGCGAGTCACGATCATGCAGGATCAGACGGGATGAAACTGGGTGTGCAGGTAACACAGAAGGAACCTCTTTGGAAGGGCTTGACTGTCGAATTGTGCTAAAAACACTGTGCCGGTGCTGACAGAGCACATATTTGCTGGTGAAATGAGGGTCACAGCAAGTCTTTCTGCAAAATTATTGAAATGATTGTCCATAAAACACGAAGTCTTTTTTACTGCTAGTATTCAGCAGGTTGCCCTTTTAGACTCAGATATAGAAACTGAATTTAAAACTTACTAGTGGATTTACACAGTAAATTAATAATTACTCCAGCTCAGGTCCTCTGGAAGCGCACTGAAATTCTGTTTAGAACTACACAGGCTCCTTAGTAGGTTGATGGCTTTTTCTATCTGCAGGACAGTTTCATCACCACATTCCACAGTTGCTGATTATTTGACCATTACAGGAAGAGTGCAGGTAGTTTGGTTTTGATGCTTTTCTACTCCCAGGTACAACTTGTTTGATGTGAGCAGCCACTTCTGCTGGAACTGAATGCTCTGTAACAAGAGAAGATTGAAAGGCTTATTTCTTGCTAACAGCTTTTGGTCAGTAAGAAAAAGAAAACCAGACTGGCCGAGACTGGGTTTAAATCTTTGGATGCAGATGCTTTTAAGCCCTGCTTGCTTCAGTCAGACCTACCACTGAGGTATAAACCTGTGAGGAATTGACAACTCATATTTTTCTCGTTTCCAGAGTTTTGCAGGGGATCTCCTGACCCATTGTGTCCCTCTTGTCTTTATTACAGAATACATGTACATATATCTTTACACACACACACACAGAGTCTCCAAAACTTAAATGCTTTCTTTCTAATTCTTTTTGAAGTAATCCTTTTTTAGGCTGGCAGTGACATGAAGGTAGATCATCTACTGTATTTTTTACTAAATCTAATATCTGTTTTTTACTACCTGTTTCTATCAGGAATTGGCCTTCCTAGGCTTTCTCTATGTCATGAACATTTCCAAATGTAATTCCTGATGTAGCCTCAGAGGCCAATGTTGCTTTACAGATACAGAAGGCATCTGTACAACTGCAAGGCATTTTTTTTACTAACAAAGTATTAGTTATTTGCAAATAACTGTTGGATTTTATCAGTTGTTTCGGTTTTTTGTTCTTCTTTTTTTTTTTTTAATGGCATGAACTTTTTGCTAAAAAAGTTTGAGGCAGCCTAATGCTTTACAACAGGTAATGGTGACACTCCGTACAGTGTGGCCCATCTTCATTCACAGCAGTTTACAACAATACATTTTGTTCCTTCCCCTTCTTATTCCTGCTGAAGTCTCCTGGTAAAAGCCTGGTTTTATCTGGGAAGGTACCAATTGCATCTCTTTCACACCACAGCTAACTAGTTTTTCACATGGCAGCCTGAAAAGCCTCTTGGTTTAGTGGTGGAAAAAATGCTTGGAAAGGAGAGATTTAGTACTTAAGTTAGTTCTATCAGCACTCCTTTTTTTTTGTTGTTGTTGTTTTTTTTTTTTGGCTGGGACTTGTTCTCACAGAACTTCAAGCTGGATTATTTGTGTTAAACTTCCTGACTGAATTCCGAACAAGTCATCTTTCCCCACAACGCTGACCTTTAGTACAAGGCCAGAATAATTTTAATTTGTTTCAAGTTTCCCTTATAAGCAAGAGAACAAGAAACCATATCCCTCTAAAACCTGGTTAGCTGGCTGCATGGCAGATTATTTTTGAATTCTAACCAATAAAGTTGGATATTCCAACTGACATCTAAACAGCATGCTTCCTGAGTGGGGTTAGCTCTGCCGTCTTCCAGGCAATCAATCCGAAAGCTATGGAAGAATAATTACTTTAAAGAAAGGTATTACGTAAGTACCCTGTTGTTAATCAGGGTTATGCCCTAATGGAGGCATCCCAGGCATACTCCAGGCTCCCGTTGGCTGTTTGTGTCTGTGGTGGGGGCAGAGATGGTGGTTTGGGCTGTAGTTCGCTGAGTGCATCAGATCACCACCTTGTGCTGGTGCTGCCTCTGGTCTCCTGCTGACACAAGCATCTGTTCATCTCTGCAGCCAACAGGAACCAGGCAATTGATCGGGATGAATGCAAACCTTTTCTTCTTTTTTTTTTTTCTTGCTTTGCTGGATTAGTTTTAAACCAGTTTGGTTCCCTGATCTGCTGCACTGCACAGCTGCCTGGCTGCCTGTACCACTGCATGGGGGGAGAGGGTGTGAATGGAGGGCCAAGTGACTTGGAAGGAGCAGGCCATGCTTTTCTTTTATGGTCATGATTAGATACAAGGACAGGAAATCTCTGTCCTGTGATGGCAGGGAATTTCTGAGAAATGAGAAGAATTTGTCTATAGCAAAGCTTGGTAGTTCCCTGTTAGAAAGAGGAGAGAGCAACACATTTGGAGAAGCGGAGCTGGGAGGACTGGCAGTGGAGTGGGCAGCTCTGGTACCCTTAAAAATAAACAGATCTACTTGTTACTCAGCTTAGCCTAGCAGCACAGGAGAGAGATGCCACAGATAACAGCCACTGGAGAATGCATTGTCAAAAGCTGTGTTTTGTGTGGAATATCTTTGTTGGTTTGATGTTTCTTTTTTCTATTGGGATAAAAGCGTGTTTTCTGTGTGCACAGTTCATCGACTGTCTTCTCAGACTTGCTGCTGCCCATAACTGGAAGTTCATGGTCTTGACTTTTGGAAAGACTTGGCTTTTATTCCTCTTTGCTGGACACAAATGGGACAAATACACATATGAGACTACAGAGGACAGTCACAGAAGTGGGGGAGTGATTATTTTTCCAGCAGTAGCTGGCTGTATGGAGTTCTGCAGCATCCTGTACACAAATATTTTAAAAGTTGGGGAATGGGCCATTCTCAAATGGAAAAGCTTCTGCCTTTTCACACTGCTTCTTCAGTATTTGGAAAATCAAAGAATAAAGGCATTTTATTTTGTGGAGGGTGCCCACACCACCAGGGGACGCGAGGCAGTTAGTAAATCCCCGATTCCTGGAGATCAAGTGCCCTGACAGGTGTGGAACTGTGCTAAGCTTTGCTGAAGGCCTTGCTGTCGGACCAAGCTTGGAGAGGATTAAGTTGTCCTAAGCTTTCTCTGTGCCTTCCTCCAAAGGCCAGGTGGCTTCGCCAGTGCCAACACAACCCTTGGGAGCCATGCTTGGCTGTTGGTTTTTTTCATAAAGCCCAGCCCTCAGAAGCAATTTGTCTCCAAATGAAATGAAGGCAGTTGTTTTCCTGCCCCCTTGCAGTACTGTCTTCTCTCCTTGCTCTTTTTCCAGCTATGATCTAGTCTCTGTGCTTT
This sequence comes from Todiramphus chloris collaris, assembly GCA_025345505.1. Taxonomy (NCBI): domain Eukaryota; kingdom Metazoa; phylum Chordata; class Aves; order Coraciiformes; family Alcedinidae; genus Todiramphus; species Todiramphus chloris. Next base: position 12,992,655 of record JANVCC010000037.1, on the reverse strand, counting down.
CCCTGCCTGTGACACCTCTATCAGTAGGAAAGAACAAGACCAAGAGCTAGGTTTCAGCTTAAAATGGAGTATCAAATCCTATTGTAGTGGCTTGTGCAATCCTGCATGTATACAGCCTGATGTGGCAGGAGTTTGGAGATACTCTGTGGTGCCTCTAGTTATTCCTCTGCAGTTAATAGAAGTGAGAGAACATTTCACAACTGGATCCTGTATGTGTTTGAGCTTCACCTTGTGAACGTTTTTATAGTGATCAGAGCTACTATAATTTTCTGTCTTTCCAGAGCTCTTTGGAATGTAGTTCATGCAGCTCTGCACTGAAAAACATGATGACACAAAACACTTCTTTTGCATTCTCGTGGTGGCATATCAACTGAGATGATATGTATTTTTAAGAAAAGAGGCCTAGCTAAGGATTAAAGATCTCAGGGTGCTGAAAGCTGCTGTAAATGAAAAGGGTGGGACGTCTAATGAATTAGCAGATATGTTAAAATGTTTTTTAATCTATAAAGTCTAGGACCTTAATAAATACATTAGGTCTCCATTGTGTTGGGTGCTGTACATGGATAGCAAAAGGTTATTTTAGGCCCCCAGATGTTTTTTATTACTGCTTAAATTTTTACATGATGTCACTTTGCAGCTTTGCTTCGTGCTTACTTTCTCTCAGTGCTCTTGAATGAAGATCCCCGGGACAGAGGAGTTATGTGCGGGAGTATTTGTCCCCAGGCACAGTTGATCAGCCATGGAAAGGGGACACTGACTGACTCTCTGACCTTGTAGACTCAAGGCTAAGAGTGACAACAGTGGTCTCTTGCTAAGGTCCTCATCACAGGAATGCAAAGCATTCCAGGAACTTTCATCTACAATTCTAGATAGGGGCCAGCAATTTGCTTGCCAATGTTATCTATAATGGACAGGGAAAGCAAAAGACTAATTGGGTAAATTACTGTGAACTGTGTATGGAATCTCTTTAATTTATACTTAGCAAGGTAAACCCTCTGCAGTAAAGGTGCTGCTAAGGACGGCTGTGATAGACTTTTTTAATTTTTTTTTTTTCATATGGCCAGCTTTTAGTGCTAGACATAGAAATATTTCCTAGCGCAGAACTGCCTTTACCTTGGGACAAGAATATTTTGGCAATACCAGAAATTTTGTAGCTTTTACTTGCAAACTTATAGTTATAGAGTTGCAAGAACATCTTCCTTGTAAGTAAAATATAGCTTTTTGCCCTCAGACGCTGTCCAAATAGAGATGGGATGGATGGGTACAGGTGGTAGCCATAGTGTGCTACCAGCTCTAATTGGCAAAATTCATTTAGATATCACAGCAGATGTGAGGGTATTAAGGAGGGATTTAAAGGAGGATAATGAGGTAAATAACTTCGTCGTTCCTTCAAAGACAATCCTCAGTAATCGGGAAGGGTCTTGCAGGAGAAAGCATCTGAGAACAAACAGGCAATAGCAGAGGGCATCCTGGTGGCTGGTAGAGTGGCTCGATCTGTATCACAAGTGCTTGCAAGAGTCTGCAGTGTGAGTGAGCTTCCAGCACTGGCCGGGAGTGTATCAAATGGCACTGACAGCCGGAGAGAACGTAACATGCTGGCTTATACGATCCAAGCCACTCGTATACATTTAAATTACTGGCTTGGAATATGTTTAATGGAAAAGTAGTTGGGTAAGAGTTTGGAATTTTTTTTTAATTAATTTATTTTTTTTTTATGGGGGTGTGTGTGGAAGTTAGTTTGTTCCAGTGTCTAATTTTACATTGAAGGCAAACTTTCTTGTTTGCCCTCTGAAGGCAGCAGCCAAGCCTGATGGGTCTCTGGGGGGCAGCGGCACTGGCCGGAAGCGGCCTGCCAGGGCTGCTCTGGGATTTGTTTTCTTTTGATTATGGGAAAAAAAACCCAAGCTATTTCTGTGCATGCAGAGCATTCTTAATGACTGAAAAATCTGTTGTCAAGTAGGGACAAAGGGGAAGTACCAACTTGAAAGATGACACAAATGTGTTTGGATTAGGTTTAAAAACCCAAACAGTCTTATTTTTAGTGACTTCCAGAAGCTTCTACCAAAAAAAAAAGTTAAAAAAAAAAATAAAATATTGAGACAGTTGCACAGCTAGACCTGGACGTGATGTGGTGGAACTTAGTGGAGTTCACTGCAATTCACAGCAGCAGACTCAAGAGGAGGGTCTCCTCCATGGCATCCCTCATAATTACTGATCTCTAAGCAAGAAATGCAGCAGAGGTGTTGTCAGGTCTCTTGGGGTTACTTACACAATGTGGGGGATTTGGGGAAGTGCTGTGCCAGCCCCCATCTTCAAACAGCTGTTTTGGAAGAGAAGGAGAGGGACCCGTGCTGTTGCTCTTGCCTTTTGGATGCTTCCTTGGTAACTGGCTCCGCTGTGCTCACCAGGAAGCACTGGGGAGGGCCCAGTATACTCCTCAGGGGCATCTGTTTTGAAATAACGTTGATGTTTCCACTGAAAAGGTTCCTCTGGTGACATTCCCATGTCCTTCAACATTGGTGCACTTGGCACTGTGCGGGAGGCTGAGCAGTGGCCTCAAACCAAGCCACTGGCCCTATCATCTCTGGCGCTCTCACATTCCTGACTTCTTCATTTTAGCTCAACGTGCTGCATCTTTTCTTTTTACCTGAGACCCAGCCAGACCGAGTCCCAGGAGGGTGCCTCCTGCTGGGCTCGCAAGGCTGTGCTTTGCTGCGGCAGGCTGCGGGGCGCTGTCGGGAAGCTGTCCCCCAGAGCAGCACAGGACTTTGAGCCCCACCTTTCGCTGTAGCCTGGCCCCAGCCCGTGGCCCAGCACGGCTGTAGCGGGCAGAGCTCACGGGTCCTGTTCCTGCCAACTCTGCTGCCTGCCCTTGAGCCCGTATCTGCAACTCGGGGCAACGTCCTCGCTGGTAGAACTGGGTATTTACCAATTTACCGACCTTCAGCTGGAGAGGGAGCGAGGAGTAACAAATGCTGCCAGACAGTGAAAGGAAACGTGCAACGTGCAAGTGCTGTTATCAGCTGCCTCCCCAGAATAATGTGGGGATACATGTAAAATACTCTGTAGTCCTTTGCTGGTGTGTCTCATGTGGCCTGGCTCCCTCTAAAATGAGATCTTTGCACAAAACAGACCCTCAGCCTGCTTGCACCTCTACAGGTGGATTTATTGGGTTTATGTATCGTGTATAGTATAGGCACTAATTTCATGTATGTATGTTTGGGGTTTTTTGAGGTGGGAGGTGCTATTGGGACAAACAAAAACCTTTGCCACTTCCACGAGCAGGCACAAAGGAACATGTGCAGTGCTAGTAAAACTGCAGAGATTTTGGACGCAGCATCAAGGGACTGTTCTTGCTCCACACCAAGAGCCAACAGCTTGCCTTGCTGAGCCTGTGCAAACAGGGAGGGCAGCTGACCTGTTCCATATGGTCCTGCTCACCTCTACATGCCTGTTTGACACAGAAGATTTGCAGAATCTCTGCAGAATCCTCTCTATGGTGCTGCTTTCTTTGGGGCTGCACGTTTATACACAGCACCCTTTGATACCTCCTGCTTTGCACTCCCTGACTGCGCCAGCTAAGCCTACAAGCAATAGGAGATGCTTAGATCTGAAGTGCAAATAAAGCCATAAAATTACTGGCTGCAGTGTAATGGGTGCCTAACTTCATGTTATCTTTTGGCTCATCAGCAAAGTAAAAGATTTCCACTTCAAAAATATTATGATTAATGCAAAAAAATCCCAACCCAAAGTGAAGATACATCATGAAATCCAGGATGCTTTAGCAAAGCATTGTCTGGCAGCTGCCAGAGCTATTGATCTAGCAGATTTTCCTCTTGTGTGTTGCAGAATTGAATAAGAAACGTTTAGTGTGACACATTCTTTAAGGACTTCTAGTCCATTTCTGAGGTGTTCATGGACTTTCTCATATAGACACTTTTACTGTTTTCTTTCCCATTCTGATGGGGCTTCCAGAGAATAATGGGCTTATTGCATATTAACTGGCACTAAATTTATTCATTATTAAAACTGATCCAGAGGTTGGGAAATGTGCTGTGGGCAACAGCAGTTGAATGCAAGGAAAGTTAGAGAGGGAAATAATCTTTATAGCCAAACAAAGATCTTACTACAGCTGAATGTCTGTCACTTATTAAGTGTGGAATATTGGGGTGATAAAAGAACAGTGAGCTAAGTAAACTGTGGGTAAAGCTTTTATGGGTTGGGAATGTATGTAGCAAATGGTCTATTCCAAATGGTAAGACATCTCTAGAAGGATGAGGATGTGTCTAAAGTCGTCACGGTAGTTGTTGGACTTGCCATTTTGATAACAGTGTTTCAAGTGTGACCTCTGGTAAGCAGCCCGCGCCAAGGTGCTGCAGCCCTGTGCCCGGCACAGTGCCATCTTCCTCTTCTCCCTTGCTGAGAAATGCCCTGATAAGGAATGGAGAAGTGAATGGTGCAGAAAGCTGTGATGCCTTTTTAAAATTTCCTATTCTTTTTTTTCTGGTAGAGGAAGGAGGAGTGAGAAAAAGGACCAACTCCCAGGTGAGCCCTGACACAGCAGTTATGTAAGAGTTCCACCACCATCCTTTCAGAAGAGTGTAGTTCCTGTTGCTGGACACTGGTGCCCTTTTTCCCTTCACCACTTTAAAGAAGTTCTGGGAGCCATGTCCACTGATGGAGCCATGTGCAGTTAAACCATGGCTTGCAGGTAAGTCTCTGTGGCTCCCTCCCCAGCACTGCATCCTGCCACAGATGCTGGTTTAATTTTCTTCCCCACTGCATCACTGTACCCACCCTTACACACAGTGAGTGACCTTTGCTAACGTCAGATGAAGGCCCAGAGGTGAGACCAGAGCCACACACTGACCTTCACAGATCAGGATTTATTGATGGTTTATTTCCCATGTGGTAAGCTTGTTGCACTGGAATCGGGAAGCTTTCAGCTGCAGGATTTAGGTGGTAAATGACACAGTTTGATACAATAATTTTCTTTCCTATCCTAAATGCCCTTCTTACAGAGGGCAGAAGACACTCTCACTTAGCATGAACCAGCACAGCTTCCTTGGTTGTGGCGGCACAAGACTCTTTTACACCAGTTGGGAATGGCACATGTCACCACTTCGTTACTGCACCTGGAAGCACTGAGGGATGCCTCTGGCTTGCCTTTGCTTCATCAGTGCAGCCAGTAATTAACCAACCAGTTGGCTTTAACATTTTTGCAATAGCTTGTATGTGCCAAGCTTTTAATGATCAGGGTTTTTTTTTTGCTAGTCCATTTAAGCACTTGAATTGCTGTAATGCAGTGCTTGTTCCTCAAGGTGATGACTTCCCAGACGTGCACATCCAAATGGGAAGTTTTGTGGATTTTTTTTTTTTTCTCCAGCTGTGACACAAACCTTTAGGAATTTGTTTTTAAATGTGTTGCTGGATGGATGCTTACTTTATCACTTCTGGCAAACCAACTGTCCACATGGTTTCTTACTTCTTGTAGAGTTTTCAGTCTGTACTTCTGTTCTGAGTGAGAGCTCTCTCTAATGTAGTCTGTTTTCTTCTCATGGGACAGAAACTGCCAGCACAGGGAAAATGCTGGTACAGCTCTTACTACATGCTCTTAAACAATATGCCAACTTATTTTTACTGTCTCTGTGTTAAGTGAAGAGATGATGGTGAGAACTGCATTGAGCATCAGGATAGAATCTTAAATGGATTTTGAAAAGGAAGAAAATATTTTTAGTCTTCTGGAGTCTCACCAAAGATGGTGGTTAACTCCATATATACACAATTCCATTGATGATGAGCCCAAGGGTGGTGACTGAGGAATGACCTGTGATTTATTCCAGAAACCAATGCCCTCTGCTTAATGAGTGACACTCTTGCTCATATCCAGCTAGGCAGCCAGAGAAGCCGGATGTGTTCTGCTCAATATCCAGCAGCTCTTGCTCACCATTTTCAGACCTTTATTAGTATTTCCTTCTTCAAAGTTTCTTAGCTGTGAGTCAACCCCAGCAATGAGGTTGTAGCACCAACTGCAATCATAGTCTTGGCAAATTCAGCTATATTTGGTGCTTTTTAAGGCTGTGTGAAATCACACGCCTTGAAGTTGGGCAGGAAGAAGCCTGCAGGTTGCTGCTGCCCTCAACTGTGATCAGCGTAACAAGGTTTGCATTCTTGGATGGGAGAGTGGCTGTAATTGCAGACTAACCAGCCTGTGCTTTTAAATAGCTTTCACAAGTAAAGGTGTCTGTTGCTGTGTTCCAATGTTGAGTTAATAAACGAGTGATTGAAATAAGGCTGTTTTAACAACAACAAAATTAAAACCCATAAGTGTTGCCTGCAAAAAGCCATGCCAGCCCTGAATGTTTGCAAAACGCAGTGCTCACAGTTGCTCTGAGGTTGTTGGTGGTGTTTTCATCAGGGCCCTAGTTCTTAGCCATTCTACATTTGCTAACCTCTGCCACCTTTTTTTTTTCCTCTCAGTTTTGTGTGACGTTAAAGGCATGTGCACCAGTGATCCAGCCAGCTTGTGTCATGGAAAGAAACCTGCAATGCCAAATGTGGATGCTGAGCAGCTTTGTTACTACCTGTCAGGTTGGGATGATTAAGAAATGCTATAGCGGTAGGAATGAGACTGCAATTCCAGCTCCTCCAACAACACACCCAAGGGAATTTTTAAGGTGTTACATAGATATATATACATGTTTGTGTATATATATAAATATATTTGGGGTTTTTTTATACTTTGCACATGTGTGTTGGGGGGTTGATGTTGCACCAGATGACCTCTTGAACTGTTGTCCACCTTCACTTTATGAGTCTATGAATTAGGGAGACTAAAAGCTGAGTAATGGGGAAGTGAGCAGAAGGCAGCCTCACCAGCCTAGTTCACCTGGCTAGTGCTGGGAACCACTAGGACTAAGTGTCCCTAGTTCAACCCTGGCATGACCTGGGGGGAAAAAAAATAAAAAAGATCCTTCCTCTACTCAGTTGTTGTAAGGGGACAGATGCAGAGCTGAAGATGGCTGGTAAAATGAAGAGCAGGACTAGCAAATCCCTCCCAAGTAATCTGCATGTCATAACATGCAACAGATTCTGATTACACACTGCCCCGTGGCTCAGATGCCATGCCAGGGAGTCCTACAACACTGCAGACTTCTGTGATGCTCCCCTCTGGGAGCTGGGTCCTGACTCACACCCTTCCTGCAGTGAGTCTGTGTTCATTTTCCCATATGTGTTTCCTGTGAGTAGGCCCCCAAGGCGCAGTTAATATTTTAAGTATCCCGCTCTTGTCAACCAAGCTGCTTATGGGCTGGTATAAATTCTTGCTGCATTAAGAACGTGTCCTAGCTTTTACTGACTACAGTTGTGTCACCCCCATGGTGAGGCACTGTTAAAATGCCTTGAGTTGGCCAGTTTTTGTGCATTTGTACTTCCCGACCCCCCCCCCCCCCCCTTCAAGGAGGGCATGAATTACTCATTCTGAATTTTTTTTTTACAAAGTATGAGTGAGAAAAACAGCATGTATGTGAAGGCCCTACAGAAGTTTCAAAGTGCAGACTCTGTCCCTAAAACAATTGTGGCATTTGTAACTCTTGTCATTCTGACTGTGCTAAAAAAAAAAATTAAATAAATAAAAAAAAACTTTGCCAAAATAGCCATTGTGTGAAAACCACCAGTGAGTTTCATTTCCAAATGTGAAGGCATTTGTACTTTGCAATGCCATGGTGGCAGAGCTGTAGAGCAGGCTGCTTTGGAGGACAGGGTTGCACCATGCTGCAGTAGCACCTTGGGAGTATTTGGCTCCTGCGAGTCACTGGAGGATAGAGCACCACAAGGACAACAGACTGACCAGCTTAAAGAAAAAGAATCCCACTGAATATGAGGAAACCAGGAAGAAACTGGTTTTTGTACTCTTTCCCCAGGCATCCACTTTTGGCCGTAGTTGGAATCAAGATACCAGTGCTGATGAAGGTTTTGCCTGACAGACACGGCTGCTCTCGCAGGACTGCTGTGTGTGGAAGGTAAATGTGACCAAGATCCCCTCTGTACCATGAAGCTGGAGCCAAGAAGGTGGAAGAGCTTCAGAAAGGTAAAATATATCAATCCTACCAGAGCTTTGGCCATGGTTTCTGAATTACTGTCACTTAGCCAGGACATTGAGAAAATTCCCCAAAGCAAAGTCCAAGTGCTTAAAGCTATGCGAGTTTGTAGATCAGGCAAGCACTTTTTCTGGAACACTCCAAAAAAATAATGGGAGTTCTGAAAAGGAAGTGTTCCTTAACACTGACTGTCCTACATGTGAACTAGCCAGACTGGTTAAAGCTTAATTAAAAATTGTCAGAATGGCTAAATTCTTTTTTAAGTGCAGCTGCAAAACATTAGCTGTGGGCATATTTTAGACTTTAATTAGTAACACTTGCACTGGAGGACCAAAATCTTTCATGAATGCAGCTGCAATCTATATCAGTTAGGCATTTCTGTAGGCAATACAAGGATCTCCTGAAAATTTTTAGTGCCCACCTAGATTAAAAAGAAACCACATAACAATCAAATCAAAGAAAACTACAAAATGTCTTTATTGAAAAAAAGCAGATTATAGCATCTAAGGTTAAATGAAACTTCTGACTTTAATATTAAATAACTTAGGATGATAGCAAGTAGCTTCTTCTTTAGATAAATAAATCTACATTTCCCATTTTTTTTTCTTCAACAATCAAGGGAATCAAACACTGAAACACAAAACCACAAGTAATTCTAAAGACTAAAAGACAGAAGCACATTGAAAGGTTTTACAAGGATATATATACAAAAATAAACTAATGTATATTTTTCAGCATGTAAACTAGTTACATGATATACAAACTGGGAATTTATATATTTCCTACAAAATAAAAATCAACGTTGGTCCAAGTTCTTGGAAGAAAACTATATTCTTTTAAAGAAAATGAAAATATTTCTCAAATGAAAACTTAATTTAAGTCAAATTATATACTCTAGTTACGGCATTAGTTACAGGATGAATCACAAACTTTTAAACTTTTCTTGAAACACAAGAAAGCAGCTTTTGTCTCCTTTAGAGCTTTGGTTTACTTAACTACTCTGGAATTTCTGGTCTTAAAGATCTCCTCTAACCATTTTTTTCCTTTTGAAGCTCCGCCTTACAAAATATATACACACGTGCACACAAGTGAAAGGGAAAGAGGAAACCCAAACAAACCTTCTTTGAAAGCAAAATTATCTGAGTGCATGCTTTTGTTTTCTTTTCAAATTATCGTTTTGGTCCTTTCTTTGGAACTCATCCTCCAGTGCACGAGGGACTGAATTGCCCTGTAACAGCTTTGTGCTGTAGGTACTTTGTAAGATTCCTCACCAAAATGGAAAGGTGTAGTCCTGATGCAAATGAGAACAAGTTGTTACTGTTTTAACTTTATGCAAATATTCTGAAAGTACAGCAAAGGCTTCTGAAGAACAGTAACATCATAACATGAACTCTAGAAACTTCACATTTGTGTTGAACTGATTTAACATAAGAAAAATAATTAAAAGAAGCTTTCTCATTTATATAATTCCCCAGACAGGAGGTAAAATGTGCAGAAACTGTCACTAGCACTAAAGAGTACAGCACATCATTATTTGATTATTTGCTCCTATTTTTCTCTTTTGAAAAAAAGAAAAACTGGCAAATTTCACTCAAGCTTCATTTTTTATAGGACATGCTGGAAAAGCAAAGCTGTACTTCATTATACAGTAATGGAATTCACCTGCCTACAGACAACACTGGAACAACAACTGCTGCTTTCTGGTTTTAAACAAATTGCTTTGTCTATATTGAAATACTACCTTCTGACATTTTTACCATGATGATACTTAACACATTGGAACTGAGGAGAACTACAAGAGCCTGGCGAACTAACGTGAAATAAAATTATATTCTGTTCTACAGTACGATTGTTTTCAAAAAAAACCCAGCAAAGGTATGGTATGTACATGTTAGATAGTGTGTGTCCCCTGAAAAGCTATGTTGGAGTGAAAACTTAAATGTGCTGCTGAAGGAGGCAAATTGCTAGGGAAGGTATTGGCAGAGCAGGCTGAATGCCAGAAGTCACCTCCGTTGCCACTGTGATTTTAAAGGTTTTGCTTCTACACTGGTAGAGCAAAATGTTTTTCCAGTACAGCGAGTACTTATGGGATGACTTGCTCACAAGAACAGACCCAACCTTCTCTGTGTCTTTTAATGATTGTTTTCTAAATTTGGGTTCCTTAATATATATTGTAAAGACAAGAAAGTAAAAATACCTCAAAGGTAAATGTGGTCCAAAGCAGCTTTCTTATGTGGAAAAAGTATTACTTTGCAGCCGATGCTAAAAGTTTATCCTGAAGCTCTGATATTTTCCATGTTTGTAATAACTTTAAGGAATTGACCTAGTCCTACAATCCAATTTAAGGCAATTTTTTTCCCCTTGTCTAGCATTTGCTGTTTGGGTGAGAGGCACACGTACTTCCTCCTGAGGCTGGGCTGAGGACTGTGGACACAGGTAATGTTTGCAAATACAGAAAAAGTGTGCATGCACCCAAAGTCCTCTCTTTTGCAGGCCAGGCTTTTTAGGTCACTCTGTAGAAACAGGTCACTATTTGCACTGTAATTCTTTCAAAACATGGGTATTACATGAAATATGTTAATCATAAACTGATATATATTAATTAGAAAATTACTTTTTAAAGGAGTGTCTGACTTGCCAAGGAGCATTCAGTTGGACAGGTTAATCTAGGCCAATGGAAGTTTGGCAAAGGTTCAGGAAACATACCTTTTGTTCCTTACTAACAGTAAAAAAAATAGTTCACAGGAATTTTTCCTGCCCCCCAACCCCTTCCCCCATAAGGAAATTCCAGACTATCAGAAATTTCTGTTAAGGGAGTTAATTATTCCACTTAGGAATTAGTGTCCTTTGGATGCTTTTTGTACTTTTCAAGGGCACACAAATGGCTTTCAAAAAGTCAATGAAGCATAAGAAACTAAATGGCAATGGTGTTGCCAAATAAGACATTTCATCAGTCTGTGTGCGGAGTTTAAACATGGGATCATTTCTGAATGGATCTGTCAGATTCTCAGCACGTTGAAAACTGGCATGGAAATGTCCCAATTTACACATGTGGAGAATCTGGTCTGGTATTTGTACTTCCTCTGGAGAAGAAGCATTTTATTGTATTGTAATTTTGGATACAGTTAAAGACAGTAATGATGGATTTATTTAAAATATAAATTCAGGAAGACTGGATCAATTCTCATGAGAATGCAAGGAATTTTTTGAATATACAGATGTGTGATTTGCATGTAAATCATCAACACATGGTAGAAAACAAACCATAAAAAAGATTCATCTAACTTCCTATATGGAAGACACATATTTCCCCAGAGCTCTGAGGTTACTGTAAAAGCTTATGCAAAATATGAAAGTGTGTACATTCTATGTACATCTAATACTTGTTATAAAATACCAATGTTTCAACAGTCTGACTCTCTAAATTCTTATTTCTGCTAAACTGTACTTTGTTTTTCAATTAAGACAATCCCTGTGATCAGGTCAAAAGTATGCCTAGAAAAGATAATACAGAAACCACTGTCCCCCTCTTTTTTTAATCACGTATCAACATACAATCATAAAGCAGTTGGTAACAAATGAAGTCTTGTATAAAACAAGCAGTACAAAGACAAGTGTACCTTTGCATAGAAAGGGCTGCTAACCCCATTAAACAGAAAACACGTTTAAAAGATCAATTCTTTTCTAAGTGCCAAATCACCAAATTGATAGGAATACATTTGGAAACTATGGTTACATTTGTACATGGCAAGCAATTACAGAGGTCTGGAACTTTCTTCAAGTGTTAGGACCCTGCATGTGCCAATCTTTTGGATATATTCCTCTGTAATGTGGTTTTCGTGAAAGATGCTTGCCATATTTCTTTAGCAAGTTAAATAGTCTTTGGATGACTGTGGAACCTTACAGAATGGAAAGCTGGCCTAACGCTTCTGCATATAATGCCATTATTTAACCCATGCTGAAAACTGTCCTTGCTAAAAACACTCATTTGCTTCCTAATTAACTACTATTGGGAAACTAAGTTTTAAAGAATGTGACTGTATTCTCTAAGACCAGAATTCAACAAAACTAGCTAAAATGCTAGCATTTATCTTATCATGCTTGCTGCAATATGATAAGGTGCTAACTTTTGGAAAGTAATTCTACACTCCTTGCTTGGGCAAAACCTCCACTAAAGGCAAGTGAGTAAGGAGTGCAGAACAGCCCTTGTACCATTGTTTTTAGAAACGCTGCCATTTACAGTTACAGTTTAGTGGAGAATTATTTATTCAAGTAGATGGTGCTTCAGTGAAAATGTGTAGATACAAGAATGCATATGTACAAGACCAGAAAAAGACCCCTCACCTCTGATTTAAAAATAAATAGCTGGTTTAGATGGTTGTTACTGGAATCTCATCTTTAAAGGAACCGGAAAGTCATTTTTACATTTTTGTCTTCTCTTTCAAACGGCTTATTGGTGATGGAAATGTCTTTCAGAGTTCTGTGACATGCATTGGATAGCTTGGAGGTGGATGTGATGGCAGTTTAATATTAAGGCGCCTGATATGACAGCCGTGGCACAGCAAGTGGCCCTCTAATGGGTAACAACGATGGCCTTCCTCATCATTGAGCTGCAAGCCACAATCCTAGAAGAAACACATACAGCCCAGATTAGCGAGTGATGAGTTGGTCATTTCACAACAATGCTGATCTATCCTGCGTAACTTCTGAAGCGGGGCTATACCATCTTTAATTTGAAATTTAAAAAAGATTAATCACTTCAAGGCCATGGTCCATCTTTAGTGGAAGTATATTAGTGCCTCTGGGATGGCACATAACTACAGGGACAACGTGGATGAACAACAGCGGAAGAACAGAGATAAAACCAAACCATGATCCTGCCTGCTATTATGTATGCTGCAACAGACACAATCCTGGTTTTCAGTTGTTATCATCATAATTTTGAGGACATTTGAAAGTCACAGCAGTTTTGTGCTTGGATTTGATATTTCAAGTATGTTACTTAAAAACCGTTACTGTGATCAGTCCTGACAAACCAGAGATTCTGAGTATGTATCTGCACATTTAATAGAAAGGGAAAAGGAATGGAACAAGTTGGGCATATAGGTCATTTTAATATTGAAAAATGATGCAAAGCTTTTAATTAGACACAAAGTATGATACTTTTTTTTGCTTTCATAGCTCAAGTTAAAAATCCTCTATATGCTCTATAGTAACTATATGCTATATAGTAACTTGATAATGCTCTATGTAAGATCTAAAATTCAATTCCTCATTAGAATCTATCAATTTCTGTTAACCTACACATATGCCAAAACTGTGCTCCTTTTCTGCAGTGAGAAAGCCTGCCTCAGTTGCTTTTGGTTTTAGAATGTAAACTGGCTAGACCTTCTTGGCAGAAGGTAAGTGGTTGCACAAGAAAGACATGATATATAGAAAAGCATCAGTTTCCAAACTGACTGCTGACTTTGCATGGCCATCAGGTGTTGATGGCATTAACGACATTTCAGAAGCGTCTGTGTAAGTCATCACAGCCTGTGCTAAAGCCTCCATGTGAATACCTCAAAATACTGGCACTACCTTTCCTAGCACTATTTGGAGACAGCAGTGACCCAGGGAGTACAGTTCAAGAGCCTGATCTGAGACTATCAGGAGGTACCTGCCCCGTTTACACATGGCTAACCCCCTGATTTCTGTACATAAACGCACTCTGCCATTCGGGGCAGATGCGGAGGCAGCTTGAGAAGGAGAATGGGTAAATGAATAATGAAACAGAACAGAAAATAAACCCCCATTGGGACATTCTAATATAAAGTCAATAGCCTGAGAGAGAAGGGGAGGGAGCTGTCATCTTAGGTGAAGCCTGCACAAAGCAATAGATGGGGGAAAAGGAGGAGGGAAGAACAGCTCTCCAAAATGCTCCCATTTCCTGTGCCAATTTCTCTTTAAAACTGAACAGAAAGTGATGGCGTATCAGGTATCTCTGCTGGAAGGAGATAGCTTAGTGGACAGGGTCTTCCTTATCTTAAGTTCATATACCTTTCAAGATGCCCTGAATTTTGTTACTGTCTCTCTCAATCAGAAGTATCTTTGGAAAGCCTTTTTGTGTAGAAGTGCAGGGAAGATAGTACTGGTACGTTAGGATCCGTGTGGATATTTGCATGTTATATCAGAGCACCAAACCTACAGCAAAAGGGAAGTTTGGGGTTAATCCCAAATTAAAGAGTTTGTTTCCCTCCTCACCTGCAGAGCTAGGACTGAACTCCTCTCTCCTCTCTGAAGCAAGAGCGCTAATCACACAACTTGATCTGCCCCAATAAATGTTTAAATGTTCTGCACAAAAAGAAACTGCTCCCAAAAAAGCGTCAGAAAGTCAATGAAATCCCTGTCTCTTTTCTAGTAAAGAATCAATATTCATTCAGCATGGAAAAGCCACAGATCCCCTAGAAGCTCCTTTCAGTGCAGGAGTAAGGGTCCTTCCCTGCACAGGCAACATCAATTCAAGTCTCCTCAGATCAGAGCCATACAAGTTGTATCCAGAGATGAGGAAAAAGAGAACTGGCATCTACTCTTTGTTGTCTCCCCATCTGGAAGTATGGAGAAAATTCAAGCCAAACAACCAAACCCAGCTTTTGAAGTTAATATACTGCAAAACCCTGAACTGAAACTGAATTTGGCACTGGAGAGGGCAGCAGCACTTGCAGCCCAGCTAGTGCTCAGCCCTCTGCTGCTCTCCAGGAGCCCTTCCTGCCCTGGGGTGCCAGCACCAGCCCGTGCCCCCTGGGGTGAGGCGGGCACCCACCCTAACGCTGCCAGCTATCAGCAAAGCCGTGCTGCGGGGCGGGCCGGCAGAGGCACCCATGCTTACCTCACAGTGGTAGCACTCCACGTGGTAGTCCTTGTCCATCGACACCACCCGGATGGTCTCCTCAGAGCCCTGTTGGGAAGCAGAGAGAAGGGAAAAGCAGGCTGGTACGCGCTGTTTCCTTGATTGTCTTTCAGTACCCAACCTATTGTTTGGGAGAGCTGTTTCCCTGAGGGATTCCCCTCTTCCTCCACAAAGCAGAGCTCTGTGACCACTAAGGTCTTGTGCCATGGTGCACAGCACTGCGCTGCTGGTTTTCCTGTTTAGAAGCAGCGTGGGTGTCTTGATGTGTCTAAGTTGTAGAGATCATTTGGAAAGTGTAGCCCAGACTTCATCCTCAAGGGACAAATTAGTCCTGAAATCAAGTAATTTCCCAAGGACACCCAGGATTTGAATGAATTACTAGCCAAAAACTATGATCTGCTGATTTGTGGATATCCTCTCCTGAGTTTTCCAGGACTTGTATTCCCCTCAAACCATCTGCTGCAGAGCTATTTGCACATGCACATGTCACCGTGTGCACCCCGTAGGGAGCTACATGCCAGACTGGCAGGTAATTACACGCACAGCCCCAAATCTCAGCCGTGGAGTTGTGCAATTCCCGGCTGAGCCCCAGGCCCTGCAGAACAGCCCATACCCTTGTAACCTCACAGACTCTTTCCCCAATCCACTGTGAAGCCTCTGAAGACAGAGCTCATTAAATATGTTGCCTCGCATTGTTTCCAGTTCCAGGTGGGGTTAGAGCATCAGAGCTGACGTAGACTATGTCTGAGAGAAGCTGTGGGCAAGTCTGTGCCTGCACAGCTAGACTTGAACTAACAGAAGAACCCTCCATGGGAAAGAATGGGGTGTGTACCCTGCTAGCCATACAGTGAATCAGCAGTAGCACTGCCTTTTTTTTTTTTTTAAGGTCATTTGGTAAGACACAAATCCAGTTAGGTTTACACAGGGATTCTCCCTTCACATCCAGCTACCAGAAAAATCACTTCTGGCTCAGGCTTTTTAAGGCTTTTAATTACATGTGGCTTGGCCATTTAACAGAAACAATAAAAACAAATGGTAATGTGCAGAGCGATGGAGGTGGGTGTGCCGAGAGGCTCTAGCCACATGTTTTACTGGGGCACAGCACCTTGTAGGATGCAAGCTCTGGCTCTCTAAACATGACAAGCAGAAAAGGAGGAAGACACTGAGGCCCTTGCTTACAAAACAGATGTTTGGTGACCTCACCAATGGGAACTCAGAAGGCCCTGCACCCCACCAGCACAGGAGGGAGCACTGCTGTGGCAGGCAGAAAGAAGTCGTACCATGCTAACTATACTGTCAGGATAGGCTGAGGTTGCAAGCAAGTCATTCACATGGCTTCCCTTTTAGCCAGCTTTTCTGCTGCCTTATTCACCCCTTTAAGCACCTACATTACATTGGCACCCCAGGATGACAGACTGTGTGGCCTTTTCACAGGGTCAGGGTAACCCTCAGATGTCTTTTAAAGTTTGGGCATCTTAATAGATCCTCATCAGAAATGCAAACATAGCAGACAAGGAAAATTGCTACTTGAGCTAATGGGAGATTCTAAATATAAACAGGACTTTACTACTTTCATTGTTCTTGGAGCCTGAGTCAGGGCTTTCAATTAAATGAGATTTATAACAGTACAATTAAGACCTGGAAAGCACCCTAAATATACAGATTACTGCTCTATAAGCCATATGCCTATTACAACCTCTGAGAATGTTTGAGAGTGACATTACCACTGAACCGTATTTAATTTAGTATCTGACATACTATAGATTCTGGAAGACAGAGGAAAAGCATTGGATGTGTTTTTAGAAAATGTTCATATGCCAGCAGCTGCTTTCTCTAAGGAGCCAGTGGATGTTAACAGGTACCTGTGCAGGTAGGATCGGCTGGTTACAGGAAGCGCATTTTGGTGCAAAAACCCTAGGGTACAAGAAGAAAGTATTCAAATCACATTTTCATTCTTAAAAAAGTATAACGAAGAGAGCTATTCTAACCATGCCTTCTTTTTAGCAAAATGTAGATGCACAGGCTTTGAGAAACATTTAAATGTTTCGTGATATTCAGGGAAAAGGAGATTTGAAAGAGGCTGATCTACCCCAGCTTTATCACTTGATCATCTTCCTGACCTCTAGGCATAGTGACTCCAGCCCTCTTCCCATGTATGCTCTTTCTCTTACCTTCCTTTACTCCTAAAGCCATTCAAATCCTTTCAGATACTCCTCCTCCAGTTCCTGTGTTGGGGACTGTCATCATCCAACTTACCCATGCTAAATAGGAGAGGGGCTGACCAGGGCTAGGATCTACTTAAACCAAATACATCAGCTGGTCTTAGTATGCACAGCTGCATTTTACCACAGTCACTGGGCCACCATTCACTCTCTCCTTGTAACACAGTCAGCTTGGTACCAACAGGGTTGCGTTCACAGTGATATACTCTTGCTGTGTAAGCTCTGTTATGGGTTGACTGGGGTTAAGAGTAGTTATGTTGCCTTCGAGCAGGAGCAGAAAGGAGTCCAAAAGCAATGACTTAAACCACAAAACTTTCTGTCAGGTGAGGCTAAAATCATTCTAACACTAGCTGCTAATTACATGTCTACTGTCCAGTTTAGATTAACCTAACTTATATTTTCCTAGGCCATCCACTATCAGGACTTCAGCTCTTAGAAACATCCAGCAGAACCTATCATCACTTGCAGAATTAGCTTGATCTAATTAGATTGAAAGTCCTGAAAGATGCAGAGAAACAGTGACCAGAGAAGTACATCCTCTGCCACAACTTGATTTTCAGCCTCACCTGGCCGCTGTATGCCAGCCACACTGGGCCCATGAAATGACCCTTGATATAACTTTAAAATACATCATATGCAACATGTGAGAGCAGCACCTGAGGGACATCTAAGCAAATAGGAGCGACCCTTTTTATCTACTACAAGGCTTGTAATTATACTAATAACTACTGTAATTCTTCCAAGCATGCAGTGGATTGGCATACTTACGTATGGTAGTCTTTGACACAGTAAATATTGTTCTCCACATCGACAGTGAAGGGGACTCCATCTAAACACTCATTACACACCACGCAGCGGAAGCAGCCAGGGTGGTACGACTTTCCCAGGGCCTGTAAGATCTGAAAAGACAAACAGCAAAATAAGTGGATGCATCATTACATGAGATCCCTGCCATATACTGTCGTGTCTGATTCTTAATAGTGACACTGAGAAAAGCACTTCAGGATGAAATTACCACTTTGCAGATCTGTCAGCAAGGGGCCTCTTAAAACAATCAAATTGCTTACTTCAGTGGGTTTCAGCAGGCTCCCAATAAAGAGAGAGAGCTGTAAAAATCGGGCTAACGCCCATCAGTTTAGCTCTGCAGGGCCAGTACTGCCAACAGAAATTAGAAACGGCTTCAGCGACTGCTTCTTGGAAAATCTGTTGCAGCCAGACACAAGTTACTGGGATACAGAGTTAATTCACAAAACTTAACAGGCTGTGACAGAATCCAAACCAGTCATTACTCAAATTTAAAAAGTAAAACACCCAAACCAGCAAATACATAGGTGTCCCTTTATTAGTTAAGGATCCTAATTCACCACAGTTACTGACAGGTTGTCACCTGGTCACAGGGGCCCATTGGCTTCTGTTTAAATTCCATCTCTATCTGTGTATTCGGATACAGATCCATCCATCTGCCCAGGCTTTTCCTGTGCTGACTTTCCCTACTGCATTTTAAAGGTTTCAAGCAAAGGCCTGATTCAGTCCCAGAGCACTACCACAGAAAAGATCCCCTCCCTGCTGGCATTCTTGTATGTAGCACTCAGTGTGGCACTGGCACATCAAGAAGGATGCACCAAACCCATGAACAAGCCTCTGGGAAGAGTAAAACATGGTAGCATCTTCAGGGAGCTCTCAACAGGTTATAGCACCAATTGCATATACTTCAGGTATAAAAAAATACCTTTGAAAGGTGATTTCAAAAAGTATCTGCTAGCAGCAGTGCTCAGCTTGGAGCTGCCAATAAACTGGAGATGATAAATCTCCACAAGCCAAGCTCTTATGGCCTTGTAGGTGATTCTATGAATAAAGACTAAACCAACGGGAAACAGAAGTGGCACACAGGAAAACTCTCCAAGTCCATCTAATTTAACCTTCTTCCCCTCTAATGAAGTCCTATAGCTCTCTGGTCAGTGAGTGGCACCAGATTCAATCTGGCTGGCAAGCCTGTCCCTAGTCAGAAGCAACTCGTCTGTGTGTGTGCAGCTATCCAGACAGCGACACGACCCATGCTGTTAGCTGGCAGGGCTGTGCAGCCCCCCCTGTGCACGGAACAAGCCCCAGTTGAGCGGCACGTCCAGCCCTGAGCAGCCTCAGCTGTGCCCAGGCCCCGTGGCTGCACCCAGGCCCCACGGCTCTGCAGGCACCAGCGCTGCCTGTGCGCTCCCAGGGGGCAACACCGAGGGACTGGCCAAGTAAGAGCACTGAATTCCTGGAGCTCCTGGAGTGCTTTCCTTTTGTCAGTGCACACTTGCTGATGGGAGAAAGGCAGACAAGCACCTGCCAAGCTTCTAGCTACTGAGCTCCACCAACGAGATATTGTGGACTCTTGCCTGGGATGCTGCAATTAAGGGCCAGCTCAAAGCATGCAAGTCAGGATACTTCTCCCCTGCCCCAGCATGACATAACTCTAGAAATTTGCTCTTGGGCTAAACCGAACAATATCCTTGTCCAACCAGTGGTGCCAGGATATGAGCCAGAATCCTCATTAGTGAAGTCTCTGTTCCAGCTCCTACTGAACCTCTGTGCTTGCAGTGTAATCTCTACTTCTATTAGGCATACCAAAGCTCGTATGTATTTTAAAGCAAAAGGAAAGCAGATATACTACATGATCTGCACTTCTTCAACGTGCAAGCCACTTCATTTTGTTTGTGAATTTCTGCTTAATAAGAACAGACTAAATTCTTACTACTTTCACTCACTGAAATGATTCCAGTGGTATCTGGCCCAGCCCACAGCCCTTTGATTTTTTTGTTTTTATTATAGAATTAACTGACTACTGGCTCCCTACAAATCCCAGTAGCAATAATGCATTTTAACTGATGAGGAGCAAGTGGCAGAAGTTAAATAAAGCAAGTCACAGAACAGGAAACGAACCTCAAGACTATTGATAATGTCCTTCTCCTCTCCAGCCCAGGTTCCATCCTCTGGACAGAGCTCTTGCTATTATACTGACTTACGTAACACCCCTTCTGTTTTCTTTTACCATGTTCTCATACAAAGCCGTGCTGTATTTTCCCTCTTTAGTATTAAAATTTTCTTTGTCTCTCCCCGCTGCCCCCAAACTTGCATGTGGCAGAACAAGATCCTTCCATGATCTCAGGTAGAAAAAAACCCCAGCATACTGTATGTAACATAACAGAGCATGAAGATGTTTATTTACTGCCTCAGTTTCAAAAGTCAAGTTGACAGCAGCAAAGAAACAGTAATAGTCTGACAAAGGAAAAAGCACAATGTCTTGTAGTGTGCTACCCAAGCACATGAACATCAAGCTACCCCAGGATTAAAAATTTAGGTCTCTTACCATTTCCATTATGAGGTGTCCACAAACAAAGCACTTGTCCGCTGTTTGCTGAAAACCTGAATACTGTTCAAATAACAGAAAAGAAAGGATTATTAGAAGCCACTCCTTTAGCTGCAGAAATATCTTTTAAATGAACGCTATGCCTCAGAAGCCTTTCTCTGCTATCAGCGTGGCCTCCTGATCCACTGCAACGTTTCCACTGAGATTTCCAATATCACAGTATTATTTTAAATTTTATTTTTGAAACCTATTTAGCAAGTTTGCATTTGGTGTGCTGGAATTAGGTTGGATTCACTCTTTTGGTTGTTTCGGAAGTAACATAGCATTTATCTCCTAACTCCTGCTCAAATTAGTTATCAGCACTTACTGACCTCAGATTTTGGACCAACTTTTTACTCAGTACCACATGCAGGCCATAAAAATTAAGACAGGCCCATGCATTATTTATCTGCCTTGTGGATACCAAGCTTTTTATCCAGGGAAGAACCTAAAAGTCCAGTCGTAGGATCTTTGGCTTTCTGCACAATGTGGGCAAGAGTAAGGTACCTCAGCAAGATGATACAAACCCCAACTATCAGCCTGCAGTGGGAAACAGGAAGGCTAGGCAGGCCTAGATGCAGAGCCCTCTTTGGTTTGGTGCTGGGGACATGGCAGCAAGAAGGCCCT
The DNA here is from genome assembly GCA_025345505.1 of Todiramphus chloris collaris. NCBI lineage: Eukaryota > Metazoa > Chordata > Aves > Coraciiformes > Alcedinidae > Todiramphus > Todiramphus chloris. The sequence continues at coordinate 12,971,430 of JANVCC010000037.1, read as the reverse complement.
TAGCCCATTTGGGACCAAAGCTCTGTGTTGCCTGCCTGACTGATTTTGACCTTTACTTTGTATTGCGTCCGCAAAGTAGATGGTGTTTCAGATGTCAAAGTCTGTCTTCAGCCCTGTATTTAGCAGTGTACAAAAAACCATCATGGTTATCAGGCCAGACGACTGAACTGTCAAACAATCACCCTACAGACAAGGGGCATTTGCCTGAAGAACAACAGTCATGTAATTTTGAAATGGATATTTGCAGTGGCAGAATTGTACCCTCACCCCTGCAGTCCCATGTAAGTGAAGTGCTGTCTGTGCACCCTTCCCTGACAGAGGGATGGGGTGCCCAGTTTGGTGTGGTATTGCATAGTGATGATTATTTCAGCAGTTGAGATTGTAGCAAAACTCACTTGAAACATACTTTAGGTGCACAAGATAAAGACAGGGAACCAGGAGGATGAGAGTGAACTGGACTCTTCTCCCAGAGCACAGGTTAATTGACTCAGGCACCTAGTGCATCCTCAGCACCTGAGCCCAACAGAGTTTATGGGTTGCTCCATTCCCCACTTGATTTAGTGGGGATTAATTGTCCCCTCACTTCAAAAGCCAGCGGTTTCCAGCTTAGAGTTGCCATATGTTTTCCTTTTTATTGGTGTGAGGGGATTACATGTTATTTCAGATCAATAGGTTGGAGACAAAATTGCTGTTGCTATGCAACAAAGTGATTATGAAGGAAAAGGCCTTGCAGACACTTTGATGGGCCCAAAAAGTCAGTAAATGATGGTATAGCAGCTGTCAACAGCTCCAAATCTACTAGTCACTAAGGAACACAGCTCATGCAATCTTAAGAAACTTTGAAAGGTCATCAAAAGAGACTAGGGTGTTGAGGAACAAATACAGAGACAGGCAGTTCTGTCTGGCTGTTTCTGCAATATACTGGTTGGGTTCCCCCCCTTTTTTTTCTTCTTACTGATGCAGAAAAAAGGACTCACTGCTTGGGATGCTTCTTGGCTACACTGTATCTGAGTAACCATCTGGCCAGACTATTTCCTACAGTTGCGAACCCGAGAGTTACTGGAAACAGGTGGGTAGGTCCTGGTGGCGCAGACAGCAGAGGATTAACAATAGTATAAACCCAGCTAATTCTAAAATCCTGCTGGAATGAATTTACTAGTACCATCTGGCTGTCATTTGATAAGGAATGCAAAGGAGCATTTACCCAGCTATTGATTAAGAGGGAACATTATTCTCCAGGAACAGAATGGCATAGTGGTCAGATTAATGTAATTTACCACTAACTAGATTGTCATAAATTACACTGTTTGTCAGACAGAAAGGTTTTGCTGACACAAAATCACTCTTTATATGACTAACCCTGTTAAATTAAAACCATGATTTGTTTTTAACATGAGAATTGTAATTTCTCAAACACATCCAGAACTGGATTACCCAATTAAGGCTTTGCAAAATGACACTGAGTCTAACAGCAGGGACAAAATATTTCACGGGCTCTAGGGAGCTGTCCTTTACCACTACACTCTTTTCTTCTCCCATCACGGTATCAATCCCAGGCAAACTGGAGACCTGATTCAGTGAGATCAGTGTTTTGGATTCATCTCTGCTTGTGCTTTAAATCAGTTTGAACTGGAAAAGAGTAACATCCTCAGATTGCAGCAGCACTGTTTTCTGCATGCTGGAAGTACTCTTAACACTGCTGTTTAAAGGTAAACAACAAATGATTTTCATTTACATTATTGTAGCTCACCTGTCACCTTCTGCTTTCCAATATCTGTTCTTAACTTGGAAAGTTCAAACAGGGCTGTTGTGCTAAGTTTTCAGTTTAACAAGCAGAGCTTAATAATGAAGTCTTAAAATACTAATTAAAATTGGCAACCTTTGTCTTTGAAGCACTTAATTATTAATAACCTTCACAAATCTTGTGTGTGCAACAAGAGCAGTTGTGACCGCTCCAGACTACAGACAAGGCAGAACGGGCTCTTTATTACCTCTCAGCACACCCGAGAGCCTCCCCAAAGCTGGGTTCCCAGCATGGCTGGGTGGAAGAAGCACTGGTTCCCCATAGCCTGTGAACCAGGTAACTGCAAGAAAAGAGGAGGTTATACTCTACAGACTTGTAGCCTCTTTTATTACTGATATAGTTGGAGGGAGGAAAAGAGCTTTTGCGCACACCATCCATCCCTCACAATCTAGAGAGGGGAAAACCAGATTGAGATGAAACAGTACAGTAATACAGGCTGATAGGCAAGACCCTACTGGAGAAGCCAAATCACAGCTATACCTCCTGTACACACGGTATTTTATACATACAATTGCATTTGGGATGTAAGCAGTACTGGCTCAATTCTAGCCTTACTCTGGAAGGGATTCATATGTGCCAGGTTTTTTTTACAGATGTTATTTGCTGGCAGACTAGTAAGATGATGTTAATACAGACCAACCTCAAACTAGACAGAAAAGTTCAGAACTCGACAGACAGTCTTTACCCCGGACAAATAAGAAGCATAACTTTGAACTTTCCGGAATATTCATTACAGATGCTCATTAAGCATATAGAAAAACACTGAAAGAAGTTGTTACGTAAAGAATAGCTCTGAAATTCAAAGCTGAAATGAAGTGTTACCCTTTACCTTCCCTTCTATGACTTAGGAATAAGATGCTAGTTACCAGGATGCAAAGAAAAAACAAGTGCACGCTGAAGAGCTGGCATATTACTTTTCCCAATTTCTTGGTTTGGTCTCAACTGTTTTCTCTCATATCTACCTTGTCCTTGACTTCTCTCCCAGGATAATAAAATCTCACTTTATGTGCATGAATGAAAACTTTGCAATCAAGCTCCTCAATGATACTTATATAAAATAAGACTCTGGGAAACAAAATAAACCTTGAGAAATATGTTAATTATGTCAGAATAGAAGTGTAAAAATAAAATAGAAGACTTGGCTGGCTGAACTTTTCTTTTGTTTGCTGTCCAATATACTTTGATTATCAAACAGGCAAAAAAATCTCTAATGATTCTGTCCAAGAGTCTTTGTTTCAATGTAAGAGGAAAACAAGTCCCCTTCTGTCCTGAATATTTAGGCCTGTTAGTGTCCTCCTGTGATAATCTTGGGGTTTATAACTCTTCTGTCTAATGTGCAATATATCCAAAAGAAATTAACAATGAATTTTGAGCATATAATGAACAATTATGCACGGAGGATAATCCCACCAAGTACTATGAGAAACAATTTCTCCTGTCTGCCTTCAGTCCTGTAACCAATCTTGGTTGTCTACCCAGGGTCTTTTAAAGTTTGATGTTCTCATCATGATTTTCAAAAGCTAAAACATTCAGAGAATAGCACGCCTGAAAAAGGCTTCAGGACCCAAAGTTTCTACCTTAGGCAATGTCAGATCTTTGAAAAGACACGTCGCTTCTCCTTCGCATGCCTAACCGTGCCCAAGGAGAGGCTGATGCACTTCCCTGCTGTTATGCACTCAACGAAACAAAACCTTCCTCCTGGAAACACACCCTGGAATCTCATTCAGGCCCATTTTCTTCTTTGATGAGGATGTTCAAGACCTGCTAAAGGTTTGTGCAAGCAGACCGAGTGGGTTACATTTCAGTAGGTGTGGCAGTTGCTGCCCCGGTAATGGTATGAAGCTGCAAAAACTACAATTCACTGGTACAGCACTGCAAAGTCACTCAATGCGATTGCTCGGCCTAGACTTGAGATTCCTACTCTTTTGTGCTTTAAGGGCTTTTGAGAGGGATGATCAGGAGTTTTTGCCAAAATGCTTCAGGCATTTAATTCTGAAAAGTAATTTCTGAATTGGGTGCTATGCTAATAATGTATTCCAACCCCAGGCTGCCTGTAATCCCTCACAGCCTCTCTTCTCCTTGGTTTCCCATTAGCAGAGCATCTGTCTTCTCGCTGCTTTATTGTTTGCTCTCTGCATGGGACCCTTAGTACACGGGACACAACAATGCAAGAAATTCATGGGATCACGTTAAGAGAGGGAGAAAATATCAAATTTGGTTTCATGCAGATGGGTTGGGTTTTTTTACACACACATTTAAATGCAGCAATTAAAGTGGAGTGAACAAAATGGGGCCTTCTCAGGTTTAAAGATATGGGAGCCTCATGGCAGGTGGCAGAGATTAAACTAAAGGAAAATAGTCCAGAACTTTACTCTTCACGTCGCTGAAACCCTTTCATATATCCTGTTGCTTTACCCTGTGAGGAAACACTATGGCAGCAGCTTGTTATCTTGCTTCTGCACTCCCACTTTGTTATGTTTGAAGGAGGTGAGTAGGGCAAGGAGGGACTTCATATTCTACACAGATATAGCAGTTGGTCTGGCCAAGCACAAAACTGCCAAAATACCAGGAATTCATCTAGTAGCCAATTTTGGCTTAGGAGTCAGGCATTTTATCGTCTCTGAGAGGGAAATAGCCATTTACTTCGAGAGAGCCTACAGAGACCCACGTATGAGCACTCGCCAAAGTTACTTTCTCTGTGATTAATTAAGAGCCAATAATCATTTTCTTACCTAGATCTTTCTTAAATAAATGCCTGTGGAAGCTTTGCAGTGATCAACAAAAAAGCCTGAAGCAAGTACTATAACTTTGCATTGTATCGTTCAGCCCCCAATCGATCAACTTGATTCACACCGTACAGCACTTCATACTGCACACTGCTATACTCTTGTTGTGGGTTATTTATTGTCACTGCTACCATCTATTATATGCACAGTGAAAGAAACTGTCTACATTAGAATATATCTTCCTGGAAAGAAAAAATAAAATCTGGATTTTATTCAAAACAGTTGTTGAAAGATTTCAATTCAAAACATAACAGCAACTAATACCAACGTTTACTGCAGAAGTGGAAACACACCACTCACATGTTTGGTTTTTTCCTAACTGTCTCATAAAACAAAATTCCCATAGAAAAAATTAATGCTGTCTGCTTACAAGTGTTTGGCTGAAGTTACACGTAATTAGAAAGACCTCTAGTTCTTTTAAGCGTGCTTCAGTTATTGTAACTTAACTATTCAATGTTATTATTAAGAAAAATAGGATAACCTGACTTTTAGGATCACCACATCAAGTGGAAATAGGGCAGTGACTATCTGAAAGGACTGGACTTTGTAACACACTCTGCAAAACATTCCACTAGCAAATGTAAAGTATCAGATAGTTGCAAAAGGTAGCCCAAAGTGCTACATCTCAAAAAAACCCCAAACATCTTTGTCTTTCCTTATCTGTTTTGCCATGGCCCAGAGTGTGACTCCCGTGACCCATTTAACAATCCGTAACCAAGCTCAGGAAATGCTGAGCATCCTTTTAGTGAATGCAGACCATCCTCACACATTGACATTTCATCACATGGTGTTTATTGACACTATTACCTGGGTCTAGGTACTGCCTGTGTATTGCTCTTTTATAAACCTGAGAGATTTTTCTGGACTCCAGTTGGTTTCCTATTTCAAAACACCAATTGTCTTCAATTAGCAGCCCCACAGTCGGCCGTGCCATGCAGTGTTTGCAGGATTCACTCTTAGTTTCTCAGCCTTGGTGCCAACATTTCTATCTAGGGCCTAGCGTTAAAAATTTTGTCCTCTGGGATGAATTCCTGGGAGTAAATCCAGACGCCCTTGAAGTCAGCGGGATTTCTGCCACCATCTTCGATGGACTTGTAACTTCTTGATACGGGATACAGCACTCCAGTAAGGTGCTACAACGAGAGGTGAACCCAAGCTGCCAGCTCTACACACTTTTCATGCTGATTCACGCTCAAGTCTGAAGCGCAGAGGCCAATCAGTGTTTGTTCCTAGATGGATTGTGAAATTTGGGGTCTAAGCCCATCTGTAGGTTTGATACAACACTTCAATTCAGAATAACCCAATTAATCATCATTCCTGTCAAGTTTGATTATAAAATAAATCAAGACCACTGTCATATTACAAACCTAGGAAGAACTAAGGGAGGAAAGTATTCGAATTTTTCTGGCAGGGAGGGGGTGGAGTGAGACATACACAAGTAACAACATGAACTTCACTCCTTCGTGCACCAATTACAATAACATGCTATTATGAGTTTGCCTTTGGTTTTGGTGACAATATTTGGGAGCACAGCAACACCTGGCATTCATGATGCCTCCGGAACCTGAAAGCACTTCCTGTCCCAACCTAGAGCCATCCATGCCTTGAAAACATTCACAGACATTCTTACACTTCCGTACACCAGGAATTTTGTTGGAAATCCCTTTCCAAGCTTTGATTCCATCATTCTGTTAAACATATCAATAAACACCCATGCCTGTCTGTTCTCTACCTGCAGTATGCATTTTAATAGCAAGTCTCCTAAATACAGCATCATCACAGTTATCTAGAATGTCATTTGCTCTGTGATTGCCATTAGATATGAAATGGACACAAGCTGCAACTTTAATCATTTACCTTTGCAACTGAGTTGATTTTTCTGAGTCTCACTTAGCAGCAATGGGCTCTCTGACTGATAGACCAGTCTCAGTGCTGACCTCCCAGGGGGGATCCCCAAACATTTATACTCGCCGAGATGGAAAAATCAAACCTCTGACTCCAGCTGACACCAGCTTCCATTACACTAAATAAAAACTATCTTCCTAGGGCCCCAGCAAGTGGGACAGGCCATTTCCCACATGGCCAAGCTTGGAAAACGGCACATGCACAAACTGAGACAGCCAGCCTCATTAGTATTAATAGTTACAGCCATGCTCAGGGGCACAAACTAGGGTAAGGGTCTTCTTGTGTTTGGTGCTACACAACAGGAACGTGGAAGCCCTGCTTTCTGTCACCCAGGTAGTCCTCTGTTGGCATCCTATCCCTTTGCCCCATGAAAGGCTGATTGTTTCTCTCTGCCACCTCCATGTCGTTCTTGCATGCCCTGATCCTATTGTGTTTTTAAAATCACTGAGAGTTTTACAGTTTTGGATATAAGATGGGGTCCTGTATGTGCCTTGTGGCCAACTTGAGCATTGCAATGACCAGCTGCAGAGCAAAGAGGCTACAGCAAGGAGGAGTGTCCTCAGCAGGTACCAGTTGCTGGTGGAGGGAGAGAAGGATCAGAAACTCCAGTAGACTGGAGGGAGAGGAGAAGGAAGATTTGAGAGGCTGCCTGCAGGGTTGCAGGGCCCAGCTCTGTTGGGGCTGTGGGCTGTTTGGCCTCCTTCTACTACAGCCTCAGCTCTTGCCTCTCCCTGACAGGAGGGAATGAGGCCAGGGCAGGGAGCCACAAAGGCACTGGCACGTAACTGTCACAGGGGCTGGGCACCCTTTGGGCTGGGAAGGGCAGAAAGGGGACACAGGGTCCTCCTGGAGGCTCACACTGCACTATGTCTCTCTTTGTGGTTGACATGTGCAAAGTGACATTTTTAGAGCCTTTTTCTTTGAGGATTTATGGGGAAAGTGACAGATCTTCCTCCAGTCTTACTCACTGAAATGGATGAACAGCTTTAGATGAAACTTTCAAGAACTAATGGCAGCAAACTTAGCTGGAGGCAAAAACCTGCCATGAAGAAGTTCAGCCTAAATGATTAAATTTGGCAAAGTTATAAGACAGTGAAAGAGATAATCTTAAAAGGGGAAGTCTTGGATGACCTTAATGCTATGTACTGCAGTGTATGGTGTCTGCAATAGGTTATTTCCAGAGCATCTGAGTGTCTTCCAGTAGTGCATTAAGCAATGTAACTAACATCTGTCACGAGGTTCATTTTTCCCTCTCATCTCCTCCCTGGAGGGAAATTCTCTCGTTTCTTAACCTCTACTGGACCCCCACTCAATAATGTTCATTACCTCAGGAAAAAAAAAAGGAAAACCCTATAAAAAAAAAAGAAAAAAGAGATAGATAGAATAGATCCAAGATTCAGGCTGGTTTGGTGACATTTTCAAAGTACTTCTTGCCAAGAAAAACAGTAATTTCTTTTAAATTTCTTTACATTATATTTAAGCATTGAAAAGGAAAGACAAACCAAAATTATTGAGCTATTTTTCCTTCACCCATGATTATGCAGCAATTTATCAACAAAATGGAACAAGAACATCTGACTGGGATTATTTATTATACAGTAAGCCATTATTTTTTGTTCACTTCACCAGGAACAGTGTCCCTGTTATGGCTAGTTAGCCAGCTGTGTCCTAAGAGCTTTCAGGGAAGGATTAAACTGTCATTTGTTTTATTTCCTTTCATTAAATAACTATCCTAACAGGGCTGAGGCAAGACTGGGCTATTGCTGGACTTGATACCTTAAGGTGGCATGAAAAAGAGTAACTGGATCTTCCCTGGAGCTAAAGCAATGCAATGAAAACTTTGGGGTTTTCGTTTTGTTCTTTTTTTCTCCTTAAAGTCAGTAAGACGTAGAGTCGTACTGAAGTGCTGCTACTGGGAACTGCAGAATTGGGCCATCTCCATGCCATGCTGAGGCAGAAGTGTGGATTTGAAAATTATTTTATTTGGGTTTAGAATCTGATTCATTCACTACATTTAGCCAGTATGGCTTGGATTTAAGCACTGAGAGAAGCTGCAGCTAATCAGACAGAAACAAGCAAAGAAGGAAGGGTTCAGCCACGTCTCCCAGGTGGGAAGGGTTCACCAGCCCTTGCCCACCAATTCCCAAGCCCACACTCAGAAGGCCAGCACCCTTCTCCTGAGGACAACTGCAGCATGTGGCAGCCCTTGCCATCTGCAACTCCACAAGTGGGTCTAAAAACTTTCACCGCTTCTTCCCTGGAAAGAATGAGCAAAATAAGCTGCCCGAGTCACAGAAAGATAATCTGTGCCCTCAGTAAGAGCAAACATGTGGGAAAACTATTTTCCAGAAGAATGTACCTTGAGGCTATTGCCAAAGGCTTTGATGGGTGTATCTGCGCTTCGGATAGCTTTATGGCTGTGCAGTGGAAACTGCTCCTAACGAATAACATCTACGCTTCTCTAACACCTTCCATCCAGAAATCAAAAGCACTTTTTAAAGAAAGGGGCAGATTTTGAATGCTTGACGCTAGCAGCTCCACATGTCACGTTTTTACAGACCAATTGTTTTGAAACAAATTGGCAGCCCAAGCTCTATGGCACTCCTGTACCTTAGGTGACAGCTGAGCTCCCTTACGAAATGACCCACACAGCATTTCACTGCCGAAGTGCCGCTGCTTCTGGGGTGGAAGAGAGAGCAGCTGTGCTGAACCTGAAAAGGGGCAGTTCAGCCACCAGGGCAAGCCCTGCTCTTACAACAGGTGCCGAACACCTACGAGGATCAGATAATGGTTTTCTCAAGGTCTTGGTTTCAAGGACATAATATTGCAGTGAATTCCATGTGTCACCTTTGATACAGACAAAACGCTGACCTGTCTTTAGTGAATGAGAGCTAAAGAACCCGGTACTGCAGACGAGCTGCCAACTCCAGCTCTGGAGGCTGCTCTGGCAGGAGCTGTTTTGACACAGGAAACAGCAGCACTGCAGGAGAACCAAAATACTAACCTCTAGCTTTAATGCTAAACATTCCTAACAGTTATAATAGAAAGAAACCCATAAATAATATCCATTCCTCCCTAAAATTTCTTGTATTGACCAGTTCACAGCAAGTACCAGTTCAGCATTTCTGCCCATTGTTGTTTATGTGCTATGTAGAGTAGTCCCAAAGTGGGATTTAATACTGCAGTCCCTGTGTCTTGCCTGTATTGCCCTGCAGGACATTCCCAGTATGACGCCAGGGATGACGGGGAAGAAGTACCTGCAGCAAATTAATGGGGTACACAGAGACAGCAGTGGGGACAGACAGAGCTCTGCAAGAATTCTAGCCCCCAGCTCTGCACTGAGCTGCCTTTGGAGGGTGAGAAGGGGATGTCCTCCAGGTAGCAGGGAGGCTTCAGTCTGCTACCACCCCTGCTCCCCATGTGCAGAACATTTGCAAGTCAGCTGCTTCCCATCAGCATGCCTCTTGCTGGGGGGGAGCGGGGCAAATAACGGGCTTAGTCAGACCACTGCTGCTCTGGTGGGCCTGTGAGCAGTGAAACATTGATTCCTCACATCCATCCCTGGGAATCCATAGAAATTATTTTAACAGCACCCCCCGCCTAGCCTTTACCTTCCCTAACTTTCTACTACCATTCCCATATAGGGAATGCCTATATAATAGCTGCACTAAGATTTTCTTAACTAAGTATAGCATATAATTAGTATATAACATATATATACTATATATATATAGTATATAGTATCTAATTCTTAGTTATACAGAAGAAACATTTGGCGATCCGTTTTGGACCGAAACCCCCTCTTTTTAGAGATGACTGAGGTTTCCAACTGTTTAGCAGCATGATCTGGGAATACGAAGCAGCTAAAATAATTTCCTTTTTAATTGCTACTTTGCAGACTTCTCCTCCAACTTGGAGAAAACCTTCGAGCTTTCTCTGTCCACAGAACTCTAAACCAAGCAAAGTTGTTTGATTTTATTAGGAAAATAAGACAATTCCTAGTATTCTTGCTGTAACAGTTTCTCAGGGGAAGCTAAGAGAAGATGAAATCACTTTGAGAAGGACCTGGCTTAACACGGGCAGCGGCAAGTCAGAATTTTATTTCTTTGGCTGACTTCAGCAGCAGTGGGTCCCCTGGTCTGCTTTTCTCCCATCCTTCTGTGCTACTGGGAATCTGCTAAGGCACATCTGTGGGAGGTTTGGGCTTTTAAATCTTGTGCCTTAAACGTCCCAGTAGTTCCCTACCTTGCAGAAAGTTTATTCGTATCAGATCCTTAACCTCAGTTTTCTTAGGAAAATCACTGCAACTACCTCCCTTCAGAACATGTCTAAGGACCAAAGAGGCTTACCCCCCACCATGAAAACTGAATGTTCTCCAAAAGATTGAGTTTTTTAGATTTAAAATTCTCATGTTTAGGCTGAAATTACAAGCTGATAACAACAATCATGTCACTAAGTCTGGATGAAAGCTTTTGATCACGGAAAAAGTACATTCCAACACAGTTCAAAACAATCTCCAAGGTTTGAGCCCCTCCACCTCACACTCCACCTCTTCTCTCTCTCCTTGTGCTTCTGCAGAAACACAGGAAAGAAAGAGCTGACAAAAGTAAGGGAGGAAAAATAATTTTCTCTCCAAAATGCAAGCAAAACAGTAACACATTTCAATTATAACAAGAAGCTTATTTTCTGCACAAAATACAATTTGTTCTTTTCAACAGGCTCCAGCTGTGGTAGGCTGAGTGCAGGTGTAACACATGGAGGCAAACACGGCTTTTATTGTAGGAATTTCCATTATTTTTATGGGTTGTGTTGATGAGAAATGCATTTGTGCACTGTGAACTGCCGGTAACATTTTTGTTGTGGGATATACTTCGAATAATTGTTTTGCAAAAAGCACGGCCATATATTCATTAGGAGTTGAAAGTTGTTCTGGAAGACCCAAGCTTCGAAATGAATGGTATTTCAATAAATAAGGGTGGTATAAATTCAACATACTGATTCTCCAATTCATCATCCTCTAAGCTAAAATATATCACTCTTCCCTAATTTCAATTCCCAGCCATGCCGTCTTCTTAATCTTAATTATAAATGGTCTGCCACTTACCAAATCATTCTCTGTGTACTGCACAATCCTCACCCTTAATTGCACAAATATTTTATTTTTGGAACAACACAGCTCAGCAACAAGCTTCATTTTTCTTTTCATGACTTGGTCTCTATTAAAGTAAAGCATTTATAATAGCTCTGGGCACATGGAGAGAAAATTAGTCGCTCCTCCGTGGCTAAGAGTTTTTAGCTAATCACAATGCAGCTCCACATCACTCCGAGCAGAGCGGTGATTAAAACTGCTCCTGCAACAAAGCAACATTGTACACAGCGATGACGTGCTCCAGTCAAAAACGGCTCCCCTCCTGTTATGATTGGTATTCCCCAGATGTTTGACTTTGAGCTCTAGCTTGGCAGGCGAGGCTTTGTGGCTGCAATTCAAGTTCCAAGCTTGAGCAGCTCCAGTGTTTATTCTCATAATTTACACTTTATGATGGCTTATGGACAGTTATGTACTTGGTTTCATAGACACCACTTCAAACTAAGGGCCCGATCCTGCCTTTATGGAGTTAGTGGTAAATGTTTCCCAATTCCAGAACTGGCAGGAGGCCCCAGATGACTAAACCATCTGTCAAAGCAAATAAGCCAATATAAAAGAACAATTTGTTTCAAAAACAATAAAAAAATGCCTGAAATCTTACTTACTAGGAAGTCTTCTTCACAGTACACCTTGCCATTGACATTGTAGAACGCTTTTCCTCGTAGTCTTCTCCCTGTTAAAATACAGCACCATCAGCATTTTGTGCCGGTCCCCAAGCCCAGGTGCTCAGGGTGTGAAGTGAAGAGCACAGCCTGCTGTGCCCGTCTGCATGGACGGCTCCTGGCCCCCTCCTCCCTGAAGGGGCCATCCAGAGACATGGGTGAGAGTCAGGCCCTCAGCTCCACCCTGCCTTAACAAACGCCTCATTAACTAAATGTTCCTTCTAAGTGCAGGTCATGGATACCAGTTGATACCAGTTCCTGGAAAATTTGAAATCTCACCCCCAAAATTGATATTCGATGGGGAAAGGCTCATTTGCAAATGAAGACAATTTTCTTAGCAGGTGAAATGAGAGCAGGCACACATCCACTGCAGCTGACAGCAGCAGCGTGGCTCTCTCCGGGGGAAAGGGTACTGCGTGTGGATGTTCCTGTTCAATATTTTAAACTGGTAATGCATTCACCAATGCCACAGCAGTTACACCCACAGCTCCCTGCGATACTAAAGCAATACAAGGCATACATGATGGAGGGAAGGGCAGAAAAATCACACTGAAAACAAGGGATTTCATTTTCAAGTTTGAACATTTGCCGTTTCATTAGCGCTTGCAGAACTCTCTTGACAAAGCCTGCGATCGTCATTAACTGATGGCTCCCTTTACAGGTAAGAAATGCACAACGGACTCCAGAGAGTCTCAACAAAAAGGATTAAACCCAGGAATTCAAAAACTGCTGAGCTCAGCTGGTTTTTAGACACAGCAGATTGGATCTGTCTTACATCAGAGCTGCTCCGTTGAAAGCAACACCATTTTATCCGTGTAAAACCTGAGAGCGAGAAGGGAAACCTCACTCACCCTGGCTCATCTTCTTTCCATTCTGTGCCAGGGTCTCAACAGCCAAAGCTCCCAACCATTTGGGTGCTCTCAGAAGCCACTTGCAGTCTTGGCAAGCAGATGGCGTGGTGCCTACCACAGGCCGTGTACCAGCTGCCATTAGCAGCGCAAGGAAGAGGGCAAGAGGCTCTGTATGTAACAGGTCAACAGATGACCCCTCCCAGGCCACTGCCAAAGCTTTTAGTTCACAGAATTAAGCCTGGACGTCTCCTACTGAGGCATAGGAGCTCCACCATAAATACCGCTGATCTTTGCGGAGAGTTTGACTCTTGAGGGCCAGTGAGCTGAGCCAGCTGGCCAAGCACAGAGGGGCAGGAGCACTCTCCACCGTTTCCATAAACAATGTTCAGGAAAACATGATTAATTTTCAGTGCCTGAGAGTGCCTTTTACACATTGCCACTGTGATCTGATCCTGGGAAACAGTGTGTGGCACAAAGAAGCTGGGATCTGGGCTGATGCTTTTGGGAAATCACATGCTGCATGTGGTTGTCTGGTGGTTTTACTGTCGTGGCCGAGGGAAATGCTTCTTTTGTGTGCACATTCTTGGGCTCTCGATCTCACGGGCTGCTGTCTCCATACTGCTAGTAGGTGGAGTCAGCTCTTGTTTGTCTTTCCAGCTGCCTGGTAGCTCTGGTGAGCACAAGATCCTGATGGTGTGGGCAATGCACCGAGACTGTCTCATCTCCCCTGAGACTCTTAGGTAAAGCTTATCTATCCTACATGTCACACAAACAAGACATGAGGCTGGGAGAACAAGCAGGGGGTCACGGGGCCTCTCTTGACTGATGCAGGAGCAAACACCTCTAGATCTTCTGTCCTGCTTATCCAAGCTGTTTTTAAACCTCTCCAGGGAAAGGTAAAGAAAAGGTAAATAGAAAGGAGGGAAGAAAAGGGAAGAGGCCAGAATGACTTTTTAAAGGACATGTTGGTCCTGCCACACCCAGCCTTGATACACAACTTGTCTTCAGATGGTGGAAATGGCTGCAGTCAGAACAGGGACTTGCCTTGGACATGATGATGCAGCACTTCCACCTTGCTCTCACACCACCAGATCAGAACTGGGACATTTGTTTCAGGTGGAGAAGCACTGGCCATCACCTTCACCACACACCCATTATAGGTAGAAGCAACAGAGATGATTATGGACAAATCCTGAACTCCATTGCTGGAAGGTTCTCTGTACGAAAGGAACACCCTAACTCGAGGAGGTGTCAGCACCTCCTGAGGCACTGCAGAGGTGCACGAGGACCTGTCCGTCCCGCTTTGTATCCCAGTGTGCAGAGCCTGGCAGTGCTTAGCTTGATAGAAACTCCTCAAATTTTCCACCTGTTGTCTCCTTAGCACAGAAGCCAGTAGGGTCAGAGCCTTCCCAGACTGGGAAGAAGTGGGAAGCCTCCGACCTGAACAAGGCAAGATTGATCTTTCGGACTGTCTCTCAAAGGCACTTGTTACCAAATGCAGCTGGCAGCTCATTGCCCTGCGATCTGAAACAGCCTCAGCCCAGGCGCAGCAGGGCCGCGAGCCTCCACCTCAGGCCCCGCACAGCTTGTGAGCCCCTGCTCGCCGCTCACGCTCAGCCCACCTGGCGAGCCCCCGCCTGCCACACGCAGACAGCTGCCCTCCCCTCCCATGCGGCTGACGGGGGAAAATACCTGTTTGACACAGCACCTGCTAAGCACTGCCTTTCAAAACTGAGAAAAAATACCATTTTGCCCATTTTACAGCTGAAAAAACCAAGGCACCTATTAGGGAACCAACTTGCCTAAACTCATAAAGCAGGCAAGCAGCTTGCTCACATGATAATTACCATTATTAGCAATAATTAATAAGATTGACAGGCCTTTTACTTTAGAAGACTTTAATTCATGGATCATAGGATAATTATCCCATAAACAAGAAACAGCAAGTTATCACAAAACAGCTGTGGCTGCACTATATTGGCTTCCACATACTGCATTTTAGAAATCCAGAAAAAAAGGTCTGTTCCATTTGCCCACCAGGACAGTCTGCTATATGACAGCACTGATCATGGTCAAACCCCAAACTCTGCAAGTGCCTGGGCATCACGTGAAAACTGCAATCAAGGGGAAAGTGCTAGCAGTTGCAGCCAGGGAGACACAAAGCCCAGGGAGATGCAGCACTGGTACCTCCCAGCCCCAGAGCAGCTGCGCAGCAGGGGTGGGAGCAGCACCCCGAGGTGAGGGTACCTGCCCCTAGCTCAATGTACTGGACAAGGCAGCTCCACCTCTCAAAGTCCTGGAGTAAATTGGGGGTTTGTGCAGCACCAGTCTGTTCAGTGCAGCCATAACCTATTATTGTCAATCAGGCCAAGATTACAAGGTTAAAAAGCCTAACGTTGCTTTTGCCAGCTGAGCCAAGCGCCCGGCCAGTCAGACAAGGTAATATCATCCTGCCCACTGGCACACAGAATCTGCTGCTTGGTTTGCCTTCCAAGGACCGAGTACAGCAAACCCCCTATTTGCTTTCATAATATTGAAACAAAAAGTCAAGAGTTTCTGACAAAACTTGATGCAACTTGCCGACAGCTCATTATAATAATAATGAGCAGTTATAATGAGCAGCCTAGTGCAGAGTTCACAAGTACGGGGTTTCACAAACACTGCGCTGCTTTCCTGCTGCTGCTGGATACCCACCTTGGCACGTCTGCCCTGTCAGACCAGTTTTCAACAGTAGCAAGGAAGAGGCTCCGTTTCACACCCGACCAGCAGAGCAGCAGCTTGGCCAGGAATGTGCTGGGGGAGCAGAAGCCGCCCAGCCTGCAGCCCGCGTGCAAGTGCCTCACACCAGCTTCGACAGGGAAGCTGGTTTTTGCCCTGACTGCTCTTTAGCCTTGTTTTAATGTAGGAAAAAAAGCTTATGCACTCCAGGACAACAAATGCTCATTTCAAGTAACTTTTACATGTCTTGACTGACACTCCAAATTTGAGGCGTAACAAGTGCCAGGATAAGAGGGTTCTACGACTTCAGGTAGGAGGCAAATGCTCCAGCAAAGAGTGCAAAGATTCAGGTAGGTCATCTAGTGGTTCATAAAAGGCAAGCTAGAAATTACTCTGCCCCAAGGAACGATCACAACTGGTGTCTGCAACCAACATGACAAATATGCAAAACAATGCAAGCTTTTGGAACACAAAAATGTATGTATCAGAATAATCAAAATCAGCACTAGGCTTTTAACATCAGTTTTCACATTTAACCAGTTTGAGTCTCTGGTACGTAAATGTGTCTAGCAATGACTTCCTGCACAATTCTTACCTCCTATATGTTGCAAACTAAGAGGAAGAAACATAAGAGCTACTGCTTTAGCAAAGGACTCAACTCAAAGTTTCAGCTTGCAAAGGAAAAACGACCCACAGTTGATGCAGGTTCTCCACAACTATTCTCTTCAGCCTCCACAACGCTGTGCTGGGTGGTGAAAACACACCAGCCAGGACACCAAGACGGGGTAAAACTTTTCCCAATACTGTTTCAAAAGCTGCTCCAGGCCCTCATGGAACAAAACGTGAATTAGACCAGGTTTTACCGTCTTGAGGAGGTGCTCCAAAAGAGCCCTGGAAAGGTCCTGCCCCCTCCCCACTAGTGCAGAAAGCATGTTCAAAGCCCTCACTGTCACGGCTGGCAGTGGGGTATTTGCCTACAGGGAGGTGAGTTTATCAAGTCACAGCCTTCAGTGGTAGAGCTCCAGTCTCACATGGGATGATGCAACTGTGTCGGGGGCTAACACCCCCCTCGCCTTTGTATGACAAGAGATAGCAATGTCTCGCTGTCACAGCATGGTTATTAGACCTAATTACTGTTTGCAACGTGCTTTGAAGTTGAAAAGCGCCAAGCATTATTATCATATTTTAAGTACTTTGATGATTAAAAATACGCAACCGTTGGGTAATAATCGTGCTTTACTAGTATTGTAGTGTAAGCAAATTCATGTGAGAAGCCTGCATTGTCTCAGCGCCGAATGCTACTTAAAAACAAACAGCTCCCCTCTGACATAATGGGAATGCTGCAGCCCCAGCCTCGCCTCCCAGATAACGCCTGGCGCGGCCCCGAGACTACCAGCGTGCTGAAAAAAGTACACCAGTGTACCTCCTTGTTGTCATGATCTCTCTCGTGATAGTCTCATGATATATGTGCCTGTTCTCATAACTTCATGCAGGGAAGTTTCAGCTTTAGAGAGAACAGACTGTGGAATGACCAGCAGCGTCCCTGTTATTTCTAATGCTATAGCTGCATGGAGCAGGAGGATTGTATTTTGGTCAGAAAACGCAATCGCACACACGCAGACACACCCCCACCCACGGGCTGCAATCCAGGGGTTCAGTTGTAGCCATCACTGCTGAAGATTAGAAATTTGTTAAAGCCGAGCTAATTAGAAGCCTGAACAGCCCAAGCTATCACCATGGAATATTATTCCCGTACCTGCCATTCCTGTTGGCTGGGGACATGCCTGGATAGGTCTGGCCACACGCGAGCGCAGGCCTCGGCTCTACTGCGGCTTCTCCCACGGGCGGCCCCCCGGGAGCCGCCGCGCAGGCAGCGAGCGAGCCAGGAGCAAGGCGCGGGCTGCGGCGGGACCGGGCCGTGGCTGTGGCTGTGGCTGCCCCACCACCGCGTCAGGGCCTTGCTTCAGCCCCACCGCAGCCGCACGCTGAGCCTGCTGAGAAAGCGGCACCCACGAACTCCTGGCTTGTCTCACAGCAGCAACACCAATGCACAGCATCCTTCTTTAACAACAGGTCTTTCCAGAGGAAAAAAAAGAGTATCACGTAGCTTCTCTCCTTGGGATTTCTTCCCCTTACTTCTCATTTTACAGACTGTCAGTTCTAAGGCTGAATGGGACGCTTGGTGGGAATCTGCACTCTGGAAGAACTGGTCCATAACTTGCACAGCTTTCTTAGCGTGGCAGCCCCTGGCTCTTCATGCCCGACTGACTAAAGAACTGTGCTTATCCATTTTAGCTAGCAATGCTAAACATGGAGCGTGCTTGTTGTGACACCAGCATCCTTACCAGTCTCATGTCAGCACCTGAAGTGAGTCTCTCAAAGCATTCAGACTAAAGTGACATGTAAACATACATGCAGGATTAATAGGCAACAACATCTGCTCAAATATTTCCCAGCTACCATAACAGGGAAGCACAATTCACATGTATTGCCCCAAAGCCCTGTACAAGTGAAACCAGACACAAAGTGGCCCAGGCTGAGTAGATGCATCTGCATGCCCGCCTGCGGCCACAGCCTCCATCACTGCTCAGTGGAAATGCAAACTTTACCAGGCCAAACCTAGTAATTTTGTGTTGCGAAAGCCCCTGGCACAGGTCTGGGGTTGTTCTGATCCAGAGCTGGTCTGCAGTGGCCATCCAAAGCTGGCCACACTCCCAACTGCAGATGGCACCCCAAAGTGCTTTACACCCCCTGTGCTGCCCACGGGCTGCGGCAGGGCCCATGGCTGAGCCCATCCAGGGGCAGTTAGTGCCCAAGCCATCTCCCCGTGGCCTGTGGACACCATCAGGGACCTTGTTGGCAGCCTTAAACAAAACTGGCACAGTTGCTGCAGCTTTTCTGGCCGTACAAGGTGTGACCTGCCTTCTGAAAAGCACATCTGTGCTCTCCAAGTACACTTTTTAATGGCTGAGAAACTGGGATCGAAATAACTCAAAAGCTGAAGAGCGAATGAAACGTCCCAAATCCAGTCTGCTCTCCACAAAGCCCCAGGTTGGACAACTACTGCTTCTGAAAAGTAGAAGCTAAACTTTAAGGTAACAGATGATTCCAGGAGAGAAACTTCAAGTTTCACAAACGTCTAATAAATAATTGAAAATATTAAGTAGTAACAACCCACCTCTGCTACTGCCTATACCCAGACCTCTCAAGATAAGACTGATGCAGAATTTCACCCAGGAGATCTGTTTTCTTTCACTTGGTAGACAAGGTTCCCTGCCCAGGAATTAAGATGTGCCAAAAGAAAACAAAAGCTTCCAATACTTTATTTGTTGCCATTTCTCCTTTACTCACGTGTGAGTTTGAGCTAGCTGTTCTCCATCCCTTCTCTGGCTTACTGACTGCCTTTCCGCACAGAGATTTTCTTTACCCGGGGTTTCTGTCACTCCAGCCACTTGAGAACAGGGAACACCGGGGCTGCTTTAAGGCCCTGAATAACTGTTAATTAAATTTTCCTCCTCCATCTCGTACAGGGGACGCGCACAAAGGCACCAAGCAACGTGAGCACAACCTCTTCATGATGGGGTCCTGCATTCGAGCCACAGCCTCTGTGGTGGGTGCCAGGGAGGTGCGGGGTCTTCAGAGCGGGCAGGGGCTGCAAGGACCGAGCTCCAGCCCCAGCCCCTGGGCTTGGAGAGACTTCCATCCCCCACCACCACGGCCCCCTCCCCTCCTCACAATGCTCAATTGCTCAGGCTTTGTGAAAGGAGGGGTGAATTTCTAGGGCTTTCAGGGTTTTTAAGATTGGGGGGTGGGGGGGGGGGAAGCAATGCCAAATTCCTTTGAATAGAAGATACTGCACGTTGGCAGAAGCCACTTTTCACAGACTGCAGCCGTTTGAAATCTCAAACACTAAAAAGTGGCTACTGTGGATGTGCTGTATTCTTCTTTTCAAAGCAATCTGGCACACAATTTTGCTCCCCTGTTTCAGGACCCAATCCTGCATTCCTTTCACGCTCAGACTCCCATTGACTTTAAGGAATGCAGGATTGGATCCTAAATGTGTGCTTTACTCACACAATAGCTCCTCATGGTTACGATCTATTGAGAAAGGCACACTTTAAAAACCATTTGGAATTGCAGGCTCATCCACCAAACCAGAATGCCTATAAAGATCTTCCATTATTTCAGGAAAAATGCTGGGTGTGTGAATTACACACACACACACACATATTCCTGGTTTCAAGCTGCAGGCACAACTTAACTTGAGATGCATCAAAATATTTTGAGCATTGGCCTGATAGCACATAAAGAAACCACGTGTAATTTCATGTTTTGAAAAAAACAAAACTCCGGGGGGAGAAAAAAAAAAGCCACCAAAGCGAACATATAAGCTGCTGAATCTTTAGATTGTTTTTTCAGAGAACTTTTGTACAAGGCTCTAAAAGACCTGCGCTGGCTAAAACAAAACAGAGCCTTGCACTGCTGTTTTTGAGGATGCTGTATATTGAGTTACGAGGCTATTACGATGCAAATCTCAAATGTACAAGCTTTTTACTTGGCCATAAACACAAAACAGTATACATTGTCCTTTCAGAAGAAAAGGTTTGCTGCTAAAATAGCAGAAGCCCTACGTAAATAACCAACATTCTTTCTGCCTGAGGTCACTGACTTGGCCTATTCAATTCCGGGCTAGTCTGGGATTTGACAATCTAAGCAGGGGAGAGGCCCTTTCCTTTTTTTCAAAAGAATGCTGGGATTTTATTTGAAATTTAAACTCTTGCAAACAAAAGGTGGCATCGTATGCTAGAGGCCTATGAAGGTGGAGTACAGGATGTGTATTGTTTTCTCCCTTTACATAGATTCTTTCAGGAAAAAGTATTCAGAGTCTGTGAACAAATTCTAATAAAATATTATCATCAGGTGGGCAGACATAGCAAGAGATGAACAAACACTTTTAAGAGATTAGGAGATTTACTTTTAAAAAATATCGATGCAGGGAAAGCACATTTTTTTTTAGATTGCGATTTAAATTTCCATCTAAACAAAATTAATAACTGAAAAGTCCTCCGTAGCTTAAGTTCCTAATTCATATTTGTACACTAAAAAAGAGCTTTTGCGTGCAAATTAACTGCAGCTACAAAGTCAGTATTCATTCTCATTCTCTATTTCAAGTTGATCTGTCCCGGAGAGGCAGATGGCAGTTAACTATTTTTCCTCCCGATTGCCATTGCCCAGCTCTTAGTTGGACTCTCACAGAAGTACGCTCTTGTATAATACAATTATCATTTCCATTTCTGGGCTGTTCTCCAGGCTCTGCACTGCTCTCTGCTCCGTGCCACCGCTCCAGCATGGAGCCAGCTCCTGCCACATGGACGTGCCAGCACCACACGCCACCCACCACAGACGTGCTAAGCTGAATTTGCAGATGGTGTAAATCCTGACAGCATCAGTGAATTCATCATAATTTATACAAGCTGCAGACCTGCCCCAAGGTACTATCTTCACCAGAGAAAAAAAAGGGCTGTCTTTGCTAGGCACTCACTGACATGTGGTAAAATCCAGAGGAAAACAAAGCAGTTTATCATTTTGACATGTTTGTAGCCCAGGGTAAACTCTAAACTCTCTTCGGCAGTTTACCTTAACATGCCATGATGTCAGAATGAAGAACTTCATTATCTTCCCTAGGATTTTGCCTCATGTCAGCTATAGTACTGAAGGAAACACCTTTCTACACAGACAGCATGTCTTTGCTGCCAAAAAAGTTGCAGTTCTTCACTGGGGCAGGTAATGTGTCTGTCCACTCTGAAGCATTTGCCACCATCAAAGCCAGCAAGCCCAAGACAGGGTGGAGTGGATGTGGAGGGTACCCTTCTGCCCCAAGCTAGCTGCAAGACTTCTGTCAGTCTCTAGCAGGATTATGTAGATAGCTAGCTAATATCTTTTGTTACCTTGCTGGAAAACGCCCGCCACCTTTCCTGGCAGGGTATCCATAATCTCCGCGCCATGTTTACTCTAGTGTGGAATTTTCTCTTCCTTTCTCTCTCCTCCTACTCTTCAATCAGGTTATTTAACCGAGAGGTTACTTAATGTTGCAGGGACAAGAAGATCTCTGACCTCTCGTACTCGGGCAAAGCGTTCCTGCGCAGACCGTGTTATAAACTTAGCAGATACTTTCAAGCCTCCATATAATTTGCAAAAGTTAAAATTGGCAGATGTTTCCTTTCTCTCCCACTTAACGTATTTATTCTATCCCGTACCACCCATCGATTTCAGGGTTAAGGCATGAATTATTTCCATGGAGCTCCAACAGAAGAACTTATGTTGCAAAGGAGTTTGTAAAAACATAAGCCAAGCTTGTATGTAAAACCAGAAATACAACAGCCTGCATTGATTGTATAGCTATTTTGGGCCTATATAACATATATTGTACAATGTGTTTCTTAATAAGCTAACAAATGGACACACTAACAGGGAAATGTGAATTAAAGCTCCAAATGTACATCAATTAAGTTTCCTCTTTTCAGGGCTGGGTTTACAAATGCAAAAAAAGTGAAGAAGGGCAATGGTATAAACCATGGCGACGGTGCCCTGTCTCCAGCTCTGGCCAGGAGCGGAAGCTCGATGGGAAAGAGCATTAGAAACAGGGCTCTCACAGGCTGATGTGTTCCCAAGAATAACCTCTCAGCTTCCAGCAGGCAGCACTTAAGGCCTTCCTGCACCGCAGGTTGCATCATAACTATTATGTTTAATAGCCTCGCTGGACCAATCCTTCTTTAATTTGTCTAATTCCTCTATGAGATCATTTATACTTTTGGCCTCCACGCTCCCTATGGCAGTGAGTTCCACAATTTCATTTGAATTGTATGAAACGTTCCCTTTTGTTTGTTTTAAATCTCTGCTGATCTCAAGCTTCTGTTGCATCCTAAAGAACAAAGCAACCTCTACAGTCATCAACACCAGACCAGAGAAGAGCTTTCAGTATTCCACTGCACCTGGAAATGAATGCTTTGCAGATCACAAGCACAACCAGTATTTCTATCTAGCAGCTTTTTTGGTCTCTACTTGGCCCCAATTTGTACAACGAAGAAGTGGCCACGTGTAAGTGGAACTGCTCGTCCCTGACTCAAAAACTTCACACTCTCTGTGTAAGCTCCTTGCAGGAGACATGACCAAGCCACCAAATTCTGCACTGCCTGAAATTAATGAGCAGCCTTTATGAGGAGTGAACTGCTGTAAATACACAATAGAAGATAATTTCTATGGGACTATATCTAAAAGAAGAAACCACTGTATTCCAGTAAGACTAAAGGGAAAAAAAAAGATGTTGTTTGGTCCCTACTGCCATCTGGATATTCATAGCAGGACAAGAACCCATCAGAGACTCCACCTGGAAAACTTAACTGCCAAAAATCAGGTAAATTGGCTGAATTGAGTGCACTGCAGACCCCTCACCATTACTATGAGGTCTTTCTTGCAAGTCATTTTTCTCTTCTTCATTCAAGTTGAGCCTGAACTAGAAATCATAGCTTAGCCTGGCTCTGAAGGAGGTCTGATCAAGAGCTAGAAAAGCAAGTCAGATTGCTGAAGGTCATCTCTGCATGCAGTGAGCTGCAGCATCACCTCCACTCCCAGTCCTTTATACATAAAAAGATGCTGAATAAAAGGAGTGGACACAGCCCGGTCCTGTGGCAACATGCAAGAGAGCCTCAAGGGAGACAAGCAATTTCCCTAAACTATCTTCTGTGTTGTCTCAGAAAAACAAGAACGGATCTGCACAGGAACAGTTTACTTTCTTCCTCCCAGTAGCATCATATGTGTCAGCACCTCAGTGTGAGCAGCATCAAAGGGTGCTGCTCCTGAATCTAAACACACCCACAATGCTTGATTGGAGACACATCCAGAAAGTGTTCAGCAGCCAACACCAACGGCACCCCTGCATTTGTGAAATCAAACTCACAGTGCTCAATTCTTATTCCCTTGAGAGAAATCTTTGCAATAAAGTGAGGTTGTTGAGATCCACAGGGCCTAGAGATGGCATCTTGAACAACAGCTATAACTTTTTTCTTTGCGTGATAATGGAAGAATGTATCAAGGAGTGAACCTTGGAACCAGAAGTTCTAAGAAAGCTAAGAAAGGTTAGTCTTCAGTGGGGAAAAAAACCCACATTAAATATTCTGCCAGTTCTAAAGCAACTTCTTTAGATTATCTAGCAGTTAAGTTTGAAAGAACTGCACAGAGAGACAACTCTTCTCTTGGTCACACTGGCGTGAACAGTCATATTGATGTTAATAACATTACTGCAAATTTATTCTAACTCAACACAGTCTTGCCCAGTGCCTTTAATATGTGTTTCAGACAATATTCCAGTACACTTTGCTGCAAATAAAATACATCTGAGAATTCTAGTTGCACTGACTTACTGAAATGAACTGAGGCTCGCTCTGCTAATTCAAAATATAATCAGAAATCAGCGCTGCAAAATAGGCTGTTCTTGATGTATCGTGGTGGACTGACCACAGCTTCCTGCACCAGGTCACATTATAACTAAAACCACAAGCAGCTTCCAAGACAGAGGGCTGAATAGGTAGGACTCCTGATAGTACACTCACTTCTTTTGGCACTCAGGTACAATAAGGATATTGTTCCTTTAATGCTTAGCTTTCCTTTTAAGAAGTATGTGAGATTTCAGCCAATTCTCCCCAACGATTAGTTCAGGATGAATGTACTTAACTCAGGATTCAGCTGGAAAGAGCCCAAGTAGATGCAATCAATTTTCCACTAAATCCACTTCCTTCCTCTCTTCCCTGCCCAGCATGAGACGTCAGCTCGCCACTACAGCCAGTGGTGACTAAGACAATGGAAACCTCTGCATTCAGCCATGCTCGTATCAAACTTTGTTATTCCTTCTTTTGATTTTCCCTGGGTTTCTGTTTTCACATATCCTATTCACCAGCCCAACATTTGGGCTAGGTGAAAAAGCAACTATACAGCAAATATAAAAAAGCAGCTATACAGCAAACCACAAACACCAAATGGATTAGCAGCTGTAAACCCCGAAGTTAATCATCCAAAACTGCACAGAATCAGCTGCAGAACTTCACTGACAAAGGACGACTTTCCCCTTTGTACATATTTAACTGGAACCTCCCGAGGTTTCAATGTACAGGTACTGTAAGTTTACATCTGCCAGCATCCATGCTGTGCCCTCTCTATGTGTAACACCAAATTATCTTCACTATCATCAGCTAAACACCACAGCACTTCTGAGATATCAGCTGATGGGCACTTCACTTGAATTAACATCATGCAGTATGGCTCAGAAAAGAACAGTTGTAAAAACAGGGATTATCTGCTACTAGAATTTAACCAAGGTAATAAAAAAAAAAAATCTGTTCAACAACAAGGCTTAGAAAACATGATCTCTGTCTCTCACCTGCACGCCGCCTTACCAGTTTAAGTAGATGATTTCCACCGTCATTTCCCCAAGCGTATACATTCCCCTTTGTTAAGTAACTTGCAGAAACTACTACTCCATCTACCACTGAAGCGTTTTCTTCCTGCATCCCAACTGGATCACCTTGAGCACTCCCTGGGGGGTGTGCGCCCACTTTGGGGACTGCTGCTCTAGAGACCACTGGACTGTTAATACCAGTTCTGCAAATCATTTCCAAAGCTCTGAATTTACACTGCTGTCATTCTAAGGCTGGTGATCCACTGACTCACTCAAATAAGGTATTTGCATTATTTCCAGGAAAAAATTTGCAAGGAACGCAGCTGGCAGAGTGACAGTGCAGAGTACTCAGGGCAGCCAGCTAAGCTCAGTTTAAACATAGTGATAGACAACTATTGAGACACAGCAGTCAATAAACCAAAACGATTGCTAAATCCATTCCATCTGCATTAACTCAGACGCCTTTCCCCCTGCACAGGTACAAGTAGAAGAGCTGGCAGGTACCAGCAGCCGTATTCTGCATGCAGGCTGGCACTGTGAGTCACCTACACCAGTCGAGTCGGCTGTGCTGGCAGAAGTCAGCAGCCACTGCTGATTTTATTTCTTCTTGCAGGAGATACTTTAAAAGTTGCTCTCCTCTGCTTCTTTGCCTATTTCTTGCCTAGCTCATCATTCGCTTTTATTATTACTACTCCAAAGACAGTGCAAGTTCCCAGAAGCGTGACAGAGTCAAGGCTTGACAGTTTTAGGCAAGAAAAGTCATCTCGGGGGCTGGGGGTGAGAGGGAGAAAGAAGCAGCGTAAGGAGGCCCCCAGAGCAGGGAGCAGTGCCAGGGGAAGACAGGGCAGCTGGGCAGGCAGGAGTGAGCCCCGTGCCCAACAGAGGCAGGCTGCCTGCCCGCACCGAGGCTGGGCTGCGGGAGAGGACAGAGGGGACACGCCGGGCCTGTGAACTGCCAAGTGGAGGCACTAATCCTGTCCAGGAGGAGTACTGGATATAGACTGGACGTTGGCTGTCTGGGAGGCCACGGCTTTGCTTCAGGTTTGTTTTGCTACAGTATTTACTGTACCTTATTCAGGACCGTGGAATCAAGTTTTCAGGTGTGAAGATTTCCTATTTGTTCATGTCAGTTCAATGCAGGGCACCCACATGTAGATTTTATACTGGCAACATACTAGGAGTTTCTCAGTAAAACCATAAAGTAACTCCTTACTATTTCTGGTGTGGTGTTCAGAGTCAAAGCTATATTGCAAAATTACCTGCCTTTTATACAAGTACAGGGAACAGGCTCACCTAGGGCAAACCACACCACACCATTCGTGTTGGTGTGATGGAAGCAGTCTCCTGCTGCCCAGCTAACAGCTCATGCCACTCTCCACAAAGTCAAGGATACTCTGACACTAACTGAAACTAGACTTGGCCACGACTGGTAATAAATCTAAAAAGTCCCAGTAGAAGTTCTGGTCAAAGGCAGGATTTTCAGGAAATGAGATATTTATTGGGGGGGGGGGGGGGGCAGGAATGTTTTCTGGCTAAGATCAAATTTACTCAGTTTCTTCCCGTGCTGTGTTTTGAGGGAGAGAGGCAGAGAAGAATGGCTGGGAACAAGAGCTCTTCCCTACCTTAAAAGCAAGCTAAAATTTCCTGAGTAGCCCAAGGATGGGAGAAAACATCCACTGCTGGTAAATAACTCTGGAAAGTGGCCTGTAGAACTCAATTTACCAGAACCAAGCTGGTCATTCTGTAACAGTAAGTTTATAAGCAAGCAAAACATTCAGCTCATGTCAAATACCAGGGGTCACCAAAGCACTTTCCTTGGTGCCCAAGCACAGCCCACTGCAGCTATAATCGGCCAATCCTCCCGAGTCCTGTCATTTAAACGAGAAAAAATTTACGGCTGTTTATGTAGGCTTTGCTCCAAGCCTGTTTCTCTGATAAGCTTCTCTGGTGCATTTGTGTCTCACATCCGATTTAGAGTCCTCTGAATACTGGAGACAGCATTCCTTGGATACTTAAAATAAATTAAAAACACAACGCTGGGCTTGGACAGAGGAATGGGAATGTTATTCACATGGCCCAGGCACTAAGGGCTCTAGGGAGTGGTGCTGGGAAAGTAGTACTTTTTAAATCTTACATTTGTCCTTGCATTTAATGATATATAATCCTCAAAATGGTCCTCCATAAACTGTATATATACATTATTTAAGCAAGTAATTATTTTCAGTAGCATGCTGCAGCAGCTGTACGGCTTGGCTGCCAGACACTGCAAGTGTTCCCTCCAGCAAATGCATCTATTTGTGATATAACAATCATTATTTAATAATTTACAAACTTCTCACTTCTCCAGTACCTTGACTTCAGGATCTCCAAAAGATTTCAAATTATTACTGCAATCAGCACACAATCACCCATGTGATGCAGGTGAGAAAAATTATTTCCACATGGACAAAGCCACACTGGCTACATGATCTGCTCAAGATGACAAAGAAGCCCATAGCAAGTGAAGTAAAACCCTGTCCTCCAACTCACAGGGCCAATTTACCCTTTTGTGACCACCAACCTATCAATCCTTCAGCTAACATATTTTTTCTCTGTTGTTTGCCAATACCCTCTGCCAGAAGAAAGCCTGAAAGACAGAATGCTGAAGTTTGCTGCCAGTTTTTGTTTATAAATGTGAAGAGAAACTTTATCAAGAAAAAGATCTTTTATTTTGTTTTGTACAGAGCAAGATTCTTCTAGGAAACAGCGTTTCTAGACCCACAAGAAGTAAAAGCATCCTTAAGGTCAAGAGTGGCAGCAGAAACCTTTGACTTGTAAAATTAACTTTGTAAGATAAAACTCAGGCTGCTTTCTGGTGTGGAAAATCAACGAGTTTTCAGGCCATACAGACCTCTCTTCCTTGAAATAAGCAGTAAACAATTGTTGTTGAGTTAGTAACCTAGCCTGGACAGGAGGCATGGATGAGATGCAAAGCAAGAAAGTCCTTTTGTTAGACAGCACATGAGGAAGGAGACAAGAGAAGCAGCAAAACCAGGTTTCTACATCTCACCATGTGCTTCACAAAAGCTCCTGTCCTCAGACAGGACTGGTGGGGCAGGGTGAGAGGTGGGGATGTGGCTTGGCAAGAGGGGAGTGGAGAGGTCCTGCCACTGCGCTGCAGTATCACCAGGGAAAGGGACAGCAAGAAGTCCAAGACTGGAGACAGCAGGAAAACAGGTAACAGGAGTAAGAACAGAAAACTATTCAGTTGTAGAAGTAAGTACACAGGAAGTTTGGCAAAGGAGTTTTGCTGGTAAGGAAGGACAAACTGAAGTTTCCATGGCTGCAAAGTGGCATCATCTTCCCTCCTCGGGTAAGGGGACGATGAGGTGCCAGCAGTATAGAGTCTTTAGACTGGGAACTCAGGGATCCATGGAAAGCCTAAGATATGCACAACAAATCAAAATGGGAGATGACCCAGGTACAGTACAATTTCAAGGAGTGCCAAGGGCAACGGGGCAAGCTCACTGTTTTCTGGAGGAATTGGTACTGACATGCAGCTAAGACCTGCACTGTACTCATTTGAGATGAGGAACAAAAGATGCCCAGACAGAAATAACAATAAAATCTGAATTCTTCAGTAGTAAAGCAGACACATGACAGACCAAATGTAGGCAAAAAGAAGGAAGAAGTCAAGGGAGATAGAAAGCTGGCCTTCCCTTCTTCACAAAAGATGCACCAGAGACAAAAAATGGATTTCAGTCCTTCTGACAGACCAGCAAAACTATCAGATAATGGTGGCCCACAGACCACACTTCAGGTCACTCCAGAGCAGTAATGGTGAGATCTGCACATTCAAAGGGCAGGACGAAGGAAAGATGGAGATGCAGTCAATGATAGGAGAGTATCCAGGTGACACATGTTTAGAGCAGAGCCTAAACACATGAGCATGGACGTGTCTGTGTGTGAGGACCCAATTTTATGAGACAGAAGCTGGAAAAGAAATGATCAGATGTTTGTGCCAGGAAGACCCAATACAATGAGTTCTGAAGAGATGAAGGACAAAACTGATGAACTGGCATGTGTGGAGACAGAGCTGATTTATTGCTGAAAAGTGACAATGATCTATATTAAATGAGAAATTATTTCAGAGAGCTATGGCATTCTGGAATCTAGTTTTCAGATGAGTAAAGGATGAGGCACTGACAAGGCGCTTTGCAAAATATACAGGGTCAACACATAGCAGAAACTTAGATCTTCACAATTACAGGAAGCCAACCAGATGTATCTCCTTTCATTTTCTTCTCCCCTTTTTTCCTTCCACCTGTTTTCCCCTTTGTTTTTAGGTAATACTTAAAAATTACAGAACCTGGAAATAAGAAACAGAAACATCTGTTGATAATGTCAGTGACTTGCCTGTGCTCTGTTCTGGATTATCTGAATTTCTTCCCCTTTGAGAGATGAACTCAACAGCAGCCCAAGGGAATCTTTTCTTTTGGCAAAACTGAGATGCAGTCCAAGAAAACATTTTAAATAGGCAGAGGGGAAGGCAAGAAAGAGGAGGAAAAAGAGTAGAAGGGAAAGACGAAAAAGATGTGGGTTTCAGACTAAGATAATTGAGACCTGATAAGAAACCAGGAAAATTTTAGCAAATATTGTTACATGAAGCAATAGGTGACACTCCAATCACACAAAACAATTAAAGGAAGTGATTAGGTTCTTGTGATTGTTACAGAGAAATAGAAAACAGAGGCACAAACTTTGTTAATTAGAGTTTATGTTTTGTGCTTTATGTGTTTTCCAACCCCTGACAGGATCACAGGTGCTGTCAATGGTTGGTTCCACATCATCAACACAAAAATATTGTGGGAAGAATAAATCTATGGTCAGTCAATCAACACAGAGAAAAGTTTCCATCATTAGTTGCCAGGCAACCCTCACCAATTAAAATAACCACCAAAAGCTTTACATTTCATACTGGAATAATTAATAGCAGAATGCAATTACTACCTCTCAAGGAAACAAGGAGAAAGAGACAGACCACCAGCCAACTAGTGATTGCATGCCCTCTGATAATCAGAAATAGGGAATGGAACTGGTTTTTGTTTCTCTGTCAGCTAGCTACCTGTCAACACTGCCTTTCCCTGGGAGTCAGCCTCCAGATCTACCAGTGCTAGCTGCTAAAGCAGCCTTCAGAGAAGACTGATATGATACTCTGGATTAAGACCTCTCCCAATCAAAAAAAGACCAAAATACGTTAGGCACATGCATCTTCAAGTACCTGAGATTTCCCCATGGAAAAGGTTCAGGATTGGGACAACCAGATGAATCATCCTTAAAACACAGGTTCTCTCCTGGAGTTAACTAACTTAATTTAAGGTATACACGGAACGTAAAACCTTTCATGACGTAAGATCCAGTAGTATTGTCTGTAGAAGGGACACAGTCAATGGACTGGTCTATTTATCTAGAAGTCAAGCACAGAGATCAGTGCCCTGCAGGACCAGAACTAGCTGGGACTACAGAGAGCAATGCAAAAAAAATAGTAAATACCTCCTAAAATATAAAAAAACCTAACAAAATACATTCTAAATAAAGCATGACTAATAAAACATGATGGTATCAGTCATATCTCAAGCATTTCTGATTACTCTTTTCCCATCCCATCATTTTTTGTTTTTCTAAAGCCTGGAATATTATCAGACTAACCGCGGATCAAGATAAAGGAAACATTTTTCTACCATACAGTACCTGAAGGTACTTGGTCTCTCACATGGGCTGGCATCCAAGCTTGACTTTCAATTACCAGAAGACAAGATTACATTCCTTTGCTGAGACTCACTGGTGGTTCAGAGCCTTGCGCAAGGCGAGCCCAAAGCGTCTGCAGCCGGCTGTCACCTCTACCATCCGGCTGCCTCTCCCTTCCCGGGCGCTTTGCAGCAATGGGCTCCTCTGGGACTGCAGCTGCAGACGTACCTGAAATAGCCTTTCACTATCTGTCTTGATAGGTGTTAAAACAGAAAGCACAGGGCTAAGCACAGGCTGTAACTTATCCCAAATGACTCAGGCAAAATTCTGCACTGCTGCAGCAGCGCTGCAAGCTGTCTCAATTCCACGTCTCCGCAAACCACAGCCTTAGCAGCACACACGGCAAATCCTCCGGTTCTTTTTCCTAACCAGACTCGCACCTCTCCAACGTGCTCGGCTGTTCCCATGAATCATACCTCAAAGTAACTGCTCCACACGTAGTGAGTGCATCAGGACCTACTGCCAGCTCCAGTTATGGCTTGGAAACCACCAAACATTCAGGTGGCTGTGAATTTAATCCAAATGCAGGGTGTGAGTAGGGTATGAGTAACAATCACAGTTATGCAAGTTGAGGGCATCCAGCTCTCACGCTCCAGGCCACGGGGGTCGGGGAGGAATGTTCCCACATGCACAGCACTGAATCACCCGCCAGCTTGTCTTCCACTGAGCACCAGGTATTAGCTAATGGCTCTGGCAGGATTACAGACCAAAAATCCCAAAATTCCAGTCTGCTCTGGTCTGACAATATGTGGTTCGAAAATGGCAGGGAAAAAGTATGCAAGGACATCAGCTATCCGGTAGACTTTCACTGCACAGCAATGTGCCCCTTGCAGCAATACTCATGACTTCCTCTAACTTAGGTGTTTTTGCCGTTCCCCTGGTGCTCAGAGCAGCTGCCTAACGCAGTGGCAGGCAGATGAACAGATACTGAACCTGCAGCTGAGCCACCCGAAGCCAGCCACAAGGCACCAAGGAGTTAAAAGCCACTGACACACGCCCACATGCTCACACATCCCTACCACTGTGATTACCAACTCTAACACTGGACAACACGCAGTGTAGAGCTCATAGATTTGACACTGAATTTTGTTTTATTCTATGTGAAAATCACATTCACAGAGAATTTAATTTAAGGCACAAAGCAAGCACCAGTAGTGTGCAATTTGGATGCAGTGACTCATGCCAAACTTAAAAACATGTTGTGGGGACAGAACAAATATGAATTGAAAATGAACCTTCCACTGGGAATCTGGGGATTTTATAAACTCACCAACTACTGATAAACATACACTGAACGGATACACCCCCCTTAAGGTGTTCTATGCCTTAGTACCAGCAAGAGCAAACAAGGGACAACCCAGGGCAGCAAACATGTAAAAAACCATTTCCAGTGTCACGAGGAACATCTTCCTACAAGCTGGGATGTAAAAGCAGCCTCGTGTTAATAAACATCTACATACAGTAGTACTGAGCGGGCTCAGTCAGAGGGGATCTGTTGGCTCCAAGACTTAAGAGAAGTGAAAAGGCAGGTTGTGTCCACATGAACCAATTCTCCTTTCACATCATTTGAAGAGCACAGTCTAATTCAGAACTGCTCTTTATACTTTCAGAGTAACAATACCTACTGCTACAGTTGTACCACTTGGGCCTTTCCAAAAGGTGTTACCAGCCCTCGCTGTAGTCCTTCTCTTAGAGGCTTCTAGCAATGAGCTTGGGAAGTCTGCACAAAGGCTGGTGCTGAGGCAGCAAAAGTGCCAGTAATCAAATGAAGTGCGATACCATCACAAGCTGTCCCTTAAAATTAGACAGCTGTAGGAAACCCCCCAGAGTGCTCCAGTCTGATCAATAGCTACCAGGTAAGAAATGAGCTGCATACCTTTGGGATTATACAGTTTGCTTTAGGCTTCTGATTAATCTTGTGGTGATTTCCTGTGCCTTAAAACCAGTGGCAGAAGTGCAAACTGAAGATGAATGGCATGCTCAAACATCTGTCTTCATGTAAGAGAGCAGAATGTGTGCCTAGTTTTATGGTGAAACACATCTCAGCTTTGAGAGCACAGAGACGTCAAACCCTTAGCTCTGCAAAGCTCATTCCCTGTCCCTCTCCTACATCCTCAGAGTAACAAATCAGAAACCAATATTCCTCATTGTAAAGATTTATCTTACTGCAGTTTCTACAATCGTTGTCACTGGATTAAAATTTTCAGCCTGCAAAGATGCTGTGGATGGCATTATGATCTGCAAACTGGAAGCACCTAGTAAGTTATCTTCTCTAAGGACTATCAACTAGAGCCCATTAATTCCTGCAACTGATCGACTGCACTTAGAGCATACAAGTGAACTGGCATTATTGCAATTACTCTTCAAGAAATCCTGTCATGCTCTGAAGTACTACACCAAGAGGAATTGGATGATGAGCTTTTCAGGCAGACATTTTTCAGCTCTTGTCTTCCATGAGCAAAATCTGCAACTGAACTGCTGCCAAAAAGAAAATTTTACACTTAACAGAAGGGACACTGTGTTGTTTGCATTAATCTCTGTTATTTAAGATTCAGAAAAGCATGCTTACATATGAGTAATATAACATATTCAAGCACATGTCTAAGTGTCTTGCTGAATCAAGGCCTAAAAGAGGTTCTACTGGTGTTAGGGTGAGAGAGGATTTGAATCTACATTTAAAAAAACATCTTAACAAGCTTCAGTTGTTTTCTCTAAGAGACTGTGGACAAAGATCTACATTGAACTACTCGATTCTAGGGAAACCAGATCACCCTGGCTTTTAAATTACCTGAAGAGAATTATCTGACCTCTGAAAAAAGCTATCTGAGGAGAATGGCTTCTTGCAGAAGGCAGTAGGGGTTTACACGGAGATATAACAAACATTATCTGACAGAAAAATTCTGAGATGCTGAACTTGCTCAGTTATGGGAGCAAGGCTCAATCACCCAAAACCCAGTGAACACATTAAAGAGGGAGAAATGCAGCACATAAAATATGAGTGCTAGATCATTTACTTCTTCCTATTCTTCTTCTAACCTTGTCTTATTGGTGAGATTTGCCTTTATCTTTTTTTAGGAGATTCTGTACAACTCTAAATGAATAAATGACTGAGTTTTATCCCAAAGTTGCCACAACCTAGGAAGACAATGAAAAGATTTACCATCTAAACGTTTTGCCAAAACACCTAAAGGGGACAGAAATCCCCTGTTTATTTACTGTATCTCTGAAATATTTCCTTGTTTTTCATGTTCTCAAGAGCTAACCACCATCACTGCAGAAGACCCCTCACGCTTCTCATGCCTCTACACTAGCAAGGCTGGTGTCCTCACAGAGGTGCCTGCATCTGCGAGTTATTTGGGGTTTTTCTCTTAGTTACAAGAAACACAAAACCCTGTAGCAATGGTGTGACATACGATGGTGGGAGCTGAAAAGGACAGCACTGGGGCAAGTGCTGTATGCTCCCTGGAAGGCACAGGACAGCCCACGCTGCCATGCGCTGCCCTTTTCAACCACAGCACCCCGACAGGTGGCACTTGGTGCTGAAACCAAAGCACTGCCCAAGAAAGGACTCTGACCCGGGCAGAGTTCCCTACTGAGGGTCTCTTCCCATTTCTCTACCCAACTGCACTTGCCTTTCCTGAGCTGAAAATACTGCTGAGTGCTGAAATAAAGCCCTTGGAGGCTCTATCACTCGTTATCGCATTTCAGCCTGAGTGGTCTCCAAACCACAGCTTTTCCTAAGGGTTTGAAAAAAATATATTCCCCCCCCAATTGTAGGTCATTAAATATTGGGCCCCTATCTAAATCAAAAGTGTTCAGGTACAGGATTTTTCTGCTTTGGTTACTGCCTTTTAGTTTCTAGATCTGCTATATTGAAAGTAAGACTGATAACTGCTGCAGGAGAGTTGGGATCACTCTTGTTATTTGAGGGAAAAAAAAAATAAAAGAGGAAAAGAGATACAAAGAAAGGCAAGTTTATGCTCAGAGTCTCTCTCAGAGTCTAAGTATACGTAAAAACTAGTGCATAGCAACTCTTTTAGACAGAGAGTACTACTGTACTTCTCTACTCCCCTGTCAAAGGCTCGGAAGGAGCATTAATCTGTGTGACCTCTTGGCTAACAAAAGTCATTAATGACCACCCAGCTTACCTATGTATTGAATCTAAAAGCGTGGCTCAATTTAAGAAAACACTTTCCAAAGGGACACTTGGTCTTAATTTTAAAACAAAGAAGAACAGATAGTCTGCCACTTCTCTTGCTATTTCATTCCAGTAGTTAATCATCCTCGTTGTATAAAAACTGTCTTTCATTTCCTATTTGCATTGTGTAATTTCAGCCTTCAGAAAAGATCTCTCTTGTGTTTGTCTCTTAATATGTATGAGAGCACTTTCTAATGCTGTTTTATGGTAAAAGTATTTACAAGCTGCAGCCACATGTCCCTCCTATCATTTCTGATACCCAAAATACACTGGGCTCTCACAATTAGGTTTTATCCAGCCTTTAATCACTTATGTAACTCCTTCTGGACCCTCTCCAGTTTTTCCTCATCTCTCTCTGGGTGGGCAGCAAAACTACAGTGCAGAATTCTCTACCTGGGTCCCATCAATGTCACACTGAAGGTAGAATGAACTCCCTGTTCATAAAGTGTAGTACTGTGAGAAGGTTCCATTCTGTTGCTTGCACAAGAGGTTCTGTAAAGCCTTTTCAACAGCACACTGCAGGATGCAGTTCCCACAGATGGGACCTGCATGCCTCATTCCCAAGGTCTGTATCTACTGGCACTATCCTGAACCACTTCGATTTTCCCAAGGACCACACAGCCTCAAATAAACTGGGAAACCAAAGAGTTAATGCAACACCCTCTTTCCAGCTATGCTCTTTTTGATACTATTTGGAAGCTGAGTTGAGAGGAAAAGCTCTGCTTTTGCTCCACAGTTGCATGTGGCTAAACCTAAGCCTTGATCAAGTTTTTTTACCTGCACCCAGGCACTACTGCCACATGAGCAGCACATCCACCTTTCCAGTGCCTAAAGTAAGGAAGTCCCCACACATTCCCATTTCAGAGGTTGCAGACGGAAGGGAAACCAAGCCCTTCTTACTTGTGAAACATCCTGGCTCATGACAGCTGGGCCCTAGCCCACAAGCAGTGCAGTGAGAAGCTCAGAAGACAACCTGGAGCACGGTTGCCTCCTGCATGTGCGTGACTCATGGAAAGCTGTGAATCACAAAATTCCACGGCACTGTGGGGTGGGGCAAAACTCCACTCTGAACAGACATGCCTCAAGTCGCCCCATGGTAGATGTACACTGGCCACACACACCTTGCCAGAGCAGTCAGAAAGGCTTGCTGTGTTTTTGAATAATTAAGTTGGGTTTGTATTTTGCTGCTAAATTACATTCCTCGGCCCTTACACATTCTTCTGAGGAACACAGAGACCTGTGTACAGAGACCCCTGTAGTAGCAAATGTGCACCCTGCCTACTTATAAAAATCACATCTGCCCCAGAGAAGAAGCTGGAATTCACCCATACGATTAGGTTAGGTTAATGTTGGCAATGAGTGGATTGATATTATCCGATACCTTATTTTGTAATCTTCTGCTAAGCAAGATGCTGTTCACTTTGGGAGCCAACAAAATAGCTACACATTCACTGTCAGACTTTGAGCAAAGTTGAGAGTGATCCCTGAAGGTTTGAGATGAGTTTATTCTAGAACCTGGTAATGGTCCAGTCATTTATAAAGGTCACTAAATTCTGTGTTCAGGCTGTAGGTTTCTTTAAACCAATATTTATCTGTACAAAACTCAGGAGAAAAGACAACACTTCCCCTTTCACAAGTGAACTTTACAATGGTCTTTTCATTATCAACTTACTTGGTTCTATGCCAATCATTTTTTGCTTTTTTTCTAATCCTTAATTAATCCTTTTTATAAACAATATATTCTGCTCAGAGTAAATCTTTTGCTGTGTAAATGTATCACAACAAGAGCTTCAACATCCAAGCAAATATTTTCATATATCAGGAAGCAAAATAAATGTGTGGGTATATCAAGAAAAATTACCTGACTCCTGAAAATCAAGCATTAGGTATACACAGAAATGAAAGATATACATGCTTGACTAGAGTTGCATTTGCAAATACAAAGTGAGGGAAAATAAGGTTTTGGCTGCACAAATTTTACCGCTTTTCTGTAAAAGATATAAATGCACATGACAATTCCATAACCACAAGTTATTTAAGGTATGTAGTGCTTGTAATGGCCAGGTTGAAGCCATTTTGTAAATGCTGCCCTTAAAACAACCAAACACTAATAACTTTTCTGAGCTCTTGCTTAGGAGAACACCATTGAATACTTACAGATGGCAAATAAAAACAACTTTTGAAGCTGAATTCTTGCATGGGAATTTTGCCTCAGGAAGCATGCAAGATGAGGTCTCACTTTGTACACTGGTTGCTAAAGGAATATATATTACAAAAGGAAGCCACTTAACAAGGCTATGGTAGATCTGACTTACCACAAGAGCAGCACGTGAAGCAGTTGGTATGATAGAGGTTACCCATTGCTTGGCAAGCCTGGCTCGCTCCATACACACCTTTTCCACATTTTATACAAATACCTACAAAGCAGAAAGAGAATTAAAGTTAGAATCCTATGCAGCTCCTAAAACCAGCCCCAGGCTGTTGATTCATAACACTCACGATACCCCCACCAGGTCCTAAATCAATGAACTCCTCACCCTGAATAGATTCAAGTGTCCAGACAGCAGCAGCAGAAGCTTGAGTGAAACAAATGTATGGAAATTAACACCTCAAAAAAAGGGCTGGGAGAAGCCTCTGCTGAGGTTTCAATGCATGGAGACTGAAGCTGGCTAAAGACACAAATCCAAAGGAGAGGACAAAAAAACCACACACTCTCTGAAAATATGTTTATTTTCCCCAGAAATAATTTAGTGAGACCTTCACAACTAAATGCTTCACCACATTACATTCAATAATCACCAATAAAACACACAGTTCAGTCCAAATTCAGAAGACTTCTCTTTGGCCCTGTCCAGCAATGCAACACCATTGGTCCATGGTGAAAGCCAAGTAGTACTGGGAAAATGGGTCTGCCAGTGACATTTACTGATTGTTTAACTCCCCAAGAATAGCAGTATCTAACCTCATAAACATAACCTGGCACCTTACAAGTCACAGAGTAAGGCTTCTACCTTCCTTATGGTCTAAGGGCAAAAATTGTAGCTGGCAGTTTTGCCTGAGTGGCGTCAGAAATTCACCTTTGCTGCCCAAACCTGCTCTTGCTGATGCCACGGATGTCTCCTGTGAAGGTCGCATGAGACCAAAGCACAAAGAGTCAACATAGAACTGGCAAAGTCAGAAGTAGTTCCACACACAGCAGACTCACAGGAAAGGTCAATAAGATCGACAGAGAGGGGTTTCGGGGGTGTTTTGTTTGTTTATTTTTTAAAAGCTTTTTCCTCATAGTTACAGCTTCAAGAGTCTTTTGACTACGTATTTATTTCTATCTATGCATAATCTTTCTAAATTCAAACCAGGGCAGGGAGATAATCCAAGAACCACTTTGCTTTTGTATCCCTACGAGGAGGAAATGAAATGCTGGAGAATCCATGTCCTTCTGCCAAATATTCAGGACTACTCACATTAAGTTTTTCTGAGATGTTCGTTGGTCTATTCAGTTGTAGCAGGACAGTGTATCTCGAGACAAGGCTGTGTGATTTTTTAAGATACTTTAGTAGAAAATAAAAATTGGTATTTTTTGCCTGACACAACTCGACAAGGAAACCGCTGGGGCTCCCTGTGCTGGTTGACGCCTTCTTTCTAGAAATGCATGCACCATCTTAGCATTAATTATTAGCATCAACAAAATTGCTAATATACTCAAGAGTCTAGAAACTTGAGAACTACAAAATTGAGCTTTAATCATCCTGAATTGTCCCCTATTGTGCTGTGAACATTTTATACAAACACAAATATAAATGCAAGCTACTGGGGGGGAAGTTGGCATATTATCAACTGGTAGAAACTTGAATAGCAGAAAAGCCTAAGTTAAGGTAACAAAGTGTTTGGTGTCCCTGTTCACTTTCCATGGGTTTTGCTTTTATTCGCTCCCAGTACATGAATTGGCCTAAGCTGCCATGCCACAGAGACAGAAATGCTGTCTGCCCCTGGCAGGTAGCTCTATGGGGATGAGTAAACCTGTCGGAAGAGCAGTACCCACAAGTACAGCCGAGACTTCACCTGGGCTCTCGACGAGGAAACAGTCACAGACAACACAATGCCCGTGAATATCTCTGCCCTACCAAAGCTATTCAAGGCACTTTTTAAACACCATTTCTGAAATTAAAGTGTTCCAGTTCAGTGCAGCATTAACACAGCCACCTGTATGGGTTGTGTAGTGCAATTACTTTGCACGGGATACTGTCTAGTTAAAAAAAAAAAAATTTAAAGAAAACAATCTTCCTATGCTACTAATTCAAACAGCAAAATTGAAAGACCTTCCATTAAATCATGGGTTTCTTAGTGTTTATAACTTTACCATTGCAAATCATGAAGAAAGATTGGCCTTTCACTCACCTAGCTCAACATCCTGGCACGACGTTGCCATTTTGGACTAAGTGCACATTTATCAAATGAAACAATAATTTTGAGAAACAATAAATACAGTTATAATTTTTTAAATTTTAAACCTGATTCTAGTGTTTCAGTGACATAGGAACTATAACTTCTGTATTATCAGATACCAATGTCCCAAGCTAAATCTGTAATACAAACAAACTGCCAGTTAGATTCATCAGTTCATTGCAAAGTGTTAAGAAAACATTATTCCATAGGCTAGCTCAGCTCTGATATAGGAAATAGCAAGCTCAGAACATTTGTTGCCTCATCCAAGCCTGTTAGATCTATATATTTATTTGTAACCAAAGGTTATGAAAAAGGTCTGCTATTTGCCATGAGTTAATGGTTAACTGCTGCTGAAAGATTGATTACTGTGGACGCTGTGATGGGACAAGGCATCCTGTCAGACAGCAGCTGCTGCAATTCCTCCCAGCAGCGACACAGCATCCACAAACCTGCTCTCTGTCTCATCCCATCCCTTAAGCTCTGCAATAACCCTGGTCCCTCCTGGCCCTGGGGCAGGAGATGATGCACACGTAGCAGAGAACATGAGGTTCACATCTGAAACAAGTAATCTGTTATTTCAGCATCAGGCCTCAGTATGATGTTTCAGTTTGCTGCTGGCAGTGGATGAAGCCAGAAGAAAGCCCTTGCAGAGCCCCCCAGCTATCTGCACCTTTCTTGCCCATCTTTTCATGCCAACCATGTACCCAGCACTGGCAGCTATTGATAGTCTGTCTGACTGTGAGGTTACACTGAGAGGTTTACCCTTTCCCATTTTCACTTAATATTACTCAAAGAGCAGAAATCCACACTCTGTAATCGTCTGGCATTTCTGCCTATGAGCTTTCCAATCTCCTACAAATGTGCTCCTATGAGCACGAAGCTCCTACAGCTATGAACTGCTTTGATACATGAAGTTATTGCCTCATTTCTTTGCCACTGCCCCACTGAACTACCAGAAGCAAAAGGAGGATTTATTATGGATGCTAAACTTACATTGGCTTCTCCAGCAAGTGATTTGTTGTGAGCAGCTGTCAGTTCGTTAACTTGTTTTCTCTAAGAGATTAGTCATTAACTCCAGGAATACTGACCACAGAGACAATTAGCATATTAAAAAAGCACATGTAAAATTCCAAAAGTGTATTTTGGAATATGCAGCTGTGGTGCGAGTATAGTGTGAGCTCATAACTGCCTAGGAAAAGCACAGATTACATGGCTGTTCAGGCCTGGTTTTCCACCAGTCACAGCCCAGACTGCACACTGCAAGCTTGTGAAAGCAACGTAACTTCACCCACCCTGAATTTTAAGTCCAAAGCTTGTTAAAACTGCCTATGAAGAATGTTCTGTTACAGAGCAAGCATGTCTCATTGCTGACACTACTTGACATGACTTCAGACTAAATGCTTCAGTTCATACAACTTCTTGCCCCTCCTGACACCTCTTATTCTAAACAGCGAACTGTACCTCCAGTTATTTAACACATCAACTGTTGCATTTCCACCAAAGTCATCAGGTCTCCTACTGAACTGCTGTGTCTCTTCAGCTAGAAAAAGTTATTACAGGATGCTGTGTATACCTGAAGTTAGCACAGAAGTTGGCTGAGTGGGATCACAGCATTCCTTCACTGCAGTGAAGAGATGGTTGCATCTTCATGCAGTGTTCAACCAAACATGAGCGTAGAGACTGAACAAATACACTCTGTGGACCATGGCATAAGACCACCAAACAAAAATGACTCTAGAAAGAGAAGGGGCTCCCAGAGCCTTCCTGCTGGAGTTAGCTGCATCATGTTGCTGGTGCTCCCCACACCT
Organism: Todiramphus chloris collaris; assembly: GCA_025345505.1. Taxonomy (NCBI): domain Eukaryota; kingdom Metazoa; phylum Chordata; class Aves; order Coraciiformes; family Alcedinidae; genus Todiramphus; species Todiramphus chloris. The sequence goes on along the minus strand of JANVCC010000037.1, from coordinate 12,929,871 downwards.
TTAACAAGACCACTTCACTGAGCTTGACTGTGTCAGTCAGAACACCTCTGGAAAGCCAGGGAAGCCTCCAGCAGTGTACGGCAACACAACCGTGAGAAGCACAATGCTTTCTGTAACTCATGTATTAGCAAAATGCCAGTTTCAGCACCAGGAGAAAACAGGACAGTTTTTTTCTGATGTCTCCAGACTCAAGAGACCAAATGCAATGCATTATAACAAGCAAATATATCAGCAACAACTTGGAGAAGATATTAAAGTGATACAGTTTTTGTTCAGCTTACTATAACATACTTGTAAGACTTCCCTGTAGTAGCCTACACATTGAAAGTTCATTTTGAGATCTGTAGCTCAAGCCCTTGGATGCTCTTTTGGCCGTTCCAGTACAGGGTGGTATTTCAGACAGACTTCACCCGGTACTCAGAACAGGGAAAAAGGCAGCAGAGAAAGGTTAAAAGGAGTATGTATAATGGCAGGTATATAACCACCTTTTGATCAAGCTTTGTCCTTGGAAGCACATGGAACTCTGCCAGTGCCTAATGCCATCCTCACTTAACCTGAAGTCAAGGGTTTCTACAAATGCAAGAAAAATGGTATCACCTGGCCTCTCGACTTCAGTACGCAGCAGCTGCGAGTCAGAGGGAGAATCCGGCTATCGCACTCCTTGACAGCACGCCATGGCTCAGGGATGTGCTGAGCTTTACTGTCTTACAGTCACACCGTATCTCCAGGATAACTGCTACATGCTGCCTACAGTAGGAAACAACCAAGCCCTGTCATCAAGAGTTATGGTAAAGCTAAAATTAACAACTAACACATGGCACAGATGACTCCCTCCCTGCCTCTGCAGTTCTGTTCATGCTACAGTGCTGGGAAAAGGGCGGGTGAACATCACGCTGGGCTAGTGCAAAATCCCCTTTTCTCCTTTCAGACAGTGAACAAACATCTCTGCGTAAGTCCCCAACAAGCTTTTCCACACATGTGGCATAGCCGAGTTGCAGGGGCAGAGAAATTAAAACCTACAGCCATCAAGTGGGAAGAAAAAAAAGGAGGAAAGAAGCCTTAATTCAGCTCAAGAAATCAAACTACAGCAATAGGGGCCAGGAACAAGAGTGGGAGGGCTGTGGAGGGTCTCTGCAGGACGCCTACAGGTGTCACTGGCCACAGAAGGTGTTCCCACACCGGCTGCAGTGCCTGCTCCAGTAATCTCACACTCGGGCAGCTTTTACACAGGATGTTGCTACTACCTTTAAAGAAAATATTCTGCTAAGAATCTGGGTAAATAATGAAAGCATCAGACCTGCCTCCAGCCCGGGCAGCCGTGCCACTGCTGCAGCAGGACCCGCCCGAGCGGGCGGCAGCTACTGTGCAGACACCCTGGACTCGGCAGCTTGGATGCTGAGAGGTGACCTCAGGCGAGAAAAATGCTCCTTCCTTCCAACAACCACAGGAGGAGGGATCTTCCGACACACACGTCATCTCCCAGGCAGAGGCGGGTAGAAGAAACAAGGCACCTACACAGGGCACAGGAGCAGAACCTCTTCCCAGCAGCCAGGCAGGGCCAAGGGAGGCAGCCCAGGAAACCCCCCTAGGCCTCACCATGGCTGGGAGCAACCTGACCCTGTCCAGTAATATGTCTGGCTCACGAGTACCCACGTGCTCCCCACAGCAACCACACTAGAAGCGGGAGTAGGTTATACTGGGGAAAAATAGGCCACGACACCTAACACAAATCACAGCTTAAGCAGAGCAAGACAAAAATCAGGTAATGTTTTGCTGTCGTTGTTAAACCTTACTGAGATTGCTCGACCTTGCTTTCCTCCTCAAGGAAAGAAGGTAAAAACCTCACCAATAAACTACTTAGACCCCTGAGATATGTATCTGCTACTTAAAAAGATGTCCATCCCTTCAGTGCCTGCCTCCTGCGGCAGTCTTTACTCAAGTAGCACACAGACTTGAGGCAGAAGGGATGCACATGTACAACTCAGAAAAATCAAAGTTTGACATTAATTCACATTTGGTTACAAACATAGCAAAGTTCACCTTCACTGGAAGTTTTGTAGAAGCAAGCTCCAGGTTCTAACTCCAGTTCCAGGAATAACTTTCATTACCTCCACTCTGCCTATTGCTTAACAAGGCTGTGCCTGGCGTAGGACAAAGCTGCTGAGAGGTCATGGCCATGAAGGGAGGCACTGGGACCAGTTCCAGGAGAGACAGTGCTGATCAGGACACAGGAGCTGAGCTTTACCTGCCCGAGGGATTGGCACTGTCAGCAGGGCTCATTCCTATTTGCTTCAGTAAATACACGCACCGTTCTGTTTTGTCAGAAACTTTCCAGAGTTTCAAATGTTGAGCGAGGTGATGGGCGAGAGTTTGGGAACACACAAGGCTGCAGAAATAACTCCCAAACAGCACCCTCCCTGACTCTACTTTAACAGCTATGAGCCGAGGTCATGTCTGTGCTGGTGAATTAAACCACGGCAGCTCCAGGTCAGCACTGCAGAGTGGGAGATGTCATGGGAGCTGGTATCAGCTCTGATTAGCAGCTGCTGGAAACTGGAAGTCTTTTGTTACTGTTGAAGTAGATCCACCCAGTCGCACAGTGAAAGCCTGAAGCTAGCGCAGCAAATGCTTATTGCTTCATACAGTATGTGAAATTACTGCTCTGAACCATGAAATTACTGACACTATCTGCACAGAGTTCATCCTGCCTCGGCCACAGCCAGCGTGCCTCTGCATAACTTCCCTTTGTGTGGATCCCCGACTCTGCCGCGGAGCCTCCCAACGGCACAAGGCATATCACAGGCCTATTGTTCTGTGCAGTGTTTTAGTTACACTGACACTTGGTTTACAAATATTCATTCATTTCTCTGCTTCTTGATTTAGTGCATGGCAGTTCCAGGATGATTTATACTTCTCACTTGGCATTTATAGAAAGATCTTTTGCTATTGAGGCAATGAACTGGAAGATCGAGTAGTTCTTGTGGCTGCTCTATCGTCTGTGCTGCTCTGGGTTGCTTTGTCTGCAATTCAGAGCTCAGCTGACTGCTCAAGGTTCATGCTCAAGTTGGTAACACAGAACAAGAGGACTTGCAAATAACTTTAGCAACTGAATTGCTTACTTAAAAAAGGTAGAATAAAATCCTGCTTCTAAAAGCATCTTGTGATCACTGGGATTAGAAAAGCAAGGACACACACACAGCTGGGGGGGTAAATGAAAGCATCACTGGGAATGAATGACTTGGAGGGAAGAGTGGGTCTGTAAAGCCCCTTTGCTGTCCCTGTACTACCCCTCCACTGCTGGACATCTGAATGTCTCACTGTGGACATGCATCCTCTTACAGCCCAGGGCACACAGATCAACAAGGCCTTTCAGCTCAAACCACACTTATTTGCCTGCAACATAAGGAGTTTGATCATAGGTGCGATTCAGCCTATCTGAGGAGTGTAACATTTCTAGCACAGCAGTAGCACCCATCAGGTGAAGACAGGCTACAGCCAGCAAGACGTGAGCTTGTACAGCTGCTGGCAGGGGAGGACACACCATCACGTCTAAAGCCACCAGGCAAGCCCAGAGACATACATACAGGTCACGCAGCAGAAGTGAGAGATACTCCTACAGGTCCTGGTTTCAGTCCAGAAAGATGCAATACCAACATCCAAAGCTCCCCAGTGCTCCTGGGCAAAATTCGTGACGGGAAACTGATGTAGAGCACCAGGGGTATTCAGCCCAACTGTGCATTCACAGTGATTTAGGAAGAGGGCAGACCTTCACACTGCATACCCCAATATAATGGGCAACAGAAGACAGGGAAGTTCATAGATAGTGATAGAGGAGGTTTCTCAAAAACAAAACAAAACAAAATCCACAAAAAACAGCCCAAACCTAACCCACAACAAAAAAAACCAAAACCAACAAAACACTAAAAAACCCCAAACAACAAAAACCAACTAGAATTCAGGTTGCAAATGCACTCACACATAAACATTTAGGTTTTAATTAACACAGATACTGCAAATCCTACCAGTGCTTTACTTTATACAAGTTCATTTAGCTGGTTGCACCAACCAGAGATCATCTGAGCTCTGGGACGAGCTAAAGTAATGTCCATATCACTACTTTAGATTTACTCTGGCATAATGGAGGTCAGAATGCGGAGCTGCTAAGTTTTATTTAAGCTGTTTCCAGTTGCAGGTTTACAGATATTGATACCATTTTATTACAGTAAATAAACAATCTATTAAATATTTAAAAGCTTGTACTTTCATTATCTTTCCTTTGTGCCTACTGATACCACACAATAACAGTGCATCTATCTGCACACTGCAGATTTTCCAATATAAATTACAGTGAACACAGTACAGAACCAGACAGCAACTCTATTGTACCTGCCTCCCTTTCCAGTTTTGACTTCTAGTTGTCTTTAGCAAACCATTTATCTTCCCTGTGTCTTGGCTCTTTTGTATATGAAACGGGAACCACTGACACCTGTGTGGTCTTCAGAGAAGACAGCTAAACCTTCTGAGATGCCACAGAAAAGACAGAATCAATTTAAATGCTTCACCTTAGAAAAATCTGTGCAACCAACCTGCAGAACAGTGATACTGAAAGCAAGAACAATGTGGCTCAAATGCCCTGAACTCCACAGCACATCAGACCTGAAAACATCAGCTGCACAGACGTCAAGTTGGAGAGACTTCTCATTACATTCTCCTGACATCGTACGTATGAGTCACCACTCTAATATATGGCAGAAAAAGGTCATATATTACAGCTGCCTTCCTTGACGTATTTAAAATGGGTTCATGATTAAACAGGGAGACTAGTCTAAAAGTTTCCAGGTGCACTTTTCTGTTTTCTTAGATAACGGTCTATTTCCAGAACAAGCATGACAGTTTGGAAAAGGCACGGCATTACGTAACCATTGGTTATAAATTCTGCAGCTCCTTCCACAAGCAGCACCCAAGCACTACACGCCCAGAGCAGCCCCACATTTCCACCAGCCACCCTGCAAAGGTGCCATCAACATCGGCTCACTAGTTCTCACCTGACACATGGAGATTCTTTATCATTTCCAGAAGTATAAATAGGTTTGATTAAACAAAAGCATGCATATAGGTAGGTATTGTATCAAGCTATTTAGAAAGATCATCTATTTGCTTAGGGGAAGCTGGAAATTACTTAAAAACCTGTTACCTCAACACTCTGAACCAGTTCTGTTCAGTCACGGCAAGTCAAGTGACTCAAGAATGCTTTGAGAACGTGGAGAGGAGGGATATACCTTCCTGTAAGGACCTCCTTCTGGAACAATTTCAGAGTCATTGCCATATGTTTCTTCTACCTTCAGCTCATGAAGGATTTTAGTTCTAAAGTACATAACCTGACAAGCCTCACTTTCTCTGCCTTGACTACAGTGAAAACCCATTCTCCTCTGCAGCTTTAAGGCCCAGTCCAGGCAAGTGCTCAGTTGCTACTGCAAACAGACACACTCCTCTAACTGCAGTAGGACAGGAAGAGTCTTTGACTGTAAGAAGAGCCTATCCTGATCTAGCAGTTCGAAAACCCTTGGGACAGCTGGTCAAACACAGCACGAACGACACATAAACAGGATATTCTAATTTTGCCTCCTCCACCTCCAGGAAACAGTAACACTAAATGCTATATATGTAGGCTCATTTCCTTTCTATGGACCCAACTGGGAAAAAAAAAAACACACTAAAAATTAGAAAATCATCATGCTACCAACTTCCACAGTAAGACAAGGGTTCTAAGACCTGGGCAGTTCCATACATTCAGCTGCTTTTCACCGCAGACCTAAGGCAGACAAGTGGTGGCTGTTCCAGGCTGTATTCAGATTCCTGTCTGCGATGATTCTTACCAGAGGTAACTCTGAGCTCCACATAACCACGAACAGACCTAAGCTCCATTTTCACACCCTCAGTGACTTGCTCTCCAAGGCAGCTGCAGCCAGCAAGCACCCTCAGACCAGGAGCAGATCTCATTCTGCTTGACAGTGACCATTCCCCTGAGATGGCAGCACCAGTGCAGTAGATGAGACCATGTTCCAGTGACTGAGTAAATCCAGCTTTACAGCTCTTAGTACCATGTAAAAAGGTGTCACAGAGTGTAAAGTACTGATGGTTAAACTCATATTGGCAGGACTTCCAATAGGTCAGGTATCGTCTGTCTGGACCGCTTTGACTTTTTGCTGGATCAGGTGTTGTCAGTTTTGGATCAGGCAACAGTCTGTTCTTCAGCAGCTGGCGTGAGCTCCAGGGTACACGGTCTGTCTGGCTAATTCACCAGAAATGTGAACACACACTTGATCCACATCCAGTTACTATCGATGAATTATCCAGAAACGTACAAATATCACACTCTGAACCATTCCTCTTCCCTGCTTTGTCTCTGTCTCACTCAACGCAAAATGGGAGCAAAGTAGGTATAAAATGCCAGAAAATTAGAAAAAAAGAGTAGAGCTAGTTTTATCATATGAAAACAGTGGTAAATGGGCACGGTCATAGCACTCAGCTAAGAAGTATGTGTTGACCCTGCTTACATGCTGTTTCCCAGCTAGTGATGAACCACCATCCTGAGTTAGCAGACTGTATGTATGCCTAGGAACACACTCGGTTTCTTGCCACCCGCCCTTTATATTCTCACACACAGACCAATGGTAGAAGTGCCTGGCTCCTCTGCAAAAGCTGGGCACGGAGGAAAAACAATGTACAAGACACTGACCGATGAGTTATCTCAAAAAGGACCTGGCAAAAAAGGCAAACCCCAAATATAATGGGGGTTTGGCATCATCTGCGCTTTTCACAACCTGCCCACTGCACCTGCAGCCAAACCCCTGGCCTGTAACCTTTACAGAGAAGGCTGGAACCACTTAGCCAAAGTGCTAAGCTGTTCTTATAGAAGAACATAGGTCCTGCGATAGCACTTGGCGCTGAGATGCAAATGGTGAAATATACTTTGGCGTCAGTGCCAAAGGCTGTTTGTGTGAGGGGAAAAAAAGGTTTATCTTGAAAGACGATGGCTGTGCATGGTGCTGGCACTGGTGCCCCGGTGCCTAACAAGTCTTGTCTTCATAAAACAGGTACCAGCAGCTTCCAACCAGAATCCCAGCATTGTGGTACCCAAACACACAGCCATGGCAGGCCTGTTCACCCTGCTCACCATCTCCATGTCAAGATGACACGGCATACTCTTCTTAAGCCCAGATTTGGAAGGTAGACTCTATTTCTTTTGGAGCTGGATGCCAGACTCAAGTCAAAGTGATGAACAAGAGGCGAGACACTCTTCTCTCCCACTCCTGACAAATCATCACCCCCTCGAGCATCCCACCACCCAGACATCATTCATTTAGTGATTAACTCATCAGTTCCATAACCCACCATAGTCATCAGACAGCAAAAGAGTTGTGGCTAAATTTTTAGCAATGCTTACAAGAATACAGGTAAAGCACATCAGAAATCTTTCTAAAGGCAACAAAAAGAAAACTCGAGAACTGCAAAACCAGGGAAAGAGTGAGCAGATAGAAGAGACCAAAGGGTTGGGAAGGTTAATTTTACACTTGGTTATAGTAAACATCTCCAAATAGATGTGATATTATGTGATTTACCAGCCAAACTTTAGTTTTGAAGGGTAACACTAAGTGGTGAAATATTAATTTATGTCTTAGATGACCAGCTAAAAAAATAACAGAAATGTGTAATTTTCTTGTAATTATAAAGTCAACACTTAACTGATATGAGAAGCCTCTATTCAAAGCAGCTAAAAGAAGCATATATATCCCTTTAGTTTTATGTCTTGCTGCCATTTCCAACAGCAGGTGAAATCACTAAAAACCTGAAAGAGTGTGAAATGTTTTCTCTATCTGGTTTTAATTAAAATTCTCAGCAAAACACAGCAGGGGAATAAAGAGAGGTAACCCTTTCCACCTCAGCTGCACTGTCTGTTCATCCATTGTTACAGAGCCTGGTGGAAACCCCATGTGCAAAATCAGCAGTAAATATTTTCCCCCACTACTAAAGCATCATTCCAAACTAGGATCATGACAAAAGCAATAAAAGATAATCCACATGTTATTATCATCTATGTAGTAGGCGTTTTGCAGCCTTTTAAGTTTCAGAGGGTCCACCTGAGAAGTGGGCACCAGAGGGGCTGCTATTGGGAAGACCAGGTGAGACCTGAGCTTCCTCACAGGCTCAACATTACAGCAGTGGGACCATCTAGGCACCTACCCACAGCAGAAGCTGACACAACCCACTCCCAACCCTCCAGGCCCTGTGGTCCCCTGTTCAGACAAGCTGCCCAGACACTGAGGCTATGCAGTGCACGGACAGCGCATGTGGGCACCCAGTTCCCATGCAGGCGTTCAGGACACACATTCAGCTTTAGCATTGCCATGATCCAAGATGGTCAGATCTCAATACCAGCTCAAGATGCTGTTGAGTTTCTTTGACAACAGAGCACTCTGCTGGCTCGTGTCCAATAGGACCCCCGAAGGCCTTTCTGCAGAGCTGCATTGCAGTGGCCCCTCAGTGCAGGACTTTGCATTTCCCTTTGTTGAACTTCATGAGGTTCCTGTTAGCCTACTTCTCCAGCCTGTCAAAGTCCTTCTGAATGACAACACATCCACCTGGCCTACCAACCACTCCTCCCAGTGTAGTACTACTAGAGGTGTACTCTGTCCCGTCATTAATGAAGATGTTAAACAGTACTGATCCCAGTATTGACTTCTGGAGGATCACCACTAAGGACTGACTTCCAACTCAAATCCCATTCTGCTAGTCACAACTCTGAGTCCAGAAGCTGCACCAGTTTTCAGTCCACCTCACTGTCCACTCACTTATCCAGTCTGTACATCATCAGTTTATAGGCAAGAGTATCAAAAGCTTTGCTAATGCAGAGATCAGCCACACCCACTGATCACCCCTTGTTCACTAAGATTTTAAACGTAGAAGGCCAAACCACATCTTCCTTAGTCTTTCTTTTGCTCCCCTATTACAGGTACTAGTAGAGATTGAATTTTAGTTTTCAAGTAGAGCTTTCCCCAGATAAATTCACAACAAAATGACATGGGTAAGTAAAGAGCTAACTGTGAACATTTACTCATTCAACTCCTATTTAGAGATTCAACTTCCTGGAGATACTCTTTAGACTTCTGAGTAAGCATAAATGCATTTCTGAGTCTGACCTTTCATCAAAACATTCAGGATCAGTTGGGATTTTGCTTCTCACGTGACAAATCTCTGCAGGACAACCTAATGCAACCATTTGCTTAACTGCAGCAAAGTCCTTTTGGAATCTCTCCTTCCACTGTATCCAACAAGAAATAAGTTTGTAAATGTTCCCTTTGGAGGAAAGAAAAAAAAAAAAAAGCCCAACCCACAACCCATAAAGCTTCTCTTTTGAAAAACAGCTATGTGAGTTAGTGTATTTGTTGGGGGGTTTTTTTGTTCATTTTTGCCTTTTTTAATTACTAGATCATTTGTTTCCACATGAATCTAGCCTTTTCTGCAATTATATCCATGTAAATAAGGGTAGCTTTTACTAAGTCAATGAAGAACCTCTTTGCTGTCTCTGCAAGGTTAAGAGTGAAGTGCAGAATTGGCACAGAGCTGGTGCCTACACATCCCTTGCCTCTCCCACTGGTGCTTTTGAGAGATAATGGATTCAATCATTTCTGGAATGGAGCTATTTGTTCATTTTAGAGAAAGAATCATTGTTATCATCAATTAAAACAGATTCTGTTTCAATCTAGTTGCAGTCACAAGTCTTCTCTAGTTGTCTTCTACCATAGCCAGAGAGATGTCTCTCCAAGCAAAGCACAAAAAAAGCCTAAGTGATCACTACAAATGGTTGACCCCATTGGTTTCATCTGATGGGAGCCACAGCTTTTATTTTGCAGTGGTGTCAATGACTCAGGCTGACAGGAATGGCTTGTGCAACTCTGGCAGGGAGAATACAGGATGAACATGTATCCTTTTCCCCATCTTCCTCTGAACCAATAGACATGCTGTAAAGTTGTGTGGTATCACCTAAGAGTAAGGCCTAAGAATGAAGCTGTGTTCCTCCACAGTACAAGATTTAACTGCTGGCATGTATCTCAGTCCTTTGAAGCAGGTAATATCTAAGCGTCTGTTGGCAACAGAAGGAGCTTCAGCTCAGACCCAAAATACTGGCCTCCAATCTCTTCTTCCCCTGTACAATACTGCTCAGTGTACTACTTGTCACTATTTCTTAATGAGCTGATCTTGGACCTCTTTGAGTGAAGAAAAAATATGCTGTTCCTATTTAGGAACAGGCACGTGGACTATTCTCTGTTCAGATTTACACTCCAGCCTGCATTGAGCAGAACAAACTTATCTCACCCTCCCCGCTTTCCCCAGGCTTAGAAGTTACTGGCCTGGCCCTGAGCTGCCTGTTTTGAGGCCAGTCTTGTTTAATGTATTTATCAATGACCTGGATGAGGAGATGGAGTGCACCTCAGTAAGTCTGCAGACAAGACCTAAGGGAGCAGGAGCGTTGATCTGCTAGGGAGACAGGTCGGATTGAGAGGCTGAGGTCAATTGTATTGGGTTTAACAAGGCCAAGTGCCAGGTCCTGCACTTCACTCACAACAACCCCATGCTACACTAGAGGCTTTGGGAAGAGTGTCTGGAAAGCTGTCTGGCAGAAAAGGATCTGGTACTGAACATGAGCCAGTAATGTGCCCAGGTGGCCAAGAAAGCCAATGGCATCCCAGTCCCTATCAGAAATAGTGTGGCCAGAAGGACTAGAGAAGTGACTGTACCCCTGTACTCAGCACTGGTGAGGCTGCACCTCGAGTACTGCGTTCAACTTTTGAGCACTGCAATGTAAGAAAGGCATTGAGTTGCTGGAGCAGGTCCAGAGAAGGGCAACAAAGCTGGTAAGGGGTCTGGAGAACACACTTTATGAGAATCAGCCGAGAGAACTGGGATTATTTAGGTCTAGAGAAGAGGAGGCAGAGGGGAAACCAAATTGCTCTCTACAACTATCTGAAAGGAGGTTGTAGTGAGGCGGATGCAGCATCTTCAAGTAACTACTGATAGGAGGAAATGAAATGGGCTTAAGTTGCACCAGGAGAGGTTTAGATGGGATAGTAGGAAAAATTTCTAAACTGAAAGAGGGGCAGGGCATTGGAACAGGCTGCCCAAGTTAGTGGTGGAGTCTCTATTCCCTGGAGGTGTTAAAAAAAGAGAGATGGCACTTCAGGACATGGTTGAGTAATTAGGATAATGTTTAGTAGACTGTTGGACTTGATGATCTTAGAGGTCTTGTCAAACAATAATTCTATAAAAACAAACATGCAACTATTTGTCATGAAATGATCACCCCTGACCTTCGAGTCAGTCTTCCTCTAATTCAGACCTCAAGACAACACTTACTCTGTTCTCTTACATTAACTGCTTGATGAGAAATTTCAAACTGCGTAGTAAAAAAAAATAAATTAAACCGCTTTGTTCACAGGCTTTATTGAATACTTTTCCTGGCTGGTAAGTAGTTTCTTCAGAACAGTGGTGTTACAGGAGGAAACGTGTGCAGACCCAAGACTGTACCAGCAGCATACCCAGGTGCCATCTGCTGATCTTTCTTCCAAACAGGAACATCTACTGTTTAGGGAGATGTTTTTACAAATGACTAGCCACCTGGGTGTGTAGCTCTTGTCTTTGTGAAGGGAAGACTCCTATCAATCTCATTGCAGTTTGGTTGCAGTCCTAATCCAATTTAAAACATATATAACCTAAATAAACCTTATGCCCCAACATTCCCCCACAGCATCCCAGTAATTTGATTCTACACTCAGAATGGAAACAGATCAAAATAAAAAGAAAGTGGCTTTTCAGCTGCTTTCAACTCAGCCCTGGTGCTGGTAGCTCTGGACCAACAAACAGTGCCTTGATGTGGCAAAAGCTTAGATAACAGGGGACGGGGTGCAAATGCACAGGCCTAAGCTTCCTAAGAAAGGTGAAATAACATTTTTCAAAGTTTTTAGGCAAATATTGCCACATATTTGCCAGAGCTCTCATCTGGTTTTTGGGAACATTTCTTTAAAATCTCCCTAAGGGCCCATGCTGGTGAGCTGCCCCGAGCACATCACCCTCTGAAGAGCTATTTCCCCCCATTCCACCATCACACACCTCTTCCTCTCTGCTTTTAAATATCAAAGCGTAATTCACAGCGACCTTGAGGGACCAGAGTAGCTACCTCCTTGCAGAAGCCACGGTCTTTGTACAAGCCTGCACTGGCCTTGTATTTGCAGGTTGAGAGGAGACAGGCAGGAATCAAGGCAGGGACAATCCCCATCCAAAAAAACCCTCTTACTATTGGGATTAGCTGGTGCACATCATCTCCGCTCAACCAGCAGGCTGGAGGAGATGGAGGAAGAGACACTTTGTTGTAAAAGGGGAAAAGAGAAAAATTCTTCTCTCATTATCTTGACATCTGTGGCTTCAGGTCCAGTTAATGTTTATGTGTGGCCATGTGCTCTCAAGCAGCAGCCCAGAGTCCACCCATGCCCCACTAGGGCTGCTGCTGCTGCCCTCCAGTTCCCACAGGTGAGATTCAGCTCCATGCTGGAAGACCCCAGGCATGAGGCACTGCTGTGGACAGGGCAGTCAGGTGGCAAGCCCCTCACTCTGCACAGACCCAGGCACAGTGCCCATCAGCAGCCCCTCAGCTTGTCAGCCCACCGGCACAGCAGGCTTAGAAAACCACCACGCAGGCGTGCTCTGGGGACTGGCTTACCTGGAGACAAAAAAGCTCGAAGCCAATACTCATTATTTCTGTGACACTTTGTCAGAAAAATTGAAAGAAAGTACTTCCTCTGGACCTTGCAATGCACTCTTTCTCTGACCTTGCAATATTCTAACAGTGGGCTTCCCGATCTGCCAATCTTTAACCAAGCAAAACACCCAGTAATTTCAAAGGAAGCTCTGCCCACAAAGGAGTCCAAGCTTTGGCCTTAAGCTTGGGAGCTAGTGTGTTTTGTCTTGTGGTTGGTTTCCCTTTCATGAGCTACAGAAATAGGTAAGATGGGCACAGGCAAGACAGGCTGCTGCAGCCAGGTAGGTCCAAGCTGCTCCCTGCTCCTCTTGCCCACCATCACTCCTGCTGCTCCCACAGGGGAGCCAGGTGAAGCCCCTGCAAAGTGGGGAGCAGAGGCAGCAGCAGGGAGCCGAAGAGCTTCACACACTTGGCACACCAGGAAGCCAATTTGCAAGTTTGCACTTGGAGTATCTTCAAAGTTGGTTTTTTTTTTTTTTGGTGAATAAATGCAAATCGGAGTCTGGGGTTCACCTCTTCCTGGGCTGGTTCTTCACCAGCCTGAATTCCTCCCAGGTGTTGAACAGGGGCTGAGAAAGCCTTTTCCCAAGAGAGTAACAACAGTCTGCTCTTACACAGGAGACAAGGCTGTCTCACAGCCTAACGACCCCTTCTTCATTCCCTTTTCCCCAACAGGTCAGGGACATTTTTTAGTCTGGATGTTTTTTTTGCTTGGTTCTTTTGTTTGTTTGGTTTTGTTTTTTCTTTGTTTGGGGTTTTGGTTTGGGGGTTTTTGGGGAGGGTTATGAGGTGTGGTGTGTGGGTGGTGGGGGTTTTTTTTTTTTGAAAGAGTGCAGTCTGGCACTCCTGAATCCTTCCACCCCATGGCACAAGGGTTTGAAGTTCTAGGGTAACAAGGGATTTGGCAATGGAATTGCCGCACCTCCACTCTGCCAGGAACTACAGCAAGGGGAAAACTTTGCCTTACGCCTGCTTTGTGCTGCATTCAAAGCTCCAAGCCCAAACCTGCTGTGAGTTTGATTTTTTTCCTCTCTGAATTGGGCAGTGACCTCCTTTGCAGGTGTTGCTTGTGCGGCTGCCAGGAGGCCCTGCATCACTCTCCAGGACCTGGCAACACCTCTCAGCACAGCCTCTCTCACCAACCTTGCACAGGAATGTCTCTCTCAAACGTAACATACAGAAATAAGACTGGGTGATTCTCCTTCCAGGCCAAGCAAAACAGCAAGCTTTTTTCTTATTCTGTAAAACAGCATCTGAGACAACAACTGATGGCTGCCAAAGTTTCACCAAAAAAAAAAAGTATCCATAAGCAGGATTTATTATTTTCTTGCAAAAAGGGCAACCAAAAGTAAAAAGTGGCAATGGTACCCAGAGCCCTAGCATTTCATTCACAACACACATAGCTTCAGAGCACTCTCTGCAACCACCTGCAGATCAGTGGCAGTGGGCATCACATTCATTACCCATGTCCCTACCTGCTCCTCTGCTCTCTACATCCTCCCCAGGTTTATATCTCAATACCTTTAAGTGAATTCTGTTCTGGGCAGGAAGCGACAGAGGAAAAGGAGAGGATGCAAACATCCACTTCTGGATGCAACCTCTACCCCACCCTGCTGAAATCACATGCACAGAAAAAGTCAGGTTCAGACTCTAGTTCTAGACTCTTCCCATTGACAGTGGGACTCTAGCTTCTGCAACATGGATGGACCTTTCCTAGGGTGCAATCTTCCATAAGTCCATCTCCCACAAGTGTGTGAAGCAGCTTGGGAACTCAGTGCCAATAGCTGTCTGTACAAGCTGCAAGAGGTCAGCAGGACTGAAACAGAGCATTATAACCCTCTTTCACACTATTAAGTCCACCTGCTCTTTGTTATTTACATCATAATTTGTGGGAAGTTGGTGTCTGTCTGTCAAGATACCAAGTTCCCAGGCAAACTGCACATCACTGTTGCGGCCAAAACACAAAGCAGCCATATACCTGACAGCTCCATGGTGAATATGTCCTGGGAGGTACAGAGGCAGCTGGACAGGCCAGGGAGAGAAACACGGCAAGGGTAAAACACAGATGTGAATTTACTTATTCCCTGATCTCTGTGGTGTAATAAAAACAACTAGAGATGACACCAAGCTGTCAGAAATAAGTCAAACATGCCCTCGTGACCTAACAGCACTGTCATGAACGAGAGAGGTCTGGATCTATCAGACGAGTGTTCCATTTTCAAAATTAAAGTTTAATTAGTTAATACCTTGTATGGATTTTGAGATGTCTTGAGGGTTTTTTCTGAGTTAAACCACTAAGGTCTGCATCTGAGCTGCAGGGGCTTTCCACCTGAGCAGAACCACTGCTGCTTGACAGGGCTGAACTGCAGAGACTCAGCCCTTCTCCAGCCAGAACAGGTACAAGAAGCCAACACACTTTCTAGGAAGACCAGCTACTGACCTACACTTCAGAAAATTACATGCTTATTTTTCAAACCAGCCCAAAATCTGGGCTCTAACACACTTGGTTGTTGTGCAGCTCTGTTTTAAATTGAGTGTTTAGATCTGGGAAACATGGCTTTGATTAAAAATGGGCAACCCACCAATTGCAGAAAATTTTCACATAACTGCTTGGCAAAAAAAAGAGCTGCAAGCGTTATTAGCCATTAATCAAAACTTCTGCCTTGTCCCCTAAGGAAATACCTGTTTCCCCCATTTACACCTGAGAATTTGGATGCTCAAGGTTAACAGCATGGCAACTGCCACAACAAAGAGAAACATTGAGAGATCCAACATTTCACCAATTACAGCTCTTTCCACTGTCTGCTGTAAACAGTTGTTTTGTCTCAGCTGATTCTGGGCTCTAGTATACTTTGCTGCTTCTACCTTTTTCATTTAAAAAAAACAAACAAAAAACTAAACAACAACAACAAAATCAACAGTCTCTTTGAAGTAATTTAGTTAAGGAAAGGTGAAAAGAAGAGTGACAAATGAGAGAGTCCACAGAGAGCATGGGTCTAATCCTGCTGCGTTTCATGTTGATGACAAGAACAGGCAGGGCAGCAGCACATGGCCAGGCTAGCACGCTTTTTTGAGCAGAGGAAAGCATGGATAAGCAGCAAAGTAAGTCTATTCATTATCCCCCTGCTCAGAACCATTCCCTCAGTGATTATTTTCCAATTGTTCAACATCTGGCCCAAACAAATGGATTTAGTAGGAATTTCACACCAGGAACAAAGACAGGACACAAAGTTAAGATCCTACTCTAACTCTAGTGAAGGCAACATCATACATGAGAGGCCAGGAAAACAGAATCAAGCACAGCAGCAGAGATCTCCGCCGTCTCAATTCAGTCAGGTCAGCATTTGATTTAATGCAATAAACACCAATCACGCTTCTCCCTGCTTTGTTAGGACTACCTTTCTCACAAAGGTGTCCACCCAGCTACGCCCTGCACGCATGCTGCAGTTTTGCATGCGCAAAGCTCGTGCACAGCGATGAGCCTCAGACTGCTCCCATCTAAATTTGGACACCCAAAACCAGCTGCCTGGCCCCGTGTTTCAAGTTCATTAACACACCACACTGACCCGACCCGGGACCCATGTTCAGGACTAGCCTTACTCAATGCTCCCCAGAACCCCACAAGCTGGGACTGCCAACACAGCAGTAACACCGAGGAGATGGAGAAAGTGCAGCAGAACCACTCAACTTGCAGCCCAGGAGCTTTACTCAGGGGATCCCCATTCCCTGCTCTGCATACACTTGTGGCACAGGAGAAAGGCTGGTGCAATGGCCACCAGAATGCAAGGGTATTTCCCATGCCTGGGGAGTCCACAAGGTCCCCACAGACCACAGGAAATGCGATCCAGTACAATGCTGGAGCATCTAAATAGGCTAAACTGTCAAACTGCATTTAGGAATGGCTTTTCATTTCTCTTTATTTTAACTTCAAAAATTCCTAATTTTTTCAAGTGGCCACATTAAAAGGGAGAAAACATCTTGTTTTCACTTTCCCAGTGTTGCAAGTGAAACAGTTCACCAATTAAGAAAATATTTGGATGACCAGGAACACATCTAAGAGTCCCCAGCAGCTCTTCCGCAACAGCTACCTACTTTCCACAAAAGCTATGAACATGTTCTGCACTGAGCCCTGTTCAGCCAAATTCTTAGAAAAGCAATGGTATATAGCCAGACATGACCTTCTGTAACCTTCTAAATGCTTCTTCATTGTCCATTTCATCCACTTCCTGGCTATTTCATGACAATATATGGCACTGTGTATGTAATATTCTTTACATTTGCACGATGCCTTCTCTGCACTTCTCACAATATCCAGAAATACACACATTACCACTCCGAGCAAGTTAACTGCATTTCAGTGCAGCTGCCTGCAATTCAGTGAGAATTAACCATCTCCCCCAAACCTAGCTTTAAATATTTGTGTCAGTTTTCCAACCTCATCACATTCCAATTCAAAGTTATTTGACTTCTTGTCCCTGGCACTTGAAGAATCTCAGTTCTCTGTTGGGTAGCTCAGGTCCCAAAAATTCATCACGGGGAAAACTCTTCAGCACGCCTGCAGTGCACAGCCAGCGTGCAGCACCCATCAGCAGACCAACCCCAATGTGTAGCATCAATCAAATCAGCCCCATTCTTACCGCAGCAGGGACAGTCAGGGCTTACAGCCACCCCGGGCAAGACAACGGCTGAGCTGCACTTGTCAGGGCACGGGCACCACCACAACCCCCAGCAACACAGGAGAGGAGGTTTAAACCCAACTGCATACAGGTTTTTGTGCAAAACCTGCCAAGAGGATATTCTCCAGCATTTCAAATTTGGAAATAGGTATCACTAGCAATAAATCCTTACCCCCAGCTGAGTCCCCCTGGGTAAGCTCTTACATGTTTTCTATGCACAGTAGTTCTCAGACGAGCATTAAATAAGTGTTTGTGCTCTGGGGTGCTGGGCTTTTTTTCCTTAATGAATCATAGGTCTTTTCTTAACGTTTGCTGAAACACATAAACGTGACATTAGAGATTTAGTAAAACCACTCCAAAAAACGAGGAATGAAGTTTCAGACAATGTGAAATACTCCAGCTGGAAGAGATATGACTTGCTTCTTTGTTTTCTTTTTCTCCTCTCACAGCACCATAACAAACAAAGCTATGCTGATAGGGAGTTAAAACAATGCAGTGAGGTTAATAGAAAGAGATAACACACCACACAGCAGAAATATCTGCTCCAATGTAGAAGGAAGGGATTAAATCCACTTCCAGAGACAGCATCCACACAGGCACAGTGAAAAGTGACATGAAAGTTCAGGAAACACTGAAATTTATTGGTTGATCATCAGCACATCTGTTAATTTTGTTAAGATCTGAAGGCTGGTTCTGCTCCCAAATCAGCTAACAGGAATCCTGCTGCCAGCCTTGGGAGCTGTCACGCCCCTGGAGCATCTCCAAGCAATGCCACATCACAGCCCCAGGTACCTCCATCATGTCAGGACTTGAACCTTTCAGGCAGTTGAATGCAGCCTTCCAAAATGAGTCCTTTTAAGCTTGTAATAAAACTTACAGACACTGTACACATTCCTGCATTTCTTACTTTTCGATGCTTCAGTTTTGCTTTATAGCATACATTCCCAGGCCTGTCAGAGGAGGCACTTTGTCCAGTAACGGCATGGAAAAAAATCAAACACCACATTATACTCTAAGAGACACCAAGTTTCTCCAGCCACAGAAAAAAAAAAAAAGTATTTTGAACACAACTAATGCCAACAGCAGAACCACTCCACTTTGTCAGGCTGCAAGACAAAGCAGGAACTTCGAGACACCGCAAGAGTGGCTGCGTCTCCCCTCCCACCACAAGGGCAGGGGACCTCAGAAGCAGGGTCCCACAGGATCCAAACACCTTCACCCCAATAAGGACAGCTGCCCAAGCACCCATCGCCAGATGGCACCGCGGGATTACACCCTCTGCTAGTGTCCAGGCTGGGTCCAGTACAAAGCAGAGGCCTCTCCAACGCTATGGGGCTCCAGACACTCCTGAGGAAAACCCCAGACTATACGTCTGCCAAACTGTCCCATCATAGCTTTCAGGACATATGATGTAGGTAGGAGAAAAAGTCCAGAGCCTACTAAATATCTGCATTTTTTGTTTTAGTAAAGTTGTTTGGCTTATCACTGCTGTTTTATTTTCTTTCCACTGATGAACAAACCTTTTAAACATCTGAAAATTACCTTTTGTTTAATAATCATTTGGCAAAATCTCTTGCCTTGAGAAGGCTTTCTAAGCTTTCAATATCACGTGGCTGTAACAGTGACATTTATATTCTATTTTATTAACCATGGATATTAAGGATTTCAGCCTATACTGGTATCTTCACTCCTGCCCCAAGCCAACAGTGGGAGCACACAAGAGTTGTACAATTCACACATTTTAAATGTAAAAATTATATGATTTCAGGGAAATTTTCCACTAAGAAGCATCAATTTCTATCATGTAACTATAGCTACCATGACAGTTACCTGTTCCATCACAACAGGGTCACATTTCTACTCTGCAAAATACAGCGGCCAAAGAATCCATTAAACAATTCACTCCCAACATGTACGAATTTCCAGTGCATGACTTACCAGACTGCACAAATCTTTAGGGAGGATAAGGCTGAGAGGCAATGTAAGCAACCTCCAATACAAGTTAAACTCCACTAGAGGAGCTTTTTTTTAAACTTTGAATCTTGCTTAGGATGCCTCCCTGCCTCTCACAAGAAGGCAGACCTGATCAGGGCAGGGGTGGTGGTGCACCGGGGGAAGGGTATGTTTAAAAGCCTGATGTTACTTCTGGAAATTTGAGAGCCTCTCACTTGGTGAATGCAACACAGGCCTGTCCCAGAGCTTGTGACAGAACCCTGAAAACCAAGCAGATCTAACGAATTGCTCAGCATTTCATGCAGCAGCCCCGTGGCTCTGAGATCACCAGGCACAGCACGCTCCAAACCAGAGCAAACTGCATTGCAGGCTCCACTCAACCCTTGCAAACCAGTATCCTTTCCACAAGGACACAAACTCTTTGAAACAGGCTGAAAGAAACTTCCTCCTTTGCACACATTTTGCATGTAAACGATCCGCTTCACCTCAGACCTGCAGAGCTGGGTGGTTTGTCCCTTCCTTCCCCACTTGGCACATCACTGCATCACCCTGTGGCTCCAAAGCAAGCAGGTACAACATTCACAGGGGTAACTTTCCCAAACTCTAAGGCCGCAGGAAAGGCTACTGGTTAAACCAGGAGTTTAACCAGTAGTGCATATGCCTATGCCAATGTTCTATTACCCATCCAAACATCTTCATCTGATACCTCACCTTGGTAGCCCTAATGAAACATGTGGCAGGTCTTTGGAAGTCAGCACATCCCTCGGCACACAGTGCTTTTATAACAATGCAGAGAGAACTCAAAAGGAAAAGCAGAAACAACAAAAACAAGGAAAGAACGTTTGCCATCAAGTAATACCCCTATTTACAGTCATGTTTCCTGCAACTGAAGGTAAGAAAGCTGTTGTCCCCAGTCGTAACACATGCTTCTGGGCGAGTCATAGTTGCTCATTTGAACTTCCTTTTAATGTCAATTGCACATGTTACATGCATCTTAAAATATAAACACACATACTTCACAACAGGAGGGGAGAGATATTACCTAGGACATGGTTTATCACTTAACTTTGGGGAGACTCACAAGCATGTGCATGACTAGCAGGGACTAAGAAGCCACCCAGGACCACTCCCACATCCTTCATAGGACATTTTGTACCACATAAAAGAAAAGAAAAAAAAAAAAAGACAGACTTCTCCAGTTCCAGGCTTTCCCTATGGCTATTTACCATTGTTTTGTTGACTCATTCAGCCCATCACTCACTCTCTCCCCTCTACTCTCATGCGCCCAGGCCCATGCAGCAGCACCATCCCCTCTTCCCTCCACACACACACAGTCTGCACTGCCTGTCACCTCACTGCAGGATCAGTGCCAGGAGAGCAGGCTCCCAGTAGCTGCGAGTCACACGTACCCCAGCATCTCCCACTGCAGCTCTTCTTGCACCTTCCCCAGTGAACACAAACCGCCCTTGTCTGAACTTACTTTTGAGGCCTTTCTCGCATGTCAGATAAAAAAGCCCGACCACTCTCAAACCAGTTTCAGCACCGTATTTTCCAGCTGAAATTGGGAAATTAGAAAAATGAAACTCTAAAGTGCATGACTTGTTTGAACGCTTCAGGAGACATCACCATGTTAAGTTTATTTCCACTTAGATGTTTGCCTATTAAAAGCTCAAACCTGGTAGAAAATAAATCCTTTCTCACAGAACAGCCTCGATTGCAAAAGTTGAAGGACCTTAGCTGCTTATCAAAGCCACATGGATTTCTAGGCTTAGATAAAGAGAAATACAAAGTAAATCCCAGACAATAAATCTTTGCTTATTTCCAAAACCAGTAAAATGTATCAGTTACCTCTATTTTGATGGAAACATGAAAGACCTAATATTTCACAAAGAAAGCTTCGGGATATCATAAGACAGAAAACAACACTTCAGCAAGCATCTCAAGTGATCTGCTCACCAAGTGCAAGCTCACATGAACTTCATTTAGGTTTTCACATTTCATCTTTAGGCAATGCACTTCTAGGGACTTACCACTTACGTATTAATTTTGATTTCAATTGTATATACAGTTTTCTATCACAAATCTACACATGTAGAAGAAAAATGAACATATGATTCTGAATTCACAAGCACACTGTAGGGCCCAAAATCCAATCCTGCAACACCGCCATGATTTCTCAATGCAAAGTAATGCATCTGCATGTATAACTATGTACGTAACAGGCAGAAAACACCTGGATGGGTCTAAGGATCTATTTCTTCCCTTCACCTACCTACCAGCCCAAAGGCTTCCCAACAGAATGTTATCAGCAGCATCTCTTGGTGGTGCTTCAACATATGTGTGTCGGTACCACTGGGTGGCTTTCTGGAAAGATCCAGGAGCTCTCAAAAGTCAAGCCTGCTTGCCAGGGTAAGAAGAGGCTTTTGCTAGACAGATGACTATAGTCAGTAACAGAATCCAGACTTTGTCTCATTCTGAGGCATTAATTGACCTCTGCTTTGCTTGTTGAATCTGCAGGGTACTAAGATCAGGGTGGAGAAGAATCAGACAAAGATGCCTGTGGAAGACAAAGCTGACAGCTCTCTGATAGAACTGCTTGTTTCTCACTGAGGAGTACCATACACAGCATGAACTTGCTGTATTCTGCATACCACATATGAGAGAAATGGTGGTAAGGTGGCAGCAAGGGGTGGGGAACACACTTGATGTTCAGAGATGGGGAAACGCACCTTCACAAAGGCCACTGCACATGGGTGTCAAAGGTTGCCAGCAAGACTGCAAACTTGCTTCTCTCTCTAGGCTTTGCACAGGGAGGAAAATTTGCACCCCCCCTGCCTCCCTAGTCTCACAGGGGCTCTTCCACCTCCTTTTTAGTTCAAGAGGGTGAGAAAATTAAGTCCCTTCTTGCACTGGATGCCACCACCCTGGCCAAGATGAGCAGACAGCCCATGTTAGACAATGGCCTCCACACAGCAGGGGCTGCCACGAGTGTGTAATTGCTGCCTGGACCTCTCCATCAGCTCTTCTGCCATTTCTGACAACATACCAATGGAGCCACCGGACATACAGAGAGAGCTTGTTCAAAAGCAACAGCCAAATCAGCATGACTGTTCAACACGATGACACTGCCCTGCCCAGTGGATGACAAGCTGTAGTTTTGCAGTCAGCCCCACAAGGGCTGCTCTGACTTGGATGGGCATGTCAATCATCAGATTTTCACCTTGTCTTTTTCAACATCTAGGTATCAGATTGAAGAATTCTGCAAAGTAAACAGAATTTAAGACAGCACCTGAGCTGATGACTTCCCAAGAGCTAGAAATGTCCTGTTGACACCTCAGGATGCACATTCAACTTTAAAACATCCCTGAAACACAACTTTGACAATTCACCTCATGACATATGAACACTCACTTGCAAACAGTTATGGAAGTGAGTGAAAGTACTTTATTACCTTTCTTCTTACCATGTGCCACTAAACCAAGCACATTTACCAAACTGTCATTACCCTGACAGGCGACAGACAGGAGGTCTCAGAGGGTTAAGGATGAAGCAGTATGGGCAGTTTGCATAGGAAGCAGCTACAAGGGAATGAAGTCTCACAGCTTTACCCACTCCAGCTGCAGGCTGCTGCCAAAGGAATGGTTTCAGCCTCCTGGAGCCCTCCGTCTGTACCTCTCCCTTGGATCAGCTCCAGACACTTCACCAACAGGGATGAATTGGAGCAGCTCACCAAAACTCAGAACAACCCTCCCTCTCCTTCCTTCTTTCTCCACAGTGTTTGTTTTCTGTAAGATCAGTGAGTGCATGTGGCTGCAATGTGCTGGTGGGAGTGCTCGGAAGTGGCAGGGTGCTACCTCAGCTGTGCAACTGGGGGTAGGGCACATGCAGAGCACTCTTTTAGCATCACTGTCATCTTCAGTCAGAGTAAACCAACTGCAGAAGTGTGTTTTCCCTCTCTCTACAGATGCCCTGAAGACTGATGGATGAAAGGGGGGATCTAGAAGATGAAGCAGTAAAGCAAAGCTCCCATCACAGTGCTGCTCAGAGTCATTCATACCAGCATAGGCAAACCCAGCTGTCAGTTCTCTAGACCTCCTGGCTTGCACACTGCTTGACCCCCCCCAGAGCCTCTCTGGTGCTCAGACCCTGCACATGTCCTCCATCGTGTATTTACCTGCCCTAGACTCAAGGTTCCTCTTTAAGCAGAGCAGTAAGGTGTGGGAGAGCAACTAGTGACTGCCAGCATAAGCATGGTTAGAAGAACACTCAAACTGACCCACAGACAGAATGACTGGGTACTGTTCCTCCTCCAGGTTGGTCACCTGACCCCAGTTCCAAAGTAACACACTACTCCCTTATTCAGTTACTTTTGTGTGTGTGTGTGTGTGTGTGTGTGTGCATGCACACAGTATAGGGGGGAGGGAAGAGAGAACAGATGGATGGACAGACACCCAACAGAACACAGTACAATTACCAGTATCCTCATATAAGTATTTACTCGGTAGACAATTGAGCTCATCTAATTAAGGATAATTAAAACATTTCTTCTGTTCCCTCTACCTTGTTAGCCTACTGGCTTAGCACTTCTGTTCTCCATGGGCATCACAGAACACTCCACACCAGCCTTCAGAACATACCAGACACCAATACTAATAGAGTGAATGTGTAAGCAAAGACTTCAGCTGTATTACGTGTGAGCTGCTACACTATATCAGTGCATTTCTCCTTGCTTCCTGTTATTAACATTGCTTAAGAGCCTTCTCGGGTAAGTCAAACTCAACAGCAGACTTCTCCCCATCCTGTTCTCGCTCTCCTTGTCTCTGATCTGTTAGCCTGTGGTCATCCCTGCCAGCCCCTCCTGTGCTTGCTCAGCCAAAGCTCAGCGTTCACCTCCACGGGGTGACCTGAACCAGAAATGCAGGATCAAGGCCTCCAGGATTTATCAAAACCTCAGCAACTCACAGAAATCAACTGTCTCTTTCAAAGCACCTCAGTTTTCCAAGTTTCATCTGCTTCCAATGTGGAAGTCACAGCAGCGCTTCCCTGTGCTTCTACAGCAAATCCCTCCAGGGCAGCTGGTACATACGCTCCCTAGGCATAAAGGCACAAGCTGACTGCTGACCCTACAGAGGACACATCTGCCAAGGTTTAGGGCATGCTGCAACACGTTGCTACAGAATACACCTGCAAGTAGAGACACTCACAACAGGCAATTCTTACAAATAAGAAAAACTCACCCACAACACAGATTTCTCAGGGCTGCTCCTGGAGTCCCTCATCACATACCCCAGCTTCCCTGGCCACTAAAAACCCTTCTCAGGGGCTCAGGACTTAAGATATGTTCAGCATAAGAAATAATCTACAGCTCATTTCTCAATCTCTCTCTACCAGAGAAATTTTGAAGGTAACATTTCCTGAAGTTTGTGTCTGTGTGTTAACAAGACCTCCCATCCAGCTTCCGCACAGAAGTGAGCCATTACTGTCCGCAGCTGGAGTCACCCAGCCGATGAGGAGTGCCATGCCCAGTGACAGACCCTGCGAAAGATGCAGGGGATAACAGCTTTCTTATCAGCCCCACAGCAGCCGGAGGGATGCAGTAAGCACTGCATTCAGCTACCTTTGTCTGGCCACAAGAGCTTGCCGCTGCAGTTCACAGGAAGGTTTTCCTAGTTAGGAGAAGGTACTGCTCACTTAGCTACCTCCAGTGATGGCCCTGATCTGTCTCACTCATCTCCCAGACAATTGCGAGGAGCCCTGCAACTGCTCCCTTCCATGCAGAGCAAACTAATGCTACACAAAAGACAGTCTGAATCCTCGTGCTTAAATCAGCAACCAACGAAATGCATGTCTACGTCCTCAGCAACACTCGTGTCGGTCAGAAATCACAACGACCAGGAAGCTATCACAACGGCATGGAGATGAACGGTCCCCTCAGAGGCCACAGAGGGGGACAGGCTCCTTCACAGCCCCTCACCTTCCCAGGCCTCCTCCTTCCTCCTCAGAGCTCGGACAGCCGGATGCCCGAGACCTTGCCCCTCACTCATGCCACTCCCGAGGGCTACCCAGGCCCAGCAGTAACCCGGCTCATCTGCAGTCCCCAGCACAGGAAAAACAGGGAACTACCTGCATGCTCCAGGACCATCTTTCAAAGGCACTTTGGCCTTTTCCACCCAGTACACAGTAAGAAGAGCTGGGGAGTTTAACCCTAACTAGTGTGACTACAAGATGTGCTTGCACAATTCAGTAAGTTCCCTTTGTTCTATAAAGAAGCAACAAAAAACTAAGGAGAAGACCAACAGGCTGATTAAGACTCCGCAAGGACAGAGGGCTCTTCTCTCCCCCAAACTCCCCTCCTGCCCCAGGGAGAACATCGAGCCCCAACAGCCTTGCTTGATGAACAGGCCCTGGGAGGCAGAAACAATACTGCGTTCCCACAGGCACTCCAAAACTGCAAAAAAACTTTCTGGAACGAGGCACGAAAAATTGTTTCACTAGCTATGCTCGGCATCTATGAAAGTCATCACAGATGGCCTAGGAGAACGATTGCAAACGCTACAGCCTCAGGGATGCTGGAGGTTACAGGTAAAGCTTCATCAGTCCGAGAGGAAGGGAGTCAAACGGGAGTCACTGTAAGCCCCGATAGCACAAACAGCTTCTGTAAAACCTCGGGCAAGCCTCCCATCGCACGTGCAAGGGGAAGCACCACGCATCCTAACAAACCGTGCAAGCAGTAGACGGGAGAGAGATCAAACACCAGGAACGAGCTGTGGTGCCAGCGCCTCTGACATCAGTTAGACAGCACTGGTAGCGATTCAGCAGGTACCTGGCCCAGAGCAGCCCAGGGCATCACAAGCTCGTGCTCTCCGCGGCCGAACGCACCCGGCTGCGGGCAGGCCCCGCACGCCGCCGCCCTCCAGCCACTCGTCCCCTCCGGCCCCGCGGCCGCCCGCTCAACTCCCCGGCCCGGAGGCTGAACTCACCGAAGTACTCCTTCTTCATGTGCATCTCCAGCTCCTTCTCCAGCTCCAGCGTCAGCGCCTCCAGCCGCCTCTCCGCTTGGCTGGGGCCGCTCTCCCGGCACGGCGTCACCTGGTAGGGGAGCTTGAATTTGGGAGCCGAAGCGGAGCCTTTGGTCGGGCTGTAGGCGTACGGGGGGCCCGCCTCAGGGGCGGCGGCCGGGTGCTGCTGGTCGTGCCGCGGCGGGGACTGGGCATGGATCTTGTGGTAGACGTCGGCCAGCTCGGGCACGGCGCCGTCCTCCTGCAGGCCGGGCCCCAGCAGCGAGGAGCGGGGCGAGGGCAGCTGCAGCTCGGGGTAGGCGCTCATGGAGCCGCGGGAGCTCCGCGAGCTCTGGCTGGAGATGCTGGAACGCGGGCTGACCACGGCGGTGCCCGCCGCGCCGCGGCCCTCGGGGCCGCAGAGGCTGGAGCGGGGGCTGGCCAGGGCGAGCCCCGCGCCGCCCGCCCCCTCCGGCTCGGCGCTGCCCGGCAGCCCGTACCTGGAGTCCGAGTAGCTGGAGCGGGGGCTGGTGGTGCAGGAGTACTGGCTGGCGGTGCTGGAGCGGGGGCTGGCGTGGCGCTGGTCGTAGCCCATGCTGATGCCGCTGGTGCGGTTGCTGCTGGGCTTGCTGCTGCCGCCGCCGTCGTAGCTGGTGAGGCTGGCGCGGGGGCTGGAGTGCTTGCTGGTGTCGCTGGCCGTGCTGGCGTAGCTGGAGCGGGGGCTGAGGGCGGCGCCGTCGTACTGCACCAGGCTGGCACGGGGGCTGCCGTACTTCTCCTGGCCGGGCACCACCAGGCTGGAGCGAGGGCTGGAGAACTTCTCGTAGGACAGCGCGGCTGGGCCGCCCAGGCTGGAGCGCGGGCTGGAGAACTTGCTGTGCTCGGCGACGGGGCCAGGCGAGGAGGCGGCCAGGCTGGCCCGCGGGCTGGCAGCCCCGTACTTGCCGTCCGGGCCGCCGGGCGCGCGCCCGCCGCCCTTGGCCACGTAGCCGCCCTCGTAGGCGCTGCCCGCGGCGTAGCGGTAGCCCTCGGCCGAATAGCGCTTGCCCTTGTCGGCGAAGCCGCTGTAGCAGGGCAGCGCCACCTCGGAGCGGGTGCACAGCCCCTCGTCGCAGCACGGTGGCCCCGCGGCCGTTGGCGGCTCCGCGACGCGGCCGTTGGCGGCGCGGAGCGGGGCGGCCGGCGCCGCGGGCGGGTAGGCTTTGCCGCAGGGGGCGGCGGCAGGGAAGGCTTCGGCCGGCGGCGGCGGCGCGGCGGTGCCGTTCATCTTCCGGCCCCGCTGCTCCGCCGTCATGTGGGCGGCGATGACCCGCTTGGTCTCCTCCAGGTCGGGGTGCAGCGCCAGGTCCCGGCGGCCGCCCCGGCTGTACGGACCCTCCGGGCAGGGCTCGTAAAGGGACAGATCCTCCATGAACTTAGTGGCCTTTAATGCCATGTCCTCCTCGTAGTTCTCCATGCTCAGCCAGAGCCCGGCGGGGCGGGGGAGGGACGGAGAACTCTCTGCGAAAGCACAGCCCAGAACAAGCAAAACGAAAAGAGAAAAAGACAGGGGGGGGGCCGTGCCCAGACCGTCCGCACAGCCGCAGCGGGCCCCGCCGC
>JANVCC010000037.1:12658296-12896364 GCA_025345505.1 Todiramphus chloris collaris | reverse complement strand
GAGGGGCTTTGCGGGGCGGCGAGCGGAGCGCGGGGCGCGGCGAGGCAGGGACTCCTTTGTGTGGGGCAGGAATGCGAGGAAGGAGACTGGGCGCTGCGTCCCGCTGGAATGTAGTTAATGCCGGAGCCAAACAATGATTTTTACCGAGTCAGTCAGGGAGAGGACGGCCGCGGCGCGGCTCGGCTGTGGGGTCGGCTGTTCCTCCCCGAGCCGCCCGCTCGCCTCCCTGGCCGGTGCTGGCCGAGACGCACCCGGGGCCCGCGGGCGGTGCGGCGGCTCGGGTCGGGTCGGGAGGGGGCGAGGCTGTCACCGCGCCCCGGGCCGCCGGCGGCTGAGGGGAGTCCTGGCGCGGGGTTCGGCGAGGCGCCCCGAGGGAAGCCGTGCACGGAGGGGTCTGCCGGGGAGGGAGGCGGTGAAGGGCCGCCCGGGGTTCCCGCCTTCGGGGGGGACTCCGCCGCTCTCGCCCCTGACTGGAACTTTCTGGAGGACCCGCGGCTTCGTTCCGCCGCAGGAAGGGGCAGCTCTCGCCCGCCCTCCTGCTGGGGCTGCGGCCGGGGAGCGCCGAGTGAAACAACAGAGATCTCCGCGGTGCCTGCGGTGGCCGGGGGTTACGGATCGGCCCTGCTGCTGCAAATCGCTCACACCTGTGCAAAATCCCCAGCACTGGTCCGGTGGCTCCACTGGCACGACCCCCGCTTGGGCACGGCAGCTGGCAATTATTTGCAGTTATTTATTTAGCCTTTAAAAAAACCAAAAACCCAAACTGAGAGCAGTACGAAAACGTGCTAAACATACATAAAGCACTCTATGAGTTGATACGACTTTTAAAAAGGCATGCTACTGTCTGTGTAGCTTGGGAAGAGCTTCATCTGTCAATACAGTAACGAGACCCAATGCTGCCTGCCTTTTACGTCTGTATATACACAAAAAGCACTGTCAGAACTTCTCTGAAACAGCCACTGAACTGAGACCTCTGAAACTACACTGTAGCCTACAGTTAATTTTTTTGCAACTAATCTGCAAATCCCCATAAATCGTTTCTGTTGATGGCAGAAATGCAAGGAAGCCCTGGCTATAGGTACCTGAGCAGTGTCCTTACAGTGATGATGCTGAGCGCCCTGTGCAAAGTATGTTGCAAGCCTGAGCCGTAGACGCTGTGCCATGCCAAGAACATTTTATCCTGTTATCATACCTAATTAAACAGTAAAAGTAACTGTGTACTCAAAAAAGTCCCCGGCTCTGGAGGGCAATTGATTGGCAATCTACTTGTTTGTGTGCGCAGGGGTTGCAAGGGAAACAAAAAAATAAATCCAGCAAAGCACGTAAATGTGCAGAGCAAGCCCTGAAACCCAAATCTATTAGATGTGGGAGAGGTAATCCACTGTCAATGCAAACATACATGTGCAAATACAGCCAATCTTGGGAGTCAAGTGCTCTTTGCTAGTAGGTGTTCACATCTTTCATTGCACTTTCAGCCAGTCTGCTAAACAAGCTGTTACCATGTGCTTCTGCAGCTTATGACTTGCGGAACAAGTTGCATTTTGCCTCTAGTGTGCAGGTGTGTGATGGTCACAAGCGCCTCTTGCAGCTGTGCATGCTGGTGCACACCGCTGCTGCTCCAACTAACACAGCAGCACCAGCAAAAGCCCCACAGCCAGGGTGCTGTGGCGCTGAGCAGGATCAAAGCTGCAGTTCAAGTCCCTGTCCCATTCAAGCCTGGGATTTTCTGGTAAAGCTGTCAGCAAAGATGCAAACCAGTGCTGTTAGCCACAGAAGATGGACACAAACCTGCCAAAACCAGATGTTCCTTCCACAGAACCCATGGAAACCACCACTAACACGAGCTCTCATCTACCCCACTGGGACTGCTGAACTAAGTTCTCTTGGAGCAGGGGGTGCCTCACAAGCTGCTGCCTTCAAGTGGCCTGGTGCAGGGCTCCTTCTTTAGTCACCCCTGGGGCCTGCACTAGGGTGTTCCATCCTGTTACTGGCTTTGAACTACTTACTGACAATTTTTAAAAAGCTACTTTCCTGAGAAACTAGAAGAGGCTCATGGACAACCTGGGAACTTGTTCCATCAGAGCACGTGTAAAGAAAAATTAATTTACTTTACTCTAAGGTTTGGTTTGTTGATTTTTTTTAAAAAAACAAGCCGCTTTACAACACCAGATAACTTTACTATTACTCTACCGGAGTGGGCAGGACATACTGGGAGGCCTGCCTGTGTGCTCATGCAAGGAAGCATTTTGAGCAGCTATCTTTTGAGTAGGAACTGCAGAGCTGATGCAGTGTGAAGTTAGAAGCGTAAGCTACAGCAGGAGCTTTTTGTCCTTCCATAGCTCTGTCCTTCTGAGTCACAAATCTGTCCTTGTTGCACCTTTGGAGGCAGCCCAGTTCTATACTGCTGCTGCTGCCAACAGGCAGCAAGTTTCTACGGTAAGCCTATTGGTACGTAAGTCATTAAAGCACATGCTTTGTTGAGTATGAACTCACGGGGAAGAATGTACGGGGGACTAAGACAATCTAGGGAATCTAAGGAAACAGCCTTAGTAAGCAGTGTGGATCTAATGATAAAAATAACTTTTACTGCTGAAAGCTTATGCTCAGTAAGTAAATCCTCAAAGCCAGGCCCAGCCAAGCCTGCTGCGGCCCTGGGTCAGAGTATTCCTGCAACTCTGTTCCTGACTCAGCCCGGCTTCAGGGGCAATAGTACAGACCCGCTCTTCACCAGTACATCGTACTTCTGTCATACACATAATGAACATAACGTTTATCCACGCTATAGCCACAGATGTAGCCCACATGGGTGAAATAAATACGTTTGCAGTGCTATGCAGCACACTCAAGCACTGCTGCGTTTCTCATGGAGGACCATATGTGCCAGGCTGTGCAAACAAGAAGTGTAGAGTTAAAGCTGCTGTTGCTGTAATAAGTACTCCCATCACTGCTATATATAAGAAAGCCCAAACTGCTGCACAGTTACAGCTTGATAATCCTGATGTGGTTTTCTGACCCCTTTCTTTTAAAGAAATTATTTTTAACAACCGGTAGTAATATGTATATATTGCAAAAAGACACACACTTTGGCAACTAAGAGCACAAGAGCTGTTGTAGAGCATTATTCATTTCTTAATTAGTGTGGTAATCCTTACACCTGATTTTAAGTTATATCAGTAAATCAGGTATTAAGGAAAGCCATCTGCTTCTGTTAAATAAACTCCTTTGTCTAAGACTTGAAGGGAGCAAAAAAGCCAGGTGGAGTTATTGATCTGTAAATATCAGCTGGCCAGGCCTCACAGGCAGTGCTCTCCTCTTTCTTCTAGTTGCCAGTGCCTTCAAGGAAATGCTGCCCAAGCCAGCAGGTGGGGAGAACTGATGGTCCGTTGGGGATTTTGTCTCCCTGAGTTGCAGACAGTTTATTACCAACTAAATTTAAGAATTCACTGGTGAAACTTCAGCAAAAAATGTCACTGACTTGTGTTGTGGTGTCTGTCTGACGTGCTCCTACTGACACAATGCAAGAGGGAGCTCTTTGTAACCGTTTGAAGCTGTTCCACAGGTTTGCTTATTGAATCATATGCCACCTGATTTCTTGCAATTCTCTCCTTGTTTCCAACATAAAGGAAACAAATTACACCTTGAAGTCAACACAGTAAATAAGACTTGTTACTCAGGGGTTTACTGTTCTGATTTACAGTTTTAAAACTCACTGATTTTTTGTTGAGGAAAATAATGATTATTCTTTTTCTCCAGTCTGTTTCAAGCCCCATTAAAAACAAAACACCAAAATTATTAAATCCATACAAAAATTTATGCTGAAGGTATGTTTTTATTTTTGGAGTTTTTATTTTCTATGAAGTGTTAGCTGTACTGTGTTTCATATTGCTTTGGTCCTGTATGTTAATTTGTGTTGTGGTAACTTTAAGTATAAGCAAGCGTTTTGGATATGAATATGTATTTGGATTTACAAACAAATCACGTTGTTCTGACATGTTTCAATGTTTCAAAGCTGTTGCCAGCTGCATTCTCGAAGGTGTTTTAGGGCACCATCTTCTGGTAGACAGAGCACACTGTATTTGAATGGCTACCTTCGCTAGGCACAACTATTTAAAGTATTTTTGACTAACACTACTCTCTGCAGGCTTACAGGTCATTTCTCATTCTAAATCTGCAATAAAACGCTATTTAACATTTTTCACATTCTTGTTATTCATTGCAAATGCAGCTATTCACTGTGCTGCACAAATATAACTTGGGCCAGACCCTGTAAAATTCCAGTCATAACAGGCACTTTGTCAATGTGCGGGGTTAGACAGACAACATATGTCCAAGCACTTAGGATTAATACACCATTTATGTATCTTATTTCTTTCATAGTTTCGTCTTCCACTTCTCTAACATACTTTCTTTAGGAAATCACACTGAAAATTTCTCACTTTTTCTCATGTGAGCGAAGAAGTGTGCTGACAAGAAAGACAAAGACAATAACATGTATCCAAACAGCAATTTTCTTAATACAGATACCAAGCTCTATCTTGCTATCAAGTACATTTACTTCATATTCCTCTCTTAAAGAAGAATCAAGGCCTACAAACCAAAGCATTACATTGCCTCCCCCTCCTATTCCTTCATCTATAGGTGTATGTTCTCTGTAACCATTCCATTCTGCTTAGACACTAGCCCAGAAATAATCTCAGACAAGCAAAAATAGGTGACTGACTTGTGTAAGTTGTTGCATTACTTCGATCCTAGTTTCTGCTTTCTTGCATGTTTAGCATTTTAGATGAACAAAACTGAAGGCTTCTACCTGCAAAGAGAATAAAGAAAATACACCTACAGGCATAGAAACAGAACACAGGAAAAACCCAAATTCATTTTCCTTAATTCAGTGTTTATTCAGTTTTCTAATCCAAATTTAAAATTTTGGGGCAGTAGAGAAGAGGCTTGAAGCAAATATCAATGGTATATACAAACTGAACACAAGCCTGTTTTATCTTCTGGGATCTAATAAATGGTTAGCAAGAAGCCTTTTTTGTAAAGGTCAGAACTTGAAATGGCACATCAATCTGCTTGCCAGCTGTCAGAGTGACCAGGCCAGGAAAGCCTGCATCTCTCTCTGTTGCTTAACAATGAAATGGTTTCATAAAGTAAAACTAAAATGTCACATAGAACTACTACACACATTAAATAGTTATCAACAGGTTAAAGTTGCTTTTTAGGAAATGGGCTGGTACAAGGCCGTTATCATGGCTCCAAAAGCTCTTTCTCCGTAGGGTTATCAATTGTCCTTAAAGGGCGATTCTCTAGAAGCTTTGAGAATCAGACAGGTTGCACTTCTGCTATTTATTTGGCTTGGGTTTTTTTGCTTGGCTTGGTTTTGTTGTTTGTTTCACAAGATTGTGGGAAAGTTGTTACAAGTTTCTTCACTGTTAAGTCAGAGTAGCTTTAATAAATTTCTAATTAACTGTTGTGTATCAATGGTGATCAATACTTTCCATGCTCCACTGCAAAAGCAGGATATTGAACTAACAGCACACAAAACCAGGTACTAAATCCACTCTCAGCTGTATTCAACTTCGCTAAAACAGTCTACAATTTTTCTTCTCCTTTTCATACATGGCACTGTAATTTGCTAAGTAAATAAACACAAGCATCAAGAATTGTTACTATGAAAAGCAGCTAGAAAAGCATACGTGCATTATAGAAATTTGCATGCTGTGTGACAGACCAATTTGTATTGCTGCAACTAGCAATTTTTAGACTGATTTAATAAGTCTGGCTCAAAAATTGTTGCTGAAGACAGAGCCTATATCTGCCAAGACACTGGTAAGAAGATCTCCTCCCTTTTAACATTTAATTCCACTACACTTCCTTTCATATAATATTACTGTTATTGGGAGTTGAACAACTTATCAGTTGAAAAGTGGCTTGCCCTTTTTTTTTTCTTAATTACTTGAAAGCTTAATAAATGCCTCAAATTATAATTTCCTCTCTAGGGCAAGAGAAAGTTTAAGTTGGAAAATTCTACATTAGTACACTACTGGTGACTAGTAGTCCATTAGGGACATTCATTCTCCATCAGTTCTGAAAAGCATGTTTCCATTTAGCACAGAAGCAGTTTGCATTTTCAGTGGTTCATTCAGTATTGCCAAAATAAAAATCAAAGAGAACACCTGACACTGTATGAACAGCCTCTCGTATGTTTTATAGAAGCAGCCTGTGTAAACATATTTAAAATCATGCACTTTAAAGTATTTTATAGGAAGGATCTAATAGCATTTTTTTTGGCCATCTAAGTACTTACTACTCAGACAAGAACAGCACAATTACATTTCAAAAAAAAAAAAAAAAAAAGATGAAACTGCTTATGTAGTTAAAGTCTAGAGTTCCTTTCACGCTGGCAAACCAAATAATGATGCATCATGAAAATGATGATGACAATGCTTCTCTAAAACTTAACCTAACCGGTGTCCTGCAGCGGTACCCTCCAACACCTGATTAATTCTGAACATTTTTGCAATGTGGCCTTACTGACAGAGTTGTCTACTGCCCTGAGAAATTATTTTAAGTATCTTCTTAGACAGCAACATCCCAAACACTTTAAGCAATCATTTAAGTACTGTCATGCTGATAACACTAATAATTAATGTCATGATTAGAAACCACTGAGACTGAATAGCCCCTGCTTTTCCATCCCCAAATCTGTTGATGTTGCATGTTATTTCACTTAAGCTCATACACCCCTCAACTTCCAAGTCATGAACACTCTCAGCTCTAGCAAAACTAATACAATAAAGTTACAGAATTATAGCCTCTACTGTTACAATAACAAAAAAAATAAATAGAATGTGATATTCCTGCTTACCAACCAGGACAGGCAGGGAAATTTCCCAGAGACTGAGATAGGATCACACTTAGACACATTACCCATGCCATCAGCTTAGATAAACCTTTTGTCACATCACAATGAGGATGCCTATTTGACAACTAATTTAATAAACCCATAATTTTATTTTTAGTAAAGCTTATACAAAACATGTCAGCCTTAATTTTTGGAAGATGAAATCTGACATATTGAACTCTAGTGCTTCAACTGTTTATGACAAGAACTATAAAAACTTCCCACTGTAGCACTGAAACCCCTTTCTGTAACACCTCTTATTTACATCTTTACCTCTCAGTCTTCACTCACACTGGCCAAGAAGCAACTAACTCAAAAGGATTTAATTTCACAGTGCAGTATTATGCCTCCAAACAAGCTATTGCACATGACTGTGACTACCTAAAAGAAGAGACAAAACATTAATTGCATTATAGAATCATAGTTCTGCACTGCATTGACAGTTTCACACTGATGATGAGCTGGCCTTTGTACGAGACAGTGCCAGATGCAGGAACAAAGCCTAAAAAGGTGCTATGTTCGGTTGCTTCTTTTAACTTTCGTCTCCTATAAAGTTAATGTCTTGTTTAAAATTCATTCAGTTTGCAAACTGTAATACTGTAAATCTTGTCTGCCCACTTCCTCTGCTCTTTAAGGCTAACTCTGCATACTTATCTATGAACAGAAGCAATTTTGGAGTTTTGGTTCACTAACACAAAGTTGGAAAGTAATTTCAGTACAGTGACAGAAAGAGCTGATTAATGCTTTCTAAGAAACAGTCTAACAACCAGTTTTGAGAGCTACCAAAATAGTTAAACTTATGCAGTAGGATTTAAGATACTGATTCTAAACATTGCACTTTTGTCCTATGCACAAAGTGTTATGTATAAAAGACCAAGGCTTTCTTCTTTCTAAAGGCATGAGGTGGTGAAAGCATACGTGTGGTGGTGCAAACGCTGCAACTAAAGAGGGCAATAATTGATTGTCCAACAAAGCAAAACATTCACAAAAGTTTTATTAAAAAAATTCCCCTTTCACCTCAAACAAGTGAAGCTTAAGTTCTGTACTACTAGGTTATGTTTAGAAAAATGAAAATAATACAGTAATTTTTGAAGGCTATACATTGTAAAATCCCATAAGTCAGCATAAACTTGGACTGTGCAAGCAAATATAGCAAGTATTTCAGATGTCATTTATTTGGTCCATCAGATGTACAGTATAGTAGTAGTATCTGAGTTTACAAAACATCAAATATAAATAACCTGAAACTGTAACAATACACAAAAATTTGCTTCTTACATTGACATACCAGGCAGTACGAGCTGAAAAACTTGAGTAAATTAACAGTTTTACAGTCATGTACATAGTGCCAGCTGAAGTTTAAGAACACTATTAAAACACGGCACTAACTTGCTTTATTGAATTTTCTTCTTTACTTATTCAGGGTGTGAAAAAATGTTTAGGACTAGGCTAAAAATATCTTTATTCAGGCAAAAAATAAAAATGTCGTTACTTAAAACCTGGGCATCAGATGATGACCCTTTACTAAACAAGAGTAGAGTTTTTTTTTTGTCCTATTGAATTATACCTGAAAGGTATTTACACAGAAAGAACATGCTTTTTTCATGACCGTTTAAGCAAATACTTACCTGTAAGTATTTATAAACTATGTTTCTACTACATTTAATATATGGAATTAATGGAAAAAATTCTGAAAGAGTCTATTGAGATGAGAGCTTTATCATCAAGAGAAACAGACACAAATTATTTAAGTCAGAGTTTTGGTATTCACTTGGAACAAAGGCCTTAAAATTAGTCTAGTTCTAGACATTTTTCACATCCCAACATAATATGCTGTTACTGTATTACATTAACTGAATCATTTTGGCAAGGGGCATTTGCACGTTCAGTCTAACGCTATGATTTCATCTTGCTCTTCTGTCTGCTCAGTACGCGCTCTCTTCGTACCGGTGCACTCTTTATCTTCTAGTTTTCTCTTCCGGCTTTTGTTTTCCTTATCATCGTCAACGTTGCCCGAAGCACTGTCCTCTTCAGAATCAAGAATCAATACATCGTCTTGATCCGGAGCTGCAAAATACATGGTTTTAATTCAAATGGATACTGTAACAATAGTGTACTCTCAACCCAAATTTCATGCATAAAAATGAGAATGACTCTAGTAAAAATTAAATCTTGGAGAATTCTTTATCCATATTCTTTGTCATTCAGCTGCAGGAGTATCTTGAATTTTTCTGAAATTGGTACAAAATAGCCTTTTCACAAGGATATTCCCTCTCCACTAGAGGTATGGAAAATACTGCGATAGCCTTAAAATATGGGAAATGCATCAGTTTGCCAAGAAATGCATTAGTTAGCAGCGTTTTTTTTTTTTTTTTCTTTTCTTTTTTTTATGTGCAAGCCAGAAGAATTGCATGCTATCTGCAACAGTCATTGAGAAAAGAACTTGTACATGCACGGAGCTATGGTCTAGCCTCTCCTTTCACTAGTGCATTCAACACAACTCCCACTAGAAGCCAAGCTCCACGACAGAGAACATGCAGAGTGGGAAGAGTGCAGGGGTAAGCAAGCTTAAAGAGATAGAGGGTAACAACAGGTAGTATAAAGAAGGGGAAACAGAACCAAACAGAACTTTCAAGACATCTAGTGAATTTTGTTTTCTCTGAAGTACAAATTCACTGTAAAAACTAATTTTATGCTAGTTTTTAAAATGTAATTTGAACTACATTTTATCAATACGCAGCATTTTATCTCCCTTGAAACAAGAGGCAAGGGGGCAAGGGGAAGTGACTACGTACTTATGCACGTATCTTAAATACGACTATCTGATGGGCAAAGGAACACCATCCAAAGCATAAGACAGAACTACAGATATCTAACCCATCTGTCACAGGTATTCAGATTCATATGCTACCCCTGTAAAACAGTTTGACATTTCCAGTACATTAGCCTTCAGTGCGTAAGCATCTTATATTAATTTAACTTAACTCTTGTGTATGTTCAAAGAAACACTCTACATTAGGAAGGTGACGGTATTTTGTCCTGGATAGCAAATACTATTTTCCTGCCATGCTTTGTTTGACAGGTGGAAAATAATTATTTTGTAAAGCAGATAGCAGATAATGAAGATGTCTTCTTAAATTAACAAACTGAAACATGATTAAAGACATCCTCAAAATATTTTTTTCTCTGTATGAAGAAAGTAACAAATTTGGTTTATTCTTTTTTGTCAAGCAATAGCATGACCATCAGACAGAAGGGATCTCACTTATTTAAATCACCGTGCAAACAAGGCACTTAAAGAGAGTTAAATAGTATCATTGCAAGGTGTAATTACTGTAAATCTTTGTTACAAAATGCACATTTAAGATTGTTACCATGTAAATGTGCATTTTTCTACTTACTATATACATAGTAGCAACTTAAATGCCTTCTATTTAATGTTGACAAGTTTAAGTCATAAAACTGAAGACAACTATTTGAATCAGATTACATTACTGAAAGACTATTTTATTTAATATTGATTACTGTTATTTACCTGTTGATGTTGAGGGTTGTGCTCCATCATCACTACCATTGGTAATGTTCTTGGATGTTGGTTCTGATGGTTTAGGGCCAACCTTTTCAGGGGTGTCACCAACAACTTCAAATTCTACATCTTTTTCTAGGTCTTCACTGCAGAACAATACATATACTTTTAAACAACCAGGTGAATGTTAAAAACTATCTTTTTCACAAAGCAAGTATGTCAAATATTAGAGCATCCTGCAATTATGACAAAATGAGAAAAACATATTAAAGAGAGGAAAACCTGTTCAGTCCTCCTTTATAATTTATGCTTTGTCTATTCATAAACACTGTTCCACTCAGTGCCATGACCTAAAATGCTTAGGAATGAGAAAAATCATTATCTGAGCTTATGTTTCTTCCTCAACGTCACATTCCTATTCTCACTGAAAGTGGAGTTTGTTAATTTAGTGTATATCATATATGTATTACTTAACCAGGGTTAAACACACACCCCAATTATTATGAAATAACTTCTATTTGCATTGCTGTATCTGAACACAGGTAGTCAAGCAGAGGATCTACTACCCCAACAGCCTGATTTTTTGCCTATTTTATTTTAGATTGTTTTTTTAAATGGCAGTTTCTCACTGTCCCAGAAGTAAATTCAGTTTATTAAAATAAACTTTTTCCAGTTACTGTTGTAAAACAAACCAACCAACCCAAAACAAAACTACAATAACAAAAACCCACAAAACAAAACCAAAAATGACAACAACAAAAAAAACCACAGTAAACTCCATACATTTGTAAAAATAACAATTCCTCTTAACTCTGTATTTTCTTTCTGCAGCTTAATCTTTGAGCTTTAGTCAGTTTAAAATTCTGAGTTGGAAATTCCCTGTGGAATTGTTCTACATATATACACAAAAAAAGATTATTTCAGAATCCTTACCTATGAAGCACATTGATTAACAGTGTGTAGTCCTGCAGGAAATCATCTGCTTGTAGTCGAGTGCCATTTCGAATTCCAAAGTCTGATAATTTTCTGTGGTTATTTGCTAGAAAAATAGTGGAAAACCGCAGTGTATACAGCTATTTACATAAAGATCCTTTACAGCTGAACAAATGTGATGAGTACTCCAGAAGTTTTATGCAAAAACATAAGATTAATGTTAATTAGCTACATTTAAAGCTGACACTTAAGCCTATCAGGAGTTTAAACTACTTTTGTTTGACTTATTTACCCCTCTCATGCACCATGTTCAAGCACTTCACCTATTACATTTAGGAACATTCTGGAGATAATATTTTCATTACAATACTGTCTACAAGCATCATAAAAAGACCAAAACCTAAGAACAAGAAAACGAACAGGACTTAAAAACAGAGGAAAACAACTGGTGCATTTTTATAGCTTTGTGCCTGCTCTTGAAAGGAGTCTTAAACACTGCAATTGAAAAGTACTTTTATACAGGAAAGCAGAACTGGACATGCAGGCTTG
Source organism: Todiramphus chloris collaris (assembly GCA_025345505.1). Classification (NCBI taxonomy): domain Eukaryota; kingdom Metazoa; phylum Chordata; class Aves; order Coraciiformes; family Alcedinidae; genus Todiramphus; species Todiramphus chloris. The sequence goes on along the minus strand of JANVCC010000037.1, from coordinate 12,884,455 downwards.
TAGGCAACACCACTAACTATTCTTGAGCCACTTGCAAATCCAGTTCTCTTCAAATGCTAGTCTACAGGATTAACACTAGAACATTTGCTATTCTTCCATTCTGTATATCCTGTTTCCATCCTAGTTTTCATCTACTCTTATCTAAAAAGCTTCAGTAGGCATACCTTCTGTTTCTCCTTCTTCTGAAGAGATAAGAATAGTTCCTTTTCCATCATCTATTTGTACATCTGGTGCTACCATAGCAAATTTTTCTTTCACTATCTGAAAAGATGAATATGATTATTTAATCAATATCTGACTTTAAAACACTTATAAGAGAAAGAAACCTGAATTATGTAAAGTTCTTTATCCTGGTGTCATGGTTTAGGGTCAGGGCAGGACCCGGCTCATTTTCAGGCATCTACTGGAAGGCTGAAATTTATTTTTTCCTTTTTTTACTTTACTTTAATGAACAAAATAATGATCTTTTTATTGTCTGAAACCTACAGGTTCAGAGAAGCTGAAAAATTTTTTTGTATACTTGACAAAATGACATCATTACAAACCAGTTGTGATTACGCATCTCTAATGTGGCTGCTAAACTAACTGAAATACAAGTTTATTTTTTTGCTGTTAGATATGAATAAGCTTTAAAACTACTAGAAAATTACAAAATACAGACATTCTTTCACAAGATAGACAAGCACATATGAGCAAGAAGCACACTAGAAAATCTAGCTCATAATGTATCTGAGAGAAATGCACAGTGTAGAGCAAATATAAACAGCTGGTGTTCAGTCAAAATATGTTAAAACAAAAACCTAATTGTAATAATTTTCAGTATTAGAAGCAAAATGAAAGCTGCAGCTAATAATCAAGATTTACCTTATCCTGGAGTGTTAGCACGGTAACTTTGTGTACATTGAGTTTCACAGTCACTTCTGGCTTACTTGCACATACGTAACAGTTAGGATTTGGTGGATCCAAAGCACAAGGAACCAACAACTTTTTCCTGGGATTGGGCTGCTTGTTCAGAAAAATCTTGAGGACAGACAGGAATAAAACAAGTTATTCTGTAAGTAACAGCACTCACAAAATCTGGTTTCCTACAGATTTATTCTCTTAGTCTCACAGGTTGTCCTGTTCCCTAATCGTCTTTGGCATGCCCACAGAACAGGAGGAAGTCCGTATTACAGCCAGTTTGCAATGACACATGTGCTGACTGACCAGCTATTGCCAAACATCTGCAACAGGAAACCCCGTTTCAAGTGATGTCAGCTTGGTTATCTCTCCTATCCAACAATCAATTTTCATTAAATCAAAGGAATTTAATGATCCTTGAGATTTCCACTTCTCTTTTTCTTTGTGTCTGAAAGCTCCCAGCATATTCAGAATCTACTGAAGCAACAAGTGAGAGACAGTAAAACTACACAATAGTTAAAGCAAGTTAAATGTGACTTTTAAACAAATAATAACAAGAAAGTAAAAGTATCTCATTCCCACTTACCGTTCTACACTGATCTATTTTTCCTGATAATATCTTCAAACCCTCCAGCACTATCAGACCAGCTATTACTGCATTAGTAGTAGCTATAGCTGGGATAATATTTCCTGCCATTGCTGCAAAATAAGCAAGAGTATGCAGATTTTTAACAGTAAATGAAAATGAGAATTTTAGATCATTTTTAAAATAAAACAATGTTATGTTTTATCCTTACACTTGATATCAAATCTGCTCTTCATATTCATACTGAAAACATGCATCCTGAGATTCGCAGCAGAAGTTACAAAATCCATCGCAGAAGGGTCATCCTGACAAGTTAATTAAAAAAAAATTTTAAAATTAAAAATCAGGTTACTCATTGGAAAATTTTGCAACACAAGGTTCCTAATACCTTAAAACCAGAAAGTTTACAAAAATTCTGTACAATATCACATTTGAAAGTCGACATACTGCTTTTTTCAGATGGTGTGTTTAGACAGAGCAGTTAATACTTTAAATACATGTGTTTAGAAATTGCACTTAGTATTTTAGTAGTGAATTACTGTATTAGTATTAATAAAGTGCCATATATTTTCAGAATAACATCTGAAGCCTAAATCTTACAACATTTTATGCTCTGCTTCAAAAGCTGGTGTTTCAAAAAGAAGTATTTTTAGTACCTGCTGTAATACTATTTTACTATTTTGTCTTCCCTATATTTAGAGCTGTTGGGTTTTTTTTATACCAAATGACAACCGACTGCAGGAAGATTATACCACCTCTGGTGCCAAAAGAGAAAATTCTCTTCTTGTTTCTTTTCAGAAAAACTCATATCACATCTCAAAGCTAATTATTATGTAGAACTCTACCTACAAACCACTGTATAAAAGCATGTTTTAGAAAAAGGTACAAAGGAAAAAATGAAGGTGCATTACTAAAATATTTTCAAATATCTAAATACAACAAACACTTCTGACTTTGTTCTTTTAAAAAGTTGTTAAATTAAGTTACTTTACATCACAATACTTAATCCTTACACTTGGCGAGTTACAAAATATAGTTTAAAGTATGTATTTCTTTAAATATGGAAAGTGCTTTCAGTGAGGTGCCAGATATTTTTCTTTGTTGTAGTACTATTTTGGAATGAAACTGAGTGAGTCCAGTTAATATTTGTAGTACATATATAGAGTATAACTGGTTCGTATGTATTCGGCAAACTAACCTTATCCCATATAAGCTCTGCTCCATCACCCTTCTCAGCCAGGTGAAGTCTCAGGGTTTCAACACTCTTTGAAAACAAGTGTGCATAGCTCTTAACATCAAGAACCTGCTGATCCTTCAAGATTGCGGAGGATTCGTTCTGTTGATCAGGTATGTTTTTCTCTTTGGGAAAAGAAGAAAATTAAGATCAGGAATACTTACAACTCCCACTGAAGTTTTCTCAAATAGTTAAGAATTTTCCAATTTCAGCAAAACTGAGTATTTTCTAAATTGAAGAACAATATCCTTAAACTACAGTAGCCCAATCATTTTACAATAAATCTGCATTTAAAACTGCAACTATAGCTACACTTACATCAGTCGCCTGGACATGCACAAATTACAGCAAATGTACATTTTCAGAAAAACTCTGTTTTCAGAGATAAATACATCAGTGCTTATGGTAAGGTCTCCTCGAATAAGCTGATGTGTAATTTTGTGAAACGTTTATTTTCTACAGCCAATAGTGAGAACTTAAAACAACAACTGCAAAACAGTTTTAGAAAAAAATGTTTTTTATATATAGAAAACTTTAAAATCTTTGGGCATCTCTAAGAATTGATACGGTCATTATCAGTATTCAACTGTGACAGTGAGGAAATGTAGGTGCCCCAGAGATGCTTTAACAAGCAGCAGGTATGAATTACAAATATACAGCAGGAGGAGGGATAATTACCTTGATTTTGTACCTCAGCCCAGTCCAGTGGCACTGGAGGCTTTCTTTTCCTCCACAGCTTATCCATTGTCAGCAGGTATCTAATGTCATCTTTGAAAAGCTAGGAAACATAAAAAAAAGAGAAAAATTAAAGAGGGGAAAAAAAAATACATACTTTATTTTTACATCTGTTTTGAAACTGAAAAATCAGTATTAGATTTGAGGTTTTGCTTTTCTCCTTGAAAATATTCTCAACCACGTAAATAAAAATCAAGCTTTACAGGAAAAAAAGCCACCAGATTTGAACAACTCCTTGTTTCCCATTCTCTAACATTTACTGCTTAAGGCAGACACAGCTCTGATTAACTGGGGGTGGGGGGGAGGTAAAGTAAAAATCAAGAAACTGTGCAAACAGTATGTTCATGTGCCTACTGCAGCCATCACTGTATCTCTCTATATACGCTCCCTGAGATATTCTTACCTACATGCCAATGCATTTCAAAAATAAAGGTAGTACTACCCATCAACATTACATTCTATACTGATTTCCTCTATCCACTTTCAACAACTATTTAGAAGGAGAACTCCTAAAGCAGTTTGTATTTTCTTATGCCAGAGCCTGGTTACACACAGAATATGATCGATAGCTTTTAGGTCCTCGGACTAGTTCCGATTATGCCCAGTGAAACTTGTATAGAATTCAAGTTTACTTTTTCATATCAAAAGTAATTTGAATGATGTTTCTTTTGTACAGTATAATATAGCTGCTGAAGCCACCTGTACAGACTCAGATGGAATGCCAGAAAACAAGCAAGTGTTGTAAAAAACCAACACTAGAGCAAACTGGTGGAAGGCATAACATAACTGCATAACTGATGGCTAGCATTAGGGGTCCAAACTGGGTTTTGACTTAACAGCACTTTACACACTTCAAATAAAGACATTTATTTGGGGTAAAGAAGATACCTTAGTAAAAAGTTTAACTGGATCGTATCCAGTTGATTTAGCCCACTCCTTAGTTGAAACACGTTTAATCTCACCATCTTCATTGGATGCTCGTGCTCTGGCTTCTGCTTCTGCTGGCTCCCCTATTAATAAAGTGTTAATCAATATTTTAATTAAAAAAATCAGGAAAATCACATCCAAATATTCCCCCTAGAGAAAATAAGTAAAATTATGCAGGACCATAAAATGGCTTTACTGCACCAAACAAAAGCTGAATTAGACACAGCACAACTACTCCTGTTTGCTTCTGCAACTGCAACTCACTAATTTAACTTGATGTCACCTAATTCCTTTATTGGCAGAAACAGTGAACAATTGTTTCCTATTCATTTTCTCCACATAGTGTTGTGATTTCATTAATGTCTAACCATCCCCTTTTAGTAGTCTCTTTTCCTGGCTGAAGAGTCTTAATTTGGCTAGAACTTCAACACAAAAAAAATATCAGCTTTCTACCTCAGGTTATTCCCACATGAAAAATTTCCATGCATACAGATGCTATTCATTTTGCATTTCTTTCACAGTCACATCCAGCAATTGCTATTGTGATTCTTAATAAGAAGCAGGCTGATGTTTCATAAACTATTAACATCTTGACTGAATGAGAAAAAATCAACTCACAAGACCATCACTTTATATGTAAATCTGTGACTGTTTCCCCACCTTTCACTAATGCACCACTTGCATCATTCCACATTTATCTGGACCAAATCCACATAACGTCTCATTGCCCAGTCATTCTGCATTGTGAAACCTTCTACTGCTTTTTGCATTAGTCTTTACCTTCACTATTCTGAATGACTTTGCTTAATCACACGTGCTGAACAGCACTGGTCCCATCCATTAGAGACATTCCTCTAATCACCATTTATCACTATCATTTAAGTAGCTTATTCACTTGAGGATCTTCATCAATTTTTCTCCCCATGGCTGCTTAGCTCCTTCAGGTTCCTCAAAAGTTTTTGAGTCCCCTGCAGATCCAAACCAGCACAAAGCCGACACGCCTGTCCACGGGCTTGCCAGTTCCTCCAAAGGACCTGCAGAGCCATGCAAGGCATGACTTCCCTTTACGAAGGTTGCATTGACTCTTCCTGACACACCACCTATGTTCACTGATTCTAAACAGCATCATCACTGCGGATAATTTGCTCACTACAGATAGGAGGCTACAGCTCAGGCCTTCCTGTAATTGCCCTGGTATCTTTGTTTAAATAAGCTGCATTCATTCTGTCTACTACCTTCCAAGTATTCCAGCAGCTGTTGTTTTAAGTGAGTTTATATGCCGCTCCTTTTACAGCCTGTCAGGTGATCACTATCTGATGTTCAAAGAATGTGAAGAGTTGTAAGATCCTCTAAACTCCCTCTTCCAAGTCCATTTATTTATCAAAGGATCTAAAAGTGGCAAAAATTATGCTTATTCACCTTCACAGTAGTTACCTACAGTTACTGTCCTTACAGCAAATTACTGAAAAGCTACAAAAGCACCACTCAAAATGGGCACATTGCTTATGGAGATTAAAACCAAAGTGTTTCAGGCTAGAAGAGTTCAAACACAATCCCTGTATTTCCCTCAGAGCCAGGAGAGGAAAACGCGGAGCAACTACAAATACTACTCAGTTCTCAGTTCAAATCACAAGCCTCCCAGCTGCAAGGAAGGAAGTGCTTCACCAAATCCAAATATATAAGGGAAAAAAAGGCCACTCTGTGAAGACAGTGATATTTAATTTGCACTTCAAGATCACTTTTTACTTCAAGTTTCTGTGCACCTGGGGAAGACCGTGTGCTGCAGAGGGCACAGGAGTCATCAAGCAGATACAAGCTTATTAATCTAAATCATGTATCTTACAGATGGATGTGGTAACTGGAACTTTATGATTGGTGAGTTTATCGACTGTGTTTGTTAAAGCTGTTCCACCCACACTCTCTGAGAACAACTAGTGAATGCCAGTGATTCACCTTACGCTGTATTTGCATTTTAAAAGTTTACCCAACAGCTGAAGTAATCATTTTAATAGTGTTTTAGGCTGCCCACAAGGGCCACATTTCTGAAAGGTGAAACTATTAAATTATTGTCATTTTGAAGAGTAGTTTTTGCTCATTCTCTATGCAAAAACATCTGGTATGCATTATGCATCATGTTAACTTTTGTTTCAAACATCTAATAAGCAGCAGTATGAGGGAACTAAATTATGCAGATGTACATGAAGGTCTGTAAGGGAAACTAGTCTTAACACACCCCAAACTCTTGTTATCCAAGGTACAGTAAACGGAATCCTCTTTTTAAAAAAAACAAAACAAAAAAAACCAAAAAAAGGGATCTGAACTCTGACCTTAATATATAGAAACAAGTTATCTCTGAAATAGAACATTTCAGTAACAATGTAAGCTAGCAGCTTGCATCAAACTCACAGGCAGCTTCAGGATCAGCTCTGTCTGGTGAGACTTCTTGGTCAGCATCTTCTTCTCCAAACAACTGGCTATATAATAATTAAGAACATAACACAGCACTAGAATTTAATCATATCCAGTTCAAGACTGAAATATATGCTAACAGATATACATCCACTTTAGAATTATTGCTATGAGAGTGCTTCTTCATACACTGCTTTTTAAACTGTTGGAATCCATCACATGTGGACTTAACGCTGACAGCATAAAATGCAAGAATGAATTTAGCAAAACAGTTCTGTGTAATTCACTTAGTAGTTCACCTAGGCTTATATTTATATTGAAGGACTGAACACATTGCTTACAACCCTCCAAAATTCCACTAAAATTTATATCTGTTAATACATTTTTCAGTTTATTGCACGAATTAACTTCACATAAAAGTGAAGAATAAAGTAACCTCAGCCTACACTGTTGGGACAAACTGACAGGTTTTTTGCAATATTAGAGCAAGCCTAAGTACCAACTAACCTTCTATCTTTAATACAAACAGGAAAAAAAGAAACAAGCAATCCCAAAAAAAGCACCCCAAAACCCCAGTCAAAGGACTGGAGGTCTTCACTATAATCCACATTCATAAAAAAACCCCCCACACAACAAAAACAAACAAAACCAAAACAAGCAAACAAAAAACCCACAAAACCACCACAACAAAAACCAACCAAAATCCAAACAAACAAAAAAACACACAGAAAAAAAACCAACAAAAACCCGAAAAGCACGTATCCACTTTATTTCTGTCTACATTTAAAAACCAGAAGAGTGAACCACAGTACTTAAAAAGCGCCAAAAAACCACCCAAATCCAAAAATTAAACAAACAAACAAAAAAATCACTTACTTGAACAAATACTTAGCCCACACAATGCAATGGATAGGTTCTGATGGTGTATTTCGGATTGTGCAGCCTGGAAAAGTCTTCTGAGTTGGTTTAGGATGACATTCATAACATTCTGTCACTCCCTGGTGAAAAGTGAAATACTTACTTGTCACACTGCGAAGGCGACCGATAGTACATGCTATTACCAGATGAACTGTAACTGTATCTCAAAACACTCAACTGCCTGTTGTCTAAAATAGCCAATGATTTAAACTTAAAGTGACAAGAGTAATACAAAACCTAACCTTTTTAATAACTGTTACTTGTCCAAGGTAGCCCGCAGTTCCACTCTCTATAAGAGGAACATCAGCAGCCAGACACATCCTGTTCACATGGTTACGGGCAGCTGCAAATCAAGAGTTTTAAGAGAAAAAGGGAACAATTAGGAAAAAAAAAAGTTTTACTTCTCCAAATTCAAACTAGCCTTCTATGTAAACATTTATCCTTAATCTGCTTTATTCCATTTTAGAGCACACTGCCTTTTTCACAAAGCCCATTTTCCAAATAACCCAAAATGTATCGACACTACTAAACACAGCAAATTCAGCTGAAAAAAGTTCCATATGCATACACAATACTCATCAGTTCCTATATGGCAGTAACACGGCAGTTAATGTTTACTTTCAAAACACCTGTAAAAGCACTAACTATCCTTTCAAGTTTCTAGTGAAGCACACAAGCATTAGTCAAACTACAGATGGGTTAAGAGAATACTTGTTATTTAACTGACATTGCAGAAGTATTAAAAGTAGAACAAATTAAAGAACTGTTTCTATGAAAAAGCAACGGTATTTTCATCTCCAGTATAAAATCATAGTGGAAACTTCACCTCTGTTATCCAGAGCATTCATAACCAACGTAAACTGGCGGAAGAACTCTACGTTATAGTCAGGGCTACAGAAAAGAAAAACAATACTCAAAATGGCGTATCAAAGTTGTTGGTTATTATGCCACAACAGAAACTATACACATGCAATGGGTGGACTGATGTTCATAGTATAAATGACACATATTATAAATTTACTGCTCGCCTTTAACTGACTCATTTGTCTTCTGCCCATTTTAAGTTGGGTGAAAGCATGAATCTGATGCTGCTGTAAGGAAGCTATTGCAATTAGTACTAATTTGACCAACGAAACAGGCAGACGACGAAAAAGTGATTATACTGCTCTGACCTAATGAGTAAATTGGCTGAGCTGTGGTTACTGACCTTAAAAACCATCAGCTGAGGCTAAAACGTGCATACTTTAATTACCATAGCTCATCAGACTGTTGATAATTCATTACACTGTGATAGCTCAATTGGGTTTGATCATGCCTCCATACCCTTAGGAGCCAAGACATGGGATCTTAAAATCTTCACACTTTAGTATCTTTACACTGCATTTTTCTGATCTAAAGAAGGTGGCAAAGACAACAGAGTAAAGAGGAGACAAGATTCACAGCTTTACAGTTTCAGGAGAGGGATGCAGTGAGTCAGTGTTTCAGTAGCTAACAGCACCATCAGAGTTCAGAACTTAGAATACCAATTTTTAAGAAACTGGACAAATATAAATTCAAACATGGGAAACAGCTAATGAAAATCCACATAATCTTGTGCTCTACTCATTGGTTATGGCTCATAAAGACTAAATTTTAACAATATTGGGCATACATAAGTGTTACTCAGTCACCTACCCACACACAAAGGACTTTTTTTTTTAAATCAGGAATTTAACATTCCCATTTAATCTAATTATTGCTCAAGACATCAGGGTATCCTTAGAGTGTGGAAACGTATATAGTAGATGTTGCTAATAAAATGAGAAGTAGACACAAGCAAATGACAACAGCTTACTACCAGAGCTAAAGGAAACTGATGCGAAATCCACACTCCTACTCAAGTATGTGGTAGTCTCATATTTATAGGTATTTCTTCTTACTGCAGTAGCTTTTCAAAATATCTTAAAGCACACCATTGTAGCATTTAAATAACACAGTACTTGCAAATCAAAAGGTAATTAGAGCTTAAAAACAAACATACTTCATGATGCTATCATGGTAAGCTATAATATTAGCTTCTGGATAAAACTGTAACACGCTTTCCTTGGCAACCTAGAAATAAAAAAACAAACAAAAACAAAGAAACCACTTATTATTTCTTCCTTTCTTCTAAAGATAGACTCAAAAATTGACTACCTTAAGATATTCAAATACTTTTATAATGAAATGCTGTGGATAGCTATGATCAACTAACCAAGACTTACCTCTTCACAGCAGAAACAAAATTGTGACATGTTTCTAACACTGTCCATAAAATAATACTGAGTAAGACCTGAGCTTTGACTTTTTCCTCACCTGTGATTTTGATCTTCCAACATGTTTCTTTTGAAACAAAAACTGCCTGTTGAGATTGCTGACATCAATAGTATCCAAATCAATCTATAAACACACAAGAGACAGCCATTTCACTTTTACAGAAATTAAAGGAACAAAAACATTAACAGAGTTTGAAGTAAATACAATGACCAAAAATGTATAAACTGTACAGACCCCTTTTCAGACCTGCATACAGGTGTCAGATCTGCACTAGAGCAACTCACCTAATCTCCTTCAGGAATCCATACATTTTAAATTATGACTAACAATGGGACCATATGTAAAAAATTAAGGGCTACATGACAAACCTTCTGGGGAAGAAAAAAAAAGCAACCCAGGAGTCCCTACTAAAAACATAGATGCATTCAGAGATCCATATGCACAACAGTTGGTAGAAAGTAGATAACATTGTCCTATTTACTGTAGGAAAAAGATTTCTCTAAGAATTCATCAGGAGCACAGTATACAAACTGGTCTAGATAGGTCCAGTCAGACTCCACAGGGGACCAGCAACCTCAAATGCTGGCTCTGTACCATGATTCCCCAAGATCCAAGAAAGGCTACCCAGCAAACTCATCACTACTTCTGCCTTATAGCTGAACATGATTTTGAGCAACTGAATCAGTAAACTGAGGGCTGCATTGCCATCTAATTCATAGGCTGCAGGGCAAAAGCTTTGCCTGTTTGTCACCAGGACTAACTGCTGAAGTGCATATTAAAAATGATGAAGTCTGCTTACAAAAACCCCAACATCCAATCATGCAATCAAGATGTTTAAAAACATACACCGCAGAGCACCTGTTATGTACAGCCTCAAAGGATGCCAGGACTGCAATTCCCCCAACAGCCACGTTTCTGTTTATTAATATATGCACATGAACATCATCATTTCAAATGTCTTTACTCTCTACCACAAGAATTAAGAAGATTTAATCAGAACTTTGAGAAGATTTTATCCTACCTTTGTTGCCACTAATTTTTCCTTTAATTAAGCAGTTTCTCTGATCAATGATTCTTTTTAAAAGTCCTCTCCTGTCTCTAACATTTTTAACTAGGAGGGGAGGGAGACAATTTTTCTGAGCCTCAGAGATACTTTTCCCAGATAATGCTGACATGCTCAACATAGCAGCATTTTCAGCTCCATGGAGAGTACTATCAGACTAACTGTGCAGCATGACGTTTAAACATGACCTACTGGGCATGTTCTCATAGACTTTTCATTTTATTAACCAAACTTGAATAATCAAAAAAGTATATTACACACTTCTCGCTGAAGATCTTTTGCATGCATGATCCAAGCTTCCAGGTTAAACCTCCCCTTTTATGAAGAGAATATTTTTAATTTAAGGATTAAGTTTTAATATACTAAGAACTGTAATAGCTAAAAAGCTTTATTTAAACATGAAATAAAAGCACCTATGGATACAGAGCAAAGAGATGATGTTTTAGAAACATATTATAAAGCAAGGATTATTAATCCTTATTACCCATAGCATCCTAGTAACTACCCATGGTCTTGTATCTTTTAATGAAAATGTTATTTGCATGAAAACACATTTCTATCTCGTTTATTTCCCATAACACTCACAGAGAAAGCTCGCTTAGTTCAAAGCCAAACAGCCTGAGAAGCCCAAGTGAAAATTAATTCTGTTAAACCTAATTCTGTTAAAATTTTCACTACCCTGAAAGCATTTAGTATTGTAATGGGAGATGCCAACAAGTGACATAAACTACAGCAGAAAACAGTACTATCAAGACCAAAAGATGCAAAGAAAGTTTTTCTCCAGAGAATGCTTGAGACCCATTAGACCTCCACAGAAGCTTCAACCATAGAATCATAGACTGATAAGCACTGGAAGGGAACCTATGGAGATCATGAAGACCAACTCCCTGCCAGAGCAGGATCACTCAGGGCAGGCCACGTAGGAACACTCAACAGCCTCCCTGGGCAGCCTGTTCCAGGCTCTGCCACCTGCACAGTAAAGACATCAATAAGATCCCCTCTCAGCCTTCTCTTCTCAAGACTAAACAGTCCCAGTTCTCTCAGCCTTTCTTCATAGGAGAGATGTTCCAATCCCTAACACAAGCTAATGCAATCTAGCTAAAAATGATCAAAAATTAACAGTTCTCTTATTTTAATAACTTTTACACTGCTCCCATTTTCTTAAGTTAGAAGGAAAGGCCTCAGAACTTCCTATTTATGTTCTTAATATATAACCATGCTCTTAATTCAGACTTGGATTTTCAGTAATATACTTTGGGTCGTCATTCAAGAGGACAACAGCACTACCTTTCAACAAAGTATACTTTATGAAATCACATGTCTGTGAATTGTCTGGTATTCAAAACTACTAGATTTTAAAAAAATTAATATCTTGTTAAAAAAACCAACACAATTTACTTATAAAAATAAGCATCATTTTCAGGTGTTCAAGTTTGTTAGTACTTAACCAAGGAACACCCTCAACACTATCACAACCACTGATAAAAGCAATTTATTCTTCTAACAGAATTGTTACGCAAAGAGGAAATTTGCTCTTTCTGCTTTTGCCTACCCACTCTGTGTTACCAAAAAGTTACTATCTTGCATAAAACACCACCAGTGATATTTTTAAACAAAGATGGCCCTGATCCAACAAGTACTTAAGTTAATGGAGACCAAACAAGTTGGCCTTGAAAGACAAAAATACAAAAAAACCCTCCCAAAATACCCACAACAAAACAAAGAACAAACAAACAAACAAAAAACAAACCCAAAAAAAAGGAAAGAAAAAAACCATCAAACCATAAGGAGTGAAACAGTAAGCATACCCCAATGACAATTATGACTAAGTGGAAAATCAGGAGATACTAAACTCCTTCTACAATAACAGCCTAGAGGAGTGCACAAATGACATAAGGTAGAATAGGGGGGGGGGGGGGGGGAGGAAGAGGGGAAAAACCAGTACAGAAAATTCAGGTCTCCACTCTTCTGCATAGGTTTACTTCACTGGTACCATGTTAAAGTTGGACAGGGTCTCCGTGGCAGACTCAAATCAAAGGGACAGTCTGGAACTACATCTAAGCATTTCCCACAAGATTATAAAAGTATTTCAGTAGAAAGGCCTGAGCTGTAGGAATAACAAGGCAAACCAGTAGCTGTACTCTTCCACAAGCTGATACAGTTTTAGATAAAAGCTGTTTCGAATATACTCTGCTCAACAAGTCTGACAGTAAAAACAACCTCCTTGCACCTTGTCATACAAAACTCCCAAATGTGACTCCTGGCCAGGCACAAACAAGTAAAATCACATCCAAGGAAACAGAGCTATGCTCTAGTTGGATTTGTACTCCCGTGATTTCCTAAAACCATATGCTTTTCAGAACTATAATAAGAAACGAATAAGGGTCTGGAAACGAGGTAGTCTGAATTTTCCTAATAGTATTTCTCTTTATCCCGCTCTCGTTACCAACCTCCCAATTCTGCCCTTCCTATGCATATTCAGAGATTAGTATCAGGAAGCAAAAGTGAAAGCAACAGCCCGCGGGAAGCTACCGTGACCGGACTTCTAAGACTGACAGTTTTACAACTCGGTATCTAAAAATACAGTTCAACCTCCCACGTATTTTGTTTTTCGCCGCAATCCATCACTGGACCATTACCCACAGTATCAGCAAAGGCATTAGGCAAAACCAAGACTTCAACGAGCAATCGCAGGGCAGAGAACGTGGCACACCGGTGTTTCCCAGGAGATTTCACCCACGGGCTCCCAGAGAGACGCGGCCGGACCCGCCGCCGCCCCGGGAAGGCGGCCCGACCTCCGGAGCGAAGGCAGCCCTCGCCCGCTCCTCCTCCCGGCGCTCGCTCCGGCGGGGAGCCCGGGCACAGCCGCGCCGCCGCTCGGGGCGGCCCGCGGGAGGGAGGAAGCCCCGCGGGGCGGCCCCGCCTGGGGCGGGAGCGCGGAGGGCGCCGGCAGGCCGCAGCCCCTTTGTGGCGGAGCCCGTCCTCCGGCGGCAGGGGCGGCGCGGCCGCCTCGCCCGGTAGCTTTGGCGGGCCGGGAGCAGTTTGAAAACACGCAGACAATGCGGCGGGCGGGAGGGGCCGCGCCGCCACAGCGCCCCCGCCGCCCCGCCCCCCCCCCGGCCCCCCCCCCCCCCCCCCCCCCCCCCCCCCCCACCTCGCCCCGGCCTCGGCCGCGCCACCGCCCGCCGGCCCCTCATCCGCCCCGGCCCCCGACCCAGCCGCGGCCCCGGCCCGCACCACGTCGATGTTGTTGAAGCCGGTGAGCACCAGGTCCTTGAGGAGCTCGCAGCCGATGCCGCCGGCTCCCACCACCAGAAGCCGCGCCTGGGCCACGGCCTCCGCCAGCTCGCTGCGCAAGGGGCCCGACACCGGCACGGACATGACGGCGGGCGGGCGAACGACGGCGGCGGGCAGAGGAGCTACTCCGCGCGGCTCCGCTCACCGGGCCGCACTCCGGACAGCGAGCCCGAGCGAGACCAGAGCGCCGGCCGCTTGCCTCGGCCGCAGCGCCCCCTAGCGGCGGGGAGGGCCGCGGCCCGCTCCCCCGCACCGCCCAGGGAGGCTGCGGCGGAGCCCGGCGGAACGAGCCCCGGTTCCAGCCCCGCTCCCGCCACCGCCGGCAGTGGAGGCAGCGCCTCGCGGGAGAGCCGGCCCTCGCCTCTCTGCTGAGGCCGTGAGCGCGGCCAGGGCCGTTCCCGCGCACTCGGGGCCCCCCGCCAGAGCGGGGGAGTAGCGCAGCCCGGGCAGCCCGGGGGGAGCAGGGCACTCCCGCCGCAGCGTAAGCTTTTCACAGATCTCAGCCCCCCTTAACTGTCTCACCCCTCGAACCTGGCACCGTAAGATACACTTTTTGCTTAAAAAAAAAAAAGTAGCTTCACCCATTCCATCATTTTAAGCTCCACCCCCCAATTATGTTTTATTTAAACCCACACTTTCAGTGTGTTAATTTATGCTGCTGGATTAAACCTGTACAAAAAGCTTTAAGGACACTTA
This sequence comes from Todiramphus chloris collaris, assembly GCA_025345505.1. NCBI lineage: Eukaryota > Metazoa > Chordata > Aves > Coraciiformes > Alcedinidae > Todiramphus > Todiramphus chloris. The sequence continues at coordinate 12,869,395 of JANVCC010000037.1, read as the reverse complement.
CTTAAATTACTTCTCCATTAAGTCAATTAAAATACTGCAATTTAGCCTAAACCAACAGGGAACTCCACTCCAGAATTTAGGCTGGTTTAACTAAAGCAGCACAATTAGCCTGCGAGCACTAGGCTGCGGTAACGAGGCAGGTACTGTACCCACCTCGCCATTCTGTACCTGTGAGAACAAAGCACTAACAAAAACCTCCACCTCTTCCCCATCCGAAGCAACCCGACTGTCAGCGCTGATTTAGCCACGCAAATGTAATTCATCCTTCAATGGAAAAACAGATGAAAGCTTCATCGTGGCAGGACTGCAACAATGGTAATGCTCTTTTCAGCCACTGCCCACTGAATTTCTAATCTGGTTAAAAGAAAGCAGCTATGTTTTTTAAAAACAAGCTTACATTTAGTTCACCCTGCTGATAGTTTACAAAAGCTGGATCCTGTTTGATTGATGATTCCCAACAGTGTAACTGCAGTAAGACAACCTTTCCTTACAAATGGAAAGTGTAACTACACCTAGATTGCCATGTGGAACTGAAGTATGCAAGTTTTCTGTCACCAGGCTTCAGAGGCATGCTAATGTATACTTCAATCCGTTATTCTTGGAAATAAGCACAATGTCATCAAATTAATTTCATTTTTCACCAATCCTGAGGAAAATTCTGTTGCATAGTTACACACTTCCGCCTTTGACAAAAAATCCCAAAACCCAAACCCAAACAACAGACTTCCCCTCTATGCAGAGAAATAGATTTTATTTAAATAATCTCTGATCTGGGTCTTCTTGTACAACAATAAATTCTTCAAGAGGTGTTTGGTGATTTGTTGGCCAACAGCTTCTCTCACACGTGTAAACTATAGCAGTTCCAAATTCCACTGACAGATCTAAGAACAAAGCAGTAAAGGTATGAAAAATCATATAACCAAGGGCTACTGCTTATTGCTATACTTCAATCTTTCCCAGCTCAAAAAATATTTTTCATATTCAATGTACATGGCGTTTTCCAATCCTAAGGATCTAAAAGCAAGCTGACTCAGAATTTTCAAAGAGCTTCTGAAATGTCTGTGATCTTATTTGACAATATCTATTATTTCCCAAGACCTCATTTAAGAGGCAATAAAGACAAATTACTCCAAAGGTCATGGAATTATTCATGCTGATGTTATTAAAGATCACTAGCAAGCAAATGAAGCTGCAGTTATAGAGTCTCCATAAACCAGAGTTAGATCCTTTGCTTAGTGAAATCTAGACTGGAAACCGAGTGGGTTCTATGTAAGATGATGACTGTAGTTAAGCACAGCAGTGCACTGAACGTTACCAAGAAGGTGACTGTTTCTAATACTCATTCAGCTAAGTCAAGGGTCAACACCTGAGTCACTCTGGAGCATGCTGACCAGCGCTGGCATGAGCTGAAATTCAAATACTCTGTTGCTTCCACAGTTACTGCAGGCTGGAATTCCTTTCTCAATGTTGGCTGGAGGACATGTTATGAATAAAGGCTGGCCACCCCTAGAGTATCTAAAAGAAGAAAGGAAAAAACAGTATTCATATTTTGTATCTAGGTTTCATAAGAAAACATACATGTTGGCAAGAGCCTTCAGGATTCTCTGAAACCTCTGAACTTGCTTGAACAACTTGAAAATGCTGTTGTGAGCCAGAATCATTGCCCCAGCTTCAGATGAGTTATCAAACAAAGAATAAAGATGGGGACAGGGAAATACTTGGAAGGTCAACACTTGCAAAGTCTTAAGGAAATGTCTGGATTTAAATGCGACAAATACTTTGAACTGACACTTACAAAACAGGTGGTACCCGACTCATTCAACTAACACCTTCCTGAAAAATGGAATCCTAACCAGTGGTGGTTAAAGATATTCAACACAGAATAGATCTCTAAATTACTGTAGTTATGCCACAGAACTTATGTTTTACTTTTAAGAGCTATCATAGTTCCACAACTAACAGGAAACCAAGGCCAAATATTCATTTCCATTGAATGCCAAGCAAGGGATTCTGTGCTGCAATGAAAGCTCAGCAGAGATCTGGCAGCCCAGGAGAAATGGAGGTCTAAAAGGAATATTGACAACACCCATGATGGTGAGAGGGAGTGCTACATAGAGACTGTAACTAGGCATAGGGATCACCAGAGGTAAGGTTCTAGAAGAAAAGAAAAGTCAAAGAGTATAATATTGCAAGGTGATCATCCAGTGGGGAACACCCATTGTCTGAAAATGTTACTTGCGCTCTGCATTGGTACATTTTCTGTATAATCTTTGATAGATAATTAATGAAAGTTTCTAGTGTTGTTTATCTGTGTAACCAGCCCCTCAAACTTTACCTCATCAAAAAGGTACCAATTAGTTCATCGGGTTCTGCAAACTTGATAAACAACAGTGAGACAGCTTGAGCAGATAGGCTGCAGTGGCCTCTGGCACAAAGAAATTAATAACTAACACTTGGCACGATCCATGGAAACCACATGTATTACCTGGTACTACAAAAAATATATGATTTGAACTCTTTGTTATACTTTCATTCAGAATAACTCCTCTTTTATGAAAGTAGCTGCTCTGAGGTTCAATTAGCCTTTGTTCTAGAAAAAGCAACAGATTTACAAGAACTGGAGACTGCAGGGTCCTGCGGGGTACTCACAATAAGCTGCAGAACTCAGGCTTTAAGATGACTGATTTCTTACCTCGTCAATACCTTAAGGACTGAGACATAAGCAATTACAGTAAGGTTACAAAATTTCAGAGGAGCAGATAGCCTTGTAAGTCTATCACAACAACATACTACTGCATACTATGCTTCCATCTCAAAACTGTCTCTTGAAAACTTCAATGCCCAGATTTCAGAAAGGCTTCAAAGTGAGTCTGGGTCTGTTCTCATCAGGTCTTATGTTAAAGAAAGTTTTCCATAGCCAGATCAGGGGTCTCTGATCCTGCTTTACTTCTCATCTACTTATACTTTGTATAAAAAAAGCCCAAACAGGGACTGAAGTCTGACCACACACGCATCGTAACAGTCCTCTTAGCATTTGTTTTTTAATCAAGAAACAAAAATATACATCTATTTCCAATTAAATGGTTTATTTGGTGTACTAACAATCCACATCTATGCTTTGTGCCTCTCCGTTACAACTAGGTGATCAACATACCTTAGAATCTGTTCAGGACACACAGATATTCTTTTCATAAATTTATGGAATGTGTGGTCCCTGCCTTTGACCTCACTCTTCTCATATTTTTCATTGTTACCTTCACCTGCAAAACTATAAGAAAACAAACAAAAATAAGTTTCCACTAAGGTTTTCAGTACAATATGCATGCTTTAAATAAGCAATGGTTACTATACATTCACATTAAATTACACTAAGTACACCAAAAAACCTATACACGCTAAATTAAGAGCCAATTCCTGCTAGAAGTTGCAAATAAGTATTTTGCTTCTAGTTCTTCAGTTTCTGATGGCTTATAATTACTTACAGTGTTTCAAACCACCACATGAAATTCAAATCCACCAGATACCCATTTATTCCTTAAAAAAAAAATCCTTTCTTTAGTAACTTCTCTTATGTTTTGTTAGTTTTTAAATTATTATGTGGTTTTAAATTTTAAATTAAGTATAATTACAGTTCTATGATTCTATAAAGGTCAACAAAACTCAACAGGAACACCACTACTAAAAAGCATTGTACCCAGATTCTGCAACTTTCTGCTTTAGTTATCAAAATATTTAACGCCAACAATTCAGGGAAAGTCACTGTACATGTTAATACAATCAAAAGAGAAATGGTCTGGACGTAAGTGCTCGCTGCAATCACCTAAATTAATATTTAGTTAATTTTCAGTAACTACATTCAAAAATTGATTTTTAGATAACCTTTACAAAATATTTAGGATTCTTACCATTATCCCAGTCTCTAGTCAAAAATCTCTAGGTAGTTAAACTCTTAAAAATGCAAGCGGAATATAAGAAAGGCTTTATTTAGCCTTGTAATTGAAAAAAACCCCAAACCCAAACAAAAATAAAACAAATATTAGAATATAAACTCGTGTCATTTTACACAAGATGTTGTTTAACCAACTGCTTTGGTTTCAAAGACTGATGGTCTGCCGCTCTATGTGGAGCCCAAGGATATTCCAGCTGCTCAGTCACTCAGAAATAAACGCATCTCTGAGTAACTCAAAACTTGACAGAACGGAGTGCATTTTTATGCTCTTCCAGCAAAGCAGTACTCACCAATGATTCCTCAAGGACTCAGCTACAAACAAAACACATTCACTTTTACTGCCAAATTCAGACTATCAATCAGCTTACAGGGAACTTACATCATCCCTTCAGTTTCAGCATGAAATCCAGACCTGTTCTCACCTTTCTGACATCAACTGTTCCAAATCAACACCCTCTCTCTGCTGATACTCCTTCAATAGCTTATCTGCATGATCTGTATCAAGGAAACCAGTGTAGTCTTCCTCATCCACCACACTAATGTAAAAGGGCTGGAACACAGGAGCTGAACTAGGCGCTGCCATTACCATTCCCTCGCTGTCTGAAGGGTGCGCATTCGGGGAATCTGACCCATCCATAGCTTCAGACAAGCAAAGCTGCTGGAACTGGGATGCACACTCCACCTCTCTGGAGAAGTAGCTGCTCACTGCTTTGTTTAAGCCAGACAGCTGAAGGGAAGCAAGTGCAGGAGATTCTGCTCCATCAGAGACTCCCCAGTCATCTGCTTCATCACACCAATCCTTTGCAGCAAAGTTGGATTCTTGTTTCTGAGAACAACAACAAAAAGATAAAAGAACGTTGTCAAGATCAGCCACCCTAATGCACTTCAAAAGCAGTTTAATAGCAGAAAGCTAAATCCTTAACCTTAGTGTTATTTCACCTGTTCCCCTCACAGTGGCACTTACCAGCACATCCACATTTATGTTTCACAATAGCACAGTTATGACAAAAACTGTATCACACTAGAGACATGGAACAAGAATTCCTTGGCTTTTTGAATGGCCTTTGTCTACCACATTGCCAGACCCTGGCTGCTGGCATGACCACTGACAGCTCGTTCAGGTACATTTATGTGAAGCACAGTTACTGCACCACAGATAAGCTCAAAGGGAAGATTATGGAAGAAAATAATAAGAATAATACCAATAATACCACCATTTTATCAGAGTATAAGCTCATTTACCCCAATCCAAAATCTCATACTGCAAATGCATGGGTGGAATAAACACCTTCTGCCTGGCATAACTAGTCCAGTAGCCATCCTCCTCTTTCAGTCTTCTTAAGCCAACATGTAGTTTTTCTTCACAAGCAAAAATACCGTAAGTACTTTAACAATAATTGAACCAGATTAATTAAAACCAATGGTATTATTTTTTTTAATCTCTTTTAATTAGAAAATAAATTACAAAAAAATCTTAAAGATCCAAACCTAAACTGTGTAGCCCAGTCATTTAAAGTTGAAAAACAAGGTTTGGGTAGCTCAAGTAATTATCAGTTCTAACCGTAGAGCTGGCCTTCAATCGCCACTTTAAAACAAGCTAACATAGGTCACAAACACGATGCTGATCTTCTAGTAAATAACATGTAATACTCATGGCGTCAAAAATTCCACGACCGCGACTTCCCCACACGACCACATACATGACCCCAAACTAGCACACAGCACAACTTCTTGAGAAAGGTTGTGGCTACTTCAGCAAGTGCAAAATTCATCCAACTCAGCTGCATTTTTATTTTAAACGCTCCACAACGCTGCACTTCATAGGGCACACGGAAGCAAGGGTGGTCCCCGAGAAGGCGGTTTGCTGGCTATACCTGTTCCACGCTGCGCTCCCGTGTCTCCTTTTCTTGTGCCTGCACATACTGGGCGCGCAGTACCTTCCAGCTTCAACGTGCCGTGCGGGAAAGACAAGACTCGTCAGGAGCGAAACACTCGAGCGGGAGCGGCGAGTAGGAGCCGCAGCCGAGCTGCGCCCGTCGGGGAGCAAAGCGCGTCCTCACCTGCCGGGCGCTCCCCAGCAGCCCCTCCCGGCGCAGGCGAAGACGTTGTGGAGGCGGTGCGCGGGGGACCCCTCCAGCGGGCAGTACACCTGCACCAGGTGCGCCAGCGCCCGCCCGCACGCCCCGCAGCGAGGGCAGCCCGCCCGCACCGAGGGCACCGGGTCCTGAAAGGCGAACGGCACACGCACCGCTGGGAAGGGGGCCCGAGCTCGGCCTCCGGCCCCTCAGGGCAGAGCAGGGCAGGGCAGAGCCGGGCCGGGCCCCTCCGCCGCCCTCCCCCCTGCCCGCCCCATCCCTACCGCGGAGCCGCCCAGCTTGCTGGTGGCCCAGGCGGGACTCTGCTCGCCTCCTCGGCACGGCCCCACCATGGCGGCGTCGCGGAGCCCCAGCAGCACGCGCGGCCCCGCCGCCATGGCAGCTCTCGTACGGCAGCCGCCAGCGGACACGCGCCGCCGGGACGCTCGCGCCCTCCGGCACGGCCCCCCAGTGCGCACGCTCGCGGGGGCGCGCCGGCTGGCCCGGGCCTCCCCGGGCGGGGGAGGCGGGAGCGCGCCCGGCTGAGGAGCCGCGGGGCGTTGGGTGCAGGAGCCGCGGCGAGCGCGGTGCCGGGGCCCGCCCGCCTGAGCGAGCGGTGTCACAGACCGGCCTGCGCGTGAGAGAAGCAGCGGTGTTGACCGGGCGGTAACAATACCGAACGCCGTTAAAGCACTGCCGCGGGGAGCCGTGCTTCTGGTAAAGTGACTTGCTGGAGCTTGCTTTTCAGGCAGGTCAGTTGGCAAGAGCTCTGGCTACAGCTCCGCGTTCTGAGGCAGCCCAAGGGAGCAGATCCTTGCCGGAGGACAGGTGATCCGCGAAGCGGGAATGGCACACAGCAAACGCGCTCGGCCGCTGACTTAGAAAGGCAATTATAGACATTGTGTGGAATTCACATATATTTTAAAAAGCTGAGGTGTTGTATCGGCAGAACGTGGAAAACAAACCGGCAGCAATACCAACTGACTGTGCTGCTAAGAATGTCTTCAAACGTAGGAGCACAGCGCGTACCTTTGTAGTTGATGTTTGTGTAGTTAATGTGCGTGTTGCCTTGAGCTAAACTGCACATCTATACCAACTGACCACTAGATTTAAAGATATAAAATAAAATGCAATTTGGAGCATAATGCAGGAAACTGCTACTTTAAGGTAACCTGTATGTTGTGGCCCTAATATGACTGCTGTCTAACTGCTTGAAAGCATACCATTCTTTACATTTGAGGGTTTAAAGGAGACAGACGGACAGAATGCTTCTCAGACAGTCAGAAACTCTTTTGTTACCATTTGTGTCTAATAAAATAGCAGGCCTCACTTTCCCACAGCAATTATACCCGTGATTTTGCACTCACAAATACATGGGAGTTTGTCTACCTCACAATAACGATTTTTGTGAGCCTACAAGGACAGAAGCACTGTTTCAACAACAAATAAACACCCACTAACAGACTTAAAGGCTACTTCAGATCAAAACAGAAGGAATAAAATGCCCATTGTGCCCCACGTGCTGCATTGAGAAATGCATGACAGAACTAGCAGTGTGGTGGGACACTGTTCTTTAATGGTGACTTTCTGCAAGTAATAGTAACAACTAGTGTTTTTTTCCAAATTATGGGAAAAATGCACAAAAGGGGATAGCCAGGCAGAGGCTCAGTGTAAGTCACACTGCTCAAGGTCCTCCAATGTGTAAAAGCAAGCCCAAGTGAACCCAGAGGTGAGGAGGAGGAAGATGACATCCTAAAGGAACCCACACCTGCAGGCAGGAACTTGTGTCTGCCAACGTGTCACTGTGACAGCCTCTCCTGGAAAGAGTAGCTGGACACTGAGACACTGCAGGAGATGGAAGGGTGAGCTTGACAACAGCTAAGACGATAGTTAGATCTAATTTATTGCTGTTTGTTTATTGTTATGAGCACAGTTCTTACATATTCTTGGATGCTTACGTTTTGTGTGTCTTGCTTGTCATGTAACTTTGCAAAAAAGCTGCTCTACTACTTGTGTGCCCTGATGCATTCCAGATATGCCAGAAATGTGTTCACAGCTGCCCTTGAAAGGAGGAAGACCAGGGGTGCATGCTTTGCACATCAGCAGGTCTTCTTTTTGTGGGCCCAGGGACAATGTGGATCTAACAACACGCAGAGAACAACATCATACTTTGCTCTCCCCTCTGTCTCAGTGGGTATCTTGCCAGCAGTGCTTCCTCCCTCCAGCCAGTGAGCTGTGAATTTTTTGCCAGGAAGGGTTGAAGAACAGATAATCACACCACAGAATAGTCTGTGAAAACCTTAGAGCCTTGAGACTCAGATTCTGCAAAGAAAGCTGGAAAGCTCATATCTGAAGCCCTTTAGGTTGAAGAAAAAAAGTGAACACATTTATGGCTTCTTGGGTGTGATTTAACCTCTTGGAATTATCCTGTATCAGTTAAGTGAAAGAAAAGGAAGTTCTGAAAAATCAAAAGCAACATTTATTTTTAACAGCTTACAAAACAAGAAAACAATTAGAGATTTTATGTCCTTATTTGTGAGATATCAGGCCCATCTCAGACGTGTTTCTTGATGGATGCTCTGCTCCCTACAAGCTATTTCCAAATAAAGTGGAAAGAGGTAGTAAGAATGACAACTAGCCATTCCCTTCTGAAACAGGGGAATAAGCATACAACAATCTGACACGATATATTCTGTATAGATAATTTCTTACAGACTTCAATATATTTGCCAATTTCACCCTCATTCCCCCTCTCACAAGAACTTTATTGAGTTTTGCAATCAACTGAGGAGATACCATGGTCTTTTTGAGCCTGAAAGACTGGGGGTAGTGTTCTGCTTGCTTCATTAAATAGTGATTTTTAGTTCCTCAAACATTGCAAATTTCCATTGATTCTCTCCTCTCATTGTGTTCATGACAACATATTATGTAATAGTGAGTTAGAAGGTGATTAATTATTAAACTCTGCATCCTGACAAACGAATTTTGTTTGACTTGACTTTGGGTTTTAAAAGCAAACTGTACCTTCCACAACTCTTACAAATCTGTGTGTTCTCTCCTTTCATTCATCGTTTGTTTTGTCAGCTGTGTCCAAAACTCCATTTTGCCTTCTTTCAGTTTCTTTGCTGCGTTTTGCGTTAGGTCTATTTCCAGGTACCCTTCATTCAGACCATACTGAGGCCAATAGACCAAGCCTTCTCCATTGGGATTTCTGGAAACAATATAATGAAAAGTCAGCTTTCCATTTGTCTATGAATTGTGCACTGACTGCTTAGGTTGAGAGTATTTCAGAAAACTAACACAAGCTCAAGTTATGAGATTGTAGTACCTGAACTTATGGTATTTTTTTTAAATCAAAATGCTTATCAGTGGAATACCAAAAGTTTAATAATTGTCAGTGCTTCTGTATCTAAAACTCTATTGCAGATGGAGTAGTATCTCTTAGATACTTTATTTTCTTTTTCTCCTATCTGCAGATTCATTTAAAAGGTTTTCCTTGCAATCATTAAGAATAGAAATCATTTACTTCAATATCTATCTTGAATTTTACCAAATTTGTAGGAATATGTGAGCATTGCTTCAGGTAGCACAGACAAAAACCTGAGCTGTAATTAGTGTTATGATTCTCACCCATTTCTAGCAAAGTTAGTCCAGTATTTCATAACAGTTCTGCTAAGCTTATGTTCTTCTTCTGTAGCATACCCTGTGAAGTGAGAGATGAAATGGCAACATTAAAAACTAAATAAACAAAAAAGTACCAGCTATATCAATTCCAGTAGACTGTAATCAGTTCTACTTCTTACTCTGAGTTACAGGAGTTTTACCTGAGCAGAGCTCCAGGAGAGAACAGCAGATGGATGATTTCATGAAAAGTAACTACTACTAAAGACAGAAGATGTTTATGTTGATTCCAATGTTTCTAAGTGAGAAAGTCTATTCTAAAGCCCTCCAGTAAGCAGTATGAATAACAATGATGTTTTGAAAGGAATACTTTAGTAGGTGTGGGTACATCACCGGCTAAGAATGGCTTTCCAAAGACAAAGGCAATCTCATCCGCATGATCTGCTTTTACAAACTCTGGTACAATGCCTGCTGCTGAACTTGGTCGATGTTGAAATTCATAGAAGTAGACTGGATTGCCAGCATCTAGTAGAATATACACAGAATGGTGTTAGTTTGAGAGGTGAAAATACCAGCCACCAAAGATGATAAACTTTCATTACAAGCTCTTTTGATAAAATGAGCACACTATCAGTTCTTTGGACAATGAAGTGTGATGTATGCTGTCCACAAACACACCCCAGGATGGAATTCCACTTTTCTTCTAAAAGGTCCTGAATTAGAGACTTACCTCTATGGTATCGAGCCACCTCAGTGGCTGAAAGAACAAACAAAAAGTCTCCTATTGCATCAAGAACGCCATCTCGCACCTGAGCACGGCTTCCTGCATTCCCAATGTATTCATGGTATACTTGATCAACAACTTCAGAAGTAATATCCTGAAATGAACAATAAAAATACTTTTTGTAATGATGATGAATGTTATAATGAGTAACAGCACTAATTGCATGTGCCCTCTGCACATCCCTGGCTAAACACTGGCCAAACACTTTCAGGAAAATCCTCAGCTGTGTCAGAGTGTGGCTCAGAGCTCAGAACTGGGAGTTACACAGCCACCAGATAAACATGTTCTCAGGGAAAAGAGGTTTGCAACATCTAAAGGTTAAACATCTTTAGATAAACATAAGTCAGTGATGCTGATAGATACGGTAGTCTGTTCTCCCTTCTGTGGAAATAACCCTCATAACAGAAATCTTGTTGGATTTCATAAAATTAATTATTGTTTTAGATGGCCATAATTTACTCCCTTTCAGAACCAGCCTAAACTCTGCCTTTTCAAGTTCATGAGGGATGTCTGGTACACTGAATGACCCATTGCAAGTTTATAAAGTCCTTAATTTTTACCTATTAATATGCATTTTATAATATTTAGTAGTTTAAGGAGAGCACAAAGGAACCAGAAAGCTAAGAGGTTTGTAAATTCCAGGGAAGCAAAACCTCAAGAAACTTGAATGTAGGTTTCTCAGTGCCATTTTAAACATCTCGGGTTATCCTTTCTAGTCTCCAGCTACTGCTTCAGAAGGGTGTTTTCTATAGGTCTTATGTCATACCTTCTGGTACCATGCATGTCTTGGATAACCTAGGGTATCTAAAATGTCACGAGAGACCTATATTAGGTACCTGAAACACTCCTGAATTTCCACAGAACTCCTTTTGAAAAAGAGGAGAATTTAGGATAGAAATTTAGAGTGTATTTTCAATCACTAGTAGCAATAGGAATATACCACCTCTACTGCCCATTACCACCCCATGGTAGGAAGCTGTCAAACAGAAACAAGTTTGCCTCTAAAATCTACCCCTCCAGGAGAACAAACACAGAACCAGAGCAGTGAAGCAGCAGCACTGGGTTATTCTGAAAATGGTCTCTCACCTTGAATGCTAACGCTAAGGAGCTCTGCAAAATTTGGCGTGCCAGATCTTCATCCAAACCATCTATGAAATCAGGAAATTTCATCATCTGCATGATACAGAGAGTCATATTTATTAGAAAATCTTATATTAACAAAATGGTATATAAATAACAGCATTATAAGCCTCTTACCGTAGGAATTACCCATCCAAATTCACAGTTATTTACTCCTATTATATACGGGACTGCATTGATCACTTTTTCAGATAGTAATTGCCTGGGACTCTTTGGTAAAAATACACCATCTGCAGATGCTCTGACAAACATGGAAGGCTGGAGGGAAAAAAAAAAAAAGTATGCTTCATTAATACATGAATTTTGCTTCTAGAAAGACAAAATCAGACTTCTACTGTAGTTCCATAGCAAAATGAACTGTGCCAAGTGAAAATATAAGTACATGTAACAGTATTCAAGCCATTTCTAAATTTTATCTGACAGGTTTTCTGCACTAGACAGAAGATTCTGTGAAGATCAGCATTATACTTGTACTGTTTGTGAAACATAGGTTATGGTGTCCAATGTGCATCTCTTCTTAGTTCTATCCCATTATGGATGGGTGGAGCAGTGGGGAACAAAGACTTCTGTGTTGAAACTGCAAAGGAACATGGAATCCAGTATTGTGATAAGAAATTATAAGTAGGACATAATATATTGTATTAATTATTTTTCAGGTTTTCCAGGAGAAACTGTGACATTTCCTACTCTCTTTTCCTTCCCCTGGTAGAGCATGACAGCAAAAAACACATGGCTTGAAGTCCATGCTGAATGAAAGGGAAGTAACCTGTTAACATTTGTCAGGTGAGGTACAGCATAGCTGCAGTGTTGTCAAATCCTGAAAAGGTCAAGAAAGCCAGATATTACATTCACTTCAAGTCTCTAATATCACAGCACACAAATAGCATACTCTGTTATGATAAAATCTGAAATGTCATTTAAATGCAATAAGCATAATTTCACCTACCAATTTTAGTGCTATCTGCATTATCTCTTCTTCCGTCTTTTCTCTTAAGCATTCAACTACTGCAGCTGAACTGGATTTTTCACAGCCAGAGGCAGCAGCAATTCTCTGTAATCAACAGAAACAAACATTGACTTTTTCATATACTTCCCATATATGAAGGAGTATAAACTTCTGCACAAGGATCATTGAAGCCAGACAGGTTTCAGCTGCAGAGGTAGAGGATCAGAAGCCCTCATAGCCCTTCACACAGTGGGCTGAGCGGAAGGACAAAACATATGCCTCCAAAATATTTTGACACAGAATTACCTGAAGAGAGTCATTCTGGTAAGTAATATGCTGGGCTGAGAAGGCAGGATGACAATACAACCATGTAGATGTTAACAGAGAACACATTATGCTCTTCCTTTTTGGGTGGAGTAAAAGCCGTCATGAGAGACAGAGCTCCTTACAATCTTGCCTCTTTTATATCCCAGATTACAAAATCTAGGCTCCTGGTAGTTATTTCTTGTGGTTGAAAAAAAGCTCCCCAAAGTGTTGAAGTCAGCCTTTTTTTAATATAAACAAACTGAATAAAGTCATATTGTATTTGCACAAAATAGGCATCAAATAGGAGGGGAAGAGAAGAGTATGCAGAATCTGGTGCCATTTTCCATCCAAAAATTGTAGCTAAACTTTTCTTGTAGACAGTACATGTTACAGTATTCCTTTATATTTCACTCCTCTCCGCCTCCTGTCTTTGCTTCCACAGTCATTTGCTTTCACTCAGAAGTGTGGATTTATGGGTATTTGAAAAGCAAAGCATCATTAAAAATGTATTATTTGCACAGAGAAATGCTGTCTTCAGTGTTCACAAGAAAAAAACATCTGTTTCTATATTTTGGAATAATCAGTTTAGGATGTGCAAAACTATCTGGAAAAATAATTAAAATTACCAAAAATTACCCACTTGTGCTTCCTCCTCAGGCTGGTCAGTGAACAGAAGCCTGACTGCAGTACCACTTTCTGAAATGGCCTTATGGAACAAGCCCTTTGCCAGAGGAGATAAGACCTGCAGAAAAGCAAGAACAAACATTACAAGTATGACAAGTGTTACGTTCTGACCACTGGTTTCTAATTTCAATATCAGGAATTTCCATTTAAATCACTTTGAAAACAAATGTCATGAGACTGTTACTCTGTAGCTTCTGGAGATAGCTATGCAAAGGACTGGCAGCACTGTCAGGGACAAGGAGTTCATGCCTGCCTTTTCCTCTCCCACAGCACCTTGCTTCCAAGACTTCTTGGAACTACACTGCAAACAGGTATGGATAAAATATAACTGTCTCCAGGATAGTCTGGCTGTGCTGAAGAATGGGAATAAAGAACAATTGGCCACAGGTCAGGAGTTTAGGAAGTGGGAATTTTTATCATGTGTCACTGAACCCTGTTTTCACTGTGTGATCTGCAACAAATTGTGAAAGACTGAAGAAGAAACTCTTAGCCAATGTGCTCAGTGCTGATGTAAAAATATTACATAATTACTGGGTCACAAAATGCACATCCAGTTTAGCTATCATGGCTATTCACCTTGGTTACTTTTCACAAGCCACTGTCAAAGCAAACAGGAAAAGGGCAATATATCCTCTTAAAGGACTTTTCTCACAAGGATAAATTTTGGGGGTTTTGGCACCACAAAAATAAAAAAAAATCCCATAATTTAGTTTAGCAGACGTGGAAGAACATTTTGAGTCTGAACTACAAGATTTGGGTATGAAAAGAATATTTTCATCAATCAGAAGCTGTATTTCTGCATTGTGGTGGTGTACTATACACCAAGGTAATGTGTCATATACTATAAAACCATCCCTTTTCTCTCACTGAATTTTCATACAGGTACTAAAAGTGAACGTGGACAGAGTTTGGGGTTTTTTTCCCTAAGTTATTAAATTCCATATTACTGTGAACTTACAAGAGCAGAAACACTGATTCCTCCTGCAGATTCTCCAGCAATAGTGACGGACAATGGATCTCCTCCAAAATATATGATATTTTCCTGAATCCACTGAAGAGCTGCTACTTGATCTAAATACCCCCAGTTACCTCGGGCATGCTTATCACCAGTGCTGCAGAGCAAGAACAGATTTATCTAAATGCTCAATGCAAGGAAAAAAACTCAGAGAAAAATACTATAGTATAAGAAATCAGCTGCCATTCTATACACAGAGCTTCTCTACACAACTGAAAAATAAATGGCTCAGAAAGTGTTGAGATTAGAGTACCTGTTGAACAAGAACAACAGACCTGGAAGCTGACTTGGGACTTAGGAATTCTTCCCAACTCATGCATATGTAATTAAGAAGTTTATGGTTTCTTTCCATAAGCAAGTGTTCTGTATGGCACTTTGCACGCATAATTTTGGAAATCACTTAGCAAAAACTGAGATTAAATATCTTACCTAAAATATCCAAGAATACCTAATCTATACTGAATTGTTACAACCACCACGTTGTCAAAGGCTGCTAACGCTGAACCATCATATGATGAAGCTGCTCCAAAAACTAATCCACCTCCGTGGATCCATACAAAAACCTGGAAAGACAAAACCAGAAACAACCTAGCACAGATAAGAGCTCCCAGTGATAAAAGTTAAATATAAACCAAAATATAATATTTTTTGCTGCTTCGTTCCTGACTCTCATACGTTTCACAGGTAGTAGGAGTCTTTCAAATACAAGGCCTGCAGTCTTACAAAATTATGGTTTTTTAATTAAATATTTACACTATATCAGTGCCCCAGGACTTCTCACAGATTATTTAGAGGAAATCAAACATTACTTAGCTAAAATGTCAATAAAAATGTATTTGCAAAATAGGATTCTATGCCTCTTTTAAACCTCAGCAAATATTTACTGGGGCAAAGAATGTAACTTGATCATTATTACAAAACTGAACCTATACGTCTGCATATAGCACAGGTTGTAGGTTTGACATAAAATAGTTTTGATACAGGTTTTATAATTATTTTGCTTACAGGCAGCTTCTCTTTCTCTGTAGAACTGGGTGTATACACATTTAGGTATAAGCAATCTTCAGACACCTGGAGAAGAACTTTTTCTTTTCTGTTAGTAATAAAGTCTGAAAAAAACTGTCCTTGTACTTTATCCTGTAGACACCTGAATAAATGAAGAAATAAAAAGCAACAGAAATAACTAAAACCTCAAAGCTGTGAAGTGTAGCTTTTTGTACTTCAACACCAAAGTGAAAAGCAGAAACCAGTCTCCAGTAGATTTCTAGCCTGTCGGCAACAAAACCCATAAAATGTCTTTTCACTTCTAATATATTTTCTTCCTTTGACCTGGCGTTAAGGAGATCCATAGAAAGGAGCCACATCTACAGCAGTGCAGTGACATGCAGATACACTGTTGCATGTTTCAAAATAGCACAGAAATATACCTGGAAATGCATATGGCTAGAAATACTCTTCAATAGCTTTTTATATTGTAATGGTAAGTATTAGGCTTGAGGCACTAAACAAAGGCAGTAGTACAAATGGAGAAAGGCATTTACAATATAGACTAGAATTGGTTTGCATTTCTTAATGTGCCCTGTTAAGCACTCATTTGGCATTTTTTTTCTTTGATTATTTTTTCCTTCTAATATTTTATTCAAACATTTCCTTGTCTTCTTTCTGTTTCTGCTTCAAAGCTACATAGTTCATAAACATTGCTAACTAATGGCCAAATGACCCCAAAACAGAACATTATTGGCAAAGTACTACTAATCCACATTAGTTTGTCACCGATACCCATTAGATAGCAGTTTCTATTAAAAAGAGCAGCTTATAAAGAAGCCTTTAGAAATGCATGCATTGTAACAGTTTCAGGTGGTAATGAGAAGGCACCTAGGAATTTATCTTTGTGGCTTTTGATTGCCAAGTACATCAGTGTCCTGGAATTGCACATAATATAAAATTATTAAAAAGATCAGTGGTTTTGTTACTGTCTTACATTGGTGGGTAGGAAGTGCCATCTCTGACACCTTTCCATGGCTCTGGTGGCTGGGGTTCAGAAAACCTCAGTGGTCCAACTGGAGGTTTAGCAAAAGGAAGTCCCAAAAAGACATTCACATTCCTCTCAGCCGCGTCTACTTTGAATTGGTACCCTTGGACTCTCCCGTATTTGGTCACCACTTCTGGTTGCTCTGCCTTTTGCCCTGGGGGATGTGAGGACAAAACCACGTAACTGGTCTATTCATAAGTAACCACTAGATTTCTAAGAGCTTTAGCTACTTCAATAGACACTTTTTGTTTGCTTAAACAACTAATTTTCATGCATGAGGCTTCAACAAACTCTAATCAGTATAGCTGACATTATTTCAGCCTTTTCATCGGGTTGTATGTATAATCTCCTTCAGGTATATCATATGTATTGTCTTACTATATACACACATTAGTAATTGCATATAGATCTTATTCCTTCTTGATCCAGGTTGTTAATTGAAGTCCAATAGATTGTTCTCATTATGAACAGGCATTTCTTTTTAAAGAAAAAATCTGTGAATACACCAAATATATTCTGGACCCCGATAGTATGCACAGCCAAAACAAAAAGCTTCTAACATACCTGAAAATGGTCTATCAGGTAGAAATGCTCTAAATGTTTAGGTAAGATTCATTTTATGATTGGTGCTAAAGTTCTCAGTATCAATTGTGTGGACTGCTTTGCCTCAGAAGACAAGATTTTGGGACAGGAATTTGATTTTTCTATTTGTAAAAAAGGCAAATAAGACAAATGACTGAACACTGATCACAGTAAGAAATTAGGAACTATCTGCTCTTCAGATTTAATTTCAATGCAGCAAGGTTGGGTGCCCAGCTCCTCCGGTAAAGCTGGGATTCCCCTAGGTGAGCAAGCTGCACACGTGCTCAGTCTCTTTGCAGAAGGCAATAGAGAAAAGCCCCTCTGAAGCTTACCAGTAGCTACAAGCGCTGTGAGCCCGACGGTGAGAATCGTGGACAGCAGCGATGTGTCCTTCCCAGGAGCCATTCTGAAAGCCAGTCACATATTTACTGCCTTGGTGCGCTGTCTTAGGTAACCCACTAAGTGTGTTACGCAAGGCAAACACTAACTATGAAAAACAATCATCAAGCTGTGAGTCCAGAGCAAGCCACTCCTTCCAGGGGAGCACAGTGCAGCTCCGCTGTGTATGGGGAGGGGGAGACCTCCTGCCTCGCACAGTGGCCCCACAAGTTTCATTCTGGCTCCCTGGTGCTCCTTATAAATCTTACTCACAAAACATCATGTATCAACTATGTGCTTTAAAATGCTTTGAAAACAGTCTTCCATTGCACCAGGAGATTCATCCTCTTGCTAATACTACCTCCTTTCACAGGGAAGTTAGGATTTCCTCATACTACAGAATGAAGAGACCCGGAAGGGAATTACACTTTTACTTTATTATATCTACACAGATGTGACTTACAGCCCTTGTAGGTGAATTCCAGTCAACTTTCTAC
The DNA here is from genome assembly GCA_025345505.1 of Todiramphus chloris collaris. NCBI lineage: Eukaryota > Metazoa > Chordata > Aves > Coraciiformes > Alcedinidae > Todiramphus > Todiramphus chloris. Next base: position 12,851,386 of record JANVCC010000037.1, on the reverse strand, counting down.
TGGATGGCTTAGAGAGCAAACTGGTGTCAGGAAGCTTGAGATGTACATGTTCACTACACGTTGACTATCTTAAGTGTTTGCATTTTCTTAATCATAAGCATAAATAAGGAGACTCCTGCCCTGTGTAGGGAGCTGTGTGCTGCAGCAGCTATACTGTTGACAGTGCCAGTGCTGTGCTAGCGTGCTCATCAGCTGTCACTGAGTGGGTGGTTAGTGCACACTATATATCAGCAAACGGGAGAACAATGGCAATTTGAGCTTCTAAGAAAATAATGTGGACGATAACTTCATTGCAGAATTTTTATAGCTGTACGAATGCCCTCTGGGAAGCTTTGTAATTGTTTCTCAAGAGTGAAGTTCATGACACTAAAGGTCAATAAAAGTGGCCTGGGATTAGTCTGCACTGTTATGAATGCAAAGCCTATACTGTAATAATAGATGTATGCACTGTCAAATGCTATGAATGGAAACAGGTGCCTGGGGTACAAGCGGTGTGTTTAGGCTAAGTTATCTTCTACTTGTACATGTGTGACAAAGGTTTCCTAGAATCTGAGAGCAGAAGTACTGTGTAGCGTTGAGATCTGCACTCCTGTTTGCCTGTTTGAATACTGTTGAAAATTCTCTCCTTGTCTCCCTTATCCGTGGACTGCTTTGGTTCTTGGCATGGGAAAACAGTCTCCGTACTGGGTGGAACTACAAGAATCTCTGCTTGTGACAGTTCCCAACCTGACGGGCACGCATGCCTCAACTCACTTGTAACGCAAGAACTACAGGAAGAGTTTTTTGCTATGAAGCCAAATGTTGTTTACTCTGCTTGCTCCTCCCTCCTCCTTCTGTAACAAACTTTTATCTCCATAAACTATTTTCTCTCTCCTGACCTTTACTGATTTTACTAAACACTGTCCCTTACCATTGGATTTCCCATTATTTTTCCCTTTCATTTACTATTCTGTTTTCCAAGCCTTACTCTTTAGTCTTTGTTCTACTTGCTACTTTTCTCTCAAGTACATTCTGCAAAATGTCTCAGCTCGTATCCCATCCACACTCCCAGAGAAGGAGCCATTCTGAAAATATTACCAGTACAAACTCATTTATGTAAACTCTGACAATCTTACTTACAATAAAATAATACAGAAATGGGATTTTAGATCCATACAGCTTTGCCTGTAGATACTGAACTTGTGGGATCTGGAAACAGTGCTACATACCTGGATGAATTGTGTTTGGCATTTAATTTTAAAAGAGAACATTTTGCAGCTTATCCTTAATCAGTGAATAATGCATAAGCCAGGGATCAGTCAAAAAAAGTCCTGCCATATGATGACATTTGCCTCTTTATACTTTAAGTCACTTCTAACTTTCTTGATTTTGTTAGCTGAAAAATAGAGACAAATATCACATTTATATAACCATAATTGTGTAAGACCTCACAATTACTTTTTGCCTCAGGTATATATGGTAGAAATGTTCAGAAGTTTGCATTTAAAAAAGTTCAGTTTGGGTTTTTACTCAGCCTCTAGCAAGTACTGAATGAAGCTAAGTATACAAAACTTAGAGCCAGAGTCTCTGAAGCTAATGCTTGGACAGCTTTAACACTCACAAGAGTCTAACACAGGTGTTCAGACTTGTTATTGGCAGTCCAAGTGCATATCAGCCAGTAAGGGAACTGGAATAATTCTGGTACAAATGAATCTCTCTTCCGTGCCAGTAATAAAGGCCTGTGATCCAACGCAGAGAATCTGGAACTGACTGAGGGCACAGAGAACAGCCTGGATCACAACATACAGTACCATGGAAAGGATAGAAAATGTGAAAATAATGTTACAGCGTTGATATTTCTAGGCAAGTTATTGCTAAATTTAAAAGGCAAGAAGTGTGGGTAGTGGAGACCATTTCTCCCTTTTCTAGCATTTGAATGAAGTCTACTACTGGTTACATATTATGAATCACAACAGTCAGAGAGATACACCATCTCTCTTGTAAAACTGAGTTACAAAGCTGAACATTTTTTTATTATTATTAATTTTTCTTTTTTTTTCTTTTTTTTTTTTCCCCATGGAGGCCTTTTCTGTATCTAAATCAGACCAAAACTTCTGTGCCATTGGTGATACACTTGACATCAAAAGGCAGTTTTACTTGCAAATTGGGTTTTTATTGAATTCACTTTATTAAAACAATATAGCTGCTACATTCTGTCCTCAGTCATGGGGAACCAACAGAAAAAAATAAGCAATGGAGAAATCTGGTACTTATATTTAAGAAGTGAGGCTTTCGTTGTAGACACAAATCCAGGAAAAAGTAAAGGATCACAAAGGGGAAATAGATCTGTTGGAATTATTCCAGTGAATAACTGCAAATATGACAACTGTGAAGAAAAGGTGAAAACAACGGAAACATAATTTTATCCTCAAAATTACTCCAAGTAATTTCTTTTACTATACTAATAGTTTGCATATTATATGCATGTTTATACTAAATTATAACTCTGAATTAATCTTCTTGTTTTCCACTCTTTCGTTATTTGCCTTGTCAAACATAATCTTTCTCCAGAAATCTACCTTCTTTTCTTTTAACTTTCTGGCTTTCTTTTGTTTTAGATTTATCTGTAAGTATTCTTCATTTAGATTGTAAGATGGCCATTCAACCAAACCCTCTCCATTAGGATTTCTGTAAATAACAAGAAAGAGTGAATGTTAAGACTGAATCAACAGAAGCGCTAACTCACTATGGAGTCAGGACGAAACAGTAGTGTCATGAATCTCAAGATTCTTACCCATTTCGAGCAAAGTTAGCCCAGTACTTCATTAGGGTCCTACTAAGATTCTTTTCTTCCTCTGTAACTTCACCTGAGAGACAAAATAAAACTCAAGGAATGGGCCACGTGATTTAGTTTCATAGATCTCATTCTAACTTTGTGGGTCTGAAATTCTCCCTATTATTCAGAACATGACTAGGCAAAGATTTCTTCATTCTGATACAAGATGATATCATTCCATGTCTCAACATTTCAAGAATATCCATTTAAATATAGTTACAGATATGCCCACTGTATTAGCTATGTGAAAATAATTTTAGTTACAGTGAGTAATTATAAATGCATCTCAGTACATGAATAAGTATTTGCTATTTCAATGCTCTCAGTAAATTCAGGCAAATAGAAGAAAAATGTATAGTGTTTTCTAGTGTAGGATAGCATAAATAAAAAAGTCAATATAAAATACAAACAAAATCAAAAGGCCCTAGTAACAATTAACAGATTAACAAATACTTTTGCAACATAGATGAATTGCTCCAAAGTTCATGGAGTAAAAGGAAGTACTTTCATTTATCTAGACTTTGAAACAGACTATGAACTACTGTGCAAATGACAAAAAAATAAAATAAAAAACAATTGTGAATTCACTTAAAATAAGTAGAATTCCAGTGTTTCTTTCTCAAAATAAGAACTGCTGCTAATTTGTTTCATGAGAAAGAAAATACTTCATCCTCAGTATTATTGTTTTAGGCATATGCAATTAAAACAAATTGCTGGATTCATAATATTCCTGAGCATGTGACATCTTGTATCTAAATGTTCAATGACTGGTATATTCATTTGGACTGCAGCAATGTGAGATTCCACCTACAGAAACCAGAGCTACCAGAATCTTATGAGAATCCCCAAACTGACAAGGCAAAGGCAATTTTGGGAGTACATTCTTAATCCTTCCTCAATGGAGCAGTATAATTTTGAATAAAATGCTTAAATGCTAATTAAGGCATGGGACAAAATAGTCTTTAACCAAATCATTAGATCTTCTCATAGAAAATGAAACACTAGAGTCCCAAGCCTTGCTCTAATCAACACAACTGGAACACTATCTTCAAAAGAGACTGAGTACCCCATTCTCTGGAGCTGGACAGCTGTGGGATTTCCTGGAAAGGAGATATTAGCTTGAATTCCTCAGGAAAAGAAGAGCCTAGATTTCCTTCTTCCCATGCACTCCGCTAATACTCTGCAAGTTTAATTGACCTTTTCTTCAAATTATTTTTCAGCTAAAGCTATTTGGCAAATTCATGAACAGTGCTGGTATAATGACAGTGATGTTTTCTAGCAAGTGTTCTATTTGCTAAATTGTTGACAACATGTGTAACTTACTGTACTTCCAAACAGCAAACTGTACGTGATAAAGAATGGAGAAGACAGTAAATGCATGTTAAATTCTAACAGGTGTAAAGGGTTATGCTTTGGTGTCACTGTTAATATATACACTTTAGTCTCATTAAATGGAAGTACCACTACTGAATAGAATAAAGCCAGTGTTATGAGAGCAATTTATAAGTGAACATTGAAAGTACTGGTTCTTACTACGTAGCTGAATATCACCAGCCAGATATGGTCCTCCAAAGACAAAGCCAACTTCATCTCCATGATCAGCTTTCACATAGTCTGGTTTATTATCCCGATATGAAGAGGGACGATGCTGATATTCAAAGAAGTAGACAGGAGCTCCAGACTCTAGAAGACATAACATTTAGAGACTTAGAGAAGAGATGCATAAATTATGGCTTATATCAGCTGTTTAAAATATTACTTTAAATATGCCCAAAGCTTTATACTGTGTGCCTTTTTAATCTAATGTTACATTCAAATATATATTTTTATTTTTATTTTTAATTCAAAAATAAGAACTCTCAGCACTTACACAAAAAAAGAAAAAAAGAAAAATTCACCCCAGGAAAACTTACAGAAAATAAAATAACATCAAATTCTTTTCCAGTTCTGGGTATTTTGGCATGGCTTCTCTACACATAAATACCAGAAAATCTCCAGATCACAGAATTGCTGACTTCCAAAGTAGCAGTGGGGCTAAGGACAAATTCCAGCTTTAATATATTTGCCTGTATACTTTAGTTAGCAAACATTTACCTGTGTTATCATGCTCTGCTCTCAATATATTGTGTCTGTGAGCACAAATGCAAGACACTAGTACAAAGATAAAGGAGCACATGCACTTGGTTCACACAGTCCTGCAGACCTGTATCACTCTTCATCCTCCAGTTCCCAGTGCGAATCTCAAGGAGGGCTGCCTACACATGACAGGGTTTCTATCTACATCATGTGATGCAGCACATAATAAGAGGTCTGAATATCTTGCTGGTGTTGATTAGCTCACCCCTGTGATAATTCAGTGCTTTAATGGATGGCATGATAATTCCTACATCCCCTAGCAAGTCCACAAATCGGTCCCGTATCTCAGCAGGATCATCTGTATTTCCTAGATATTCATCCAGTATCACAGGCAGCAACTCTGATGGCACACCCTAAGAGAAAAAGTTGAAAAATGAAACAAACAGAAGAATTATCACTCTTGGAATTAGCAACAAAAAATGTTATCTTTTAAACTTCAGCGGTTCCTCAAAGGCACAAATGTCCAGGGTAGCACCCATGTTGATAGGAGGCCATGATGGCAAATAAAACCTATTTAGACTTTTGTGGGGGAAAAAAGAAAACCCTACACCAAAAAAAAACATCCAAAAACCAAACCACCTCAGGTCAACTTTACAACAGATTCATGTGGGTTAAAACTCTATGGGAATCCACAGCATCCAGCAGCTCCTCCTGACAATACCTTTGGCTTCAGTTTTTATCAGGAGAAAAGAGATGGGTACAAAAGCAAATTCTCTGAGTCCTTGAAAGATATAAGGACTATAAGAGCCTACAGGGCAAGACCAATGGGATCTCCAAACACAGCTTAAGTTTTTAGTGTTAGAATTTGCTGCTTGAAAGATAAATTTCAAAACTAGAAGTGCAAAGTACATACTTTAAAAGTTACATTTAATTTAATATAAATATATTGAAAAATCCTGCCTTGAAACCCAGCAACGCAGAGATTATCCATCAGCTACCATAAAATTAGGGACACTATTACAGTAATCCTACAGACAAATACATAAGATAAAAATGTTGGTTCAGAAGTCTAGAAGGAAAAGGCGTTTCCCTAAATCCCAGGCTTGACTCAATCCTATTTCTGTGTAACTCTATACACCATAGTCCTGACAAATTTGCTGGGACTCTCCCCAAAACATAACATGACCTCAAATCTTAGTAAGACTCAAGCAGGAAATTAGAGAACACCCAACTTCACAAATCTGTTATATGCATTAAAGAGACATTTCACTTCTCAAATTAGATTAGTGCAAGCGTACTTACTATCATTGGTCGTAACATCTCTAAAGTTGAAGGGATGGTTTTTTTATCTATTTCCTTCAAACCTGGTATTTTTGATGTCTGCACAGAAGAAAAGATTGTTATTCACACCATTCAACTTTTAGCATTGGAACTACATTATTGCACTGTATTCTTACTACTGGTGCTTATTTTTGCAGCATCATGTCATATGCAAACGTGCAGTACGATGCAGCAGATGTCTTGAAACGCTTGTATGTACTGAAGGAAGGAAATGTTTCCCTGGTAAAGCTTTCTACAGAAACCATCCATACGATGCGGTTTATCCTTAAATCAACACACATTGTTAAGAAACTTGGAAGACTAGAAAACATTAGAGCAGAACTGAAGCAAAAAAGCTTCTTCTGTCTCAAAGGCTTATTTTCCCTGTGATAGGGGAGACCTTAAAAGTAACTGGCAGCTCTTCTGTTTCTAGTTCAATTCTTTGAGCCCTTTGAAGTAAAGATAAGGCAATGCTCCTTCTCCTTTAGAGAATTATATAAAATTACTTTTCTGTCTGCAAAATGAAATAGGAATTCACTTTACATTTTTCTTCTTGGACATGGTACTAGCACACTCCCAGAGATGCACAGTTACTACATAGTTTCATAAGACATGCTTTGTACTACCCAGATGAACATTAACACTTAGGAAATGAAGAAAAGAGCACAAGGAAGAGAGAGGACACAAATCCAATGTTTGTGCTATTGCAATTTTTTTTTGCAGTTACCCATGGAATTCATATGAGAAAGAATTTATGCATTGACAATGGGTTGGAAACTTGAATTATCCCCATATTCTGTCCCTAGATAAGATTTTCAAATAATAGATCTTTCTAAATTATAACAAGGAACAAAGAGGCAATGATACAGCCAGAAGTCTGAGTTCATAATGACATACAGGGTAAGCTGTTTAAGGTGATCAGTGTCACATTTTTAAACATTCTGTGTATCAACCCTTAACGTTGCATGTTGGGGAAAGGACTGTTGGTTGTTGTGGTTTTTTTGACTAATAAACCCTTGACCACTGTATTCTTTTTCCTCTCTCTTCCTGGATGAGGTATTAAAATGTTAGGATAAGAAAAAACTGTATAAAATTGATGTTCCAAGGATGTCCATGTAGTTTAACTCACAGGATGAAGCCCGTCTCACTGTTTTATGACCAACTGGTTCTGGGTCACTACAGAATCATAAGACAAACGAAGTTTACTTTGTTTATATTTCCAACAATGCAAAGCCTTTTGGCCATACTTAAAAGATGTCCTACCAGCAAATACCTTCTCAGAGTTGCCTGCATCAGTTAACAGAAACATTAAAAAACCCAAGAAGAATAGCCATTAAATTACAGATCTAATATTCCAGCCAAATTCATTGTTGGTGACTCCTATCATAAATGGGACTGCATTAAATTCTTTCCCAGCCAATATCTCTTCAGGTGACTTATGAAGAAATACTCCATCCAAAACTATGGGTAGAAATGAGACGTCCTGAAGGAGGAGAAAAAAAGATCCAATTACTCATTACCAGTATTTTACATTTTTGCTTCAAATGATATAATAAAATATCCACATTTAATGTTACAAGTGTAAAAAAAAAAGGAATCTGAGTATCTACAGCCACTGTAACATGAATTTACAGTTTGGCACAAGAGTTGCAAGCCTGGTTGGGTCATGGTATGGAGTAATGTAATGGTTTCCTAATCCTGTGCTGCTTCTAACTGGCATTAAAACATATGTATGCTCAAGTCTTACTCACAACTCTACATGTGCTGTGACACTTCACTGATAATTTTAATGAGAAATTAAGCAAAATTATTTCAATACTCAAGGGGTATTATAGCAAAATTTAAGAAAAATAATCTTTGGAACAGGCCAATAATGAACTCTGGTCAGAGGCTGAACTAAAGTTTTGCAAGCATGCCACTGAAAAAATCTGTTACTAATTAAACTTTCACCTACCGTACTGTTAAAGATGATGTGCTCTGCTTCCTGGTTCCTTAAGCAGTTTATCAGTGAGAGCGAACTGCTTGCTTCACACTTAAAAATACTTGCAATTTTCTGAAAATTATTAACAAAGACAAGAACTGTTAGATATGAAATAGTCTTTAAGGAATTTATAAACAGAAAATTAGTATACAGAGTACTGCTAACAGATGTATTTAAGGGCAGATAAGGTGAGCTTGATAGGTCTTCAAGTGTTTTATTTTACTAGAAATACTACAGTTTGTGAAATAACTCAGGTATACTTCTCCTTCTTGCTCTATTTCCATTCACTGTTCTACACCAAGAAGGGATAACATGAGATTATAATATAAATAAGTAAAGAGAATTCAGAAGATCAGTTTGTGAGAGATTTACGTTATTACTACCCGCCATTTCAGAAGGAGAAATGAAAAGGTACTTATAGAGAGAAATTTAATGTTAAAGGTTTTTGGATTTTTTTTTTTAATAATTTGCTTCAAATAAAGGCCCTGAATAAAAGACCATAGCTGAATAAAAACTGAATGCCTCTTCTGCACTCTAAACTTTCTATAATAAATTTCATAGTTACGGTACAAGTTAGAGCATGCATGAAAATGGACATATGCCTAGCTTGGTATCTGTGTAAATGAAAATACCCAAGTTGGCCCACAGATACTATAATCACAGGACTGTACAGTCTATTTCCAACACCAAATGCAACTGAAAATTAATACACTATTCGAATGAAAATTTACTTAGTGGTTATCTATATATTTATAGAAAATAAATGTGATCAACTCTGTTGCATAATATGCAATCAGATTTTCCCCTTTTCTCTTTTAACCAAATTACCAGATATAAGAAATATCTTATTTTAGGTTATAAAAGCTTTAAAGCACAGGGGAAAAAAAAAAAAAAAAAGCCTACCTTAAGATCTGTTGAAAGATGTAAATTTTTACCAGAAGGGATTAGAATTCCACTCTCTGATATTGCTTTATGAAAGAGACCCTTAGACAAAGGAGACAAAACCTGCCAAGAAGGGAAGAACGGATAGTATTTATTCTACATTAAGGTCCTTATCCCAAAGACTTTATGCTTGACTAGACTGCTGGATTCAGTGAGGAATTACACATTTTTATGTGCTTACAGGGGAGGTGTCCAAACATATTACAATGTGACATTAACCTTACGATGCGACATTAATCTTTCAAAATTCAGATTAAGCATGAAATGTTATACTAATTCAGTTTTTGGAAAAAAAATTAAGACTCTACTTTTCAGTGTATCTACTGCATGCCTACATGTGCAAAAACAGCGCAGGATCCTGCAGATACACCAAAGAGTGTGACAGATCCTGGATCCCCACCAAAGTGTTCAATATTTTCCTGGATCCAGCGAAGAGCTGCTACTTGATCCAAAAATGCCCAGTTCCCACGAGCGTGTTCATCACCAGTACTGAAAGAAAAGCATTATAAGCCAGCTTCTGAGGAAGAGTGATAGTTCTTCTAGTACCAGAATAAAATCTTACCAGCTTAAACTTCGTGCAAAGTGTCATATTTGGCTAAGGAAAGATCTGTATGGCCCACATAGTCAGATCTAAGCCCCACTGACAGACTTGCCTCTACTCTTTGTTCACCCATACACAAAGGATCCCTGGCCCTTACACTATATGATTTTTTTGCTTTATACACCCATGGAAGTAAAGGCAAGAACAAACATCCTATCCAGAACCAAAGAAGCCCAACTATGATTTGACAACAGGCTACAATCAAATGACAATGCAAATGGAATTTACGGACATTCCTTAATGTTCTTAGGTCTTGATGTACATTTAAACCACTGTAACAGTGGGAAGCTGGTATAGAAGTTCAGCTGATTTCGAAAACAGAACTATCCATGCTTTAAACGTGATATGAAGTGAAAAGTGAAATAGGTGATCTTACTTGAAGAATCCAAGCAGTCCAAGTCTGTACTGAATTATTACTACCACAACATTTTCGTAGGCTGCTAGTGCAGAACCATCATACCTAGAAGCACCACCAAATATAAAATTGCCTCCATGGATCCACAACATTACCTTTGAGAAAAGAGAGTAAGACACTTTTATACATTGCTCGGTAGATTTCATTTGAAAAAGGAAGACATCATCAGAGAAGTAGGAACTTCAAATCAACAAATCTCAATGGCAGCTGAATTTTAGGGTGGTGGACTTTGAAATTTATGTAATAGTATTATTTTTGCTAATTCAGCATCACATTTTCAAAAGCAATTTAGTGACTTAGGGGCTATCATTAGGTGCAAACTTTGTACAACACAGGTTTATACAATGCAGGTACGTACAGGTAACCTGTCGTTCTTGTTAGAGCCAGCAGGGCTGTAAACATTTAGATACAAACAGTCCTCCGAAGTTTGGAATGGAAGGTGTTTTTCTTTAAAGTTTTTTTCAGCTATTTTCAACATGGACAGGTCTTGAGGACATCTTCACAAAAGAAAGGAGGCATGATTATTAGTACTAAAATGGCAGCAACAACAATGTAACAACTAATAGAGAAAACACTTTATTTTGCCTCAAAGACTAAACTCCCCCATGGAGCTCAAAACTTTGTGTTACTTACATATAGTTACATGTGCAACCTGTAAAAGCATAGCTCTATAATTGTACTTAAAAAGTGGAATTATTTCAGCACAGTAGAACAAGAAAATGTGATTACCAAAGACAGAAATGTCTCAGGAAGACTTGATGGCTCCTAGTCCCACAGTTCTTATGAAATATTTCAGTACTGGCAGTGTATTCACTACCAGTCAGCACTCCTTACCAAAAATCAGAGCTCTGTACCCTAATAAACAAGACAACACTGACAAACACGAGCAGATCCTATATACAAGTGAACTGAATAGCTCTCACAGTGGTGGGTAAGAAGTTGCATCTCTCAGACCATTCCAGGGTTCAGGTGGTTCGGGTGGGGAAAACCTCAAGGATCCAAGAGGCGCTTTTGCGAAAGGAATCCCAAGGAAAACATTTACAAGTCTGTCTGTCCCCTTCACATTTGTTTGTCTCCCTTTGAGTCGTCCAAATGTGATAGTCACTTCTGGCTCAGCACCATACTGCCCTAAGTAACACGTAAGATAAAAAAAACCCCAACAATTTAAATTGCATCTTCATAATTCTGGGACAGACATTTCCTGGTAGGATTTTTACTGACTGTTTCATTTAGAAGATTTCAGCTTATTCCATTCAATTCTATTCAATTTTCATTTCACTTTAATGCAATGCCAGACACTCCCTGCTGAACGCTCCTATAGCTGGCTCTGCTGATGCCAACAGGGGCTAGGTAGGACATGGTTTAGTCATTGTGCAAGAGCATAAAGCTTAAAAAGAAATTTCCGAGCACACAGCAACTGTCAAAATCATTAACATTTTCTGAATTTATCATCCAGAAAGATCTTAAAAATATTTTGGTTAGATAATTTGGGAATGATTTTGCTTTCTACCTCTTAAGAAAGCAAGCTTTATTTTCATAAAATCATCTCAGAAATGGTTTCAGATCACAAACCCAGTAATTTTTGCATCAAGCTTGTTAGGTTGTTTCTGCAAATTGCTAACAAAAGTATAAGAGATAAACTGCCTTTGAAAATCACTGAACTGCAACTTGTTATTGTTGTTGCTTTCCCAACAGCAATAATAACAGATTTTGCATCTCACCTTCTGCTCCGCAAGTGCTGAATGCTATACTACAAAATAAAATACAAAGCAAAGAAATCTGTCTTTGAGGAGCCATTTTTCACCCCCGTTTGGACTCTGGATTATTTTCTGGTTTTATGCAGAAGAGAATGGTACAAAGGTCCCTGCTGAGGGCACTCTGAGTAGGGAGTGCAGCTAAATTCCCTTTTGAACATGTACTGCATTAAGCACTTTCAGAGCTGTACTTGAAAGTGAATGCAAACACAATCCCTTAGGTTAATGCACCTAGTCATTACCTCATCCTGAGAATAGATTATCTGAAAATGACCCAACATAGTTTGTGAACAACAACAAAAGGTCTAATCATAGTTAATCTGCTGTTAATCCTACAAGCAGAAAAAACAGTGAAGCTCTGAAGCAATTTCAGAAGAGCTGACAATATTTAAATCTTGTAAAAAAAACCCGAACACAACAAAACTACAAAAACCTCACCAAAAAACAGGATTACAGATTACAAAACTAGAAAGTAACAGAAAAAAAAAAAAAAGCACAATAGTTACTTAGTTAATTCTTGCAGATGTTTTAATGAGGGTTAGCATATCTGTACCATAATTGATACTATATGAACTTTCTGTCAGGGACTGACCTCCAAAATAGTTCTGCGTCCCTTCTTGAATACAAATAGGCCTCCTGCATTTTTCAGAATTAAAGGGGAGATTAAAGTTAAGGGTCAGATTATAGCTTCTTCTCTATGAGCAGCTTCAGCAGAGGTCAGAAAGCAAGGTCTACTTACTAGCACCTTATGGGGTATGTACTTCCCTCAAAAAAGTGGGAAAGAGCCATGACTTCACTTTCTCTATAAAATAGCTTCCTACAATAGAAATAGGCTGGCCCTTCAGTTTTTGCCTACTGCCTGAAAAAATCCTACAGAAATGTGTAGTTTGTAGAAGTGTAACAACCCCCAGTGTGGATGGCTGGCACTAAGCAGATTCAGCTCTAGGCCTTCTTCATAGCCCGCTCTGCTCACTAACCCCTAGTGTCAACTGGCAAAACACCCTCTGTACAATGAGGCTTTGCCTTTTCCACCTTTGATTCATCTCACACGTCCTGGATGAATGGTGTCATCAGCACTCGGTTGTGCAGCATTTAGCTTCGGGCTCCTTGGTGCTGCTTTCACTTAATTCACCTCCAGCGCGTACCCAACTTCTCCACCACAGATCATACATCATGTAAGTTCATCCTGCTTGGGAAACTGTTGTCAGAGCAAGTCAGTTCTTTAACAAAAAGGGTCACAAATAAGATACATAAGTCAAGATTTTCAGTGCAAGAGAATTCAGAGCTACTTGTTATTTCTTGTACAGCTCCTGAGCCTCTGGGCTGTGATAGCTTTGGTAAGCATGCCAATTTTTCATTAATTTCACCTGGAACACAGTGCAGATATGCACTGTGGAACATGATTTGCCTCATATTTTTTATACTTGCCTGAAATCTTTATGGAAAATCCTCTCTGATGCAGTTACTTTTGTTCCAGTCCAATGTGAATAGCCCTGAGATTTTTGTCAGTTCTTCCCAGGGACTATCAAAACAGACCAAACCATCAGGCAGATTTCAACATATGGGAATAGGTGTGTGCACCTGCTTTAGTATGTATGTGTCCATCCATGTATATGTACATGAGGCAGGAAGCAAGAAGTTGGAAAAAGCAGGATTCCATGAGGCTACTTCAGTTGAACACTTTCCATCAGTGCCATTCAACAAACATGGACTTGTTGTGCTGCCAAACGTAGCTCTCGTTAAAAATCCACAAAACCCAAACCCACAAGCAAACAAACAAATCTCACAAAACCCGACAAAAGAAACAACAATAACTTTTCGGATCAGCCAACATCTTTGCCACTAAGGGTAAGCCAGCTCAGTCAGCTCTGTACTTGCTGAAGAGCTGGAAAAATGATGCTTGCCACCGAAATTTGTCATTCAAAACAACATATTGAAAGACTCATTTAAAATAACAGAGGATTAGATTAAGAAGCGAACTTTAATAGACCGCATATGTTAACCGAGCATAACAGAAAACAAAGATGAAAGCGAAGACAACCGGACTCTGCTCCCGAGCAGCGGCGCTTGCCTCTCTCTGAAGTGTCAGCAGCTGCGCAGGCTCAGAGCAGCTCCCCGCACCCCCCGCACCCCCCGCACGGCTGCTCCCGGAGACCGCGCCAGTTCCGCCCCTCGCCACGGGGGAGCGGGCCCGGCCCGGGGAAGCGCGGCCCAACCCGCCCGCCGCCGCCACGGGCCCGCCCCCTTGCCCGGTCCTGCAGCGAAAGGCGTCCGGGCTCCTTCCGGCCCCTGGCGCGGAGGCGGGAGCAGGGCCGGAGTGGCGGCCATGGTGGGCCCCGGCCCGGGCCCGGGCGGCGGGCTGCCGCTGGAGAACGCCAACCCTCTCATCTACCGCCGCTCGGGCGAGCGGCCGGTGACGGCGCGGGAGGAGGACGACGAGCTGCCCGACTCCATCGACGACCGGGAGATCTTCGATATCCTGCCGAGAGGGGAGGGCAGGGCCGGGCAGAGGGCGGGCGGGCCGGCCGGGGCCGCTGGGCCTGGGGCAGATCCGCGCAGCTCCTCTCCCTTTTCCTTAACCCGGCACATCTCATTCGCTCCATTAACGACCCCGAGCATCCCCTCACCCTGGAGGAGCTGAATGTCGTGGAGCAAGTGCGAGTGAAAGTGAGATCCCGCTACCGTGCGCTTGTGCCGGGGCCCGTAAGCGCCAGCAGCGCTGCGGGCCGTGCCGCTTCTGGCGGCTGGTTACCTTCAGGGGGTTTGTCTAGCTTGGGAAGTGGCATATTATAGCAGCCTGCTGCCGGTAAACGTAGTATTTAAAATCGTCTGTGAAGAAAACTATAAGTGGCCAAGTACAGCTTCAGGTTGCGTTTCACATAAAGTGCCTTCAGAGAGTCTGGGTGAAGGCAGCGAATTTTGTACATGCAAAGTGTTTGTTTTTCGACAGGTGAATGATGCAGAAAGCACGGTGGCAGTGGAGTTCACTCCCACCATTCCTCACTGCAGCATGGCGACGTTAATTGGTCTCTCCATAAAAGTAAAACTGATCAGATCTCTGCCTGAGAGATTTAAGGTGAGTCACCAAGTCACTCTGGAAAGTAACAGGGAGGCATTCTGTTTGAAAAGAAAACACCACAGGAAAAAAACACGCAAAAACCCCACTCCAGTAGCCAGAGAGGGCAGTGGGCTATGATTTCTATGCAGCATTACAGTTCTGTGACAGCCGTGTCACAGGCAAGTGGGGTTTTGGAGGGAACCCCCGCAGCACTCTGCGCGCAGGAGGAGGAGAGGTTGGTGCCTCGCCCCTCTGGCTGAAGGAGGATGGGAATGCAGAATGTTCTGTGATTTTAGACTATTTTACTCTGATATATGCAGTAATTGGTATTGGCAAGAATGTAATTTTTTTCTTATTTTTATTATTAAATAGTTTTAACTTGAACTTCCAATGTTTGTTCACTTGTTCCCTTTTTCTTTTGTGATGCTTTTTAAGCTGGATGTTCATATAACACCAGGAACACATGCTTCTGAGCACGCAGGTAAGGTTTTTAGTGCTCTGTTGTGTCGTCTCCTTTATTTTATTTTTTTTATCTTGACAATTAGAGACTAGAGAGATTCCCAAGCCTGCAGAACAGCTGGTTTTTGATCTGGCACATCGTGTGCATCAGCTTCCGAAGGAAGCTTCTGATACAGAACAGGAATGCGTAATAATGACACTTAGATATATTCTGTACTGTACTTTAAGCAACTCCTCAGGCAGCCTGTGCTCTTAACTAGTCCTTGATTTTCCTGGGTTATGGAAGGCTCAGCAAATGGGGAGTGCCTGGAGGGAAATGTGTTCTTGTGTTACACCTACACAGGCGTAGCTCTCTGCTGCTGAATCATAAACAGCTTGCTGGGTTAGCCTGGGATAACGTGCTGGCTTTGACTGTAGATAGCAACTCTGGAGTGTTCTCAGCATCTGTAGAATTACTGTTCTACCTGAGTACCATAGCAACTGCAATTATCTGTCTCAATGTAAAATGCTTTGAAAAAAGACATTGTGTACCAATGTTTTGACCTGTTTCCTGTGGTGTTTTTTTTTCTGCACAGTTAATAAACAGCTTGCTGATAAAGAACGTGTAGCAGCTGCTTTAGAAAACTCTCACTTACTGGAAGTGGTGAATCAGTGCTTGTCTGCTCGATCCTAACTGCCTGATGAGCAAACTTGGTACTCTGCTGTGTTGAACTAATTTTGTATATAAGTGGTGATGTTAGTGTTACGCTCTACATGTATCTATCAGCAAAATAAAATCATTTGAAATTTCTGTAAGAGCTATTTTATTACTTCTACAAAAAATTAGAATGTTGGAAATTAGTTTGCGGGCAGCTACAAAAGTATTTACTTTTATGTATATATATTATTACAAATAAAATTTACTTTTATTGGTCACTGCATAGTTAGGCTTTTTCTTTAAAAAGATTTGTTTCAACCTGGTTTTAACTGGTTTCTCACTATCTAAAATCAGTTATAAACTGTGTTTTAGGAGTGGATTTTGCACATTGGACTTTATAGGTACAGCAAGCCAATTGGCAGTTAAAATCTTTATATTCTCATGACTGTTTTGGACTGATAATAGAATTTTAGCTTCAGACGTAAAAAATGTTCGTGTGTGCAAAGCTGTAACACATTTTAGCAATAGGTGTAAACACTTAGAAACACACTGGGTTTTATTATATTAACTTGGATTAGCCAGGTGTGGAGGGCTCTTTAGACCTGTATAAAATGTGATTTTTTTTTTTTTTTAATTTTATTTTAATTAGTCATTACTTATGATAGGAAATACAGCATCTTTGAGGTGTGTTTTCTCAAGCACCTGCTGCAGTATAGGGGAGAGTCATTTATAGTTTTCAGTAAGAACAGTCCGGTTACCCTCTGCTGCAAGAGTTTCCTGGCAAAGTTTGACAGCTAAATGACAAGTTCTGCTTTAAATGTGTTGAGATTTAATAATAACAACTAGCCTTTGCTTCTGGTCTGGGAGATGTGGCGTTTACTAAACTATTGTCTTTAGCAGAAATTAACAATAGAAAAACTGATTGAGTTCCAAAATTAATTTGAACTTTTGTAAAAGATGTTTCTAATCATGGGCCACTTTGGGGAAAAATAACCTGCTAAAGAAATCCTATTAGATGCTTATGTGCCTGCCCATATGCCATGTTACCTTCATCATCATCAGTTACATAGAGTAACTAATACACTTTTTAAAAGTAGGTTGTGCTGACCTGTTTGATAGCAATGGTTTATATTTCAGCAGTATTCTCTCTTGGAGGGTCTCAGAGCCTAGTTTAAAAATAGTGAAGCTTATGAACACTACGTAAACCATAGCCTAGTAGGCCAGTCTACTCTGTGTTGAGCAGCTGAGGAGACTGAGGCAGTGGTGATCCGAGTGTGACATCTAAAGTCACATAGCAAAATAGGACAGAAACAAAGCCAGATCTTCCCGTTTCAGAAACAAGGCACCCAGTTTGCCCTGGGCTTCCACAGAAAGCCAATGCTGCAGCAGCCTTAATCCGCTTATCCTTTCAGCGATGAGCATTTGCTTGGGTGTATGAATGAAACAGTAAATAAAGACAGCATTTATGTATTATTAATACTGGGAGAGGAGCAGAGTGACCCAGCTGTTAATGCCATCGTCTCTGCCCCTCTTGCTGAATCACTGAACTGATTAGTTCTGACATTGGCAACATTTGCACCACAAATGAAACTTCATCCCTGGCAAGGCATGAAGGCAGCTCATGGGCAACATGCATGATTGGTTTGATTTTTTTTTTTCTGAGTTTTTGGGTTTTTTTAACAGAAAATGAATTTTGCCCTCACAGACTTTTTGGGGAAGGAATGCAAATATATGCCAGGGGGGAAACAGAAGGATGAGTAAGCTGCCAGCAGATTACTTCAACCTGCATCCCAAATAGGGAAGGAATCAGTAAATCATGCTTTGCTGAATCTCTCTGGTTGGCTTTGACCACTACATAATAATAGTGTTAAATAATTCATTGGGATGTTGGCACTTGTCTCATGAAGCACATTGTACACGGTAACCATGGGGCTGTACTTTGCACCATTTACCTTTTAAGAGAAGCAGTGGCACGTGGTTAGATTATTTATAATGTATAGTTGGGGGATGACTTCTCAGGAAAGGGCCTCTTGTGGGATACCAAAGAACAGGTCTGACTTCTGCTGCTTAAGGATGGAGAATTCTATTACTTTAGATCTGGCATGCTTCTTTTAAGTGATGTGGATGTTATGAGATGATAGAAACAATAGTAAGGATAAGGACAAACCATGTTACTTTGCTGAAGATCACAGATCCTTCTGTTCAGGCTCTGTCAGCTTGGATACTGTCGGTTCTAGCAAAAACCTTCCATTCCCTGCTCTTAATGATCATTACCTTGCTCCCGCTCTAAAAAGATAAAGTGGGAGAACATCACAGTAATTTGTTGCAAATATTTCTCTTTCAGATTTATTTTTTCAAAAAGCTACCCCTAAATTTGGCCTCTGTAATTCTTTGTAATGGGACACATTCCATCAGAAACTGTGACCCTTTAGAGCATCTGTACTAAATACAAACAGCTTCATTCAAGTCCAGGAAAAATGCCAGAAGCAGACATCTGTTTCACATTCCTGGACTCTGGGCAGAGCTTTCCAGGGGTGGCTGAATGGCACTCACTCCTCACAGTCTGCAAACACTGCAGCAGGAGCTCCCTCGGGCTACTGGCTGTGTTGTGCACTAGAGTAACCTGCCCTGTGTTGGAGCCTGCAGACCAACAGCGTTGGTGCACCTTGGGTTCCACCACACTGCACGTACTTGGGCCTGCCCACAGAGTCTTGCTCCCTAGGAGGAAGCAGACTTCTTCCCAGCTGCTCCCATACTGTCATTGTTGCCTAGGACCAGTGATCTGAGACTTTGGAAGACTGTTCATCCCCTGTTTCATGACCAGCAGGGAAACAGCTCAGCAGCTTTGTATCCAAAGACAAAACTGGCTATGGAAGAACTTCACACTTCATGGAAATATTTGTTGTGCTCCTTGGCTGGAATGATGTGTACCACATGCTGAGAACTCTTAGGTAAAAAAAGGGTATTTCAGTCTTCTGGTCATGCTCAGGATTGATGTGTTTATGTCTATACAGTGCTTTGATAAAGATCTCCCTCTGGAGCCTTGATTTATAAACTGCATGTTTTACAATGTGAGTTTTTTATAGCCGTTAAGAACATTTTCCTTTAGCCTGTCAAGCAGACAACTCTACCATTTTCCCTTTTACAAAATGCAGTGTTTGGTGTAAATACAGACTGAACAAGTGGCAGAGTCAACATTTTTCTCTAAACAGAAAAGTTGATAGCAAAATCTTTCAAGTGTTACTATGGTAAGTATGCTCAAAGAGAATAAAACCAGGAGAAATTGAGGCTATTGCCTGTGTGTTTAAGTCTGGTGGTATGTCCCACAACCATTTGCCAGCAACATTTTATAGAAAGCACATAAAACTTTTTTTTTCATAAAATGCTAAAACCACAACAATTTTACAAAACGTACAAATAGCAAAGAATTCTGTTCAACACACTTCAGTAGTGGCACAAGGCATGCAGTCACATTTTTGGGTATTTCTTATTATCAGTTCATACATTTCTTCTTTCATGTCCTACCTGTAAAGAGCTTTTGCACCCTGTGGCAGGTTCTCTCCACTCCTTTGTGGATCAAAGGAGCAGCCGTGTCTGCAGCGATAAAAACGTCCTGGTGGTTTGGGTGGTTGGAAACCCTGCTCTCGCAGCTTCATTCCACACACGCATCAGGGTCACTGAATAACTTGCCAGTTCTCTCAGCTTTGTGCTCTACACATCTTGTTGCTGCAGCACATGCAAGCTTCAGCTGCCAAGGCTGTCCTCTTTACTACAGCAGTTAAACGTTTCTGGTTCCTGCCATTAGTTCAGTTCCCACCACAAGCCTGGAGGGAGAGAACAGGGCAGAAGTTAATTTCCAGCAAGTCTGTGGCACAAATATAACATGGCAACGGGGAGCATCTGCTTCCTGAGAGCTTTAGTAAGGCACTGGCAAAGAAGGAAATGGCAAGGACACAGAACACCTCACTGTGCCACTCGCTCCGTGGCAACATATGGAACAGGGAGGTTCTATGGTGCTAGAGGCTTTGTCCTTCAAATTGCAGGGGACGTGAGTGATCTCCCATCTCCTTATGGCAGACATCTCCCACCCGTTCCCTCCAAGCTGTCTGCCTGAAGGGGAGATGCCCGTGTGGGACCTGGAGCCCAGGCATGGCCACAGCATGGCCCCACTGCCCTCTCTTACTGGGCTGTTTGCACAGCCCAGCCCATTGGTGCCCTCACACTGCTGCAGGTAACAATAAAGCCTTTGCTGTCTCACTGCAGGGAAATCACAGACAGCAGGAGGATCAGGAGGACAAGTGTCTACGTAAAAGAAGTGCTTTAAGTTGACAAAGGGATATGCACACCATGCCAGGTGCCAGGTGCAGTGGCCAAAGAGTGTGGGCAGCAGCTAGGTCCACACTGAGCCAAGCCGGAAGACCCAAGTGACTGGCAAGTCATCACTGCCAAGCTCTCCCTGCTGGATGTGATCCTCCCTATTATTCTGATGCAACTTTGAGATTATTGTTTATTATGACTTTTTTTTTTTCCTAATCTACCCAGATTAGTTTCATCTGGGTTCCCATCAGATGTGTCACACATGGCTTTGACCAAAATAACCTCAGTAGATTGTCAGGAGCTTGCTTAACCCCAGGATGCCTGGCAGCTTGATTTCTCTATCCTTTTGCTAATGGAAGAGCTGGCACACACTCTAAGGATTGTGGAGGTATCTTAGCAGTAATACTTATTTTCCCTGCAAAGTAACAAATAAATCATCCATGTAGTCTGAAACGCTTGCAGAGAAATACAATAAATGCCAATGGATTCCAAAGTTCTTCCTAACGGTTTTAAGAGAACAAAACTGTGTTTATTACTGAAAATCAGAAAATAGTTTCATTAACATTGCACCCAGCTTTTTTTAAAAGCACAATTACTTTTGGGGTAGACAGAAAATAATGATGAGGAATTAGTCACATAAACTGTTTTTCTTTAAATTGGTACCAACTTATTTTCACAATAATGCATTTTAGACATTATTTTTTGAAAGACAAGTCAATAATGCAAAAAGCCTGTCAAATTCTACTTTATTAATGATTCTTACTAATGACAAAATTGACTAGGAGCTTAAAACAGGAGCTGCTATTTAAACAGTTTCTTCTCCTTCCCCTTCAAACTCACCTTTCTGGGTTTGATCCTGCAAACTTAGAGCTTTAATTGAGGTCATACCCTGGATTATATGTTTAGCATAGAAGTGATGAAGTCTTGCCACTTTTTGTTGGTAAGAATATTGGGCCATTCCTAGTAAAACAACTGAGAGTTAATTTATTTTTGTCAAGCAAAAAGTGAACACTGTCTCAGCTTTAACCTCAATCATAACTCCTTACTTTAAATGCACATACCCCTTGCGTGTACACACTTCAGTTCACCTGTAGTCCAAGGACTTAACTCCACAGGGGATGTACTTATGAGGTTACAAAGTCATATAATTAATAGTTTTTTGAATTTTATGACTGACTAAATAAACACTATAGCTTAGATGTGAATCGTATATGCAGCTCATGTATCATACTACTTTAGGACTTGCAACATATTCTACTAAACCTTAAAACTGCAGGAACTTTGCTATGAATGTTATGTAGACAGTTTACCTTCCTCTGACATTTTACTGTGATCTGCTCTTCATCCTCTTAAACTTTGCTTGAGTCTTTCACTGACTAAAAATAAATTGGTTTTTTTTTGGCTTGCATGCCCAACTGGGCAGTCCCTGCTTTGCCAGGAAGAATGGCAAGATGAGATAGACAACGTGGTATGAATCGTGCCTTGGTCCAGCTGCGAAGACAGGAAACCATCCCGCAGAACAGGCTCTGGAATACACAAATGAAATAACATGCCAAGCAGAGGAAACCCATACACGAAAACTGCCAAGACTGTGATGTCATGTCTCTGATTAGCTACATTGAGGTCTGTACTAGAAAAAATGCTTGCCACAGAAACTGCACTTCACAGAGCATGCGCTCTCGCTAACATGGGCAACCTGAGAGGGACTGGCCTGCTCCAGGACAGATGTTTTCCCTCCCGGCAGGTTTCCTGCCAGGTGCTGTGCACAGCCTGTCCCAGGCACGCAGGCTGTCCTGCTGCACCCAGACTGGGAAACCAGATTCAAAAGCTCTGCAAGGTAAATGGGTTTTTGCACGTACAGACAAACTGTCAAATTAGCGAGGCGTAGAAAAGAAGAAATAAAACGGAAAAATGGGACAGCTGAAATTGTGAGCTGAGACCATGAATCCTGTTGTGGCTTAGGGACTGATAACCACCCCAGCAGATGGTGCTACGATTTCACATGGGTCAGTGGCTGTCCTGAGAGCTAGACAGCACAAACCCAGGTGAGAAACAAGGGCAGATGTCTTCTTCCAGCAGCTCAGAGCTCCTGCTGCCTCTGGAGGCTGGAAAGAGTCTCTCCGAGGCCCAGAAGCTGCCACCTCTGTCATCCACTGTTTGACAAGTTCATCCTCAAGGCATCAATACTTATGCTGTACCTGCCAGATCACATCTGTTTTTTGGTTTGCACTTAACCAAACCCCTTCACAAGCATAAAATTAGTGTTCACCATTCACAGCAGCTCTGTCCCTACATATAGTGATGGACTGTACATACAACAGGATGTCTTTCCACTCATATAATCTCTTTTTTTTTAAAGCTGACACTGTTTCAGCTGAACAATTTATACAATTTATTTCAGCTGACTTGTCAATTTTTGAAGCATTCCATTTTAATTAGAATGATGGTTAATGAAATCTGCAATAAAATCATTTGTGGGTTTTAGTCTTTTAAAAAAACCTTACAAATATGTAATAGATGTAGAGAAACAAATAGGAGCACCGCATTGTTCTTTCCTGTCACAGCTGATGAAAGGAAGCTTATACACCGATATGACTTGACGGTGACAGGACGACAGACTCATTTCTCCAATGAACCATTTTCTTCTTATAAGGCAAAAAAAAGCACTGCATTTGTATGAGATCATCTAGAAAAGTCCTCCTTCCTGAAGAATACTATATTCTTTTTTGTTGCCTAGCTACATGCTGCTGTTACCTTAGAAGGCTGTAGATTGATCTGAATGATTCTGGTGGTGCTGATGTGCTCAAGCAGAGTAATGCAAATATACAACCCTTTCTTCTGTCTTTGGTAAAGAACGTGAAAGAAAGGGTGAGTGTGAAAAGAAAGAGCTTTTGCAGAAAAGCAATTCTCTGTATATATCATATTCTTTTTGACATTAATTGTTTAATAAAGACCATTTTCCTCCGCAGCCCTGAGCAGGCAGTGAAATCACAGACATGACTCTTGATGTGAGAGTCTGATGTCAAGGAAGCATCAGCCTGGATCCTGTTAATTACTGCTGTGAGTAAGTGTACAGAAGGGAAACGACTGTCAAGTCCTGAATCTGATCTCGTTTCCAAAACTGTTAACAGACAAAGAATGCCACGAAATGCAACCAGTTTGCTGAATTTCATTACCAGAGAATGGGATGATCACTGAGTCCTTTGAATAGAAGTAGCTTTGGTGATTTGGAAAGTTAAGAAGGTCCATTTAAAATGCCTAAGGCCCAGAGATTTACATTGTAATATGCCTGTCAAAGAAACATCTGACAGGGAACTCTGCCCTCACACATGAGACATGCAGAGATCAAGAGCTGAGCAATAATTCCCTGGCACCTCCCCAGTGTGATCAGCAGCTCAGTATGTCGCTGCCTCGCCAAAGATTTCAGCGTGCTGATGTTCACTAGATATGGGGAAGCTGCCTGTGGGAGGAATAAGATGAATGGGGAAATAAAGTTATTTCTTACCTGCCTCACTGTAACTGCTTTGGGTGTAAAGTGTCCTTGATATGCCTCAAGATTTCGCAGTTTTATCTTTAGGACTGAGAGACTTTTAGACAGGAGTTTCAGTTCAGCTTTTTCTAGTTAGGACTGGCTTTGAAATTAAGATCTGCATTTTCTTTCATAAAACAATATATTTCAAGTCTACTGTCTATAACCCCTTTATATAAGGTACACAGTTGGTACCATTCTGTTGTCTCAGTCTGTGCTTGTGCTTGTTCTCTGTACTTTATCATGAACCTAGATCCTGATAATATTTTTTTTTGAGAAAATGGTACATAATGAAGCATATTGTGATTATAATAATTATTGCATTATTTCTCAAGAATAAAATCAGAAAGAACTTCGACAATTTAAAGTGAAAGTAAGAAAGGTTTTTTTTTTATTTTAGTGTTATTCTAAAATAAAATTTAAAGGTCTTCATCAGAATATCTTGTGTAGCAGTAGAGACAAAGCAGGAAATGAGACATTTAAAAGAAGCAGAGATGCTTATTATTGCTTTGATGCAAATGTGCCAAACTCAGCACATACCAACTGGACAAATTCTGAGTTTCTCCTAGAACAGATGATAACATCTCTCACATCCAAATTCCTATACATTTTACATGAACTGTTCCATGGCATTACTTACCACAGGAAAAGACACATAAATTCTGCACTGGGTTATAAGGAAGAGTAAAGCTTTTTAAATTCAAATTCATAAATCTCCCTTGTGACTGCGAGTTTTTGTTCCTGCTTCAAGCTTTACATCAGACTATATCACTTAAATCAAAAGGGCAGCTATGGTTTAATTCTGACCACCAGTCCCCACCAGGAGCCTTATAGAAGGTGCAATGATTCTAAGCGTTAGATATGCACATTTGGACACAAAACTAAAGTTCTGTGTACAAGAAAATACAGATTTAAAAATACATGTCCTTTTTTCTTATCTAGTATACAGAAGAGGGCAGCACAGTTAAAGTTTCATTTTATTTTGCCACAAACATTATAAATTTTGTGTCTGTGATAGTTCAGTTTGACTCTGTGTGCCGGGAGGACGTTGGTCATTTCCTCAAAGGACCACAGGTCTGCTCTTAAGGGTTTTCCCTGCAAGGAGACTTTTCCTTGTTCACCTGTCATATTCATGGGAACATCTACAATATGATAACTTTATCCAGATTTTCATACCCCTATATCCCCAGATCTTTGTTCCTTTGATATCTCTGTAATGTGTTGAAACGTAAGCGATGCCTCATCGCTGGCACAATCCGCCATACTCCGAGCATCCTCACGGTAATCTCTTGCTACAGAGTTTTCCCTTACAACTATACGTTCTTTCTGCAAGTTTCTGTGCTCTTTTCTGCAGTACTATGTGGAAGATGCCTGCTAACAGGCAACTTTTGAAGACGTTGACTTGCAGGCATATGGAAAAAATGGGCTCTGAGGGTTACAAGGGCAGCTTTAGGCTGTTTTCTAGCCAATTTCCTGCCGACTAAAGCCTTAGCTCCTCAATAAAAAGGAGTTACAGGAGATCCATGAAAATGTTATTCATTGCTCAGCTGACAGCATAAACAGATGCTAGGAATTCTCAGGATTAACAAAGAAAGCAGAAAGCATCATTATCCACTGCGGAAGTCCATGGGCACATGCAGTTTGAATAATCTGTATTTCATATCTCTGTGCTTCTTGTCCCCTAACTTCTAAAAAGCTGTATTAGAAAAGATACATGGAAGGGCAAGTGGGGATTGTGTTTATACAAAGAGTGACTGAATACTCTAGGTTCCTCTGCCAAGACAGATAATTACTGCAGAAAGCTATAAAGCTACATGTATGAAGAAGACACGAGGGAAATCTCATTCTCTGCTTCACAATACAGTGGGGATGTTGCATGATATCAAAATTCTAAATGGGTTAAAAAGCAATTAGAAAAATATGCAGAAAAAACACATCAAGAGCCTCTGAACAAGAGGAATAATTTTAGCCCAGTGGTTGTGTACAGAAGAGTTTTAATTGTGTTTATCATGTTCTTATTGTCTATTCTTTAGATATCTGCTTCTGACAGCTGCTGGAAGCTGGCTGTATGTTGCGTCTGACCCAGTGCAGCTCCTTTAATTTGTTATTATAGATAGATTCGTTCCTCTTGCCAAGAGCTATTGCTGGTAAACAATAAATCTTACATTTGCAATCTGCTTTCTTACCACTGTGTAATTCTTAGTAAGACAGCCAGCCAGCCATTTACTTTGCCCACTTCTTAAACCAACTGTCTGTTGCAATCTGTAAATTCAGAAACCTTTTCATAGTATCAGACTTCTAGATATTTCTTGTAAAGGCCCTCTGAAATCCACACTAAGGAATATGCATCCCACAGGAATT
The DNA here is from genome assembly GCA_025345505.1 of Todiramphus chloris collaris. NCBI lineage: Eukaryota > Metazoa > Chordata > Aves > Coraciiformes > Alcedinidae > Todiramphus > Todiramphus chloris. Next base: position 12,825,121 of record JANVCC010000037.1, on the reverse strand, counting down.
GTAATAGGATATTTAGCTTTCCACTCATGGACGGATGATGTATGTCACGCACATTGGCCATGATGGGTTTAATACTGAAAAAGACGAATTAGGAGTGATAAAAGAAAATAATTATAGAAATATCTTAGGTCATGTTCTGATTTTACTCCAAACTTGAAATGCAATAGGAGCAGACAGCTGATCACATACGATACGTGCTAATGAGTCCATTCCTCAGTGACTGAGGAAATTAAGGAGGTATCCAAACTCTGACTCCTGAAGCGGGGCATAGTGTGAGCAGTTACCATGTTGGTAAGAAGTAAACTCAAATCTGAAAAGCTAAACATCAGTGCAAATTTGAAGTTACAGACCGAGACAGAATGTTTATCCCAAGTATATTCTAACACAATAGTTTACTACTGATTGTGTAACTCACTCTCTGAAAACAAAGTGGGAGAAACGCACAGGCAAAACTGAAATTAGATATCCCACTTATGCAACTTCTTTTTTTCAGAGCAATGATTCACCTGCTTCAGTTGGTCATGGGGTTATCTAATAGTGGAAGGTTTTGAGCTTACTCAAAGCAGTAAGAAATTCAGAGCAGCAGGAAGACGAACCACATTTCCAGTTATTCTTATCCCAAGTTATTTTTTGCTCTCTTCTGTAAGTTTCAGAAAGACAGGCCATTGCTTTATGTTACAAGCAATGGACTTAAGTACCTGTTTTATCATTTCCTACCTGAAAAACCAAACAGCATTACATTCGTTTGCAGCGCCCATCAGTGACATTTAGAAATTCTGGTCTGGAGCTGAGACGAAGCACAATAGCCATGATAAGAACCAACTTGTGATTAATTTTATAGATAACATATTTAGTTAGATTACTGCTCATTTTCACCTCGGCACTCTGTGTGAGCTTTATCAGCTATGATGTTGATTTCTATCAGCTCCAAAACTCATCCTTCTCACGTTATTGTTGCAGTCCCAATATATGGCAATTGTTACTCAAGAAAAAACATTACCTGTCATTAAATGCAAGAGTAAACATGAGAAAAAAGCATGTCTCCTTGACCAAAGGGGTGTGCTACCCTCCCTTGTCAGGGTCCAAATGCAGGTTCGGCATGAATGTGACTTTCATCAGGCTTTCTGACAAAGGAGCTACTAAGGCTGAAAGCCGCACCGTTACTACACTTATTTGTACAGTTCCAACTGTAGCCTACTCTTACATCCCTATACACTAACTGCAACCTAATGCAATATACCATATGCTACATATGAAAAGGTCTAATGCAGATTTGCATACAACACAGAGACTAAACCAGTTAGACCACATCTGTTCAGCACACACTATTCTGTGATTTTAAGGGTGATGATGAGGAAATCTTGACACAGTGTTTGCACTACTATATCCTACTTGTAGGATAAGGAATTTTAAAAATATTTCCCCCCACACCTCTATCTCTTTTGCTTAGGTTACAAAAACCCAGCGCATTTCCTACTGCTGCTCCTGTCTCTTCTCCCACTGGCCCGTGCCTGTCAGTTCTGTAATTAACATAATAATAAATGCTGCTATTTATTTTTTAGTCCAGATGTTTGGGAGGTAGTTGGATTCATGCTTCTGCAGGAGTAATGCTTCATGTAACTTGGCAGGAACAGACCTTTGTGGATATTTCTGTAGTTTGTATAGAAATAATTTCACCCACAAAACGGCTGATTAATAGCCAAGGCAGTGCTCAGTTCCCCACAATATAGGATATCAGTGCTCCTTTCCTTCTAAGTCTCAGATCAAATTCTTCCATGAGAACCACAGGACACATGCCACAGATGCTGGGTAGCCAAGCAAAAGTGAAGTTTTTGGGTTGATTCATAACTGGGAGGTTAGAGTGGCTCCCCAGGACCCCAGAACAACCTGATAATTAGAATGTAGTTGATTGGAGTCTGTGAGACCAAAACTGACACAGTGCTCCTGTCCTCAGCAGAATTTGCTTGTTACTGTTGTTGAACTGTAACTCCTCATGCAGAGCGGATCTGCGTTAGACAGCAGCCCTCGGGCTGCAGCTCTGCTGCAGGTTATAAGTCACAGCCATTGCAAGCTCCTGAGTTGCTCGGGAGCCACCCGTGACTCAAGAACCACAGAGGTATCACTGCTCCTGTGATAACTCTGATTAAGTACATTTGCAATCTGCCATGCAGGCTGGAGTGGACTTTAACCTTCAGCATTGACAGACTCCAGGTCTGGCCCTATGTAAAATCCAACAAAATTGTAAAATTTTCAGTTTCCATTTCAATACATAAGGAATGGCATATTGGGCTTACTAAAAATACCAAGCCTACAGTATGTATCTGAAGCACTCCCTTAATTAAAACAAACCCTACACCAGTAGAAGCTAGAACAACAGAAAATTAAATTAGAAAAGCAAGACATGAAAACCTCTTTTAAATAGAAATAAATTAGAGGTAATATATCTGTTAGAAGCACAGTCACATAGAAGTGGAAATGGAAGGCAGGTAAGAAAGGAGACAGTCTTAAAATCCTTCAAAGAAGCTAAAACAGCATTTCAAGTCTGTGGTCTCATATGCACTCCTCTGAAATCAGCAGGTGCCACAATAACATATACATAAATATATAGCAATAACCAACAGCAAAATTACATGCTATGTGAAGAAGCACATTATGCATCTCAAGTGATTAACCCAAATTACCTGTTAATTCCTTCCAACTTCGCAAAATAGCTGGACTTACTAAGATCAAAGGAGATAAACCAGCTACGTGACCCCTGTAACCTCCCCCTCTCTCTGGTTCCAGGCACAAATCCTTCATCGGATGGGAACGGACCTAACTGCCTTGGCACAGTGCTCCTCTGTGCAACTTGTATTCATCCCTCGAGGAACAAGTGAAGCCCTGGGGACCTAATCCAAGACCATCTCACTTTCCACCAAAGGAAAACTCACAGAACCCGGTGCCAGATCCTGAGCAGTATCCCGTAACCATAGTGGTGTTCTGTAACTATTAATTCATTAGTTGTACCTGGCTGCTGGCACAAAACAAGTATTTGCTAGGGAGTCCTGAATGCTTTGTATGATTTCTATTAAGTATTACTTTATTTTCAGTCACTTTTCCTGCTGAAACACTGTTCCCCCTAAGTTTTTCTTTAGCACTTTTACTTTTAGCCTTTCCTGTTATTTCTTGGCTAGCAAGGGGTCCATCTTGCATTTACATCATTAAAATAGTCATAATTCTCATCAGCAAAGTCCCGGCATGAAATGTGGCTTCTTAATTCCTGTCAGTGAAACTCCCATTTTTAGTTTGGTTCCAGTCAGTAGTGCTATATGTGTCACAAAAGTGGCACTGTGTCTCTGGTTCTGATGCTTCTCAGATTTCCCTTCTTTCACACAGAAAAGAATTAAAAATACCCCCACTTCATAAGTCAACTTCTAAATTTTGGCCCTGACACACAATAAAGGCACGCAAGAAAGACTGGTCCAAAAGATTTACAAACCCACTCAGAGTATTTTCAGGTGAGAATTTTAAGCAGAAGCACTAAAATTTTTGTTAAAAGTTAACTGGAAACAGTTACACTTTTATTTCTGAAAGAGTATTTACATGATTAACTGCGTATAAATACAGATTAATCAAGATGGTTTGACAGTTTCCAGTCTATCCAGCTAAGTAACGACGGCATACTTCAAATGCTAACCACAGGCTTATAATTCAGCTAACTGAAGCAGGCACTTCGTTTCACCACCAAACTCTGACTATTTAAACTGACAAGGCTATTTTGGTTGCTGTTTTGTGAGACAGGCAGTAGAGAACTTGCTGTGAGCACTTGATCTTAAACTGCCACATTAACACTTCAAACTGCAGTTATCAGGGCCAAGGGGCCAAAACCACTTCCAGATCGTGGGCTGGAGAATTATAATCGGCTCCTGAAAATAACAGAGCATTCACTCACTCACTTTATTTCATAGGAAAAAAATATTAATTCCCTGTGGTCAGTCCCTTCAAAGTATTTTTTCATGTTTATCTTTGTTGTAGTGAAGTATCCTGAGAAGTTTAACACATTAAAATTAAAAAAGATGTTTCTTAGCTGGTGTCTTGTATTCTATTTGCTATGCAACCTCATAGTACAACCCTACAGATTCTTTCCTTTCCTTTTTCTTTATTCCCTACATTTATAACTTCATTTCCATCACCGCTATATCTCTTGCTTTCTTTGGCCTTGTTTCTGCAGCTGATTTGTAAACCCTTAAATTTTCACAAATTTGATGGCAACTGTCCTAACAGAGTCACAGGGATTTTCCCAGACTGATCAGGCCGTAATCTTTTGGGAGCAGGAGCCAGAGTTATTTTGGCTGTAAAATGTCTAACGCATTTCGGTTGCTAGGTAAACAGTAAACTGTATACACGATGCTTGGGTGACCCATTCAGAATACAAGTATAGTTATCTGGTTAGTCGTTTCTTCACCCGATCACACGGTAATGACTGTGCCACTTCCGAGATAAGCGTTTCACTGTCTCACTTTGCTGCTTAGATGAAATCAAGAGAAGAATTTGACCTTTATGTTTTATGGTGCCCTCTTAAACCGCTAATGCTGCATGTGGACACATTGGCAAGCTTACTATGAAGTGCGACACCTCGCACAGGGGCTTCTCTCGTAACCCACTGCTGAACGTTAAGTGAAGCAAACACTAAGTAATGCAAATATTGCAGATATGCGAATACTTCCCCAGCACTACTGTAGATACCAGAACTACACCTACACTCCCGGACAATGACATAGACCCTAGCAAGCCGAGGAAAGCTACCTACATACAACACGTGCTCCCCAAGGCAGGGCTGCGAGTGGAAACAAGCGACACAGACGGCAAATGCCGTCTTCCATCCCACTCAGGAGGACAGGGCAGGAGCAGGGACCGCGGGGCAGACCCGCCAACCGCACTGCCCAGCCTTTCACTCGCCGCCCGTAACGGCAGCGAAACGCTCCGCGTCCCTGCCTCGCCTCCCCGAGGCGCTGGCCCCGCCCGGCCGTGCCGCAGCCCCGGCGGCTTCTCCGCGCCGACGGCAGGAGACCCCCGCCGCCCGCCCCCCCGCTGCCGCCAGCGGAGCGGGACTCACCCCCCGCCCCCGGCGGGGTTCCCCGCGCCCGGCTCCCGTCCCCGCCGAGCCGCGCGGCTGTGGGCGGGGGCGGCTGTGCCCACGGCCGCTCGCTGGCAGGGGCTCCGCACGGCGCGCGTCACGGCGGGGCGGGGAGGCGCGGGCTGGCGGAGCATAAATAGCGGAGCGGAGAGGGGTGGCGGCAGCGCTGGCAGAAGGAGCTCCAGCGGCGGCACGGGCGGCTAACGGCGGGGAATCCCTCACCGCTTCCCTCGCTCACCGAGGTAAGCGCTGCTCGGCGGCGGGGCTCGGCGGGGCTGGGGCGCTGCAGGGGCGGCGGGCGCTGACGGCTCTTCTCTTCCCCCCGGCCACAGCCCGGCTCCCCCATGACTCTGAACCGCGGCGACAAGCTGCGCTACCTGGACAAGCGGCGCGGCAGCATGCCCTTCTCCGCGCACCAGCACCTGCACCGCCGGAGCATGCCGGTGGACGAGCGGGACCTGCGGGCCGCCCTGCCGCAGGGCGAGCTCTCCGGCCTGGTGCGCTGCACCTCGTACAGCCCCGGCGAGGAGCACCGGGAGAGCTGGGCCTCCGACTCCTCCGACTCCATCATCTCCTCGGGCAGCGACTCCGACAGCAGCCTCTACAAGGTGATCCTGCTGGGCGAGCACGGCGTCGGCAAGACCAGCCTGGCCCGCATCTTCGGCGGCGTGGAGGACTGCGCGGACGCGGAGGAGGCGGGTGAGGGCGCGGAGCACCCGCCCGGAGCCGGGCTCCCGGTGCTGAGGACACGCCGCTTGCCCCTGGGCATCCCCCTGCGGCCACCCTCTCCCAAGCTGCCGGCGGGGATGCAGGAGAATAACTTCTTTTTTTCTGAACTTTTTTTTTTTTTCATAGGAAATACGTATGACAGATCAATTATAGTTGATGGAGAAGAAGCATCTCTCGTGGTGTTTGATATATGGGAGCAGGTACTGAAAGATTTAAGTTGTTTTTTTCTTTATGGCTTGGTCAGTGGTTGAGGCTTAAAAAAAGTAGACGTGGAACAACTATGCCCGTTTCTTTGGTCAGATCAGTAACATTAAAAAAAGTTACATTAAAAATGTTCTCTCCAGCAGTTAATTTCTTGTAGCTAGGCAGGCAATTGAAAAACATGAATAGATCTGGACTGTGAATTCTTTAATGCTTTAATAAGCAGCAGACCAGGGAATTACTGTAAAATTAGAGATTCCCAGTCTGATCAGTGCAGATTATTATTTCTGTGCAGATTATTTCTGGAAATGAGAATTTTATTATAGATTTTAAATATCAAAATATTTTTAAAAGAATGTTGGCTTATGTTACTGACTCTATAACAAAGCTAAGAAAAATATCTTTAAAGGTGCTTGCAATAATTAAATCATTAATCACCGTTGAATAGATTTTTTTCAGTGCAATAAATCTATTTCTTGCTCTCTGTTCCAGGATGACAGCCAATGGCTTCAGAACCACTGTATGAAAATGGGAGATGCCTATATCATTGTGTATTCAGTGACAGACAAAGTTAGTTTTGAAAAGGCGTCTGAGCTAAGAATCCAGCTAAGAAGAGCAAGGCAAACAGAAGACATTCCTATTATTCTTGTGGGCAATAAAAGTGACCTGGTCAGGTCCCGGGAAGTCTCAGTGGATGGTAAGAGACACTATTTATTTATACAGTATTGTCTAAATTAGTAGCAAAGGCTACGGAGGATTATGGCTTATAGAAGTGGTCCAGTTTTGATGTAGAAAAATGCATGATTTGAGGCACACCAGAGAAATCAAGCCAGCTGGTTCATGCTGAGGGACTTTGTACCACAGAAAACAGTGGAGATGGTGGTGGGAGAAGACTTACGACTGCGCAGAGCAATGCTCTGAACTGCAGTACAAGAGAAAAAAATGTGTCAGAGCCACACCTTGAGCACACTGTTCTGCGTGGCGTTCATTTTTGGTCAGTATGAGCCGAAAGGGTTTAATTGTGTGTTGTGTGCAGCACTCGCTGATCTCAAGATGTGATAGCTTGGGCTATGCTTTTGAAAGAACAGGAATGCCATGTGATAGAACCCAGGCAGCCTTTGGAAAGGGTGATCCCATACAGCCTGTACAATTGCCTGTCTTCTGGAAGTGATTCCATCACATTTGAGTTCAGCTGCTGGGAACCAGGCTCACACAACTTGCAAGTCTCTTTGATCGCAACAGGAAAACATACAGTGAGAATTTTCTCAGCTAGCTCCATCCAGCATTTTGGTAACTAGAGCACAGTAACCACTGCCAATACCACAGTAGTAATTTCATTTTAAATTAAACATTTGGTGGTTGGTTTTGTTAATCTTAGCTGTATTGTGGTTTTTTTGTTGATTTTTTTTTTTCACTGGTAAGAATACTTTGAAATATCAGTGCCTTGGTGATGAACCATCTCTTGCTGTCTGTTTTTGCCTGTGTTAAATGCCTGCACAGGAAATTGACTGGAATTCATCAGGAGATTAGCACTTTTTTCAGGCTGGCAGCAGTCTGTGGTTGATCTGTCCTAGTTGTGACATCAGTACTTTGCTCAGGTTTACAACTTTGCCATTATTTACCACGTTGAACATGGAAATTTACACTGCAGCAGTGTTCCAGAGTTAAATGCTTATGTCTGGAAGATGGAGCAGCTTGCGTTTTGAATGCAGTCCTGGTCAAATCCAATGTGTACAGCTCCATGACCTCTAGTAGTCTGTTCAATGACTTGACCTTGTGGACTGTATCAGTAGCTAGAGTGGAAGACTCTCACTTGCTACAGCAAGGCAGAGGTGCATAATTGCTCAGCCACTTCCAGATGAAATAAACTCTACAGTTCTTTCTGTACCTCACACTGTTTCCTATCAAACAGCAAGCATCCAGGTGCCTCTCCTATATCAGATTTATCTCTTAAACAGTATTGGGATGGCCTGCCTGGAGGACTACTGTTGCCTTATATTCAGTACCGTTGGTCAAGTAAGATTTCTGACCATACCACAACATATAAGGGGGCAAAACCATGAGTGCAAATTTGGACTTTTCTACCAGATAGTGAAGTTCTTTTGTGGCATCGAAGGCACTTTACTTTAATTTTTGTTTTGTTTTCCTGCTAGTACATGAAGAGAAAATGTCTATCTCCACTCACCTCCCCTTTTCTCTTTCCATCCAGAGGGACGGGCCTGTGCTGTTGTGTTTGACTGCAAATTCATTGAGACCTCAGCTGCTCTTCATCATAATGTCAAAGACCTCTTTGAAGGTATTGTTCGGCAAATTAGACTTCGCAAAGACAGCAAAGAAGACAATGCCAGGAGAATGGCCAACACAAAGAGAAGAGAAAGCATAGGCAAAAAGGCAAAGCGATTCCTTGGGAGAATTGTGGCAAAGAACAATAAGAAGATGGCTTTCAAAGCAAAATCTAAGTCTTGCCATGACTTATCTGTGCTTTAGAAGCTTTCAGTAAGGCCAGATGTTGCACATAGGTGATGAACAAGCATTTGACTGTTGTGAGAAGTGTATAGATGATCCTCATGGTGATAAGAAGAATGACACCAATTGAGACTCTCGTTAATGCCTTAAAGTGTGCAAGCAAGTCTGGAAGTTACACTACAATATCTGCTTCATTGATAAACAGTTTTAAGTTTCAATGTGTGGAACTAAATGAGCTAACTTTAAATAAGTGGCTTTTCATGCCCACATTTTCACTGTGTACATATGTTATATATCCTCTTGTCCTGTGGATATGGGAGGTGCAAAGATAAGAAATTATAAGTATCACCATAGACTCGTCTTGTTTGCAGAGCAAAACTTAAATTTGTACGCAGGCTCGTACACTCTTTTTAGTATAAAGCAAGCAATGATAAATCTTTTTAAACTTAAATGTGGGGAGAGGGGAAGTAGAACCACATTAGAATGGGAGAAAACAAATTATATAAATATAGTTAAATACAGAACAGATATCATTTTATGAAGTTAATTTGCACTTCCATTAACAGTTATTCAATTAATTTGTTACTTGTTTACATGCAGATTTTATAATAAAGTATTATTTCCTGTTATAATAAACTGTGCTTTTCTCATGGAATGGATAAAGAATGAGAGAGCAGTATTTTTATACTGACTTTTTTTCACTGTATAAAATGTACATACACAGACTATGCAGACTTACATGTGATAAAGTTCTGGAACAAGATGAATGAGGAGTATGCTATGTCCTTTTCTTTAATAGGGTGTTTTAAGAAGGAAACTCTGCTTTTATGAACACTGTTTCAACAGCTCATAGGGGGAAGGGGCTTCTTGACCCTTCATATTGTTGTTCATCTTCCACGTGGTTGTCGGCTCTGTCAGGAACAGGCCTCTACATCATGCCTTTATTAGATAGGTGTGTTGTATTTGTACTGAAAAATGGAAGCCTGCAGTGTTCTCCTTTTTAAGTCCTCTCCTGGCTTCAAGGTCTTCCATTAAAAGCAATAAGAGAATGGGGGGGTTGGTTTTTGTTTTGTTTTCTTTTCTGGGAGCAGTGTAACTTTCTAATCTACTTACAAACCTATAGCTACCTTCCAGTGGTTTCAAGAAGTTCAAAGCAGCCCAGCAAGGCTGTTTGAAAGAATTGTAGGGTTCAATTGTGGTGTATGATGGCCTTTGGGGCTGTTAGATTTTTCATGTTCATTTCACAGTGTTATTTAATTAACATGTTTCCATGGTTTTCCTGTATTTGGTATTCACAAAGTTAAAAAGCAACCATGATGCCTCAGTGAAAAACTTGGGACTTTATTGCTTTGTAAATCCCTCTGCATAGGATACATTCTCTTTAAATTCATCCATAAACTCACTTTTCAAAATCAGTGCAACATCTGCTCTGCTGTCCCTGCCCAAGTTCAGCCCTTCAGAGAGGCTGTCCCCTCTGCCTGGGAGCTCTTTGGCCATGATTTTACAAGGGATGACCTTTCCCATACAGCAGGTACATCGCATCAGCTGTTACACCTTACGCTGAACTTCCCTGACCTTGAACAAACCACTCTCCATTGGGTTAGTCCAGTGCTTGGGCACTCATCGGGTATCTGTTAGTACTGGGAGAAATTGCATCTGATTTGCATAGGTAATTTGCTGTAGAATTAGTGTCTCCTGATGTGTTGCTGGTGGACCTGACTGGTTCGATGCTCCGTTTAGCTTATGTTCCTGGTAACAGGTCACATTTCTTATGAAGAGAAGGATTTACCTTGTGTTCTGAGTGAAGTCTAAACTGAGTAATTCTGTTCTGCTCCCAAAACTCACATTTACATAGAAGCTTTTAACTGTCAACACCAGAGCAATTGCTCTAGTCCTGTAAACTCTACAGCAACAGTGTACGAACTCAGGTGCACAAATTTGGCACATATCTATCTGTTCATGCACATGCTAAAGTTACTGACAAAACCACATGGTGTTCCCTGTAATCTGGCAATGTTTCTGTCTTGGTTGCCCTGTGCTTTCAGAATGACCAAGAGAGGACTGATATATTCGATAGATTTGTACAATTCAATTCTGTCCATAATAAATAAAAGGAACAGCATGCAAACTCAGAGTTTAGGATACAGCATTTCACCAAGTGCAAAATGTTACAAAGATGTGTCACTCCGTGTTGCAACATAACTGCAGCTGCAAAGCCTCTTCAAGGTCATGCTCTGACCTACAAATCAGATGTTTTACTGTGTTCATGAATTCAAAAGTTATGTTGGACAAATCTTAAACCTAAAATATTTCTGAGGTGCTCTAGCACATTGTTAGAGGTATATTAAACTGGAAAATGTTTTGTGCTTTGAAAGTATCCTATATCGTGAGACAATAAACTATGAAGAACTCTAAAGAAACTTGGGCTAATCTGTAATGTATTCTCATTTAATATTGTACAATAAAATACTTATTCAAGTCTTGATTATACTTTTTTTTCCCCATTAATTTGTTTACACAGGGATTAGCATAATTCAGGTATTGTTCATGAAAAGGAGGAGGGTTTGCTGTTACTACAGCTCCGACAAAAACCTGCACCAGACCAAGACCATATTCTACGCTATAGAAGTATCACCATAAATGATATTTTGTATCTCCTGGAAGATTTTTCTATGCAGTAAAAAAATAATTTCTTGGATGTCATTAGTGGAATTTCCAAGCATTCTGGAAGTACAAGTGCAACAGCAGCTACAAGTCAGTAACAGGCACCTAACTGACAAACGCCTCTAGAAATCAACATTCTTCAAAAGGTTATTTGTACCCTCAAGCACTTGAATGTCATCTATAGATATTTCATAATTTGAGAAGTTTTATTGGTATGGATACTCAGATTCTTGTCATTAATAGGGTGAATCGCTATCATGTGAAAAATAGTGATTCCCAGACAGCAGTATTTTCTCTAATTATTATCAGAGTAGAACAGAGTGTGCAGGGTAGCAGTGGTATGAGTTTTCTTATTTTTTGCCAATGTACATCAGTTTTAATTTGGAGGGACAGTTTCTCTACTGCCTTCACTGCTGCTGCCAGCTAAGTTCCTATTACTGCTAATTGTGGTGGTGGATTTTGTGTTGGCACAAATCCATTTGGAACAGCTAGTTATCAACAACTACAGTGGAAGGACATTGCCTTTTATATGTGACACATATGTTAGGTAAACAAATGAAAGCCTCCTCTGCTTGCTGTTGCTAAACTAGCTCCTGTAAATTCTTCACCATATGAAAAATGTGAAGAAAATCATTCCTCCATCTGCCAAAACCACAAAGCGTAAAGTCATGTCACAGAAATATAGATGAAACGTTAACTGCTGGGGGAAGACTCAGCATCACCAAAAATGTAGTTTTACTCAGAAGTGTTTTCTCAAAATAGGACTAGAAAAGACAAGGCATGATCTACATAGTAACATTGCATAACATCCCTGTTCTTTAGTGAAGAGGAAAGTGTAGTGAGTTGACAGTGATTAAGAATCCAGTGTATGATAAAAGATTGCTAAGATGTAGTCTAAAAAGAAGTGGCATAATACTTACCTATATTATGCTGACACTTGCTTTAGTACTCTTAAATTTATTCAGAGACAACGTGCACGCTTCAATGCATGGACATCACAGAGACCTCAGTGAATCTGCAGTCATAGTCGAAGGTGATGTTTGTGCATTCCAGGACCGCCATTTAATTTACAATTTATCACATGACCTCTAGCATTATAATGGACAATTTGACTCCCTTGTTGCATAAAAGAACATCTGAACTCCAATATTATTGAAGCTATTCATTTCCAAAAGTTGAAATAGTAAATTATGTCAACTGTCTTTGTGCCCTATGACATGGATATTGAATACAGAAGTAAAAGATAAAAAGAGAGAACAAATGCCCATTGTTTATCCTGCAAATCAGACTTCTCCAACCTGCCATTCAGAATCCAAGGGGGAACAACATCATTAACTTTAAACTGTACTGAGGATTCTAGCATTAGAAGGTAGGAAATGGGCTAAGTCTTCACTGACAAAATAATCTTAATTATGTACTACAAAAATGTTTCAGCCACTGGGTAAAACCGGCAATGTATGTTCTAAAGACTCCTCTTTATTGTTCTTTTCCCTTCCTCCACTTTTTTTTCCCTATGTATAAATATATGGAATGAATCATTGGAAACCAATTAGAAGCTTACAGGGTTTTTTCCTAATACTTCCCATATTTATCACAGAGGCTGAACAAAATATTAGTCTGAACTAAAATTTAGCAGATTCAGAGACTGAAATAAATAGAATACATTTGGAAATATTAATTTTCTCACTATCCTAAAAAAAACTTCTCTAAGGTCTGAAACAGAGGCTGTAGAAAAGGCAAGGTTTGGAGAGCGAGTGCTGCTGCTCAGAATAGACCAGTTGGATTCATAAAAATCTCCTCATTTTGTTTCTGGTAGTAAGTCCCACTTTGATCAGTCTCATTACAGTAGCATAAATAATTACATTACTGTTAGGCTTGCAGTCCTACTGAAGGTTGTGACCCTTAGTTTGGGAATGACAGTTTTCAGTTCAGTACGTGCCATGGCAGAGGAACAGTAATTTTTGTACCATCTAAATTGGATTATTGAAATGCATTACGCTTAACAAAGAGCTTCCAGTAGCTCCAGGTAGTAGGAAATGCAGCCACGTTAATTAAGCTGGCTAGGTTAAAATGAGCACATAACTTCTGTGCTCAGGCCTGGGTTCCCATGTGCTTTTAGGTAAAGTGATTATTTAGAAAAACTGTAAAAAGCATTGGCCATAACCAATGTTGAAAATGCGTGTTTCTTGGCTGGCTGCAAAGCTTGTTGAAATCACTATAAAGTCAGCAGCATTGTTTGATTTTGAACAGCTCAACAAGAACAATTTTTGCACTTTTAATTGCAGGCATCCAGGTATCTTATTACAGATATGCAGGCCACAACAATTTAATGTATTTGATTCCGTGGTGGTAACTGCAAGAGATCATGCCCTACTCTTGCAGATCAAAGCTGCAAAAAGCATAAAGCAATAGAAATACATCTTAACTGAACTAGAAAATAGGATGAGTTTTAAAGCTGTGGCAGCTTGCATCAGCTCCAGTTCAGTACAGGCCTGCCGTTGGAATTTACTGAGGAGTGTTCACCAACCTTCTTCAGTTAAAAGAATAAAGTTACTCCCTTTGGGTGTCAGCCAGGTACTGAACGCCTTTCTCACAGATTTTTCAGCTATGGGTATCTCAATTGTAGGGCTCCTTTGTCACACGCTTTTCATGTCAACTTGAATTTTATCTTTCCAACCTTCGTTGTTACACATTGTCGCTGCTGCAGCATGGCTCAGGAGTACGGGGGGAATGGGCAAGTGGCACTCCCTGCTGCAGCATGGCTTACTGAAAAACACTGCCTGTCAACAGTTGTAACATGAACCTGGTCACTCAGCTCAATGCTTTATATAATACAGTCTAGATAAAAATGCCAGGTTTCGCTGTATGTAAGCCCCTGGTTAAGACAGACTGAGAGAGTTGGGGTTTTTCAGCTTGGAGGAAAAAAAGGCTCGGGGAAGACGTTACAGGAGCCGTTCAGTACCTAAAGGGGGCTGATAGAAAAGCAGTGGAGGGACTTTATACAAGGGCATGTAGAGACAGGACAAGGGGTAATGTCTTTAAACTGAAATAGGGTGGGTTTAGACTGGATGTAAGAAATAAGAGGGTGGTGAGGGACTGGAATGAGTTGCCCAGAGAAGTAGCAGCAGTGTTCAAGGCCAGGCTGGGTGGGGCTTTGAGCAACCTGGTCTAGTGGGAGGTGTCCCTGCCCATGGCATTGGGGTTGGAACTGGATGTTTTGTAAGGTCCCTTCCAACCTGATCCATTCTATGATTCTGTGATATTATATCACTCTCTCCTTGAACCTCAGGGGTACAGTTGCTTTTGTGAAGCAAAGCTGCACATGGAGAAAAAAGAAAAAACTTAGGCAATCTGCCAGCCACCTCTCATGTTTACCCTATAATCATTTTTAAATGGAAATCTTTCTGGCTATGGACTATTGTTACATATGCTCTTCTGCCCTCCGACTGTTCACAGAGTTCTTGGATCTCTAACCTTCCTACCAAGTCCCATATAGAAAATCTTCTTAGAAGAAGTCTGACACGTGAGATCTCAAGGAGAACAAGTTAGGTGGAAGATATGAGCAATGGAAAAGTTCCCATGATTTTGAAAAAACACTAGTGAAACCATTTTAGCCAACACATTAACATTTCTATTCAGGCTTTACAAGAAACAGTCCACAGCACTATTAAATTCAATAGGAAAATATGGTTAGAGAAACAAAAAAACCACACACAACTCCTTTATCAATAGTATTTTCTGTGTTTATCTTATTATTCTGCAGCAGATCTAAAGTTGTTGCCAGTAATAAAATGCAAAGAAGTAGACAAACCAGAACTATAAGAGTAGGCTGTTTTCACTCTATTTTTTTGTTGTTACCAATAATAAGCTTTTACTCAAGCAAGTAAAGACACTCAATTTGTATGTATGATAAAGGCACAATAAATGCACTTATATGTGAGTGTTACCTGTAGAACTGGTTTTCTTTCTTTTTTTTTTTCTTTCATGTAGGAATTCAGAAGTTAATACTAAAAATCTAAATTACAGCACGGAAGTGAAATAAGCACAAAAAATAAAGCAGTAAGACAGCATGGAGTAAGCATACAATGGCTCCTGAATATCTGTTTCTTATTTGCCATTTATTTTTTCAAGATACTGGAGAGCTCAAGTATCCATGTGCATCTGCACACCATTTATTCAAAAGCTGAGCTATTCAAGTATCAGAGCAAAATTCTGAATGTCCTCAAAACCAAAGATTTCAGATGCAAATACGCACCAAAGTACTGTCTACCTTCCCACAGATTTCATTAGCAGAATGTCCAGCTCTTTTTAGATCAGTTTCAAGGGTTCTAGAAAACATCATGTTATATTGTAAAAACATATTCAAACCCAAAAAAAAAGCATCAAGAGCTTTTTAATGAACAATTTTAAACTCAGCCTTCAGAAAATGAGTTGTAAATTAAATTTTTAGTTAAATTCTAGAGGTCTTGATGTGGTTAGTAATAGGTTCATTTTTAATTACAAGGTAAATAATTAACTAACATGTCTTTATTATTTCACTCTCAAAGTCATGTTCTGCCCTTCAAGCATGAGATGCATTAAAGAGCATTTTCATTTTAATCGGAGAAATTGGGAGTTGGTTTGGCTTCCTCTCTTTTCTGCTCTCTTGGACTGCGACCCCTTTAAGGTCACTGCTGTCACCAGTGTGAATAAGGAGATCTCCAGCCTTTGGAGAGAGCCCTGCAGTGATGAGCATTTTGCCTTCTGCTTTTACATTTCTGTTTGAATGGCTGTGCTTAAATATCTGCTAATACAGTATTCAAGGAGTATAATGTAGAGCACACAACAAGAGCAAAGGAACAAAGCACAGACAAATTTTGACAGGAATCTGGATGCTGTGAATACTGTAAAGTCAGATTAGTATTCCAGTTAGTAACTTCAGGTCTTTCTTGTCTGAACAAAGATTTTAATATTCTCTTCCCTAATTAATGTCAGTATTTTGTAAGCTTGCTTCTAAGAGTTTTTGAAGCATTCAGGTACTCTAAGCTTTCAGTTTTATGCTGGGTGGGTTCTGTTTGGTAGCAAGTATCAAAGATAAAATATGTCTACAAGATCATACTTGTTTACATTGAGTTTTCTAGTTTTTTTTTACTTTGGGTGTCACAGGAAGCCTGACTCTATCTTGGCAGCTGCAGAAGTCACATAAAAGACTGAGCAAAAAGGAAAGCATTGAAATGGAATCTATATGCAACTTGGTATTTATATTCAAGGGAAGCAACCCACCTCTGGCTTCACTGCTGAAACTGCATTTGGGGACGGAGTGGATAAACAGAGCAGAGAAGACCTATAGGCCCATGTACAGCACACACATTTGGACCTTCCCCTGCCGCCAGCCTTTCCCTTCCCAAACTCTACAGCCAAATGCAGAGGTTCTCAGGCTGAAGCAGAGAAAGGGAGGGCAATCAGAGGAGGAATAAAAACGTCACTTGCGCTAGCTTCTTGTCTCTGAGCTGCTTCAAGAAGAAGCTGCGGCACAGGAATTGCTGACCTCAGCAAGGAACTGGGCCTGAGGAAGACAGTGCAAAGCTTTCAAGTGCTCAAACAGGTGTTTATTCTTCCATGCCATGCTTGGTGGGAAGCTTCCTGCATCTCAAAGCACTACCCCCACCCTCCCAAAACAGGGTTATTTTTAATTCACTGATTGTAAAGCTTTCTTTTCCAACAGCAGAAGAGAGGTTTAATTAAAACTCCACCTGCCAGTAACATAATCCAGCAAAATCCCATCCATTTCAGGGAGTAAATCCTTGCTGAGGTTGGTTAACCAAAGCGGTACAGCTTAGGCAGTTTTCTGTACTCTTCCTTGAATTTAACTGTATTTCTGTGAGAAAAGCTGCCCAAACCATTCAAATCTTGAAAATATTTTACATGACATAGAAAATGGCTTCTTAAGGTTATTTGGTGAATAATAGATGAAGAACACTAACTGCATTTTAATACGAAGGATGAGTGAAGTACAGATAATTTCCACAGGGATGAACAGAAGAAAAAAACGAACCCACAGCTGAAACTCCTACTATTCCTTACTTCCATCCCTGGCTGTATGGCAGAGAAGACACAGCAACTTCATTGCTAAATGTGCACCCAGCTTTGTAATCCCTTATTCAACAGCGTACTATTCATGCAGATCATGAGCAGGACAAATCCTGCTCTTTTCTGGAGAGTCAGCGGGTCAAGGCCCTGTTTTTGGAAACACTACCACATGCTTAATGTAAGCGGGGTACACTGAGTGTGTAAAATTGAATTAATATTTCAAAGGCTGTTGGTTTGGAATTGTCATCTTGGTACACTATGGGAAAAAAGAAACCCAGACTTTGGCACGAGAGTGTCTACATCATTGTATGCAAATGTACGATGTGTTTGCAGGATCAGGACTACATTTTGAAAACAAATTGCAGGGTAATTTCCATGAGACACAATCACACTGTGGCAAAAACATGAACAAGCACAGAATAGCTCTCAAACTAATTAAAACCAAAGCGAAACTGTTGTTCCACTGATGACTAATTTTACTTAATTTTGGGGGGTATGAAAATAAGACAGATCAGGTATCCACTACTAGAACAAGAAAGAAGGATTAAATTAAACACTAATAAATTAATCCTGTTTTGGAACATTCTTAGCACTTACAGTTCATGGGTTAAGGAATCATTAAAATAGTAAACTTCATGTCACATAGAACTTTCAACAGAGCAGAATGATGCTAAGAATGAAATGGCTATAATTCTAACATCCTAATTCTAAATTCTGCAAATTTATCAAAGGGATAGCTGAACTTTTGCTTCACATTCTACAAATTTTACCTTTTGGAGAAAAAGATTTATGTTGGAATGTCACTTCTAGAAATTAAGGATCTAGCTATAGAGGTACAGTGTAAAATTGAAGATGTAAACTAGATGGACCCCGAAGGCTCAAATAAAAGATTTTTCTTAAATTTCCTATAATTTTGAATCTTGGCTTGTGAATTTGTGATAAAATTTAAGCATGGCAGTATCATGGATCTCTGTCATCCGTAGAAAACCTCCAAGTTAGGGAACCAGTATGAACTTGCTTCTGAGCCTTACCATACTCCGAGTTACAGCGGAAGAAATTAATAATTGCACTGATTTTGGTAGAGAATTTAGGTTTTGGGTTGTTTGGTTTTTTTTTTTTAAAGCAATTATTTCTCTTTTTCCTTCATTTTTGATAAGAATACTTTATGAAATGAACTATTACTTTCATATCCATCTACCGGCTTTTACCTGGAGAAACATCAACTTGGTTTAGACCTAAGTATTTTTTTGTCACTCATTAGAAGTATGATTATTTAAATTTTTAAAAGATTTTACAGATTTGTAGCAGAGCACACTATGCCAAGCTTTGCCTACAGTGATCATCTTTTTTTTTTTTCCTTGCCTTTCTTTTTAACTTTGCTAGCCACCTTTGATGTTGTATTCTTAAGAAGCTGAATAGGTAAATTTTTGGTGTAATCCCATTGTATCTAGAACATCTTTGTCTTCTCTATGTCCACATATGCTTTTGCTTTTTGTGCTGAAACATCAAGTACCATTCCTATACCTTCGCCATACAGAAGCAGAGACCCAAGTATATTTCAGGAATTTTTAAGCCCCAAAAGTAAGCCATCCTAAGATGCCCACAGCTTGGATGGTTGAAGCACTGAGCTTAAAGGTGAACACTGTGGTGTTTCACTTGCCTTTCATCATTCAGACCCATTCCAATTTAGTCAAACAAGTGTATCTTGGAAAATTGATGGATGTGGATCCAGTTGCTCTAGCTTCCAGAATCACTACTTAATGATATTCCTTTCCACTCCCCTTACATGTCCCTAATGAAAACAGAGAGTACTTTGAGGGTTTGTCCTGAAGCTGGGAATAAGAAAAAAATTGAATGCCTCCAAGAATCATGCGGTAGGAAAACGGTTTTCTGCCCAGCCCTGCTGGCAAATGCAACGGGTTAAATGCTAACCCTGATGAAGCCACTGCATTTTCCTTTAGACCTGACTGTAGCCAAGAGCTGTATTTCCTCTGTCATTAAAAATGTATTAAGTTGAAAAAGCACAAAAAGGAAAATTATTTCTATTTTTAAGTGGATTTTATACAAATCAGTAAACTATGCACAGAAAGAATTCAAAACCTGTACCTCACGTTACATGTTTTGCACAAGAATGTTTTGACAGATGGATGCATTCAGACAGAGAAATTAAGAAAATGAACCCAGTAAAGGTTTCCTGATTTTATTTTAACATCTCAGATGTTTGAATGACTAAATGCAAAACTATGTTTCCATGTCTGGGAGGCAATTAAAAACAACATAACTGCAGAAAAGTCTTTCATTTTACTTGATTAAAAATAGATCAGAGGTTAGAGTCCTAAAAAAGGGCATATGCTTCTGCCACACTTTATGCTGCAGAACAACTTTATTAATAGAGTTCAAACTAACAACCTTAATTTAAGAAATTAAACATATGCTGGGGGATTTGGAGAGTTGACCTTCCCCAGCTCACTCTCCACAGCACCTCTTTGTCAGAGAGAGTGTCCTGCACCCGAGCCACCTGGCTGGCCTAGCTCGAGCCACTGGGGAAGGCAAGGCTGAGACAAGACCTGGATACTCCTATTTGAGAGCATTTTAGCTCACAGCAGAATTTATTAAAGCTCTTCTATCACAGCATTCAACAGTTATATCCCTCCTGTATAAACTGATATGTATTACAGAATTAATTAGAACTAAAATTGATGGACAGCTTTAATAAAAATAACTTTAATATTGCTCCTTCCCTGATATGCTGACATTGAGATACGTGCTTGATGCTACTTGAATGTAATTCAGTGTGCATATATATTTGCAGAGCTACTGTTCTAGTGACTCACTGTAGTACCAGGACATCCACTGTGGTATTATTCTTCTTTCTGTGTAAACCGGTATTTTTTCCTCAGAATAATTTATTTAAAAGACATCAGGATAATCCTAATAGATTAAAATAGCATTCAGTACTTACATGAAAACAGGATAAATCAAAAACATTCATCCACTGTTGAATTTTGTTGTTTTATATCATGGGAATGATCAATTAAATTTAGTCAATTGTTTTAATGTAGTTTATACCAGGGATGAAATTAAGCTAATTTTCTGACACTGAGCCAGACAGCAGGCATAGATGGCTTTAAAAATTATTTTTCCACATATCATTCTTTCACCATTCACCTTGCAGTAAACATAAGCATTACCATACAGCTCTTATATTTAAAACAGTATTTACGATAATTTTTCTTCTTTAATATTCTGTTTTGATAAAATTACTACTTCCAGTTTTATAGTACAAATAAAGTCCTATTTCACCCTGAAATGCTTTTATCTTTTGCACTGATACTTAAATATCAGACTTCAGTTATCTAGCTTGTGCCTACAGAACTATGAGCAGTCTAGTTTATGGCTGAAACATCACAATAAGTATTCACTACAGCACTGCCAACACTAGCAAGCTCATTCTCCTATTTAATGAGCATGTGTTAGCTGAGACTCCTTATAAATGTCTGTGCCTTTCAGGTATTTCTGTTTAAGACTCCTGAAGGCTTGACTGCTTTCAAACATGAATGAGGCTTTTTTAGCTAAAATTTTATTTTAAAAAGAAACCACATTTCACTTGACATTTAAAATAAATAATTAATTAAATACATAAAATCCGGAACCATGTTAGATTAGTTAGGACTTTTAGAACAAGACAGTGTTTTTTTCCTTTACTCTTTCATTTTGTACTTAAGGCTCCAAGAATGAATCTATGTAAGTATGCTTACCACTTGCAATATGTCAAGCTTGTATGAGGCAATATTTTCCTGAAATAAATTACCCTAGCACGGTGGGATACTTATTACCAACTGTAAAAAAACCTAATATATGGTAATAATATGTGATGTTATAGGCAGTTTTATATAATCTCATTGGTATTCCATAATACAATCTATATGTACACCTCTAACCTACAAAACAGGACATCTGCAAAGGTTGTCCCTTTTTAATCCCATTATATATGAAATATTTGAAAACAGTATCTACTTTTTTTTTTTTTTAGGAGTATCAGAAATGATCAGTCTTCCTTTAAATTCTTCTGCTATATGACGTCTGAAAAAGCTCAAAGAAGTCTTTACTGGTACTAGGGAAATAAGAATGAATGTTCCCTATTTGTTGTTCAGATGTTGTATATTCCTAGATAATTTATTATTTCATATTTTAATATCATTTTAACATATTAATTGTATATTAGTCTAATATATCTAGAAGTTTTATTGTTGTTATTTCTAAGCAAACTAGAAGGTTGAAATAGGGTAAGAACATTTTCTAGCTTTTAATATATGTATAACACATAATGTTACTTGTTCCATTGCATTTCAGGATGTCTAAAATAACATTTACTGTCCAGCTACTAATCTTTTCCTTTTCCATGCCTGAAAATAGAAGCAGATTGCTCCTATTAATAACTTTTCTGTGGTGCTTATGTTAGGACTCCATAGGTCTCCACATGCAGCATAAAGTAAAAAAAATTAAAGTCCCTGTTAAGAGAAATAGTAGAATATTGTAATAGATATGGTCTCTGGTCACTGACAAAAACTAAAACATCAATAAATTTCAAAATATTTATGCTATTAGCATTAAAATAAGGGAAAATAAGCTTTAATTATGAATTTATGATTCCAGCTACTCTCCGTTCTAAACATGGAATGTCCCTTCCAATGTAAAAACAAAGAAACAAACAAACAATGTTTTATTACTGGGCATAGAAATATTTAAGTTACCATAATTTCTTGGATATGATATCAGTTAACAAGGTTGAAACATCCAGTTAAGCTAAGTTTTAAAGGCATGTTTGGGTATATGAGCCATCATCCTCCTAGGAGTGGTAGCCTTAAGTGCTTAAATCTGGATGTCTACTTAAAGTGGGTGATTAATGGCCTAAACCAAGAGTTATTCTATTGACTTCAACTTACTCTGGTGTGAGAGCAGAACAAAATATAGAGGGCCCCATTCTTTGCTTCCTTTTAAAGTTTTTATGAAAAGTGAGTCTCAACGTGGAGTCCAGAGGACTCGAATGAGGTGTCTGTTGCATGTAGATAAAGTGCAGTGCAAAGAAGGCCTGGGTGTATTGTACATCACCTTGAAGCAACCTCTGTAGAAGATCCTATCTGTGCAGGTTACCTAGCTCTCCTCACCCCACTACCAGCCATACTAGCAAATGGCAAAGCTGCAGCTTCTCAGCCCTGCCATGCAGTGCTGACTGATCCACGACAATGACACTGGGTAGGACTGGGTGTGACTGGGTGAGCAGAGGAGGCAAGCTTTTGTTCCAGCTTCTCTGAACAAGCTAGAGTCTCAGCAAGGGCCAGCCAAATCAACATATTCAGAAATTTTTGGTGGACAGACACACACTCAGTAATATATCATAATAGGATATTTGGATTATAACTTCCCGATATAACTCTAAGAATAACAGTGGACCAAAAGAATCCTTTGTACCATACTATTTCTAGATCATAAAAAGTTTGATTTGATTTTGTTCCTAAAGTATGCTATGAACCTGGTCCAAGAGCTTGCACCATGAACAGAAATCTATGATTCTGGAAGAGCTGAGTCCTGTAACCTTATAATACATCCACAGTCAGTTTATTATTACATTTGTTCCATAATTAGATATAAAAGTGCATAGGTTGACAAAGACAATGACCTGGTAAAGTGGAAAAGTATAAAAATAAGGTGATGACACTATAGGATGTCAATGATGAAGACTTATAAAGGTTCAGATAAATCCCTTGCACATACAGCTGCAAACTGATGAGATATTGAACCATACACTGTCCCCATTTTATAGGAGTCAGTTTGTGCTTTGTCACTTTCTCTCATTCAGATATGACACTTGCCAATAGAGGAATATTTATTACAAAAAGTGTCACTGACATTTCTTGCAATACTGATATCTGTGTAGTGACATCAGTACCAAAGAAGCAGAGCTTCCATTTTTTTGCTTCTGGATACTACAGAAAGACTTACAAGATTCTTGGAAGGTCTCTTCATGCTTATGAACAGGAACAGTCCAAAATTGTTCATGTTGTTTTTCACTCTCCATGGTGAGTCACAATACAGTAAATATACATATGTATACCTATTTTTATTTCTTTCCAAACAGTTAATCATTCTGTATGGCTTTGGACAGATTAATTTCGCATTGGACTGGCATCATACAAAAAGGTACAATATAGAGTCTCATTCAAGATTTGGTTAAACCCACATTTCTGTGCATTTGGAGGAGCTGTAATGGCCTATATTTTCCTCTTGCTGGTTACTATACACAAAATTGTTAACTCTAGCTATTAAAGTAAATAAAAGGAGAAAACTTTTAATTACAATTCATGTGTGATGTCCTATCTTCCCTGGGAGTCCTCTTAAAATAAGAGCATATATAGGGACCACATCTTTGAGAATTATGTTTTACATTGGTACACCACCATAACAGAACCAGTAAGTAGTGTTAGGCATATCAAGGAGTCCTGATCACATTATGTTAATAAATGGGCTAAGATGTGTCTGTGATATCATTCAGAGTTTTCCTCTATTGCTTTTTGCCTAAGATGTAACCTGTGGGAAACATCAATAATCAAACCATGGAAATATGACTCCTACTAGTCTATAAGTTCAAGTGTTTTCTGCTTTACCATGTCATCTGATGGTCAGTGATGTTACAAACAAATGTTTTCTGCAGGGATGGGGATAAAATTAATTTCTTCTGCGTGACCTTTATAAGTGCAGTAATCCCGTCACCTGAGCAGCCGCCTGTGTAATATGCCTGTCTGTTTAAGTACCCTGAGATTTTATACCCGAGTCAGGCTTGATGGGGGTTATTTGGATGAGCATGAACCATAAATGTATCCTTTGGCAAAATTTTTCAAAAGTGTAGGGGTATTTATTGTGCAAATTTTATTCTAGCCATCTCTAGACTGTGAACTCTCCAGCTTGAGTTTATTAAAGAACAAGAAACTTGACTATACACTGCTCCTTACCAAGTACTGAGGTCAGCTGAGTAGCTCAGACCATTACCCATATGCAGAATTAGAGATTGGTTCAGAACTCATTCCTTAGCATTAAAAGCAGCTCCAGATTAGGAAGATGAGTTCAGATAATCATGATTAGAAACCTGACACAAAGACATTCTGAATTCCACAGGATTCAGTGAAAGTTGGCAATGTTCAGCACTATTCAAGATTAAATCCTCTGTTAGTCAGAGCTTATCCTATCTGCTGCTAGAAACATTCTAAATATTTCCTTGAAGTATAGCCAGGTTTCCAGCCATTGATGTCACATATAAAGAGAAGATTAAACATAGAATAGTACATTTAAGTTGTTAACCTGTGAAAACATTTTTGATGTATATTTAACTGAAGAACTTAAAGGAATATACTTAGGGACTCTACACAAATAAACAAGGAATCATTTGTACTAGAAAGAGGAGGAGGACTAAAGTCTGCTCTAATGCATATTGATCAACTCAGAGTAACAGGACTAATTTTCAGGGTATCACGTCCCTGAATGAGACTAGTGTTTGTTCCATTGCTGGACAGGGAAGATGTCATCATAGTATTGCCCAAATTTTATTTTAATTATTTGTATTTAGTTTTGTCTGAAAGAGGAGGTTAATTTCTGTTTCAGGTTTTTATGTTGTTACCCACAATCTATCTCATTAGCAGAAAACAATGCATAGAGGCACTTGAAATGTACAGTGGCTCATTCCTACTGTATTCCTTATGCTATGACAAAAACCCACTCAGGACTTCACAGGCATTATTCTCCCTTCATTCCCACTGGTGCCCCCAACAAAGTCAATGAAATGACACCTTTGTAAAAAAGGTACGAGGCAAACAGACTAACCTGACTCACCTGCACTACCATAGTCTGGTGCTGCTTACAAGAAACCTTTGAAGCATATTAAAAAAACCAAACCAAAACAAAAAACTCACTTTCAACCTTAGTTTGCTATGTGCTTTTAAATTCTTTTTGCTCTTCGAGGCCCTTATTGCCGGTACCCAGGAAATACAAGGAAAGATCACTAGTACCAGATAAAAATACTTTGATTTTAATAAATCTGTTTCCAGCAGCCTTCTTTTTGCCTTGTGTCCAGATAAACTTTTATACTGATAGCATTTCTGAAGCAGATCAAGAATAGGAATTCAGTGTGAAAAATGGACTAGATCTAGTCTTTATTTACTTACAAGAATTATCTCAATACTTTAAAAAATAATTTGAAAAGTATTTTTTCCTCCAAGAAACATATAAGCATTTAAAAAGAAAACATTTCAAAGAATAACTTCAAAACTTCCTGAAAATGTTGCTGTGGTAACTCCAAGGAGTCACAGTTTATACTCTGTTCTACATGAGCTGGGATCACTATCAGCCAATATGCATCCATAAAGACCACAGTGTTGCTGCTTCTTACATCTCTTAAGAGTTCCTGATTGTTGTGCATCCAAAGAGTAGGTTAGGAGGGAGGTTAGTTCACAGAGCAGAACTATCAGAGACCACTTCCTAGAAGGCTCTGAGGGTCAATATATTCTTTACTACTTAAAGCCACAATTTTCTAGTTTGTAGTCAGCATCCTCATTTTAAATGATGAATTAAACTCAAATGGCCTACCTTTAGTTTTATAATTACTATACTATATAATCTTTGTACAATAAATGGTGAAAAATAAACACAATACCCTAAATTTTTCAGTATAAACACTGTTGACTGGAGCCACTCAGTTAAAATATATATTGAAAACAATTTTTACTGTGTCCTTCTCTGTATCTTGGCATCTCACAAGGCACAGAGGGATTTTGGAGAAGGGATCATAATTATTCAAGAAAACAAAGCCAAAGTCCTTTTAATATAAATATTATGCTCTTGTTTAATCTTATCATTGAGCCTGCAACTGAAACATTGATACTACATTTGCCTTTTAATTCCTAACAACCGGTTTGACTTCAGTAACTGCCCTCTGCTAGAATAACAAATGGTCATTCTCCTTCCCAGTCACACACACCATCTGCCATTTAATAGGTGTTTCAGTGACTCATTAGTCTGTACTTAATTTGACTTTGAACAGAACACTGCCATTTTATTGCTGCTGTGTTTCACACCACCAGCTAGGACCCTTAAAGTCAATACTGATAATGTTGATATCTTTGAAAATAATTTCTAGCCTTGTGTAACTGATGCTGGAACTTTATTCTCAGTCTTAGTATTTTTTAATTCACCTGGCACTTTCTGAATTCGTGAGCACATAACATGGTCCAAATATAACTGCACTATTTTTCATGGAGTAAAATTATAGCACATATTTTGAAAGGGAATTTTAAAACATTTTGCATGCACTAAAAGTCTGTTTTGAGCACACAGTTGCACAGCTGCGTGTGCAGGGTTGAGTTTTGTTCACTGAAATAGATATTAAATTAATATGCAAAAGTATGTATCAACATAGTTTTGATATTGCTTGAAAAAATACTAAAAGGATGGAAAAAATCGTTACTTCCTTTTTACCTGTAGGCAAAGAAAGTTGCTACTTCATACTTCTGTCCCTGAGAAATTTCCAGCAGTAAAGGTAGGATCAGGAGATCTCCACAGCAGCCCCTCTTTTGTCTCCTCAGTGCCATTTTCCCCATCTTTCTTCATAAGTGTATGAGGGACAGAAGTTCAGACAGGAGAGACAGAGGTGCTTACTCTGCAATGCAGTTTCTTTCTTTCCCCGGTATTTTAAGTATTTTAGATTTTTAGTAGATTTAAAATTTGAAATCACATGCCTTTTATTAGTAACAACAAAGACGTTCTCCTACAGCTCCAGTAACATCATGCGTATTGTAAAACATGTTTTAAACACTGGCATTTAGAAGCTGAATATGAGCATCCAGAATTGAATTCCATGACCACAGCCACAGAAGTAAAAGATGAAAAGAGGCAATATGCTAGTGTTGGCTGAAGGTGTTTTCTCTGCAATTGTTAGAAAATATAACAAGGTAACATCAACCTTTCCAGCTTTCTCCTCAAAGCCAAAGGGTTTACAGATCATGTGCTAATCTTTGTAAATTTAATTAAACATTTCCATTTCCTTAAAATACTTCAATTTTACAAATTATATGGTGTTTATACGAAAAAGTTCAGAAATTATTTGCTCTCCCAGAGAGAATATTAGAACTGAAGACCAAAAGAACAAATAGAAAATGTCTCTGCTCCCCAAAGATAATCACAACCATCCATGTGGGAAGGAGAAATACCATGCCTTACTCTTTGGGATTAGGGCATTCTTTTAATTTGCCATTTGGCATTATGAACACAGTAAACAAAGAGAGAAAATATAGAAACCATGTGACTACTTGTTCCATAGCCTTTTGCACACTGCTGCTGTAGACTTGCTTTCAGATGTCAGTACAAAGCTGCCTGCTCACTGATGCTCAGTAAGAAATGTCAGGGAAGAGATAAGCAGGCTAAAAGAAGACTATTTTAGAAACATGGACTGTTCTATCATTAGTTCTATAGATAAACTTCCCAACATATTTCTGAACAGCAAATGTTATTGCTTAGCCAAACATAAAAAGTCAGCAGGAGATATTAATTTAATCTGTAAGTAGGGACGATTTCAGGACCTTTGTATAGGGTGAGATAGCCTAACATTGTTAGGCTGTTATTTTAAACTGCTGGTGTATGTAAGTCTTTATGTTAAAATGATTCTGCTTGCCAAAAAAATGGGGAAAATATAAGTGTAAATCTTCAGCATGTAAGTCAGAAATAGAAAGAAAATTACCTATTTTCAGATGATCAAATAAGGGCCAAATTCTTGATAATTCTGTTTTGTAAAAGAAGGAGTTAATAGTATCATGGAATGCTTTGGGTTGAAAAGGAACTTTAAAGGACATCTAGTCCAAACCCCCTGCAGTAAGCAGGGACATCTTCCACTAGATCAGGTTGCTTAGAGCCCCGGTCACCCAGATCTGGAATATTTCCAGAGGTGGGGCTTACAGTAGTACCTCCCTGGGCACTGTTCCAGTGTCTCACTGCCCTCATTGAAAAAAATGTCTTCCTTCTCTCTAGTCTGAATTGCTCTTCTTTTAGTTTAAAACCATCACCCCTTGTGCTATCACAACAGACCCTACTAAAAATTCTGTCCCCGTCTTTCTTTGTAAGTCCCCTTTAAGTATTGGAAGGCTGCAATAAGGTCTTTCTGGAGCCTTCTCTTCTCCAGGATGAACAACCCAAACTCTCTCAGGCTGTCTTCACAGCAGAGGGGTTCCAGCTCTCTGATCATTTTTGTGGCCTCCTCTGGAGCCAGACCAACAGGTCTCTATGTTGTGCTGAGGACTCCGGAGCTGGACACAGTGCTCCAGGTGGTGTCTCACCAGAGTGGAACAGAGGGGAAGAATCCCCTCCCTTGACCTGCTGGCCATGCTTCTTTTGATACAGACCAGAAAGCTATTAGATTCTGGGCTGTGAGCACACGTTGCCAGCTCATGTCCAGCTTTTCATCCACCAGTACCCCCAAGTCCTCTTTTTTCAGGGCTGCTCTCAATTCCCTCATCCCCCAGCCTGTATTGACACGAGGGGTTGCCCTGACGCAGGTGCAGGACCATGCACTTCGTTCACATGGTCCCACTTCTTGAGCTTCTCCACTGTTCTGAATTACCTCATAACTGGGGCTTGTGGTATCTAATGAGGCACTTGTGGCATCTAATGAGGCACTTGTTGCCTGCTTTAGGTGATTCCACTCTGGCAGGGAGGTTGGACCCATTTATCTCCAGAGGTCCCTTCCAACCCCTACCATTCTATGATTCTATGACTGTGATCACTGTTCCAGCACATGAGCTCTAATGCTTCAAACAGTAAGCAAAGGGCCTGTCACTTATCTTTTGAAAATATTCTGGAAAGTTAAACCAAAGGGATTTGTCCAGCTTCCCAGCAAGAAAGTCTATTAAATTAGCTCTGAATCTGCTTGTGGTCTGCTAATATCAAAAAGGAGCAGACTTAGATGCATCATATTTTACCTGTCAACACAGTTTATAATGCAGAAGAACGTGTGTAAACCACAAAGGAAAATAAGTGGGTTTAGATCATCTTGTATAACACATTATGGACATTGCCAAAGACTGCAGTGGTGACAGAAGATAATACGCTATTTCCTTGAGGTGATCCTCTAAAGGTACACTCACGTATAGATCATTTTTTCCTTTCCTTTCCTGTTCTGTTTTCACAATATACCTTTAAAGCATGTTATAGTTAAGGTATTTTTAGAACTCCTCTTAGTCATGTCTAAATGCATCCCAAAGGGATTTAATTTAGAGTGCGATTAATTTTCCTCTCCCCTACACAGCAAGTACAAATGGTATAAAAAGCTCCTACATGAAACAGGAAGTATTTTAAAGCCAGCACAGATGTCAGGCAGTCATGATGCGAGGCAGCAATCCACAGAGAATATGACCTATTTGGTACTGTATTCCTCGCACATCGTTAAAAATTAGCAGCAACTCCACTGAACTCCAGCTTATTATAGTGACGAAAATGAGCTGTAAGCCAGAGAGTAAGATCCTTCAATAATCACAAGAATTATTTTCTTCTGAAATACTTCGTCATCTTCAGCACGAGGGCTTCCTCAATGCACTCATTTGGCTTCCTTTGGTCATGCTGTTTTGCGTCACATCTCAGAAGGTGGCTTTTAACAGCAATATTCATTGTATTGTAGACATTAGGAAAGGTTTGCTGTGCATTTCCGTATGCTTGTAGGGGAGGCAAAAGTTACTTCATGCCACAGCAGCAGAAGGATTCATAGTGTGAAGGTTAAATGAGTTTTAATGGGTACTTGTCATTTGCTCCAATCTGTAACAAAACCTCTTGAGATCAAAGAAAAAAAAAATAGGTGGAGAAATGCAGTGCTACAGTCCCTAGTGCTGTATTACCCACATTTAATGTAGCAGTGCTTTCCTAGCCTTTCTGTCTAAATATTACTTCTGTGACAAATATTAACCCTTACATGGTCTGTCTCCACTTTCCTATTAATGGAAATACACTGAATTAAATGAGATGCTTTATTAATGCTTATTCCTCTAAACAATCCTGCAAAACATTGTTGAACCTCTACTATCCTTCATGAGAAGAGATGGACACATTTTTGTCTAGGCAGTTTTCAGGTCCTTTGGGATTCTCCCTGCATGTCAAACCTTATGATCCTGACAACACCGTTCAGTTTGCATACACCATTCACCTGATAGCATACACTGTGATGGAAATCCTTACATTGGCATGTACACAAAGGTAGAGTTTGGCTATTTTTGACCATAAAGACAGACACCTCTAGTGTGTATCCATTTGTTGTCTGCTTTACAGTCTTGCTAGAGACAAGAGAATTGTGTGTCACTGACACCAGATGTTAAAAGAAATGCTGTCACCCCTGACTAAATCCATAGCAAAAGGCCTAGGCCTCAACTCCCATTTGGTTGACTGCTGTTTCTTGGGCCATAACTGGTCTCAATGCACATCAAAAGGAACCACTACTGATCCAGGATGGAGTACTCCACCCCGTTTTCAGTGATGCAGGTGCTACAGAAGATGGGGTGCACTAATATATAGGCCCTGCATTTCTAACATTTGCAGAAAACATTGTATTTTGTTTCAGTTTTGTAACTTTGGGAAGTCTGTCACCCGGGGATTTAGCTGACACACGGAGACACACACGGGTCCCTGAGGACTCTCTCACTCAGCATGTTCTTACTGTTGACTTCCTTCCACATACCACACACACAAACATAACATACACCCTAGTAAGTTCTTTGACCCCAGGGTCTCAGGTTAAGATTTCTTTCTGGCAGTTTAAGAACAAAACCAGCAAGGAGTTGCCTGCCTTTTGCATACACTTCCTAGACAGGGACCTAGTGCAAGATATATAGTCTGTGAAAAAACCTCCACAGTTGCTGGGCCGAAGGGTTTGAATAGCAACAAGTGGAAAGAACCATTTGTGCCTTAAAACCCCAAACTTTAAATGTTTTCTGTGCAACGAAAAAACCATCTTGTTCCAGTACTAGCCTAATGATAACTGCCAGCAGCTGGGATAGTAAGGCACAAAACAAATACCACGAGAGCCTGCAACCTCAAGCCTACAAATGAGGGCTGATAAATACTGTAAAGACCCTTGAATGCCTCAAAGAAAAGCTGCTATAAGTTCACTCTTGCTAGGGTTATCTCATTTACTGCAGGTATCTGAGGCAGCCCTAAGATTAAAAAACTTACAGGATGAAAGTTTAAGAAAAGAAACTATTAAACAGAGGGAGAATGCATAATTAGCTTTAACATACTAATGATGGGAAGGTACACACTGCTCTGTATTTTCTGCCTGAAAAAAACCCCAAACTCTCATACAAAATGTCTGTAAATACAATGCATATAATGTTTTCAGGGTAAGCAGATGCTCACTAGGAAAAATGTGTCTAAAAAAAGTATTTGTCATGCTGAACCCGACTGTGTTTTAGATAAATTACTGTGCCACCAAAACCAATTTGCAGTCTTTAAACCTGGATTATCCTTTGTGCCTGGCTGTGCCACTGGCTCAGACAACACTTCCACACTTCTCACACGTACTCCAAGCAAAACTTCAGAGCATATATTCCAGATGGATTCAAGGACATGGGCTACTTCTTCATCTGCAGAAGGTAAGATACATCTGGGTAGCTCTCCCTTGTTTTGTACTGAAATGCTTGAACTATTACAGACCTTAGGCCTTAGGAAACAGAAGTCAGTTATAATAGATAACTGATATTATGAGATCATGTAGAATGCAGACAAGCATATGAACTAAAGGAAGGAATGTTTTTAGAGGCTTAAGGATGTATGATCTCTTTTATAGCCAGAAATACGCTCTGGGTTTGGAGAGCTGTTTAGGTGCCATTACCACAAAAAGAAAGCTGTGAACTTCCTACACCACTCCAGTAATAAAACTCTGAATAACCAAATTAATACACAGTAGAGAAACAAGAACACATAACACAGTAGCTGTCACATCATGTAACTTTTTTTCATATGAAAAAAAGGCCCTTTAGTAGTACCTGATGTAAAATTTTCCATCAGGTTTTCAGTTTTGATTTTAAGCAGTAGAAATGTAATACCTTGGTATTACTCATTCTGCGTAGCACTTCATCATGATCTCAACAACGCTAAGATTTTCTGTGACTGCAGGCAGAAAGCTTTCTACAAGATTGTATCCCAATGTACCAGATGACTCCTATGCTCACCTCTTAAGTGAATAAAATCCCAAATGCAAAGTTTTATTTTATAAGATTTTTTTCTGAATCTGCAGGTTATAGAGCAGAGCTGAGAACAAGAAATTGTTATCCTTGAAAAACACTGCCTGATGCATTGTGTACACCCACATGTTGCATCACCAATAATGACAGGTTGGATTAAAATTTTTTTTTTTTAGTGCATGAAAGGTCTTTTTGAAGTTCATTTCATGTGCCTGCAGTCATTGTGTACTGTATGAAAGAATCTCGAAAGACTAAGTCCATATTAATGTAACAGCCATAGAAAATTTTGGAAAGTGCAGCTAAAATAAGTCAATACATATGGGGAGGGGATTAAATAAATCTACAAAGATTTTTTTAAACCCATAACTTGGAATTGTGTCAACAAACTTGTGTATTATTTTGCATCAGTAGGAAAGAAAAGAGGAAAGGAAAGTAAGCAAAAAGACTTTGGGAAAGATTACTTTTCTTTAAAAAACTATTAAAAAAAAATTAATAATGCCAAATGTTGCCTAAGAGAACTAGAAAGGCTAAATATCTACCCCCCCCCAACCAGATTATCCAGCCTGAGAAGTTTTTAATCACATGCTATATTGACTGAAGAATTAATGCCCTGGTTTGGGCTTCAATGGGCTGGCTCTATAGTAGATTCTCCTGTCTTAGACATCTTGCAGATTACATTTTATGCTGAGAAAAAATCTCCTGGAAATATAAGACTAGAACATGCAACTCAGAAGCTACAATGGAATGACTGGGGAAGGTAGAGCAATCTCACCTGTTAAGAAGCTAACACAAGTTGCAATGCTCTGCTCAAGTATACGTCACTGCACTGTGTTACAACAGCAGACAGAGGTGCACTCCCGGGCACCTCTCCACATCTTCAGGCCATAGCACGGAAACCAGCTGTTTAAGATATTAAAAATTCAAGTCTGTAAACTGCTCCTCAATGTACTTTTCACTTATTTTTACATTTTCAAATGCTATGTAAGGCTGACCACCATAAAGGGAAGGGCGCTTAAAATCAAACCCAAGGCTGAGACAGTAATTTAGAATGTGTTCATGGAACTGGGAAAAGTTTTTTCCCCTGGAAAAACAGTTAGTGGCCATCACTTAAGAAGGTCCTTGTTTACATTTTAGATAAAGGCTAAGGTCAGAATAACAGTCAGAAAAACATAACTGATCTGGACAGCTAGTTTTTTAGATTATATGAAGGCTGTTTTAACTAAACTGACACTGAAAATGTGTGTCAAATTAAGCAATAAACTCTGTAAAAGAAAGTTTCAGATGAAATCAGATTTTTTCTGGCCTTCTAGTCTAATATTGTACCTCTAATGTCTAAAATACAGCTGTCATTCAGTTGATTGCCTTTGTTCCAGGAAGAGCTTAACAGTGAAACACATTATCCATATATGTTTTGGGTAAACAAACTGAAAAATACCATGCTTTCCTATCTTCTCTCTGCTGGTTCCTGTTACTGTTGCACTTAGACAGCAGCCTGGTATAAATCTCACTCTCTGACACAAAAGAAAGGACATCCTCTGCCTCCCCCATGATAACAAAAGAGCAGAACTTCCCTCATTCAGGAGTTCAGAGAAGTTTCTATGTCTTTCAGGTATTAGTCACTACAGAGTCATTACAGAAAGCTGCATCACCAGCCCAATGGAAATATAGGAGGAAAGAACATTCAAAGATAAATCTACATCACCCTGCCAGGCTCCTTTAACACAAACTTGAGCCCTATATCCCCTCCCACTCCTGACATTCCCAACTCCAGTCAATGAGATTACTTGTACAGAAACAGCAGGAAGGTAATCCAACAAAGTCCTGTAACTAGAGAAAAGGTCCATACAGAACAGTTTGGTAAGGCCTACCTTCTGCTCCCAGAGAAGCCAGGTAGAGCAAAAGATAGGAGGCAGACTGCAATGCAGTGACAGTTCTCAGGGGCCAAAGAAACACTGGTAATCATGAATCAAGCCTGACATCCTCTCTGTCCAGCCTTGGACAGTAATTCCCATCACATTGGCATGCCGGGCAGGTCAGGTTGTCTGATGCCTAAGGATTTAGGAGCTGGTGTGGCTATGTTAGCTTGTCTGAATGGGCCCCTCCATTGGAAATGAGAAGAGAGACTTTCCTAAATCCAGCTTCTGAAAGGTCTCCCCCCTGACTGCCTGCGATAACAAAGGAGTGTTCTGTGCTCTCTGCTGCTCAAATTGTCATGGAAACAAACGTCACCTCAGTTAAGTGATAGTGAACACTGGTCACAGCACTGCCTAGATAGAATAAGATAGGTATGATGTCTAGGTGTCTGTCTCCCATTTGCCTGCATAGTCTTTCATCTGTCCCTCAGCACAGCAACTGCCTCCACAAAGCCCAGAAGCTCTGGAGAGAGCTGGGAAGAGGTGCTCCTGGCATGTCTCATTCAGGGCTGCTTGAAGGTCTTTTCCTGGCAATATGTCATTTCATTTCCAGCAGCAGATTCTGCTGTCACCTTAAAGTGAAGATTTAGTAGCCAGTAACGCAGCCTTATCAGCAGCAAGTGATCAGTACAATCATTATAAGCCTCTGAAAGACACACAGGTATCTTGGAAAATATGGTACAGAACTGTCACAGAAACACCCTGAATTCTTCCCTTCTAGCAGGCTCAGCAGAGGTGTCAAGTCCACCACCTTACTACTGCTGGCAGTAACAAAACTGAACTGTCAGTAAATAAATACAGAAAAAACACACAAGATCAAGAATACAGAAATATCCCCATAGCAAAGTAGCTGCTCCAATTATTTAGCAGCAATTAAACGGAAAGGGAGATTAATTTATGCTCCTAGATCAGCTGTCATGCTTTTGCAAGAGAATTATAAATATCTTTGGTAAGTTTCTCTTGTTTGTAGACAGCTCTGTGCTAGACATATCCCATGTCAGCAATTACCGTGCAAGTCAAAGCAGCAGTGGAAATTGCAGTTGTGGAAAATGCCCAGGTAGCTCCAGGTGTCATTTCCCTTCCAAGAACTCCACAATGTGAGTTATCCTCAGCTCATTTCCAAGGTAAATCAGGAGATTCTGATTTTCAAAATCATTCAACTCAGATGAGATCAGATTCTCCTGCAATGTTGAATCTACTCTGGTTAATTCCTTCGGATTAGGCACGTTGGTTTAAATACAAATCTGTGATTAATTTAGGCTTATGAATAATCCCATTAAACGCAGCCTCCTCTTGTGCATTTGTAGAAATGCTGCCGTGTGCACAGGTTCATTACAAAAAGCAGATTTGCTGTGTGTTGTGCACCGGAATGCATCAGGGGAATGTGTATGACAACAGTCCCATTTAAATTAGGAGATCAGGAAATCAATCTCAGGTATCTGATCTTCAAGTGACAACTGATGAAATCATGCTTCATTTACATGAAGGTGTGTAAAAATCATTTACATGCCTGTTTTTTGGACTGACACTCTTGTTTTTCTCCTGGAAAAGGCTAAACTCCATGCCTTTACATTCTTAGCAGTACGGAAAATCAGTACTGCATTTTCCCAGACTCTTCCTCCAACCCTAACTGCCTGTTCAGCTCACATTGCAACAGCAACACAGCGCTGTCTAATGCACAGAGTAAAGCCTGCTGTTGTTCTATTTGTTGGAACTCCAAAGGGAATCCCTCAGGCATGCAGAGATGCAAAAGGGGTAGGAAAAGGTCGCTTAAAATAACGATCTTATTTTAAACAGATTAGAGATTGCATGGTCTTTCCTCATAGCAAAGCAAGTAATGCAGTGAGGGAACTGGGTCACGTGACTGTATCCACATATTTTGAGAATACAGTCATATGGGTTAAGAGGCACAAAATCTATACTAATTCACCCAAGAAACACATTAATACTAGCACAAACAAATGAATGTTTAAATTAGAATGAGGTCTCCATAATGGCTTTGCCTTGTTATTTTGAGGACTGATGAGGCACTGCACACATCCCATTTATAACAGTCACCTTCTCCTTTCTCCTTGTTAGGAGCTGTTCCACATCCATGGAGTCGAAAGGGTTTATGTCTTATAAAAACAACTGACAAGCTGCATTTCATGAGGACTATACAGTCTAAACACAAGTGTTTGTAGTTACATTTCCATGGTAACAGCAAAAAAAAAAAATCGGCTATAATTTTCTCAGAGTTTGATGTCCATTCTTCCCTAGACTATCTGGCATAAGAGTGTTTATTGCTTTTCACCAATGCAGTACTGCGGAAATATTTTTAGCTCTGCTAATTCAATTTCATATTTAAATCAATCTGAAAATAAGTTAACTTTCAGTCTGCCAAAGGATGTCAGGCAAACCTTTCACTGATTTGATTTTACTTTGTCTTGTGATGATGGAAAGATTACACCATGTAACAACAAGGAAATGTGTCCCAAAGATCTAGAAGAATTTCATTATTCTATTACTTGATTATTTCATTTAAGTTTCATTATTAGCCTCTTGAATTTGATATAAAATGCTGCTGTTTGTGGAACTGCAGAGTCTTGCACCATCTCATCAGAAGCCTGAATAACAATACAATTATCTATTCAAAGCAGATTGAGAAATGTACTTCTACAAGTCCTGCAATATTACAGGAAGCAGGCACAAATGATTATATTTTACAATAACTGATGCAGAGATAGGTGTTGCCTGGTTATTTAGGTGTTCATTTATAAATTCAATTGAAGTCAACAGAAGCTGGTTAACTTCGGTCATAGATAACCTGCCTACTGGTACATAGAATGAGTCTGGTGGAAACAAAGCTCCAAGCCCAGTATTTCTTGATTCCCAGATTCCTTCTATAGCTAGTAGGCCATATCTCAACATTATTTGATAATATATATTGTTTAAGAAGCCTATTATGGCAAACCACATTGGCACAGTCTTCAATACCAGCTGCTTAAGAGCAGACACTGTAATGCAGCTAGATGCAAGAGCAATGCTGTCTCCAGTTTCATCCTGAGGCTTTTTGCCCCTCTAAAAAGAGTAACTGATAAAAAAGTTTAAGTTATTTTGATAAGAACACATTTAGGGCTGCTAACACCAGAGATAAGCTTCCTGGTTCATTTGCAAGGTGGGTATGGCGATGGAATGATAATGCAAGAACTTCCTCGTGTCCACCCAGAGTGCCTCAACAGTGCTCTGAGTAGATGAGTTTTCATTTCTGTGTCTGTTTACTCTTGATAGCAATCTTCTGTAGCTGCCAGCAAAAATTCAAGGGTGTTTTTGAGGGACCCTTTGTCCTTGAGACTGAACCATTCCAAGGCTATTAATACTTTTTTGAAACTTGGAGTATTTCCACTTACATTAATGTTTTAGCCATGATTCCAGGTTCAGTGGTAGAGAGACCCATTACTATTTGAAGAGATCCCCTTAGGGCTGGTTTGTTTGGGTTTTTTACCCTATTGATCCAGTCAGAAATGTTTATGTAATGCTAGAACTTGACAGAGAAAGTCAGACAGAGATAAATATAAGGAACAAGAAGTCTGAAGTTGTAGTATGACTTCTTCAGCCAGTGCTCTGAAGATGCAAGTACATGGAGGATTTTGTTAATATAGATTAAAGGAACTTCATATATGTGAAACAATAGGATTCTTAAGGATAAGGTCAGGAAAACAATCTTTTGCCTGCTAATAACTCTTAATGTATAGCTCTTCAGCATTTCTGGGCAGTGGGAAAAACTATTATCTCCTACAGAAGAAGACAAGACACTAGGAAAAGTCATTTGCCCAAACTGATGCAGGCAGCCTATGACTAACCCAGGAATTATATTCTGTTCAGTGCTATTAAGGTTCTCCCTTGAGGAATAAGCTTCTGAGATCAATGGCAGAATGCAGTTCTATTTTCCAGTACAGAAAGACTGTACTGGATTAGTAGAAGGATTTTACTCTCAACACAGTTTTTATGAGCACTCATTTCTCAAATGTAACTAACTTGGACTTTGATTTGAAATGTTCACTCTATATTTTCACATCAGTATTGAATTCCTTTGTACTTCCTCCATAGTTATTTTCATGGGACTAAACCTAATGATCTTTCACTATGTAATTAGTCGTAATTCACCCAAAATATCAGGGAAACCAACTGTGATTTACCTGAAAACAGTCAGAATGAAATCCCCAGTCTCTGGCCCGTGGAGGACAGAAGCAGATTATGGGCTAAAGGTGCTGCACAGGGCCCTCTGAAGGACCAATGAGCACTGTCCTGGTTTGAGTGAAAACAGAACTAATTCTGTTCAGTAATTTTACTTTCCAGCTTGGTTCTTTTAATTAGCTGCACTTTCTGAAGTTAGCAGCCTGTTTTCACAGACAGTGCCTGCTTCTAGCAGTGATAACACCTCATGTTTAGAGTTACTACCAAGGATTGGTATGCAGACCAAGGCCACTGCTGGGTCCTGTGTACCACACTGGGGGGTGCAGAAAGTGAAGGGCCGCACCTTCAGGGAGGGGTGGACAGGACGGGAGACTCTAAACTGACCAGCGAGGTATTCCATCCCATATACGCCATATTTGGTCTAGAGCTGAGGGACCCGAAGGGTCTCTGGGCTCTTCTCTCCCCTCTTGGACTGCTTTGCCAGCTTTTGCTTGGCTTGGCTCGGGTCCTCTCTCGGTTCCTTCCTCGGAGAATCCAAGGAGGACTCTGTCCATTCTGCCTTCGATCCGATCTGCGTGTTCCTGAACCCAGTACCAGAATCCAGCTCCTGAACACAGCTCCCGTCTGCTGCGGGGCCCAGGCTGGGACTCCCCCGGAGCCTGCACAACATCAGTGGTGACGGTGATGTAATTACCATCAGGGGGGTTGGGTTTGATACTGGTTTTGTATATATTTGTATATATTCCATTTTTATAATTATTATTTTCCTTTTCATTAAAGCTGTTCTAGTTTCCTTTTCTAATCGCTAAGTCTCTCTCCCTTATTCCCTTTCTCTTCCCCTTTGGGGAGGGAGGGGGGTTAACAGAGAGCGTCTGTTATAGGTTTAAGGGGCTGCCCTGACCCTAAACCACGACAAGCACAAAAGGCAGTCTGGGCCCTCCTGCGCTCTGGCAGCAGCGCTGTTATGAAGCAAATCCGTGATTTAAATACTGTTTCACATACTCCTAAAACTTGATCCCAGAATCCATCAGCCGAACTAACAGGGCTGGTTGGAAGCCCTGTTGTGGCACATGGGACAGATCTTGTTGTCTACACTGTCTCGTCTTGGATTTTTTGGATGTCCTTACTGTGATGCTGCTGTCCCACTTTTCCAAAGGGATGCAACAGAAAAGAATTTACTGATGTTTCAGTGATGTAGGAACATATGGTCCTAGATATTTATAGAAAGAGCCCTGGGACTTCCATGTATTAGGAAAGCCTGCAAGCTGTCATCTGGGAGTCTGAAGACTACTTTCTGTCAGTGATAACATTTTATCTTCAGGCTTTAGAATTTTTCTGGAATATATAAAGCTGAGAATAGTGCATGCAATAAAGTCCTGTTTAAAGATCTCTGTGGACAAATTCTCGTTTTAAATGTGATCAGTACTTGTCAGAGAAATTTATAAATAGAAAGTACTTTTATCTCTGTCTTTGTCACCCAGTTCATGGCAGAAATTCTCAGTTTCTGGATAAGACTGACCACTAGTTTTGGTGATGCATCACTTCCAAACTGGATAGACTAGCAGTTCAGAATATCTATTATCGCAGTTCAGAGTATCTATTATCACAGTCCACATGGAGTAGCATGAGAGTTGATTTTTATGACACACTTTAGCTGAATACACAGCTTGCAGAGGGGAAAAGTAGGATTTTTTTTTTTTTACATACAAACTGTCCAAGATTGTATTTTCTCCTCTCTCCTTGTTTCCATTAGTTCTGCTAATATAACACTAAGCTTTGTGCAATGTATTAAAAAGGCCTTATTGAAAAGTTTCGTATGAGCACAAGTTACAAGTAGCCTATGCAGCTCAACACAGAACTTTAACAATATTAGCCCCTTTCAGTCCTACACATCCTTATAGTTTTTCCAAGTTGTTTCTGTTTTTAGTATTGAAAAGGAAGTTGAATGTTACATCTATACTGCAGATCATGTCAGAGTTTTTATACCAATGGAAATATTCATGCCAAACTCTATTAAGATGAATAATGAACACTTTAATCATATTATAGAAATGGTTTGGTTTTTTTTTTTTTTTTTTCCATCAATTTAAACTGTATCAGCATGAGATTCAAGCTCTTGCTGGGAACAGGCTGCTCTGCAGTGGTCCACTTACGCTGCTGATAGCAGTGATGGATGAGAATGACAACACACCAGTTTCACCCAGGAGTTTTATCAGATAGCACTCAAGGAGAATACAGCCAAATGTGAGAACAGTTCTTATGCAGTAACATGAGCTGTAAAATTATCATGAGTCCACCACAGCTCTAAGAAAGAATCATAGTTTACTTAGGTCTCAGCTACATTATATTTACTTTGGTGAGAATCTTACCTTAATGGCTGCTAAATGAGAGAAATCAATTAATTCTTTTTTTTTTTTCATAGGACTTGCAAGGGAACTTGAAAGAGGCATGGTCATTCATGAAGCAACAAAAAACTTTCAAGGAAAAGCTTAGGGATTAACAGTGGGGGAAAAAAATGCTGAAAGCTATGAACTCCCTCATTAATCTAATTAGAGGTAAATTTATAATACTTGGATGTTCACTGTTTATTTCTCATGACCTTCTGCTTTAAACATTTTGTTTTATTTGCATTGCTGCAAAGAAACTCATTAACACATTCTTTATCTAATGTATGATAATGTTAAGTAGATGGTTGGACTTGCTGATCTTGAAGGCCTTTTCCAACCTTAATGATATTATGATAACATGTATTACATAAAAATTGTCTCAAACTGCTGAAATTAAAACAAATTGATTTTAATTCTGAATAAGCTTTTTTTCCTGAGTAACAATCAAAGCATATACATCATTAAATAAACCTTTTTAGCTGCTGTATTTATAAGGCTTTTTTAATTCACTCTCAACTCAGTAACTTTACTGCCTACAGGAAGCGAGATCATCACAGAAAAGCAGAGAACATTAATGACCCAGACACTGCTAATTCTATAAGATTCACAAGATACTTGAGCCAGCAGCTTCAGGTACATGACTGCACAGAGGCATGATTTGTGCATGTGTGACCAAATATATGCTCATTTGTCTACTTTTGCACCTCTAAACACATCTTGGAGTAATTATCTTTTTTTCTCTTGGCTAGCAGTACATGCATTTATTACTTTGGGGGGGGGGGGGGGGGGGGCACAGGTTACATGAACCATCTGTGCAGGAATGCATGAAGATTTACCTACTCTTCTCTGGACCTGTATTTAATGAGCAGTCAAGAATCTATTTGTATAGGTTGTTTGCCCAGTGGCTGAGTTGAAGAATGGCCAACCATCTAAAGATGTTAAAAAAAAAAAAAATGAAGGCTCTCAGATCATGAAATTATTCTAAATACACACAGACACATTCACACACAAATTGTGCCGGGGGGAAGAGGAGAAGAGTTGTTGTTTTTAAGGCCTCTGCATTTTCATTCAAGTCACGTTTCTACCCTGTCTCCAGGAGATAAATTTACAACCAAAGTACAAGTTTTCAGCAGATCTGCAACAGTGTGAGCACTGGCCATAGTAACCTGAATGTCTCTTCACCTGTAAATATACCAAGTGTAATTCAGAGTTATGAACTACTCTTCCAGGTTTGACAAGATCTCCTTTCCTTGGTGCAGCATTATTTTTTGAAGACATGGCTTGCTTAGGTTAGCAAAATGCTCTCATGAACTGAGACCAGCTTCAATAAAATTGACAGCTTTTTCTTGCAATCTCAGTATTTCTCTGTTGTTTTTTAGAATAACAGGTGAAGGCTTTAGACTGAGATAAGCACAGAGCAAAACATAAAAATGATTCCAAGCATCCTGGTTAACTAACTGTCCTGTTAAGATGTTGTCATTCTTAATATAGAAGGTGCCATGTTTGATCTCAGAGGGGACAGATTAACACAGCAGACTTGGAAACTTTACTCTAATAGCTATCTGTCAAAGGAGTGCTGACATCTTAGAGAATTGCACTTTGGAGTAGTGAATAATGTTCAGTTACTCAGCAGCTTAGTCACCTCCATATGTAGACAGCTATGACAAAGGTTAAGGGTAGACCTAACTTTGTTCCCACTAAAGTCAATGATAACATTTTCATTAATTTCACTAGAAGAATCAGAATAATCGTAGTCTGACATTCTGTCACAAAGATTCATTCATTGTTTTGAAATCTAATTATACTTGCAGAAATAGTTCTGGAAGGCAGAAACGGACGTAATTGCATGGTATATTTAATAAGCTCAGGTATACAATATTAGCTTTTCTACATAAAAATACTGTTATCACCTTCTCTCTACTCTGCTGTTTTTTCCTTTTTTTTCTCTTCTGAATTCACAAGGTCAATTTACCCTAAGTTATGATTCCAGGATTACTAGGGTAGGGATAATACCTGTACGCATTGATAAAGCTCAGAGCACAGCTGGTCTTTGACTATTTGGGCTCTTAGATGTTACAATAACGCTGCCAAAAAAACAATGTTAAATAAGCTAATTCTAGATCAAAAAGCTAATTCTAAATTAAAAGCTTCTACATTTAAACCCCTGGGCTGGACAGAAAGTTCCATAACAAAACAATTCAGAGTAACTACAAATTTTGTAGATTAATTCTGTATTTCTCTTAGAACTGAAAACAGAATCTCACTCTTTTCACAACAGACATTAGACTAATTCAGCTAATAAATACTAGGATGCTGGTAGCTCCTAATACAAACTGTAGAGCTAGAAATACCATTTTTAACATGTCTGTATGGAAAACTAATAGAAGTGTCTGCATGATTTATTTATTTTTAATTACATTTTTATTCAGTCAGCTCTGCCTATAGTTTGCTCTTGCTGTGGTACCATATGACAATGTGTTATTAGTACTGAACTGCCTGAAGATAACAGAATATGACAAACTAATATGACAAACTAAGTTATATACACAGACATTTACCAGTCTATGGACTCATCTTTTGTAGTGCTCTTTCTTTTTTGTAATATCAGATCTTACAAGGATTAAATAGAAGCAGTCCAATCTGGCCCAAAAATCCGAAGGTCCTTTCTTCTGAAAGGGTAACCAGGGTTTGTGAAAATTCTTTAGTGACTATTCTGAGTCTTGCTTTCACTGCTATAAATGTTTTTCCTCTGACTGTAGGGCAAAATACACAAGCCCTTCTGAGGTAAAAAGGAAAAGAAAAGAATGGAGAAAAAGCACTTTAGTTTTACTGCAAAGTCTATTAACCAGGGTTATCACTATACCCTCACCCAGGGTGTACTGAAAGTTTACCTCTCTGTAGTGCTAACCTTTAATATTTTCTGCCTCCTATTTAGCTTACATATAATTACCTTACAATAAAGATGACAAATTTATAGGTGTGAAATCAAAGTCTGAGAGATTTTCTTTTACCTGTCCTGTGGTTTAGTGTCTCATGAGGAATATCTCAGAAACAAATACTTTAAAGCTTTATCGCTTTACATTCCTTTTCCTGTAGTTTTCTACCTGCCATGGGAATCTTAAAAGAACCCAACAAACCAAAACAAAAAAACAAACAAAAAAAACCCCACCAAACAAACAAAAACCCCAAACCTCAAAACAAATGGACAGTAGATTGTCACTAAAAGAGCAATTAGAAGAACTCAAAGCTTCCCTATCAATTCTTCTGCAATTAGTTACCAAAGTATTTTCCTCCTCTTACTATCATAGTGCAAACACTAGTTTCACTAGTTATTGGTAACATAGTAAGAATCACCTAGGAATCTACTCCTCAGACAACATATTATATTAAAAGACTGCAAAGACAGAATGGGACAAAAGTTCACCATTCCATGTAATTTACTGTAATTCCGCTTTAGCAGGGTAGATGGGACACTGTCATTGAATAGATTCTTACAGTATAGACTTAAGAACTGAATGAAGCTCCAAGTTGGAACTCTGCATTTA
Organism: Todiramphus chloris collaris; assembly: GCA_025345505.1. Lineage (NCBI taxonomy): Eukaryota > Metazoa > Chordata > Aves > Coraciiformes > Alcedinidae > Todiramphus > Todiramphus chloris. The sequence continues at coordinate 12,780,592 of JANVCC010000037.1, read as the reverse complement.
CTAACAGTACTTAAAACATACCTACTTAGCACTAAGTGTCTGCTGGAATCACAGGCAACCATTATCACTCTCCATGGAGCTGAAACAGCATGAAAAAGAAAGGAAAAAATACCCAGTTTGTTGTAATCTAGTAATCAGCTAACTCCACTTTTCTATGAACAGACATTTCCCTCTTTTCCTGCCTGGGAAAGCTCAGCACAATGCAATATAAAATTATAGAAGAAAAAGTAAGATACAAGCTTTTTTAAAAATTAGAATGAAATTATCTCCTTCCTAAGATATAGCCTTAAGCTCCTGGAAAATAATGTTTTGTTTTTCCTTGACTTGAACCAAGCAATTTGGCTGTAATTGAAGTGGAAAGTGACACTGCATAGTAAGTAAACAATTGAGTCATTGCACTTGTAAAAATAACATGAGTTATTTCTACGGTTGTTTCCATTAGTAGAAGAAGGGTTTGTCAAGACCTAGTCTTACTCTCTTTAACTTCTTCCCCACTCTTGGGGAATCCTGCTTGGTAAGAGCTATGAAATGAGCTATAGGAATCCATTTTTCTTCAGATTTAAGAGGCAACAATAGAAGTCATCAAAACACAGTGTAGATTTTGTCCTGGGACCATATGAGTCACTCATAAATAAAGACAATGAAAAAAAAGGTATCTTTTAGTAATTGTATAATGCAGCACATCCTTATTGGTTTACTTCTGTGTAAAACAGACTTACCTTTCTACTGACGTCAATGAAAGGGTAAAATCTGGGCTTTTTAGTGTCATCAGTGAAAGTGCTAATACTCTTAAGCAGAAAGCCTTGTAAGTGAGAACATCCTCTCAGTGAGGTGAGCAGATTTTCAATCACTTCTTGTCCCTTACAAGGAAATTTTAGCTTCTGAAAACAGTGGCATAAGGTAAAACAGAACATTGAAAACTAGGTAGCCAGTGAGTTCTCAGGCAATAAGCTAATGTGTACAGACTTGGACAAGGATGGCCGTTATCAGCAAAAATCAATTTTAGTACAAATTCTGTCCAAAACAGAAATGGAAGTTGTTAATTCAGAATCGGGCTTTAAAATTATTTGTTTAAATGTGAAAACTTCAAATAGTGGTTTATCCAATATTCAGATTACAAAAGTGAAGAGCTTGGTATTGCCACCTGAAATGACAGCTTGTCCTTAACACGTAATACAACCTACTGCATCCCAGCAGAGACTCCAGAAAACACTCTGATGTGAAACAAGTACACGGACAACATTGTATTTGAGAGACATGTCCGACCTGAAAATTCTGTATAATTATATAACCCCCCCTGCTCCAGCAGGGGTATTGGACTACATGATCTTCTGAGGTCCCTTCCAGCCCCTAACATTCTGTGATTCTGTGATCTTGTGGGGAAAAAATGCAAACCTGTCTTTTTCTGGTGGGTGCGCATTCAGCTCAACCTGCCACTGACAGCTACAAAAATGAATTCCTGTGTCTCTGGATGACAGGTGGAAAGTTGCAAGCAGGCAAACAAGGATGACCTAAATTCTCACGCTGTCTGTAACAGGGGGATCCCCAGCACCATGCTGCCTGTTCTGAAGTCTCTGTACCCATTGCTGTTATCTTGCAAGACTACAGAGATAAGTTTAAAAGAAAGAGGCACACAGAAAACAAAAGTGCTCATTTAACTGATTTAAAACTACAACTAAACTAACTAGGGAAGCGTACAAGTAATTGCTTTCTCCATTTTCATAAACGTATCTTCCAGAAAGACACAGCGCCGGAGATGATTACAAGTAATCACAACTATAAGCACTCGGGAGAGACCACAGATACTAAGGGCAGCACAGGGTACTGCTGCAGAACATGTGTTTATAGAGTAGCCCTTAAAGACTGATGATGATTATATTATTATAATCTCATTTTAAATCTTTGAGATAAATGCTGGCTTTGTTTTAATGTTTGGTAAGCCATCAGAGTTACTAATAATTCTACCAGTCTCTACAATTTGCTGCGGTTTGTGTACTGTCTTGATGCAAGCTGGGCACAGCTGAAACTAAATAACCGCATCCAAGACAGCTGGAAATGTAAGTGGCCATCAAATTATTGCGGTACTCAAAGAAATTGACTTTACTATTTCTGATCTGGATCCTTCATTCGTAGCCAAAGTTCTGTTTAGATTGGAGAACTCATCCAAATGCTTTATTATTTTTAATTCTCCTTCAAAGGAATATTTCTCTGAGGAATATACAGGATAGATAGAAGGAATGAAGCTGCTTAACTTAATTTGAAGGTTTCAATCCTTAATTGTGATGTATTATCTAAAAAAATGCTAAAAACATTGAATTATTAAAAGTAAAAAGTACATCCAGAAATGAAAAAAAATGGGCCAAAGCAAAAAAAAATAAGACTCTAACCTCAGTTCTTCTCTGTAACTGCATCCTGCTTCAGTTTTCCCATTTGGGAATTGAGGATAGTTCAATCACCAGGCAAGTCACAGGCTCTTTTTCTCTGGAAAAAGTGAAACACCATGAAATATCAGTCTTTTGACTTCTCTGAGATACTGTGGTGAAAATGCATTTTCCTCTTAAAAATTTCTTCATTATTATAAATTATTATTATTAAATATGTATGTATAGTATAAAAAAATATATATTATTATAAATATCTTCATGATTATAGAGGCCACATGCCAAAGCCTCTACAGGCTCCCTTTACTATTTAGAGAACAAATTAGGTTCTTCACCAGAGAAAGCAATGCACACGGTTTGCAGAATGCACTGGCAACTGTGTCCTGGCCAAACACGGGGGAAAAAGGAGTTTTCCACCCCCAGTGAAAACCTGCATGTTAATCTGAGCCGTGCCTGCTGCGCTCACTGGCTCGCAGTGAGTACCGTAAACAGCGCTGCTAATAACCTCACAGGACATTCTGACAAAACAGTTTGAGGTAGAAGAAATACTAGTGATTCTTGCTACATGTGTAACAGTATGGGCCATGGAAAGGCTTATCAATACCAAGAACAGCAAACATCAAGACACAAAAGAAAAGAAGGCACCAAGAAATGGGTTGGTGTCCAGATGGATTTAAGGCAGGATTTGGATCTGACCAAGGAAGCAGAAATCTCACTAGGGCTTCGCTAAAAGCTGGATTTCTGAGAAATGTAATGAAAGATCATCAAACGTAATAGAAGAAAAAATAATTGTAAATGTTAGAGCAAAAAGAAAAAAAAACCAAACCACAAAACTTACAATGGAGAGTTTTAGATGTGAAACCTCAATTTGTTCTTTTAGAAAATAAAATAGAACTGACAGCTGCCATCAGTTTTTCTGCAAGTTTATTGGCAAATACATGACTGAAAAGGGTGCTGAATGAAATTTGACAGCTTTCTTACCTATTCATTAATATTTCTAGTAAAAACTATATATCTATTCCCTAAACACTTGCAAAGTTTCTGCAATGTATCAAGAAATAACAAAATTACAGCCAAATCACAGAATCTCTTAGGTTGGAAAAAACCCTTGGGATCATCATGTCCAACCATTAGCCCTACTCTACAAGTTCACCCCTAGACCATATCCCCCAACACCATCCAGGGATGGTGACTCAACCCCCTCCCTGGGCAGACCATTCCAATCTCTCACCACTGTTTCTGTGAAGAATTTTTTCCTAGTGTCCAGTCTAAACCTACCTTGTTTCAGTTTGAGGCCGTTCCCTCTGCTTCTGTCACTAATTACCCAAGAGAGGAGCCCAGCAGCAGCCTCTCTACAATGTCCTTTCAGGTAGCTGTAGAGAGTGATGAGGTCTCCCCTCAGTCTCCTCTTCCTCAAACTAAACAGACCCAGCTCCTTCAAACGGTCCTCGTATGATCTATTTCCCAGTCCCTTGACCAGCTTCGTTGCCCTCTTCTGCACCCGCTCCAGCATCTCAATATCTGTACAAACTGAGGTGCCCAAAACTGGACACGGTACTCGAGGTGAGGCCTCACCAGTGCTGAGTACAGGGGGACAATCACCTCCCTGCTTCTGCTGGTCACACTGTTTCTCTCCGACCACACTGCCCCAATCCTGTAGCTTTGCATGGGGTTGCTGCGGCCCCAGTGCAGGACCTGGCACTTGTCCTTGTTGAAACTCACACCATTAGCAGTGGCCCAGCGATCCAGTCTATCCCAGTCTCTCTGGAGAGCCTCTCTATCCTCACGCAGATCGACACACCTGCCTAACTTGGTGTCATCTGTGAATTTACTGATGGTAGACTCTATGTCCCCAGCAAGATCATCAATAAAGATGTTAAATAGAAATGGTCCCAGCACTGAGCCCTGAGGAACACCACTTGTGACCTGCCACCAGTTGGATTTAGTACCATTGGCCACTACTCTCTGGGCCCGTCTGTCCAGCCAGTGCTTGACCCAGCAGATCATATCCTCATCCAGGTCATGAGCAGACAGGTTTTCCATCAGAAATCTATGGGGAACAGTGTCAATTCTTCATAAAGACTGTCCTGGCAAGCACTGTAATATGATAATGTTATTGATAAACTGTAGCTGGTATCATTGAAGTATTATTCACTCTTTCTTAATCATACACATATTTACATGCCTCACTGTCAAATAAATATAATAGCCAAAATCCATAAGGAATGCTAATTGAGAGATAATTTTGTTCAAAAGGACATGTGGCCTTTGTTTCCTTAATGACACTGGAAAGGCTGTCAAATTAACACAAGAGAACGACTTGTGTATGATAGCATCCGAATGCTATCATTTGAGGAAAGATTATGAAAAAGATGTGGATACTCTGAAAATGCTTAAGTGATTTGTGGTCAACATTAAAACCTACAGGTTTTTTGAAAGCATAGCAGATTGGTATTTCATTTTTTATTCAGAATGTGAAATGGACATTGCAATTGTTTAAAAACAGCCAGGGTAAGAGTGGAAAATATTGCCCATGTTGTAAATGCAAGAGTCTACATTTCTGATTAAAACTGGAGCAGTAAACAAGTTATAGATACTTCGGCATTCCGCCAGCAAACACACAAATACTAATGATCTGATGCATAAAATCTTTCAAAGCACAGTCTACAATACAAATTATTCTCTTTATTTCCTTCATTAATGTGTAACCAAGCAATATTAACACAAGAGCATAGATTCTTTTCAAAGTAGATAAACCACACATTAATAGGGCTGAATTCAAGGGAATACCATACAAAGGAACTTCCAAAAATAACCTGGATTTTTCCTGCCGTGGCAGGGCGGTTGGACTCACTTGGTGATCTACAGACGTCTCTTCCAACCCCTTCCATTCTATGATTCTATGATTCTTATTTGCTGCCAATGTTCACAGTACATCTTTTCATGCAAGTTTTATCACATCTGTATCCTACCTCAGACTCAAAGTTCATTAGCATTGATGTTTCTTTTCCTAGACAGTTAACACAGTGTCTCCCTTTTCAAGCCTACTAATTCTACTCCCTTCTGCCTAGGGCATCAATTTACTCTACCACTTCAGATATCTTGGACATCTAAGTTCCATGTAAAAAGAGGTGTACACCCCTCTAACACTGCACAGCTATCTGCACGGAGCTTTCCTGGCCCTTTTCAGTCATTCCCCAGTGCAAAAAATTCCAAAAAAAGTAAAATTCCATCTTCAAACAGACAAATTATAAGATGGTTTTAAAGCACATATTAAACACAACCATCCAGCTTCTAACATCACAATATACAGAATGCAAAGGTATTTCAAAAACTAGAGTATTTTTAAAAAGCAAACTGAAAACCAATGGCCAGAAATGTTATTCTGCCCTGGGTAGCACAATACCCAAGTCCTTTTCCAGTGTTCCCAAGCTCCTGCTCCTGTTCAGTCATCATGGCTCCAAAACACAAAAGCACAAAAGCAGTTCAAGAAAAAGGTAACCAGAATTTCTTACACAAAACCCAAACATTGTCATTTCATAGATTTATACCTGGACATAACTATAAAGGTTCAAACAAAACAAGGAATAAACCACTTTCATGGAGACAATGAAGGTGGACTTTTTCTTAAAATTAAGGCAAAATTATTAGCAGGTGAAAATCATATCTTACAGTGGAAACCATCAGGAAGCCCTAACAGACACATCCCTTTATGTCTTTCTCACTGCTTCTCTTTGGCATGTCAACACTAGCTGAATCATATCCCTTCACTCCTGTGGAAAAAAAAATCATTGCATTTCACTGAGGAGTAAGCAGCCTTGAATCATTTTGCAACTATTGTAGAACAAAAGCATATATAGTGACCATTTGTGCTTGATGACGGATGATGACTTGAAACTAGCCAAATTTGACTTGGGTCTTTCATTAATTCTTTTACAGGGCAATTAAGATTGGCTTTGCCCATCATGAAGCTGTAAATGATAATACAGATGCAATGCTGAATGCCAGGTCCTTTTATTTTTCACTTCTGAAAATAAGAAATTAACTTTGGTAGAAGACATCACTACATTTTGGTTTGCAGCTGCTCCCTAAATGTAAGTTGGAGTGGTTTGACACTAATGGGCACAATGGACAGTTGAGTCACAGAGGGTCTGGACAGGGCAGTTACACAGTGCAGGTCATTGCTCAGGATCAAGGGAAGAATGGATTTTGTGGTTGGAACAGAAAACAGCATCTTCTCATCTATCTCTCTTTAGGACCAGCAGTGCAGACAGTACATCAAGTTCTGAGGTGTCACACATGGATATAAGTTGCACATCGGTAAATGACTATGTAGGATAAATGATTGTCAGAAAACATACCTGCTGTGTAATAGGTAATCTCTGGCTCCACACTCATCCATGGAAACTATATCTAAAGAGAATGCACCTCTGAAACTCCTATGAATCTGGTAGCTTTGAAGGCAACATGAAAATACAGACATCTGGCCTCAAATTCCTGTCCTTAGATCAAACTGTCAAAACTGAGAGTTTCCTCTTCCCTAATACAATACTGTTTCAATTAAACTCTTCTTTTGTGGGTCATTTATTACTGGAAAGATAGATTATCTGCACACTTGGACGTGTGGGAGGGATTCTGTGGCACCAGGCAGATACTGCAAGGATTATTAGAAACCTTTGATGTGGTGGTTTAAACCTGCAAAATTCTATTGCTGATTACAGAGAAAATTTACTTTAACCTACTACAGCAGTTAGACAAAAATCCTTTTCTTTTGCACAAAACAAGGCTTTTACTGCAGTCTTTTACTAAAATAAAGTCAGCTGTTTCGTAACCAAATAGAGTAAGTACCTCTTAATGTCACAACATCATATCATTAAAATCAGTATGAATACACCTGAACGGCTACATGGTTGTTACTGGGCTTAAGGCCTTAATAGCAATATATCCTTCTTTCAAAATGCATAGGTGGCAGCCTTGTTGAAACAGTTAGACTTTAGAATTTTCTCAGCTGTGTATGTGTCAAGGGGGCTGGCAAGCAGATAATCCAGTTTACACTAAGCACCACAAACAACAAAACTTCATTGTGATTTTTCTTCCTCAAAAACTACTTTGAAATCAGATGACACCGGGAAGCAATCTAATTGTAAAAAATAGCAGGCTATTTCTAATGACCAGAATTGTTAACTCAAGCACGGCAGCACAGAGGCACCAGCCATTTGTCACTCTAGAAGCTACTTGTCCACAGTGATTCACACTCTGGTGGCGTCACCAACCAATTTACAAAAAAAAAACCCAACCAAAACCCTCCACGTAAGCTGGACAGGAATGCTTCTTTTTCAGCTTCAGAGTGAATCACACCTAGCTGTGACAGCAGATGGGGAATCTACTATTGCCATTGTGAATGAAAGAGCCATATGTGAAAGCAAGTGCTGCAATTTAAACATTCATCTGTGTCACACAAGGCTGTAGTGAGCTGGCTGCAGTTGATAAAGGTTGGCACTCAAATTGCCTTGAGCCAGGGACAACTGCTGAATGGTGAATCACTGAATGCATTAAAGAGGGCAAGGTCAACAAGATGACTGTGATCACATTTCTTTATAAGCAATTACAGTGAGAAGCAAATGGGATGATTCATTCCTAAATCTAAACAGTATCAAGCACTCCAAAAGCCAAATCCTGAACAGTTTTTAAATTAGGGCTAGAAGCTTAGCTCCTCATATGAGAAGCTCAGTAACTTGTACTATTGGGGTTTATATCTTAGCATCCTGTTCTCTAGTGTCAGAGGGGCTGCATTCCCAGCCTGTGTCCAAAAGCACTCTCACAATTCTGGGTGAGGATTATGCACCTCGTCTTAACAGATATTGGCTTGTTACTTTTACTAATCCACAACAGTTTGCTTGAAAGATTAATCGCAATCTGTGATTCAGAGGTAAGCAGTACATTACCCCTTACACCACTTGTTCATTCTGTCAAGTAAGAATTATTCATGGCATCTTTGCATCCATTTTTTTTTTCCATTCATTTTGGAAGATGTTTCCCAGCCATGGATCCTATTTGTAATTTGAGAAATACTAACATGAATTACACATATGGTTTGAATCGCTTGGAGTTCATGGACTCACATGGCTTAGACTGCTCTTGTAATCATCTGATCATCCTTTCTCTGCCCTTAATTCTACTTTCCAATTTAATAAACAGAGTTTGTTGGTTTGTTTTCTTTTTGTGGGAGACTTTCTTTAAATTTCAGTTGAATCGATGTAATGCAAAAAGGCATTACATTCCTCCCGTTTCAAAAATGTCTGTTTTCCAGCCATGACGTGAGGCATGAGTCAGACATCGTAAGATTCCTTTTTAGCCATGTTGTAATGCCACAGCAGAGACTGCATTTTCAGCTGCTGCTTCTAAATTTATGCTTACAAATTATCAGACATCTGTGCATTCTTGCAAACTTGGTATTCTGTAAAAGAAAGAGTATTTTCCTTGCATGCACATGACCTACAGTTTTAAACAATTAGAGGACAGCTGAAAATCTCACTCCGTAATGTCTACGCTGCTTTCCTATAAGGAAAAGGGATTAAGATTTTTTGAATACAAAACTTCAAATTCGTAGAATAATCTGGGTTGGAAGGGTTCTCAGAAAGTCGTCTTCTGGTCAGGTCCAATCCCATGCTCAAAGCAGCTGAATCTAGTTTCTCAGGACTTACCTGGTTCAGCTCTGAGCATCTTCAGGAATGGAGATACTACAAAGTTCCACATGTTCTCTATAATAAGGATACACTTCTTCCTACTATTACGAGGATTCTCTAAGACAGAATGACTTACCTTTCAACGTTATGACCATTTAATGTGGTCTATAGATGTCATGTAACACCTGCTGGCTTCTAGTCTGAAACATTTTAGTAGACATGTTTCCTATGAACATAATTTCTTTCACTCTCTAGACATCTGCTCACTACTATGCCACTTTACCACTTTAGAGTTTTCAATTGGTCGCAGATCAAAATGGGACAAAAGCTTTATTTTTTTTTTTTTAACTCCACCTTTGGTAACTATGCAAATAATACACAATGAAAGTGCATTTGGGCCTTACTGCCTTAGAATACACAGCATTTTCTATTCATAAACAGTATTTTTTATTTTGACATCTTCAATGCATACAGCAATGCAGCAAGGATGGGAAAAACTCATATTGTTCCCTTCCCTAGGAAGTGATCCTATTAGGATCTCACCATAGCTGCCATTACAGGTAGAAATTACTGGAACACCTCCACACAAACAATACATTGCCCAGCTTTGTTCTTTGTACATGTTTTAGAGATAAGTGGGTAAGCTAAACATTTGTCTAGACCATATATAATGTGTGTCCAGAGGTAGACCAGGATATTCACAGGAGACTGCTAATTTAGCAAACTATATTTCCTTATCCTCCCTGACTAATTTGCACCTGCTCACAAGGATTTAGGGCACCATCGGATTGATGATCAGAATAGTGCCTTTTGGCTTTATAATCCAGGCATCCCTGAAATGAGAGGGGTACTAATAGTGAGCATTTCATTAATTGTCTGACTTGCCAATTCATCCTAAATTTCTAATGTCCATATTCCAAAGCAAGATTAAAAGAAAATGGTTTCCCACTTAATTCCCCAAAAGCTTGATAAATATTTAGGTATATGCTTGGGTATTTAGCGAAAAAAAAAAAAAAAAACCAAAACCCAACCCCAAACATCACATTTTTCAGAGAACTGCATATTAAAGCAGTGACTTCCTAGCAGCTTTATGTTAAAGTGTTCCATGCATTTCTCAGTATGCTATTTTTGCTACCTTACTGTTCTTCCTGCCAGAATACATTTTTAGGAACAGCAGTTTTGTTAATCTGACAACATGTACATCTTTTGCCTTGTGCTAAGGACAAAAACTCTAAGTTTCTATTTTGTCACTGAGCAGTTGCCTCTGCATTTCACAAGTTACCTGCAACCTCAGCAGGATGTAGACAGTAAATTATCTTCTTGTCTTTGTTTCTATCTTACTACCTGTAATGCAGTAAATAAGGGAATAAAGCTTGGCCAGTACTATCTGTTTTCCCTTGCACCTCCAATCTGGGTTGTGTACTCAATATCCCCAGAGCACACCATCCTAATTATCTGTTCAGATACTATATTTTAATTGAAAAAACACCAGCATTTTAATAATTCAAACTGTACATGGCATTTATCTGCTCAATCACTCCATTAGCAAGCAGTTTCCTAAAACTTTTCCATACTATAGACTGAAGTACACACGGTGATAAGTGGGTGGAAAAACAGCTCAGGTATATTTGGAAGAAATTGCTGGCTGATGGCAAGGGTTTGCAATAGTGGTACTTGCTTTCAGAGAGATACTGTAGAAGAAAACTGAGTTACACAGGAGAAATCAAGACTGCTTTCTGTTGCTGGCTATATCCTTAATACACAAATAAGAGATGAAATCACTAAGCTAAGAAGAAATACAAATTGTTAAAAACAAGTCTACATAAATAGTCATTTGACAGACTTAGTGAAGGGCTAACACAGAGGACACAGAAGGCTGAACAAGGCAGGAAATAACATAATACACATTCACAAAAAGAAACCTGCTGTCTCATAGCCTAGCAAGTAAAGGTAGCAACAGTGATAATACTGCATAAGTGAAAAAGGAGTCAGAGGAGGAGTATGGAATGGGTCATCACCTGGACCTGCACCATCATAGTTTTCAGCACTGATACCATATAATTCTGAGGAAAACAGCCTTTCATTTATACTGTGTACTGATCTTTGCCTCTGGCCTTGAAGGTCTAAGTTGTACCTGCTATTGAAGAAGTCACGGCATCTTAAAATAGAATTAAGAACAGATTGCCAGCACATTTTTTTCCTGCTGTTTTCAGTGACCTACAAGATCCATTTATAAATATTGCTCACAAGTTTCTCCAGGCCTTTACTCACCAGTGTGGAAAGGCCAAGGTCTGTTATTGCTGCAGCACAGCTGAAGAAAATTATTTCCACTCAGAGAAGAGGGCAGTGACCTGCTTTGCTCTTATATTAGCCAACTGGCATCTGTGCAGAGCTTCCTTGATTATCCTTAATTAAAGCCTCAGATCTGCTTCTATTAAAGGTAAGATTAAAGTGTAAAATTAAGAAGGTCTGATAGATAAGTTCGCTTTACTTTGAAGCTGGAGAAGAGGATACTACTGAGACAGAACCACTGTTCAGGGAAGACTGAGTATTGTAACATAAAATGTTACTTCCTACATTATTTCCATGTTCTCCATTCCTTATTCCCAGAATACTGCTTATTAGTGCTTGATTTCTCCACATCAGAAACAGTTCACAAAAATGTGCAAGCCATAGAGCCTGCTCTCCCCAATTGCCCTCATCATCATGAAGAGCTCAAATCAAAATAAAGCTCTACTGTGACACCTGTGAGGATGATGCCATCTACCTACTCGTGAGGTGTAGAATTCCTGTTGGAATGAGGCTTGGGTTTCCTCTACAGAGAAAGTGTTATGCAGTAAAACAGAACTGTCAGCTTTTAGGTCATATTAAGCTCCCACTTTGGACTGGACACAGGCTGATACCTTTACTCAGCAACTATGTAATATGCCAAAACCAAAGCTTCTCTTTAATTCCTACTCCTATGCTTGCACCAGATTGAATTGTACATGATATAAATAGTTGTTTTTCTGAATCTTTCAATGCCTCCTTGAAAATCAACCCAGTAACACAAAGCAGCAAGTATGATGACAGGAAGTAAATAAGCACAACCAAGGAGTAATTATTCAATCCAGGGCAGCACACATAGACTGAAGTTGAACAATTTAAGCTTCTTCCTTTGATTTGCAATCCCAATTACAACAGCTGGATGCCTGTGAGATGTGCCTTCAGGGACACGTCTCTTTCTATTAAGTGGGATACTGCATCAGATCAGCTGTCTGTTGACAAGCCTGAACATAGCAAAGTTACATACTGGGCCTTGTCTGGCACATCTATGGAGTGATCTGGCAGTATTAGTTATGGATATCAATGGATAAGGATGCTAAAGGGAATGCAAAACTCTGACAGAAAGCACAGTAATTACTGTAGAGCAGGCCCCGAGTAAGGAGGCATTAGCTTTAGTGACAGAATTGCTGAGGAAATTTCATTATTTCAGGAGATATCTTCTGCATTAGGGTCCTGACCCTCTTCCCAGATCCTACATGAACTGGAAACAGATGAAGTTGAACGATGGTCTAATACACAATTTGCTGGTTTAATGAGTTGGGGGGGTTTAATAGCTAATGCACTGCAGTGTGTTTTGGCCGAGTCCCTAAAATGCTTCAAATGCCCAATTATCTAAGGTCAGTAGGCACTTATTTTGAAGAGAACATCATTCAGTATATGCTTGGGTTCAGCGCTCCCTATAGTGTTTTGATGTTTGTTATAAAAATTGCTACAGGGATTCATTTACATGTATTTCTCCTTTGTTTGAAAGGGAATCATTTAGAGTGGCTATTTTAAGGGCTGTTAAGTGGAACATCCTAAGTGTGAACACTCTGAAAAGATAAATGGAAATATTGAATATTTATGCTATGCTATTTTACTTTGTCTCTGTCAGTAAAATCATCACTATCCAATAGCTCTTGTTTTAAAAAGACAGCACTAAAAGTAATAAAATGTAGCAATAATTGACTTGTTGACATAGGTGATGATTTAAAGATAAACAATTCAGGGGCACAATTCTAGCACATTTACAATGCTGAAAGTCTCCTGAAACCATGCTGAAATAGAGGAATACAAAAGAAAAGAGTCTTCTACCCTCAGGCAGCTGTTTTACAGCATTCTTGCTTCAGCCATAGCTGCACCTAAAGTGATTTTGGTTTGCACCAATCTCTTTATATCGATATCCCCCCAATATTATGCCTACACAACTGCTTGTGGGGTTATGTACAAACCTAATCCTTGATCCTTGTGCTAGTATAAAGGGACAGTGAAATGTAGTACAAAATTTCCCTGAATGAGCTTTGATGCAGAAATCAGACTGATGTCAAAATACAGCCTCACAAGGCTGCAGACAAGATGTTGACCTCGATTCTAAAGGGAATAAAACTATGGCTTATGAACATACATATTTTACCAAATTAGAGCTGTACTTCATTCAGTACCAACTCAGGAACTGACTGGTACTGCTGTTCATGAGGTCTACACATTGTAGCAAGCTTGAGTGATAATCACAGCTTCATGTTAGATGTCATTTTCTCTGGTAGAGACTTAAAGCCTTGAACCGTGAGACTGAACACACAAATTAAAATTTCTTAATTTCAACCAGTATAACTTCAGATAGTCTTCTTGCCCATATACAGATCTAGTCCCTTCTTGAATCTAAGTTCTCAACTGTTGAATTTCAAGGTTCAGAATCCACTGTGCTAAATGGGCAAATGGCTTCTTTGTTAATAGTACGTAGATCAGGCTCACACAGGCTGATTAGTGCATTTGTAAAATCATGGTAAGTGTTCAGTTTCTGGCATAACTTCGGCCTCTTAGTGAATTGTGGAAGCCTGTTTGTACACTTATAGTTGAAGTTAACTATTAATTAGTTGCCTATAGGTTTTGAGGAGTGTAACGAGTTGGGTTTTTTTACTACAAAACATATAGTCTATCAAAAAGGTTTGGCAAAAGTTTTTATAAGCACAGACATTTGAGTCAATGTATGAACTAAAATTCACTAATTAATTGTTTCAAGTTGTTCACCTACTTTTAACAGTGTCTAGTAGTATCCCATATTAGGGTTAAACCTTCATTCTCAGAACTGAAACTTGGCTGCTAAATATAAACTTGAGCCTAATCCAAGCTCTTGCTTCAAAAATGTTAGTTTATACAGCTGACTGTGCTAACTGGGGATGGAAAGCTGTTATTGCTTAAAAAGGTCCTTACTATTTTAAAAAACTTTACCGGCTCTTTCTTTGCTTTATCCCTCACTACCACATTGCTAGTCATAGCTAAAAATACATGGAATACTTTTTCCTCTCTCCCCAGAGCAGTAGGTGAAAGCAGTGAAATGGTTAGGGGTTTTCACATCTGACACTCTGTATGTCCATCTACATATTTGTCTAGGAACAATGTTGGATGAAGAAACATGGGTAAAAATAATTCATGAAGATTAAGCTGAGGATAAATTGCTAATAAATGTCTCCTAGACCACTAAGAAGAATGTATGTTCCCCTCAAAAGAGGGGGACACACCCATATCACCTGGTCTGACAGTCACATGGTAGCTATTTTCCTTCTTCTTCACTAGGATGCAACTTGATCTAGCCTTACCTGTCCTTTAAAGTCTGATCCATCTACTGCTGGTAATAGATTCATAGAATTGTTTAGGTTGGAAAAGACCATTAAGATCAAGTCCAACTGTTAACCCAGCACCACCAACTGCCACTAAACTGTATTCCTATACTCAGTTCTTCACTTGTGCTTGGTTATACTTCTTATGGCTTTCCAAAATGCAAAGAAAGAGAAGCTGAATCTAGCTGCCAGCTCAGGATTCCCTACACTATGAATATTCAGAAGCACTTTCATACATTTCTCCCCCCTTTATTCACAAATCGGTGAAGGAGGTATAAATAACTATCCTGCTGCATGTTACCAATGACCAAAAAGAGCTCAAAAGTTTTGGTCAATATTAATAATTATAAATACTAAGACTACCTCACATGGGACATGTGTCTGTTAAGAGCTACAGCTCTACATAACAGACTGCTGGCCTGGGTCTCATTGAAGAACTGGAATTTAATCTCCAGTGTTTCAGACAAGAAGATGTTTCCACATGAAACAATTGATCTGCTCTTCTTATTTCATGCATCTATTCATGACAGACTCCCTTCTTTGGAGAAAGGGGTGCTTTGGTCTCTTCGTGGTCTCAGTGACTATCAGCTTGTGTACTAAGGACAGACACCACAAAGAAGCAGCTGAGAGTGCAGAAGCCAAGCCTACAGTGATTTCTGCAGTAATTTCAGCATCATCATTGGTGCCATTGCAACTATAGGTATGTAAGTGCCCATAAAACAAAAAATTTGAATCCATTTTTTAAACAGAAAACCTACATCCTTTATTTTACAGCTAATAAGATTTCATTGCTGATTTTTACTTCAAGTTCTATTTATTTCCCCTTTATTTCCTTAATTTAAAAAAAAAATGATCAAAACCAGTGAGGACTTCTACAAATTATTCTGCTAAAAATTAAGTATCCTTAGGTATTTTTTTCTTTCAATTTTATTCCCCCAGCAGGTTTCCTTGTGCTAATTAACTTTCTTCATTTAATCTTCCTGGCAGTAAATAAGAAAAGCTCATGACAAAAATGCTGTTACAGTTCAGAGTATGCCTTTGTCAAAATGAGATAGTTTTCACAAAAATGCTTGTGAATGGGTGGACCAGCAAAACCATGCTATATTCACTTCAGTACATAACCTTGGTACTGAGACATGCAAAATTTAAAAGCCAAGCTCAAATTTAGATATCATCAGGAAATTTCCTTAAGCCAAAAAAACAATTATTAGAGTTGTAATTACTTGTCATCCTAGTCTGAAAGTTTGAGTTAGTTAAAAAAAGTAACAAGGTACAAGCCTGAAAAAGCCAGAGTCTAGGTGTTAGAGTGTACTCCATTTTCAGTACAAGAAATGTCACTCTTCAGGGGTCAGATCCCAGAAAGTACAAAAAAAGAACATGTTTCATGCACATTTAAGTTAAAGGTAAGACTCCGCTCAATTTGGATGAAAGCAGACTCAGGCCAGAGAGAAGCAGCACAAAGTAGAACTTAGTCTGGTCTCCATGGCAGCCTAATTAGGTAGAATATTTCCCCTTTTCCCACAAAAGGTACCTATTATTAGAAAATAGCCTTGTGCCACTGATAAGTAGCATTACTGTGTGTGGTAGTACAATAGAAGATCCTGATCACATTGCCTATAGATAATTAACTGTATTTCTCCATTGTACAACTGACAGCAGTTTTAAGCAATCATTTCTGAAAAAGAAAATGTTTTCATCTCTGTGTCCTCAGGTAGGAATTTCTCCTCCCTACTCTCTAGTTTGTGATTTTATGGGACACAAAGCAATTTGACAGTAGCTGGTGATTAGAGCTTATGAGTTTTATTGTTCTATAAACTGTATAAATTCAATAAAGTTTATTCAATATTGCAATTAAATGACCCTTTGGTTTTATCTGATAAGCTAAGTGATCTGCAAGCCAAACTGCTCACTAATGTATTTCCCTAGTTACTCCTAACCTGTACCCACGGCACAGCAGACAATGAATAAGCATTATAAGAAATTAAGGTACTAGCATTAGCGGTCGTTTCATCTCCCCATTCTTCAATAATGAAATTCAGTAAGAAGAAAGTACTATTGTTCCATATTATTCTCTACAGCTATAAAACATCAACAAGCAAACCACCAAATGTGAATTACTGGGCCCATATAATTATCCAAATGTTTAAATGGCCAAGAAAGCTCTTCTGTAATTTAAATCCTTGTTTCGGTGCCTGATTTCTACAGGTTTGTTCATACTTTGTCTTGAAGGATTCTGCCCGTCATCTGGAACAGCACAAATACTTTGTGTATCTTAAGCGCAAATTAAAGCTGACAAGGTTAAACTACCTGTTCTACTTTGTCGTAAGGTAGTGTGGGGTAGTCATGGTACACATCAGCTGATGGATGATAACTTCTCAGAACAAACTAAATCAATCACTTTACAACTGTTTAGCTGTGTCCTAAACTCCTAAGTTAGCAGAGAAGAGGAATTCTCCTCCGAAGTCGTAGAAGTGCTTTTAGCAAAATGTGACTTTGCTGTTATTCACATGGCAGATGTCAAAGATCCTAGGGATCTCTGGATCCAAGGAAAATTTCTGTTTTGGTGGAAAAGGTAAATGGACCTGTTTCTAAACAGCAAGTACCTTTAACCAGCTTTGGTTCTTCAGCTACATGTACAGGAACCAGGCTTTTCGAAGGGGAGAGTTCCATAGAACAGAAAGAATTGCCACTCTTCCTTGAAGAGTAACTAGAGTCTCATAGATTTCCTATTGTGAAGGGAAGAGGCAAGCCAGTTTACACACCAGTCTTCCTGTTCCCTTCCATTATGAACCAACTATAAACTGTTTTGGTTTTTTGTATTCTGTACTTGTCAATAAATTCCTCTTATACCTACTAAAAATATCCTGCTTTTGTCACAACTTCCATGAATAAGAACATGCCATCTTACTAGTTCAAGATAGGAAATATTTTGCATGACTAGAGTAAAGCTGTTTCTGTGCTAGAAACCAGCAACTACATATTCACAATTGTCGTGGTTTAGGGTCAGGGCAGCCCCTTAAACCTATAACAGACGCTCTCTGTTAACCCCCCTCCCTCCCCAAAGGGGAAGAGAAAAGGAATAAGGGAGAGAGACTTAGATTAGAAAAGGAAACTAGAACAGCTTTAATGAAAAGGAAAATAATAATTATAAAATGGAATATATACAAATATATACAAAACCAGTATCGAACCCAACCCCCCTGATGGTAATTACATCACCGTCACCACTGATGTTGTGTAGGCTTCGGGGGAGTCCCAGACTGGGCCCCGCAGCAGACGGGAGCTGTGTTCAGGAGCTGGATTCTGGTACTGGGTTCAGGAACACGCAGATCGGATCGAAGGCAGAATGGACAGAGTCCTCCTTGGGTGCTCCGAGGAAGGAACCGAGAGAGAACCCGAGCCAAGCCAAGCAAAAGCTGGCAAAGCAGTCCAAGAGGGGAGAGAAGAGCCCAGAGACCCTTCGGGTCCCTCAGCTCTAGACCAAATATGGCGTATATGGGATGGAATACCTCCTTGGTCAGTTTAGAGTCACCCGTCCTGTCCGCTCCTCCCTGCAGGTGCAGCCTTCCACTTCCTGCACCCCCCAGTGTGGTACACAGGACCCAGCAGTGGCCTTGGTCTGCACACCAATCCTTGGTAGTAACTCCAAACATAAGGTGTTATCACTGCTAGAAGCAGGCACTGTCTGTGAGAACAGGCTGCCAACTTCAGAAAGTGCAGTTAATTAAAAGAACCAAGCTGAAAAGTAAAATTACTGAACAGAATTAGTTCTGTTTTCACTCAAACCAGGACAACAATATAAGAAAGAAATGAACAGTGAGAATTTGTGTTGAGTCAAGGAGCAGGAATTTACACACACACCCCGCACCCCCCACCCCGTAGCAATAAGCACCTTCTCCTTAGCTACTCCTAAATTTGAACACAATCAACAGCTTTCTGTAAAACTGCAATCTATACATTTTCATCAAGAAAGTTAGTTTTACTGCCTGATGGAAATTACTTTAAATAAATGCTGTCTATGCTTACAGTGGTCATTAAGATTAGTGGGATGAAGCTTTGGCCCCTTTTTACCAGGTTGCTATTTGAATCATCTCTAGAAATTGAAATACAGTCAGTCAACTGAGACCAGTTTCGCCAATTTAGAGTTCTGATTTATAATTCATAGAATATAAATACCCATCCTGAGTGGTTTAGATGAGTGCTTTTTTAACAAGGAAGGGAATTTTGTATGAGGGCATTTCTCTTGTATTGTAATGAGGGGAGGGAAACTTTCTTCGAATTGAGGCTGATTGTATAGTTATGAGCTTCTACAATAATGAAATCCCCCACCTGTATGTTTGGGTTCTTTTCAGTAACTCTTAACTGGAAATATAGCTAAAATAGAGCAGCTATAGGGCAGGGAGATAGTGGAAGTACACCCAGGGGCAGGCAGTGTGCTGCATGTTCTGTTTACACTTGGTACTGAAACCTGCATAGAAATCAAACTGAAAACAAACAAACAAAACCATCTAAATAGAAAGTGCCATTTTTCAGTCATGTTTGGGACTACAGAATTCCATTTTGGAAAAAGAGATTACTTAAATTCAGGTAGAAACATTGTGGGAGATAATTTTATAAACCTGTGGAAGCTTCTAGGACTGATCCATCCCAAGAGGTTTTCGGAAAAGTAATGCAATAGAGGAGGAGTAAAAATAAGGTAATAGGTAGGAACTCCTTGAAGTTCACCTAATGAGCTTTTTCTGGGGAACAGAAAAAACTAGTACCTTGAACAAAAAGGTTCTGCAAAGTAGACAAGCTTTAAGAGAAAATTTTGATGAAATTTGTATTTTGCTTACTGATAAAAGGACCAAGTTTAAATACAGAGCATTCAGAACAAAAGGGACACTCCCTGTTCTTAACCAGGGATTCTTACCCTTTGAAAAACAACCTATCATTTAGGTCTTTTTAATGATTTAAAGATATTTTAAACTTGTTTCTAGTGTATATTTCTGCCAAGTATGAGTAAAATGTTCAAGAGAATGAAGAAAATATTGTCATTTTTTAATGCTGAATATGTTAGATGTTGGTCACCTAGTCCATCTGATTAGCTGCCTTGCAAAGTTTATTTTTAATTTGTTCCAGGAAAATGATGTATTTCCAGGAAAATTATCACTAATGTGCTTAATCAACAGTTTTTTTGCTGTTGGATAAAACTTCCACTAAAAGATATTCAGGGATTCCCTTTTTCTTATGAGTATTAATTTCCTCACAAAGGTAATACCTACAAATAAACAAACCAAGTCTTACTGGTATTTGGCACATATTTTAGACTGAGCCCTTAGAAGATTACTATTTTTAGTTAGAATCTAAAAGACTTCAGTGTAATTTCAAAAGCATCCTCAGGAGCTACTCACGTTCACTGTTCCTTGTGTGGAGCATCACTGCAAGGATGTTACTGTATTTAGTTGTGAGACAGTAAGAAAGTTAGCCTTTATTATTATATTCCAAAGCTTGGATTAAACAGGCAATAAGCAATAATATCTATTTTGTCATGAAAGATCAAAAAGACTGAATGATAGATAAGAAGTTAGTGGACAGTAAGAAGCAAGTTACTTCTTTATAATTTCTCAAACAAGAGGCTTTCTACAAAAAAAGTAAAGGACTGCACCACAGCTCCACGACAGAAGAATGTAATGAAACAGATGACACTACCTAATGATAAATCTAGAGCCATGAAAAGATCTAAGTAAAGCACACTAATTAGTCCTATGACACTTGCTTTGGGCAGCCAGGTGTTGTTTATTCAAACATAACAAGAGTTGCCTAAATTGCTTTAGCAATGTGTCTCTGGGACGTTATTATTCTACTGAAATCATTAAGATGAACTTCCTATTTTTAGCAGTCCAGAAAGCATATTCTGCCAGGAATACCTTTACAGTCAGGCAGCAAGCAGTTAGGGGAGCTGAAATTGCATTTGTTAAAAATCTAAAGCCTGACAGTTCAAATATCAGATGTTTATAGTGACATGCTAATGCTTTTGACAAATCCTCTCAATCTTCCATACATAATTTTTGCTTTCGTGGCAGAAATGTGCAATACTTACTCAGACCCAGAAATAACACCAGCTAAAAAGGGGCCAAATACGACAAGTTTCCAGTCCAAAAGCAGCTTAAAAATGAGCAATGAATGATTAAATAAACAACCCAAAAATGAGAATAGAGCCACTAGTGTACAAAGAATGTAAACATGAAGTATATTTTTAAACTTTTTTCCATCCATGGTGCAACACCTTAAATAAGGCAAATGTTTGCTCTGGAACTGAAGCAGAGGTTTGTAAGCACCATCTTGATCTCTTCAGTTGATGTACAAATGCATCTCTATCAACAAAGTTCTTCAAGTCTAATCAGCTCAGTAAACCAGTAATGATCCATTGGTGTCCAATTTGTGGAGTTAATACATTCCTAGCTGTACACATGGTTATGCATTTCCATCTCATATGTACCTACAGAAATACATATTCAAGCTCCTATTTCACAAAGATATGCCCAGTTAGCTTAGTAACTACACCCAGGTAGAAATCTGTGACAAGAAAAGGCATTCTCATCTCCTCTGGCAAAATGTATCACCTCCTACTTTAAATGAAAAGTCAGGTTATTCAAGTCTACCCCAGTCTTTTGGATTGAAGATTCCTCCTTTTGCTTGTGCAGTTTGGAACCCTATAAGACTTGCAATCTCAACTGAGGCATTGGCGTATGAAATATATATTAAACTATTTCTACTATTTCTAATACTAGTACTTAACAGGGAAGGTTAGGATTAGTATAATAAAGGTAAAATAGAGATTTAGTTCTGGGCAATTTTATTCTTGTTTCTATACAACAGAAATAACATTCAGGTTTTGATATATAGTGTCATATGCAAGTAAAAGCAATTTTAAATGGAAATACTATATATTTAAATATTTTTATTCTTGTAATCAGTTAGGGAAAACAAAGAGAAATCTTCTGAAGTATCTGTTTCAAGAGGCAAATGTTCTTCCGGAAACTTTCTCCTCATTTTCAAGGTTGATGTACATATCCCCCACCTCTAGAAACATCATTAATAATATATTTCAGTCACTAAAACATACGATCACCCTGAAAAGGTGTAGCCATACAGGCTGCAATAGAGTAAATACAACAGTTTGACTGCTATCCAATCCATGTGTCTATTCTATATACATATATGCACTCAAGTATTTTTATTTAAATGTTATTATTTCCTTGAAAGCTACATACATTTCATAAAAACCTATTCTCTCTACACTGTTTATTAATAATTTGTACAGTTCTAATATCCCATTTTGCTTCCCCCCTCAAGCTTCAGGTGGGGAAAAGATCAGCTATATTGGGTCAAATCATAGATTCATTGAGGCAAGCAACCCAGGAAAAATATAACAATAGGGCTGCATGTAGAGACATCCCTGAAGAATATTCCCCAACACCAAGGAATCTGCAAGACTTAAGTGTTGGACTTCATGATCTTAAGGGTCTTTTTCCAACCTTTATGATTCTAAGATTTCTCTACCAAAAGTGCATAGGACTCCCTTTCCACTTGCTTAACAAAGGCAGGTGGAAAGCATGGGACAGCCGAGTGTACGGCTATGAAAAGGGTAGCAGAGAACACTGCAAAACATGGGAAGAACGTGGGGAATTGCAGTGAAGGTTATGGGAGGTGTAGGAGAGCTGAAGATGATAAAGTGAGATGACAAGGCTTTTAATGCTTTTGTGGCCTCCCTGGCTGCAATTCAGCACATGCCCTGCAGGTTTCATGGAACTAGGTAGCCGAACAGTAGAGAAAATACAGAAGAGAACCACTACTTTTTTAGATATAAAAGAACCCTATAGAGGAAAAAATTATAAGCAATTACAAGCACAGAAGACATATCAGTTCAGCTCACTCTTTTTTCAGCATCAAATAATCCCTAGTCCAGACTAATCTCCCATGTAGGTTTTCTGATGTCTAATAAGTACACACTCCTGCTGCAGATTTTCTAAGTCCACATTCAGCTCTTCCTGTATCATTTCTTTACCATATGAATTCATACCAAGTTTCAGCCTTCTATAATTTACTTAAAGCCCATCAACCACAGGAAGCAAATCCTTAGACAACCAAGTTACATTTATTTCTTCCAGTGAAAGCAGCAGTATTTATTTCTCTTTCAGACCTTTGTAGATAAACTCTACTACTTCTTACATAGTCTTTGAGGTACAAGGCAACTCTACTACCATCTTGTCTGCATATATTGTGCCTGGGAAGGAGAACCTTTTGCACATACCTAGTTTCTCTGAAGAAAAAGAGCATCCACTATTGATTTAAATTAATTCAATGCACACCCATGATATACATCCTAAAGGTGTCCTTTCACAGTCATTTCCAATTTGAATAAAGTTGCATTGTCACTGAAAAAAACCCAGGTCTTCCAAACATCCCCCTTCTCTTGTGCAGAGCAAGCATTCACAGACAAGCAGTGAGCAAGAATAACAGCAACAGTATTTGTCAGTCTGCTTCAGGGAAAGGATCTTTTCCACCTGGACTTGAACTTTCATTTTTTTCTTGAGGCCTGACAGTCTCACATCCCAGCTTTTGGCTGCTTCCCATCACCTAGTTGCCTTACTAGGCAGAGTCAACTGTTTCAGGCACCCAGATGGGGCCTGCATACCCTAAAACTGGGTTCCTCATACTTTTTTCTTGCAAATACTGCCAACATAAACAGTTCCTGTTCTCAGCTGCATCCACATTACTCCTTCCACTGTGCCAGGGACACTGATGTGCTGAATGCGTGGTCAACAAGATCAGGGAACAAATCCACCTTAAGATAACATTAAAAATAAATGCTTAAGTGTTTTAGGTGACCACAATTTATTCTAAATGAGTCTTTCACTGCTGTCCGCATAAGGTGGTGCCAATTAACAAGTTTTAAAAAATGAAACATTTCCCTAGATTAAGTATGATGATTGAGTCAGTAGCTCTGCCTGCACTGAGTGAATATCACATGGGATTAGAGCTCAGGAATTCATAGATAAAAAGATTAGTAAAGAGCCCATATTTAGTAACCAAAGCAGAAGTAGAAAGGGTAAGAGTATACAAAAATAGTAATAAAAAGGAATCCAGTAAAGTGTAACAGCAAAGTCAATAAGACATCTTTCACTTTGAGGCTGGGAATGCATTGTCTTTCTGTGCCTGGCACAGTGGGAATCCTAGATCATAGCTGGGGTCCTAACTGGTACAACATGAATAGAAATAGCACCCTCACCATACATTCTCAAACCCAGCATATCCTCAATAGCACAAAGCCACCTTTTTGGAAAAAAACAAGCAAACAAAAACATTTTGAAATACATCCTCAGGCGAAATATTCATTTCACAACACTTAGCAACTATAAACCTGGTAAAACCATTCCTTTTCTTTGTTCAAGCCACTGTACTTTTTAGTTTGGAATTCATCTGAAGAAGTCAGGAAAAACAGACACTGCTATGGGAAATACTCAAACTGCCTTGGAGGAACTGTAATTACATAAATATTGTTAGCAAAACACCAGAGGAGGGGCAGAATTACTATGGTTGAAGTAAAGTCTTCTTGTGGCCACATGAACTGCCCATGCAAGCAATCCTTAAGATAGATCATAATTAACTTTGCACATCATCTGCAGCACAGGTGAATGCAAAAAAAAACTTCTCTACATTTTTGTGCTCTCAGATGTTTACATAAAAATAATAGCACAACTGCTACAGGAACTGAAAGCTGAATTCACTTATGCCTTCAGAATTAGAAAAAAATCCTGTTTCAAAGATTAAGGAAAAACCTACATCTGTGTTCAAGTTGGCAACTGTGGTGTGTCTCTGAAAGTGAGTGATCAACGAGCTTGGGCAGGCTCTTTTTTCTTGTGTGTGTGTGATAAAAAGAGCAACCTCACAAATGACACTGTTAGCAAACGCTGATTTGGAAAAATTGTTCTTATTCCTCCTCTTCAACCTGTCCTTCAGACAAGTAAATATAGAGCATGCATTTAGAAAAGAAAGATAAATTTGGAAGGCATTGAAAAGGTAACTTACTGTACGATTCCCTTTCCTGCTGTCCAGGGCTCCCTGTCACTCACAGAAAGGGCAGCAGAACTACAGAAAAACAGAAGCAAAATGACTACAAAGGTGAGGCTGGTTCAAACCTTGCCCTTTGATTCCCTCCGTTTGCTGAAGCCTTTTCATGAAGGCAGCATTACTGTGTTACAGCAACACAGCTACTCGCCAATAGCCTCCTTGAGAGGGAAAACTAGAAAGGACGGCAGAAACCAGCATTTGGCAAGGTGGCATTTAAACATTTGTGTACCAAATTTACACGTGAACCATCTACTCTGGCATACCTAGCACTCCCGAGGGGTTCCGCGTGGTTGGGAGAGCTGCCAGCAGCCTCTGGCCAGGTGCGACCGTGTCAGGCAGAGCCTCGCTCAGCTCCCAGAGCCGGGCGCCACAGACGCAGCCCTGCGTGGCACCAAGGTGGCCTCAGTAGTCACAGACTGCCCAGAGCCAGGCCTTGGCAGGTCAAACAGCCTCCTGGTCAGGCAGATCCACGGTGAGGAGTGGTGTCTGAGACCACAGCAGAAAGGTAGTCCACAGATGGCACAGATGAAGAAGCCCATGGCAGGCACAGACACGGCTGAGCTGACAGCACCCTACCCTCACAGGGCAGGGAGAACCCACTGCTCCCTCTCCAGCCTAACTGGAGGCCCAGGGCCTGTGGACAGGGTGCGGGTGGGCCTCCAGGCAAGGCTGGTCACAACCGTAAGGGCCTCAGCCCATCTCTCTGTTGGTGCTCCCAGGCTGCCTGCTCCACAGCGGTGCCTGCTCGGACCCCGAGGGGGTGGTCGCAGGCTGTGATGCCAACTGCCCCACAGGGGGGCACTGGCAGGGAAAATGGCCGCCCCGCCTCACTGCAGGTGCTGGCAGCCTTGGTGCTGCTCTGCTCCAGTGAGCCCTGTCCTGCCCACACGGGCCGGGAGGGAGACAGCTGTCTTCATCCCCACCGCTTGTCTGATTTCTGTGGCGCAGTGCGCCCCTCAGCCCCTCTTCCTCCAGGGCACAGAGAGGAGGAAAGCAGCCCGCGGCCCGGCAGCGGTGGACGGCCTCTGCCCAGGTCAACCACACATGGCTGCCCCACAGCCCGCCAGGACTGCCAGCAGCTGGGTTATAATGACAGTTAATATTCAGGTATTAAGACTTTATAAGCTATTCTATGGGATTTCTGGTGAGCTGCTTCAATTTATCAGCCCTAAAGGGAAGGAAATACCAGCAATAAAAAAAGTAAGCAGGCAAAAGCAAAAAATCAGACATCAAATTACACATTAGTGGATCCCTAGTGTAAAATCAGATTTATCTAATTGCTTTTGTATCAATGCAGCTGGTTTTCTGTTCACAATAGGATTAACAGGAAAGAAACAATTACTGGTTAAATGCGAAGGTTCAAAGCTGAGTAAACTTTAAATTGCAATCAGCAACACCCCAGCTTACCCATTGCATTTTATAAATAGTTTAAATCTGGTATTAGGGATTCATTATTCAAGTAGGAAAGAAATAAGGAATTTTAAAATCAATGTAAATGGGCAATGAAAAATTCAAAGACAGTATATTGGAAATGTTACATGAGCCTTAATTAAAAAAAAAAAAAGCCATCCCCTCAAAATATCCTCATCTATTTATCTTGTGATGCAAGTGTGCAGTAATAGCAACAGCTAATTTAATCTATTCCAAAATTTCCCAAACCAAGGCAAGAGGTTACCTGCATCTCTTAATCATTAGGATACAGATATTGTTTTGTTGACCCATTTAGAAAAATAAAAAGATTGTTTTAGATTTTAGGACAAAGATGGGAATGATTCTTATCCACCCCAGCAAGGGCTGGTTAATATCATCTTCTGTTAGCACAGAATCAGATCTCCAAGGGGTGTGACAGATGCCGGTTAGGATGCCCACAATTTGTGCCTCAGCTTTTCTTCCTGTTTGCTCTGAATTCCCCCACGTAGGTGGGAGTTCCCCTCTGAGTCACTGGGTAGCCTGGCAGCCTTCCTGATTTCATCCCACCCACAGCTTCTTTCCGAGTGAGTGCTCCCTGAGCAGCCTCCTTTACCAAGCAGAGATAATACAATTTTCTCTCGACATATCTTGCCTCTGTGAGTGAAAGGCCTCGCACAGGAAATGTTCTAGCGTGTGTCAGTTGTTCAGCAGTCCCTGCAAAGCCCTTACGGATTGTGTAGACTTATGGACTGTAGCTATGGTTAAACTTTCAGCAGGGGAAAGGAGTACATATTCAAAACTCCTAGATTATAAACTTCAAAAGATGATTCTCAGTATCTACATACAAGAGATTCGTGGCTCTGGCGGGGAATTCATATCAGTGGAAAGTATCATTTTGTACTCTATGCATCCCTATGCAGTGTGCTGTGTGGCCTCATTTCAGACCACATCACTTCATCCCCAGGAGCTGGTGGAATTAACAGAATGCCCTTGCCAGCTTAGCAGAGATGACAGGAACTAAGGAGCTGCAGGACTGTGACAGAGGCAGCTGGGTACAGTACACAGGCTGCGCTGTCCTTAGCAGTGATACAGGAGCTCTTAATCTCTAGAGTCCTCCTTATGACACCTTCAACCAACAGCCATTGATGTCAATGTCTTCTGCATTGAAAAACATAAGTCAAATGTTTGGATGCTCCAGGTCTTTGGTCAAGATGTTTTTAAGTGGTATTCCAGAAATAGCACTAGCTTTTATTTACTCTGTAGCAGTCCACATTAATTTGCCAAGTGCCATTACATAACAGCAATTAATTCCATTATTTCTTCATTACTAGCTGTGAGCATAGACTGTTTCTGCAATGTGCTGAAATATATTTCTGAAGCTCTTCTCAGTAGCTCTGAAGGGAAGACAAATGAGGACAAGCAGAGTGCCTAGATTAACAACAAATGATAAATCCAGGCCCCTTCACTGAAGCCAAATTAAATATTCTGTTGTAGGCCTTGACCTAATTCCAGCTACTCATTATTTCTCTTGTACTTTTTCATTAAACAGATTTTTAAAAATATCTGGGTCTGCCATGTGAATAGGTTATACACTTCCTTTGGACATACACACCTTCAGAAATTATTCTTGCAAGCTATGGATAATTTCAGATGGCCTCAAAAGTTGCCACTGATTTTGCTGGAACTGAAATATAATTCTCTAGCTAAGGAGGAAAATCCATGTTAAGAATAGTTTTATCTACCTTGCTTTAAATACTACAAGCTATATCTGCATGCAGATGACTCCAAATACTACTGTCAGTACACGATTCTTAGTTTTAATATTAAAAAATTATTTCCTTGCTTCCCTTCTTTTTAAATTTTACTTTGGCTATTCCTATATTTTATAATGTTAATGTGTCGAGAAATGTGTAAGCTAGTGTGTTGTATACTGTGCTAACATATCTATTATTTACTGTACTCTACTGTTTTATCAGAAGTGTACTGCCTTTCAAGCACGTGTAAATAGCAGCCAACACTGTATTGAATTACTTAGAAGTATCTCATTCATTTATTCTGATCTGGTTTTGCAGCCTTAAAATCTTTTTAATTTATTTTTTTAGAGCTCACTTATATCTCTCTGAATCTTCCCTGTAATAACAGATCTCACTGTCCCTACGATTCAGTATCCTGTTTTAGAAAAGCCTCCTATGTCTCCTATCTCAAGGATTCAAAAGCAATCCTAAACTACACTGGGCTACTTTACCACTCTATCATTATCAGAGAGGAGATTTGCCAGATGTCTTAGATGTTTCATCATTCCCTCAAGGAATCTGCCCCATTGTAGAATAAAACTGAGATTCCACAGGAAGGATCAAATTTTGTTTTCAGGGATAATGTATTTACTGGGGAAGTTCAGACAAAGGTCTGGAAATGAATTTGTATTCATACTGGTGAAACTGAGGTCAGAATGTGGCTAAAGATCTACTCTCAAACTGGAAGTTTTGCCACATGATTACTAAACTGGGTGCTAAACTGAATCCCTGTATGTTAAGCTCCTATGCCCTTAAATTGGTTTTGGCCCAGGCAGGCTCCGGATATATGTGTGTGTAGGCATTCATAACACCTCTAGTGCCCTTGCTGAGCTTGTTATTCAAACACAGTGTCAGTTCTGCTCAAGAGGCAAAATTCCAACCATGAGAGGACATAATCATGGAAGTAAATAGGTCCACACATATGCTTGTTAAGTCACTTAAAAATACAGTTCTAAAAACCCCAGAATACCTGTACTGCACTGATTTTTACATGCTCTTTGGGCTTAGGTTAGGGTCCTGCAGGATCCTCCCTCTTCTACCCTCGGGCCTGATTATCTTCTCCTCCATATCATGTTCTTTTTCTTTTGTGTAATGTATATCTTTTGGGTTTGATGGGTCCCCCAGCTAATTTTATTATGTTCACAAGGAATTCCTTTATCTTCTTTGCCTCTGACAAAGCTTCCAATCATTCCTGACTCTCACAGGCCCATGACTCTTGCAAGCCAGCACTGCCACCTGATTGCTCTCCTTGCTCTGCTTTGCTGTGTGCTGATTCTGCATGTGTGGAGCAGCCCAGTGATGCTCCAGCTGAAGCCAGGATACAAAGAAGTTTCAAACTGTCAAAACAGAAATTACTGCTCTGTTGCTTTTCAGTATTATTTCCTCAGTTCAATTAAAAAAAAAAAAAAAAAAAGAATCATGCATACAGAAAAAAGAGAAAGTGCATTTTTAATCCTCCCTCTAATCTTCTACGGGTACATAATTTCTTTTACTGATCTGATTTAACAAGAGAATATAATACAGGTAAGGTAGTCCTGAGACCTATATTCAGTATTGAAAACGCCAGCATTGACCATCATACTTCCTGCTATGAAAAATATTTTGTATTAGACATTTTAAAACAGGAATTAAACTGGCTATATATTTTGGGTATGTGCAAGGGTATTTAAAGAACTTTGTCTGCATAACTTTTTAAAACTACCTCTGTGTCTCAGACTGCCATCCAGAGGTCACTTTAAAACTTTCTACCTACTCGTGACAGGTAGTTGAAATAGGTGCCTATTCTGATTAAATCCAAACCATACCAGACAAAGCCCATTTGGTTATCTCTGTACTGCACTTCCTTTTTCCAAACATAAAGTTGCACTTGACAAAAAGAACTTCTATGGAGCTGTTTTGGTAGAATGGGCAGTGACAGGACAGGCTTGAAGGAGAATAGCCTGATCTTTCTGTGAGATGACATCTTTAGCAAAGCTTTTAGAATAGGGTCTGACAACAAAGGGAAGATTACCCTGATTCTTCTTCTGTCATACAAGTTATTAATCTGACACCAAATGTGTTTTACTGATCTACTCAAGAAAACCAACCAACCAACCAAAAGCATGTTTTTAGGCATGCTTGTAGCAAACATTTTTACAAGGTGTTAAATAGATTTCCAGGTCTGGAAATAAATATAATCAGATCAGAGTCAGTAGGTCTAGAGCACAACCAGAACAAACAGAAACTGTAATCTCTAACTATTCCCTAGGAAAAAAAATGACATGTCAGTACTGAAAGGAGAAATCCTCTGATTTTTGACAGCAATGAATGCATAGTCCATAGTCATAAGGTCTGGAAAATCTGTCCACTGCTTGAGGGGAAAGGAGACAGTGAAATCACATACACTGTGAAGATCCATACAAATTAGATAAGCAAATTCTTATTTTTAGCATTTGCCCAACAGCAAAGACAAGGGAACAGCACATAAACAACTCAGAAGGGAACAAGTAACCTAGGCTAATCCAGGGTACATTGAAACAGTCAAGTTCGAGGTGCAGCCTGTTCTCATATAACTGAATAACATGTAACTCATATAATTGAAGAAAAATTGTAATAGGCAATCAAATAGGGAAGACAAAATACGTATTTCTGTCCCTACCTTGCCATTCCAGGAGTGATCTTGCAAAATGCCAAGTGACTTTTGCTCAAAACTGAGGGCCAGAGCAAATCAAAGACTTCACTTGCCCAGATTTATCAGAGTATCTTGCCACTTAGCTTTTGTTAAACTCTCAGGGAAGTCAAATGGGTTTTAGGAAGATACATCTCAGAGGATCCAGGCCTTTGGTACCTAAAATAAAACTTGGGCTTAATTTGAAACCAAGCACCAAATGAGTGATTTAGAATTTTTTTTAACCATCTGGAGATGACTGTCATTTTTATTTATAATTTTCCTTGCTTTTCTGATAAAGGCATAAAGATAGAAGAACACTGTAGCAGAGGGGAGATGGAAATCAGTCTTCAGCTCTTTCACGACAACATATTTTATGCAGAAAGATTGAATAACGCACATTTCCACACCTCCTACCTGAGCCTTTACCAGAAAAGGAGATGCTGCCAATACATTTCCTCTCTAGAAACCTCTCAAGATGAAAAATGAAGCCGTACTCTGTTCTGTGAGTGAATGAGCAGAAGTGGTATCATTTGGAAGAGGAATGAGATCTGTAGAATCTGAATGGACATAAGATCTTTCCTGCCTGTAAAGAATAAAATTGCAGAGTGTAAGATCCAGCTTGTCTCTGTCATTTCCCTAGAAACCAACACACAGCTTTCTGCTCAGCATGCAACTCTCCAGAGCCCTTCCGCTTGCTCTTCCAAATTCTCTTCTAGCTCTGGATTATGAAGTCTACTCCTGAGATCAAGTGCCTAAACTTTAGGAATAGATACATTACTGAATCTGTCCCTATAGGACAGTCCTAAGTCCACACAGGTTGAATATATTCCACTCTTGTGGAATATCTGATAAAGTAGTACCTTTTGATAACTTGCTCACATGTTTGCATAAGACTTCATAGGAGCTGGATAAGCAGCGTCTCAGGTTGTGTTATAACC
This sequence comes from Todiramphus chloris collaris, assembly GCA_025345505.1. Lineage (NCBI taxonomy): Eukaryota > Metazoa > Chordata > Aves > Coraciiformes > Alcedinidae > Todiramphus > Todiramphus chloris. Next base: position 12,748,976 of record JANVCC010000037.1, on the reverse strand, counting down.
CTAACATTTCTCGTTACTGGTTGGCAGGTGCCAGGCAGCAGGGGTGTTGTCCAAGCAAAGATGACATTTCTTTGATCACTCATGTACTAATCCCATAATGCTACATATACATAAAAGTCAAGGGACATAGATTCAAATGAGTCATTCCCTGTCTCAGAGAAAATATAAGTATAGATTATATTCTGAAACATATAGGCAAATACAGGATATATTTGCTAGGATATAGGAGAATACAGGATATATTCACCTAGGAGTTTATTCACCTAGCTACAATATCATCAGGATATGTTCACAATATAAACCAAACTAAATTGCAATCTTCTCCACTGATTCAGTTTTGTTGGACAGCAATTAAAAATGCCATTAGCCTGGTTATGTTTCCATCCTCCATGTGACTCTTACTTGAGCATCTGTGTTCTTGTGAGCAATCCTGTGATCAAATTCATGAGCTAATTTCTGCTTGCTTATTTTCTATGAAAAATTATGTTTGTATGCAACCTGAATACCATATAATTAAGTGTATATAGCTTGAAATAAAGCCACTGTTTCAAAATTATATACATTTTACCTCTCAAATTATGTTCTCAATCCAAGACAAAGATTTTTGTTAGGATGAGATTTTCAAAATTTTATTCCTTCAGGCTCTGTAGGACAGAAGGAAATGCTTTGTATAGCTGCATTTTATGAAATCTGAACAATAGCAATAAAAACATTTTCCAGAGCAGAATCTCCTGGAATAGGATCTGTTCTCCTACCCACACGCTGCTTGTAAAGCAAAATCTAAGGGAGGTCTCAGTACTTTACTTGGAACAGGTCAAAAATGGCAGCTCTGCAAAGGACAGAAGTGCTTACTAGCTTTTTTCGTCACCCTTTTTAAAAAGATCGGTTTTAAAAGCATGGATTTAACAGAATTAGTACCAGGGGAGGGAGGGATAAGATGTTAAACGGGAAGAAGAAAAATACAGATTAGGAAGTTTTCATATCAGCTGGTGCTGATGAACTTTGTCATCCAAGGATATTTAAAGAAGTAACTGGAGCACTTCCGCAGCTCATAATAGTTGTGTTTAAAAACTGGTACACAAGGGTACCAAGTGAAAAAAAGAAAAAGAAATGTAGTTCCTATTCTAAGAAGAAGCGACACAGTTAGCAGCTGGGGAATTATAAATCACACCTCTTAATTAAAATCCTGGAAAAATACTTAAATGTTTCCAAACCCAGGGGAAAACCCAAAGATTCGCAGACATCAAGAATATATTGTGACCAAATCTTCCAAGACAACCTCATTCCCTTCTGTCAAAGGGAACTGGCCCTATGAACGGAGAGGAAACAGTAGGCGCTTGGTCATCGTCTCATGTAACATACAGAGAAGGAAGAGTCCTCTAGATGAAGCTGCTGTAAGGTGGGTGCAGGACAGTCTGAAAACTGTATTGAGATTGCAACCTTCAGCAACTCCTAGTGAAAACTGAAGGGATTTTCATGCCAGATTCTGCAGTCATCTACCCTAGACAAGTACTTCTCGCTGTTCTCCGTCGTGACTTGGAAGATGGAATAGACACTGGTTATTAAATTTGCAAATGCTAGCAAGCTGGGAGAGACTGCAAGTGCATAGTATAAATTTGGAAAGCAGTCTGAAAAGAAATGCAAGTCAATAGGACTAAGTGCTATACTGGTCCAAACAGAAACAGTCAATTGCAAAAGTAAGAGATGGGGAATAAATGATCAAGCAACATTAATGCTGAACCTGGCAGTCTCAGTGACTCACAAGTTGGACTTGAGTCAACACTACTAATGCAGTCACAAAAAACAGAAGATGGCACACTGAGAGGTTTCAGTGGAAGTGTAGTCTAGAAGACATATGTGAAGGAACCTTTTGCTTACTTTACTTTGCAAGGGTGCAACTTTGACTGGAATACATTTTGGGCTCCAGTTTTTGGCACCATTGTTCAAGAAAACAATTGCTGAAATTACAAAAATTCAGAGGAGGGCTACACGAGGGATCTTTTAGTTTCTATACAAGAATGAACAAAGTGGGATTTTATTGCTTAAAGCATTGAAAACTGGGAAAGTAGTGAAATCCTGCCCAGGATGGACAGGGAAAGAAACAAAAGCCTAAATGGCAGCAAAAAAACCCCTTCAAGTTAGACATTAGACAATCTTTCCAATGACAGTAGTAAAACTCCAAAACAGCTGACCTAGGAAGACTTTCATTTCCAGTGCTGAAAGTTTCTAAGGACACTGGTGAGGAAGGGCATAGTACAGTTTTCTTGCTGTGTGGCTGAGGGATGAACTTGATGATCAGATGAGGCTTTCTAGAACAACTTTCTATGACTTTCTAGAATGCATTAGTCTCAAACTGCTAATAAGTCTCCATTTTGGAGTAATAAGAAGCTCATTTGTATACTTTTTAAAACCTTTTATTATTATTATTATTATTATTATTGAGATGCTCCTCTATGTATCCACAGCAGCTTGCTGTTGTATGCTCTGTCTGTGCCAGGCCAGAGCAGCTGTTCCCAGGGCAGTGCCACAGCGGGGCGGGTGCCGGGCAGCAGCTGCCTGCAGTGCCCAGCAGGGCCGGCAGTGCCCAGCAGGGCTGGCAGGCAGGCTGCGGACAGCCAGCCCAGGCATGCCAGGCAGCCTACCAGCCTCGTTCAGCTGCTGGGCATACTGGAATAAATAGTGTGTCTGTGTGATTCAGAGGCTGCCTGACAGTGCTGCTCATGGGCTGATTGCTGGCATGGTCAGTGAGTTTGGTCTTGATGGTGGTGTTGGGCCACCCTGGAAAGAATAAGATAGATCTGCCATGGTCAATGAGCATTGTCTGTGCGTTTGCAAGAAACATCGAAAGCCGTTTCCAACCTCCCTCCAGACAATTCTTGCATCTGATTTCAGTGCTGTTATAAACTACTAGGTTTCACCCATCTACCTTTCCTTAACACTTAAAATTCAGTTAAATTCAGGTACAGTTAAATACAAATTCTTTTCCTAATGGCTTTACTTAAAATCTATTATCTTACAGTAATACTCTTTATTTATCTCATTTCAGGATGATGGACAAGAATTATCCGATATATTGATTTTACAAAACATAAATTATCTTTCACAATGCACCAAAGTGGACATGAACTCAACAGAGCCATGTATGGAGATACATACACAAGTATGTTGTGAAGTATAAAAAAGACACAAAGAGCAAGGTGTGTAAATATTTTAAAACAATAAACCCTTGTTATTAGGCAACAAAAAAGCACTGCAATATGTTTATGTTGTGAGGTTACTTCAAACACATTCTCCTTAAATTTATAATCTCATAAATGGATCAAGCCTCAACTATCAGAGCTTTTCCCTGAACTCAAAGCTGCCAATTTCTCCTTATATTGTGCAGAACAGATAAAACCAGTATTGCAGCTGCACAAAACATTCCTTGAAAACTTCACTTCTGTATAACACAAGAAAACCATCCCGAAGTTGTAAAGGTTTATACTAGTACAATACCCCTCAAAAAACCACTGTGTTCTAGATACCTTCTTGAATTTAAACTGAAATTCTTTCCTTTGCTCTTTCCTATCAGTTAGGGATTTGCAATAAACACAGTGACATGTCTATGTATAGATGGATCATATAATGACTTAATAATTCCCTCCTTTCCAAGATAAAATTATTCTATACATAAAGAAACATAAATTTAACAAAGTAAACTCTTTATATTGTTACATTTTTCAAAGAAATCTTTCAGAAAACCAGAAACCTGTTCATTATGAGATGGTATATTTATGTGTTTGTAGTATGTTTGTCTCTACCATATCTGATAGCCTTTTAAATAGCTTAGGATCTAGATTTTCCCATTAAATACTCTGGGCAAAATTTCAATTAGATTGAAAGCAATGAGGTGTCTGAGGCTGCACTCACTGCCTATGAATACAGTGACATCAACAGAGATTCCTTCTCTAATTATCCCACAATAAATGTGAGGAAAACTTCCAAAGCTGGCTATAATAACATTATAGAGACTTAAAAGAGACTTAGTTTCAATAACCCTGGTTAAACCTGGTCTCTTTTAGCACTAATGAATTTTTAGTGCCCGTTCCCACTTCATGTGGAAAATCTCTCTTGTGGTTACAGCAACAGACTGACCTTCTTTGAAAAATCATATACATGATAAAATGGAAAAGAATATGTTCTAGTTAGATATCAGCCTGTTGTCAGCCATGTGCTATTTTGGGAATCACACTTCCAATACTGTAAGTCAAGCCAAGATATTGGCTTCTATCTGGGGTACAGCTTTATATGAGCTTAAAAGGGCTTCAGGTTTTCTGCTAAGATCTTAAAGAACTATTACTGTAAAGCTACTTGAATCAAGATTATAGTAATTCAGGAGATGAAGTATCCTGTAGCGAAGAATATTGCATGCACCTTTTTATGGTATTCAGAATAACTCAGCAAGGTACTTAATTGTTTACTGATAGTGTATAGTTCAGGATATATGTATGTGCCTTGCTGGAGTAAAACCTAAATTATGAAGGATGAACTTCTGGGACAAATTTTCAAAAGCAGCTTTTCATTTTATTGCTTGACCAGATTTGTTTATTGGTAAGGGTCAAAGCATAACACTGGGGAAGAATTCCAGCATCTTTGCAGGTCTCCAAATTTTTAAAAGCTCCACCCTGGAAATAATAAGAGGTCTGCTTTCTATCAATTTGTATTCTTTATCTCCACAAATGCTCAGCTACCCCATCGTATTAACACAATCTCTCTTTCCATGGGTTCTAAAATGTCCTCAGACAGCTCTTGCTTGTAGATTGACCAGCCATCCTCTGCTACATGGAGTGTGTGGCTGAGGCTGCACCTCTGCTTCCCTCAGTGATGGCAGTAGTGCAGATTTTATCTTCTGAACAGCCTTCAGTTTTATTGAAACTCAATTATGAATTAGACTTCCATTTTTTTTTTTTCCAAATTAGGCTAACATGATCACATGGGCATAAAACATATCTAAGGAGATAGGACTATGTTGTTGCTAATAATATCATAGTATAAATCTCATTTTCATAAGATATTAAGCTATAAAGAAAGTGAATGTCAGCACTAGAATCTGCTTTAGCATGGCATTCTAAGTAAATAAACAGAAAAGAAGTACCCACAGGTTTTCTGTGAAGAGAAGGAAAAAGCAGGGCTATGGAAAGAGAGCACAGGAAGTAGACAAAGGGAGTAGTTCTCACCATTTTATTTATGTATTTTTCTATTTATTGGATATTTGATTATGGAAACTATATTCTCAATGGACAAAACCTGCTATGATTATAACCTCTGAGTTCTGTGGAGTTCTCCTAGGACTTCAACTGATTCCTTCTTCTCTCGAGATCAATCTGGGAGAGGATCAATAGCCTCATTTGTTCCCTTGGCTGAGAATATCCAGTGACTGAAGTTCCAGACCTCAAAGAGAACATTTTTACCATCGTCTAACAAATTCCAGAGGCAGTGGCCTCCAGAGTGTAAGACGTTCCTGCTGTCTGTAGTTTTTCCAGAGGAACTGACAAAAGGCAGATGGAAGGGAAAAGTTCAGTGTGTACCGTGGGAAGGTCTGTTGAAGATTTTCTGGATCCAGCTCATGGTTTGGTTTTTTTTACTTCTTTACTTTTCCTGGATATTTTTGGAAAAGATTAAAGGTCCCCAGAAAATGTGTGGTTAGATATCAAAATGGAGCAGAGCCTAACACCAGCAAGTCTCAAACAAGTAAGTGCCTGTTGTCTGTTATTTTTACTGGACTCCTCAAAAATGCTTCTTACAATTAGCATTTGTGTCTTACCTAGTAACTTACTTTCATAAATTCAAACAGACTTTGCTATTATGTCTTTTTTAAAACTTAGCAGGTTTATGACACGTTTTTACTAATCCCCTGAATGACCCATCTGCACATTAATGTCACATTTCTTCCTCCTCATCTGCGTTATGCGATCCAACACACCATGCAGTACGCCAGGGCCTTTCACAGACCTCCCCAGTGTTGTTTCAGATATAGCTTGTAGGCAGAATGGAAGTCTAGGCAGCTGACGTTTCCTGCACACAACCAGAGAATGTCCTTTCTCAGTACTTCAGTCTGCCCTTTTTGTACTGTGGGGACTATTTTCCTGCCTCTCAAAGGTGCTGTGAAAGAGCATGAGCTCATCAAAGAAGATACATTGGTGTCCTGGTCTGAGTGAAAACAGAACTAATTCTGTTCAGTAATTTTACTTTCAGCTCAGTTGTTATTATTAACTGCACTGTCTGAAGGTAGCAGCCTGTTCTCACAGACAGTGCCTGCTTCTAGCAGTGATAACACCTCATGGTTAGAGTTACTACCAAGGATTGGTGTGCAGACCAAGGCCACTGCTGGGTCCTGTGTACCACACTGGGGGGTGCAGAAAGGGAAAGGCTGCACCTGCAGGGAGGAGCGGACAGGACGGGTGACTCTAAACTGACCAGCGAGGGAATCCATCCCATAGACGCCATATTTGGTCTAGAGCTGAGGGACCCGAAGGGTCTCTGGGCTCTTCTCCCCTCTTGGACTGCTTTGCCAGCCTTTGCTTGGCTTGGCTCAGGTCCTCTTTTGGTTCCTTTCTCAGAGCACCCAAGGAGGCCTCTGTCCGTTCTGCCCTCAATCCGGTCTGTGTGTTCCTGAACCCGGTACCAGAATCCAGCTCCTGAACACAGCTCCCGTCTGCTGCGGGGCCCAGTCTGGGACTGCCCCGGTGTCTCCACAGCATCAGTGATGACGGTGATGGAATTACCATCAGGGGGGTTGGGTTCCATACTGGTTTTGTATATGTTTGTATAGATTCCATTTTTATTATTATTAATTTCATTTCCATTAAAGCTGTTCTAGTTCCCTTTTCTAATCGCTAAGTCTCTCTCCCTTATTCCCTTTCTCTTTCCCCTCTGGGGAGGGAGGGGGGTTAACAGAGAGTGTCTGTTATAGGTCTAGGGGCTGCCCTGACCCTAAACCGTGACAATTGGGAAGGTCCAGCTGTGTGAAGTGGTATGCTCATATATAAGGTTGCAGAAAAGCCAAGGGAACTGAAAATTATAAAAAGCCCCTCAGCTATTTAGTTATTTCTCTCTTCTGAGTTCAACTGGATCCTCAAAGTCTCTTTTAATACATCTCACATTTTTCTTTCTTGTTGCTTTGGATCAAAATCACATAATTTTACCAATGAGTAAGAAATAGTAATCTTCCTCAGCATTTAATAAAAGCAAAACGAAGAAAAGTTTCTGATACTACAGTCCCCATTTGAAATGTATTTTTTTTTTTGCAAATGTCAGAAACTTAATAGAATTAGTAAGAAAATAATAACAATAATATGTTCTAATAACATAGTTTGTTTGAAGGTATGCTAACTTTATGACCACACAAATTGGGATAACACAACATCATTAGGATTTTCTAATTTGAACAGACTAGATCTAAAGCACAGGGCTGGTGCTAATAATGGCTCTACAAATGTTTCTTTGGGCTCCAGACATTCAAAGTAATGAAGTATTTCTTTGATCTATTTATGAAATTGTACTCTAATGACTCTTTCCTGGTAGTTTAGAATTATGCTTTACATAAACATTCTCCTACCTAGAGGTGGGATTTTTACAGGACTCGTTTGAAGTTGGTGGCTGATTCTCTTTGCATGTGATCGAAACAACACTGAGCTGTGAAAAATATAAAAATTCCTCCCAATTGCAACTATGTGTCTGAAAACTGTTTCAAAACTTATTTCTGGAGTTCTAGCTCACATCTGAGCAGTTTTGCAGAAAAGGTCTTACGTTCCTGCTCAACTTGGACATGTGCCCAAATGCACCCAAGCATAGGGTGCAGGAAGATAAGGTCTGCTTTCAGTAGTGCCGACTGCCAGTAAACTCAAGAGGACTATTAAAAATAGAACTAGTTAAGAGAAGTGGTGCAGCCACACAGAATTTTCCTGGAGGGAAAGAAAAGGGGTGCAACATAATTTTCCATGTCATAAGGATCCCCTCTGCTGCAGTGATCTAACCATAACTCCTTAAGTCATCATGAGGGGCTGTTTTGTAGTAATGGTTTAGCTTTAAAGTAACATTTCACCTCGTTCAGTGAGGATGACAGAAACACAAAATGACCACCTTTTGTTCTTTCTTAGTTTCAAAATTCAGTAACTTCAGTCACACACTCAGAGAGCCAGGATATGTGAATGAGTTTCTATTTGCCTATCTCCCCATCATCCTGAGAACTGGCTAAATAATAGAGCTTAGAGTGTCGTGATCAGTGGCACAGAGTCCCGCTGGCAACCTGTAACTAGCAGGGTTCCCCAGGGGTCAGTGCTGGGTACAGTCTTACTCAACATCTTCATCAAGGATCTCGATGAAGGCACAGAGGGTCCCCTCAGCACGTTTGCCGATGATACAAAACTGGGAGGAGTGGCTGATACACTGGAAGACTGTGCTGCCATCCAGTGAGATCTGGACAGACTGGAGAGCTGGGCAAAGGGGAACCAAATGATGTTCAACAAGGGCAGGTGTAGAGTCCTACACCTGGGGAGGAAGAACACCACACACCAGTACAGGTGAAGGGTAGACCTGCTGGAAAGCATCTCCACAGAGAAGGACCTTGGCTTCCTGGTTACCCATGAAACAGCAATGTGCCCTTGTGGCCAAGAAGGCCAATGGCATCCTGGGGTGCATAAAAATGAGTGTGGCCAGCAGGTCGATGAAGGTTCTTCTCCCCCACTTCTCTGCCATAGTGGGACCACATCTGGAGTATTGTGTTCAGTTCTGGTCTCCCCAGTTCAAGAGAGAGACTCCAATGGAGGCTATGAAGATGATGAAGGGACTGGAACATCTCTCTGATGAGGAGAGGCTGAGAGCCCTGGGGCTGTTTAGTCTGGAGAAGACTGAGAGGGGATCTTATTAATGTTTACAAATACCTGAAGGGTGGGAGTCAAGTAGAAGGGGCCAGTCTCTTTTCAGTGGTGCCCTGTGAGAGGATGAGGGGCAATGGTCACAAACTTGAACATAGGAAGTTCTACCACAACATGAGGAAAAACTTCTTTACTGTGGGGGTGACAGAGCACTGGAAGCAGCTGCCCAGAGAGGTTGTGGAGTCTCCTTCTCTAGAGACTTTCAAAACCCTCCTGGATCTGTTCCTGTGTGGGCTGCTCTGGGTGATCCTGCTCTGGCAGGGGTCTTGGACTTGATCATCACCAGAGGTCCCTTCCAACCCCTACCATTCTATGATTCTATGAGAAGCCTGAAGAGGAATGGAGCCCTCCTTGCTAGGAGCTACAGGTCCCCATGGGAACTGATGGCTAAGAGGGCTGAACTGGTCTTACATGGCTCCTTCCTGTGGAAGACCTAACCACCTCTCCTGTCAAATCAGCAGCTGTGAATGGCTCACAGAAACAGGGTGAAGGTACAACTGCTCACTAATTACGTGCTCGTTACTTTGTGTTGCAAAGGTTCATCTCTGTAGTGGTAGACCTGCTGGTACCAACAGGGACCCAGTAGAGACCAAAACTCAGGACAGTGTCTTGCAGACCTTGAACAGTTAATCTTATTTCACTATGGGAGGGTATCTCAAACTGAAGGTAAAAAAAGCCTAGTAAAAGGACTGAAACCAGTTACTCAGCAGAAGAGAAACCTCCTTCTTCCCCTGCTTCCTTTAGTCTGAAAAGTCACCTTGGACATCGTAAGAGCTTTCTCTGCTGAACTAACTTGGCAGCCCTGACAAGAGCAATTTGACTTTGGATGGAAGCTGGATCTGTGGCAAGCATATAGTTATAAAATAAGTCACCCTTTCCTTCCATTGAGTGCATGCTCTATTTATAGCACATTCCAGATTATGCAAGGATTCCCAGAACACCGCAGACTCTAGCTGCAAATTCTATTTGCATAGCACAGGGTATATCGAGCAATATTTTTAAAATCCCCTTGTTAGCAGAATGAGCATCTTCCAGTTATATCTAGAGAAAAGCTGGGGTAAATTTAGAAAGATACTATATAGTCATGAAGAGTAGTTACAGATAATTTTATTTTGTTTGCCAAAACACTTCAATAAGTTGTGTCTTTTAAAAAAGGGAAATGGAACTTGCTTAAAAATAATCCTGAAATCCAAGGTAAATTGTTCACTTGATTGATTTTTAGCATAAAAATATCTGAATTCTAACACTTTAGTATCAATTCCTTCTCAAAGTTGTGACAAAACACAGGATCTTGCTACCCATTCAGCCTTGGGATAGGAATTTTCAGTGAAGTCTGTTTTGTGATGCAAAAGTTACAAAATTCTTATGTTTCCATGTGAGAATAACAAATAATAAGGCTGTGACTTAAGATATTTCAGTCACATTTAAGACCTAAATCCTCAAGAAGAGCCACAGAGCAGGAGAGCCATGCAGATATAAGAGGCAAATAGTTTTATCACTGAACATACCTGTTTTCAGTGCAAATGCACTGTGAACATCTGCATCTATTTCTTTTCCCCCAGCTCTCATGTCATGTAAACTTAACTCTTACACTATAAAATAGGTCAATTGGCAAAGTTTATTCTGAATTTCCAAATGTCTTATCGCTCCTAAAGTCTGAAGAGGAGTTTCTGAAAGTCAGACTCAATAACAGCTATTTAGAAAATTTGGCTGAGTTTAGTCGAAAACAAAGACTTGTAATTCTATTACAAAATTTATCATCACTGAGTCATCACAGGTTCTTCACTGAAACATCAAATACAGATACAGCTTTGGGTCAAGGCTATTCAAAAGTATAAGGAACGACTACCATTTCCGTGCCAGTCCGTTCTGCCAGACTTCACAATCCTGACCAGTTTTAAAAAATGGATGTATCACTTGGATGTCCCAACCTATTTTAGACAGCAGATTCACTCTGAAGCCTGTTAACGGGTTTGCTGCTTCGTTAATCAACCCAAGAACTTTAAATACTCTTTCAGTATATTTTTTAGCTTATTACACAATTACCAAGCCCTGTTATGAAGTGAATTTTGCAGTCTAACAACAAAATATACCTACAGAGAAAGCCTACAAAGTTATCTTCAATAATAGGTTAACTTGGCAATATATCTGGGCTTAACTGTAAAATTCTATGAACTGTGCTGAATGTGTTACAAAGCGGAGTTTATTCATCTAGAATTAAATAGCTTGCCCTCAAACCCACCTTTTGTGCTTGATGTAGAAACTGGGGGTTAACAAAGTTTCTTAACAAACTAATACCACTGTTGCCAGTGTTAACACAGCGTTCAGACCTCTGCATCTACGTATCAGATTTTGCAGCGTTTCCATTCATTAATATATAAAATAAATTGGAAGATGGAAAAGCAGGAAAAGGGGTATTTTTAAGACCCCAGCATAATGTGGAAGGGCATTTTAGTGGAATTTTTGTTTAGTGATATCACCTATACTTTTGTTATCACTCAAAATTTAATCTCTGAAGTGCTGTTTTTCCATCAACAAACTATGGAAAGAAGGTGATGTGAGCTCCTCAGCTGTCTATCCAATTATTGACTCACAACGTAAATCTTCCTGCGTAACTTTAGAGTCAGAAAGGAGCCAGATTAGACAGTTCTAATTACGCAAGTCATCACCTGAGCTCTCTCTTCTCATACCCTTTCATTTTTAAATCAAACGTCCCATCTCACATGTTAGTTTTTGCACATCATCCACAAGATACTGGAATAGTTTACGCAAGGTGTGAAGTAGTCTGTTTTTAGCTATCTGTTACAAAGTTAGCAATGTTACTATTCTTACTGGGCACGGTGCGCAAGATATATTCCCACACTAGGAGAGTATTTAGTAAGGTCACAAGGATGCCCAGTCCTTATCAAACACATTCCCTGGAAACTTGGCAAGAGTTTCATTTTACAAGAATTCAGGGGCAAATTAACAGTATTTGGTTAGACTTATTTAAATTTTTCAGTGTTTGTGCAGAAAAAGGTTTATATTACCAACCTGTAACAGAAAATTTGTTGTCAGCAATATTCAAAGTCTAATTTAGCTTTGAGTAAACTGGTTTTTAATTCATTTAATTCACTAAATTCAGTAGAATTGTTTCACATGCATGCTAGAAACAGGCTGTATTAACACTGCTAAGATTTATTTTAGTCTAATAATTTCATAATGAAGAAAACTGAGCTTTTTACATAATTTTAAAGATGATAAAATCAAGGCTGGAGGCAAACAGATTAATATATGCAAGGAGTGGATGAAAATATTTTCAGTGTTTAAAAAGCATTTTATGTAACCCAAACAGAAGCAATAGAAGAGTGGCTGTAAATAGAAACAGCACCCTGCAGAAAGAAGGGACTTGGTCAGAGGGCTCTGTCTCTGCTGCTAGTATCTGTGGGAAAGAGGGAATTTGAAGCTGGATAATTCATTAGTTTCACTTGATAGGAAAAGGACTAAGGCCCAGATCCTACCTTGTGCTACACTCGTGCAGATGGGAGACTAGGACTCGCCAAGAGTCCTTTTCTGCGGGGGCCCATGCTGTGGGGCAGCATGCGCTTTACAGCAGGCAGCGGTGCTTGAGAAGAACATCTGGCTGAGTGAGCTGCCAGCCTGCATGCTGCTGTCCCCACGTTCCGTCTTCTTCCCCAGCACACTGGTATGGCATCTTGCCATTTGCAGCACGTTCTGGCCAGAAGACAGCATTGGAATACAACTGCACTCCGGAAGTCCAGCAAAATAAATTGACTCAGCCTATCTGTCAGAATAAAGTCTGCTACCAAAGGATACCCTTTGCCAGAAGCTGGCAGTCCTGAAGAGGACAGCCACACTTAGGAGACTTGCTTTCACGTCTTACTCCATCAGAGATTTCTTCTGTGACCTTGAACAAGTAATTAGCTTGTCTATGCCTTGGTTTGCTGCCTGAAAAATATACTCGAGAGTAAGATTGCAAAGCCCTCAAATACAGTGATACCGGGAACCAGAAAAGTGAACAGATACAAACTTTTTTTGGAAACACAGCTTTCTATTTCAACTATCAAAAAAAACCCCAACTGTACCAGAGTTCAAGTACAGGGGTCAAAAAAGGCTGTGATAGCAGAGAGCCTTCAAACTCTGCTCTTGGGTAATGAACACGTCTTCTGACACTTAAACAACCACTGCTGACTGATAAACAATACAGCATCTTGCCCTTCTAGCCTACAGAAAGGGTCATCACACGTAGGGCCTTTGAGTTGTTCTGGGAAATGCAGATCTTAGAAGACTTCAGAAAAACAACACAGTTCTGTGTTACATAATTATCAATTCTTCTGTGAGATACAAAGCTCTCAGATGGTAACGTTCCCTGGCTTTTCTCACGTGAGAGTCACAGTGATCTTTGTGAAACCTTGCTCCTGGAGCTCACGGTTCGGTAACTTTCTATCTGCCTTGATTGTAAGTGGCAGTGTCAACGCTCATGCCAAAAATAAACCCTTCTGACGAATGACATGGATACTCCACAGGCTTAGAGGCATCTTTTTATAGCAACCTTTTGATTTCAGATACCAAACATTTGCTATTTTTGGCACAGCGGCTTGGAGAAGCTTTCATGATCTTTAGCTTACATGACTACTTTTGCACACAGAGCTCAGGTGCTGTCAGAGTACTTGTGCCTTTTCTTAAAGATAGGGAAATATGTTTATTCTGCTGGATATTTGTACTTACTAGAGAAAGCTGACCTAGAAAATGGAGACTGTGCTATCACATGAGGTTTTCCAGTTTTTTTCTGGGATATTAAGGACTTGTCATCTAAAATGTCTGATGGTTTGATACTTAATGTAACTGAAAAGAATAATTTTAAATTAAATTAACTAGAAGTGAAATGCAATCACAGGGTGACTTCGATGTATTTCCTCATTTAATGACCTGGCGAGAGTACATACACTTATTTATGTTAATAAGAGAATGTGGCACTAAGGGCAGATGCCAAATTGACTCTCTGACAGATAGAAATTAACTATTTGTTCATAGTGCAGATTAAAGGTGTCCTCATACAATTTTTTTTTTTTTCAATTTGTAATTTACCTCCAATACAACTCTACTAACCATAAACAGCACTGGAAGCCTGGAGAAAGCCAAAAAGGAAGTAAAGTGTTGCCTTCTGCTACCTAAGTATGGGTTTATAGAGAACACAGCACCAGACTGTTCTCAAAGGGTTGCCACAACAGCACAAAGAGCAGTAGTCACAAGTTGCAACAAGGCATAAGAAAAATATTTGTTATAACAAGGGTGGTTGAGGAAAGTAACAGATTACTCAGAGAGGTTTGAAAGTCTCCAAGGCTAGGGAGCATGAATTCAGCTGGCAAAGACTTACGTTATTCTACAGAGTTATGGTAGTACCTTTATGATTGAAAGCTGTTGGTTGCCTAGCTTGATAATTTCCAACAAATACACCTATAACTTGTGACAGAAATTATTTGTTTTAGGAGATACCATCTCAGCATTACTTCAGTTCTGTGGGACTGCAGATTTGCTTTCAACTTGCCTCATTACTGGTATGGTTTACTATTCTTTAACATGTGCAGTTCAGAGAGTCTCTAGTCCTTGTACATGGCACCATACAGACACAGAACAGAGAGAGCTGTCCCTGTATACATTATTCAGGCTAGACAAGTAGTGGGAAGGTAGAGAAGTACAGTAAAAACAAATCTGTGGCTCATTTTCAAAAAAACTGGAACAGATTCCCCAGCTCTCAGTTTAAAGCTTTTTTTCATTGAAATTTCTTGCTCATGTTCCCTTTCTGATCCATATGACTGAACAGTCAATCTATTTGATAAAAGTGCAAGCGGAAAAAAAACCCAAAACAACACAAAAAAATCAGTGTTATGGATAGTTTAGCAATATTTGAAATAATTGTAAAAGGTAATTTCACAAGAAGTCTGGGATTAGGGCCTTATTTCTTCTATAAATAAATATGGTCCTAAATACCAGTGCATTAGGGTTGCTTAAGGCTGAAAGTGGGATGATTCCAACTTGTCCTATTTTAGCAGGTTATACTTTAGGTATACTCTTTAAGACTACTGAATGCAATTCATTTCACAATTACTTTGAAAGGATTGAAAATCTGACCAGATTAGATTCAAAGCCTGTTCAGCAACTGCTACAGTTGAATACAGAGCCTATCCAGAATATCTATCCATTTTAGTGGTTCACTAATGTTAATATCCACTGCTTATGAAGTAAAAATTCAGTCCTTTAGACTTTTCCCCCCAGGGCACGCTAATGAATTTATTCATGAATGTTAATCCAACTAGTAAATTGTTCCTCTCTGTCTGCACATAATCTGCCTCTCCTTTGGCATCTGACCATTTCAAAAGCTGAAAGAGAGACTGTAGCCTCCCATGGAAAGTTTGTCCTGTAAACACTAAAATGAAAAGAATAAAAGGATAGAAAAGTTACTATGTTCCTTGGATGAAGTAAGTCAGAAAACTGAGGTTTACTTCTAAAAGCTGATATACAATGTATATGGCTATATCTGTATGTGTATATCCCTACACTTCCAGCAGATTTCTTCTTTGCCTTTTACAGGTCTCCACAATCAGGCCTGAGTACAGGGAAAAACCCATGCAGTACAATGCATCTTCTTGTACTCTGTCTGCCAGAGCTGCTTCATTTAGGAAAATGGTTTCAACTAAAATTAATAGTCATAACTGACACCGTCAACCAGAATACAGGCAACAGAGAAAGATATGCCAAAGCAATGAGCTGTTTTGGGCAGGAGAAAGTTCCCTTATCTTAGAACTTCATCAGTGTTTTTTAATCCTGACACTTACCAGAACACACACTAAAATACTGCTAAGCATCAAAGAGAAATGCAGCCATTATCAGAGAGAAGCTGCATTGTCGTACACCAGATTTCTCTAGTTTTTATTAGTGTTATAAAATCTGAAAGTTAGAAAATTAAAGTGAAAGAAACCCTTTTTGCTAAGCTCTTCTAGAGTAGACAGTCTTTGCTGGGGAGTGACTAGCAGGTTTGTCTACAGCATGACCATTAAGCCAGGGTACTAACTATCTATTTTGCATTACCTCCTGTGTGCAAACACTTCAAAAAGAAAAATCAATCCACATGCACAAAGATGTTCCGAGAAGAAAGCTTGCCTTCCCCTTCAGATGAAAAATGGTGCAGATCTCCCTCAGTAAGCTGCGACCAGAACCTAAGGGAAGCAGTCATATTGACACAGCACTGTACAAAGGGGCCCACCACCAGCTTTTAACTAAGAAACAGGATTGCACCCCAGTAACTATTGGCTGTCTTTGGAGTCAAAGCTGGCCATCCTTCAGTGCCCCGCTGCAGCTAGCTGTGTATATTGTCCAGTGAATGGCTTTGCGTTCCACTGCGCACCATTTTGCATTGAAGAATTGTCCTAGGAGGACACACAGAGCTACTGCAAAAGAGCTAGCATACAATCCATACCATTAATGTGCAGTAATTCACTTTGTAAAGAAACTGCCTCAGACTACTACTCATCTTACTATTGACTTCTCAGTTTACATCCTCACTGTAACAGACGATAGCTATAACCAGTTGCGGAGAACTTTTCTGATACATTATAAATACCCAGGCTGTCTCCAAGTACATTACACTTGTGTGGATTCAGTGACTGCAACAGAGTAAGAATTTCTCCAGCCTGATCCACAAACAACAGGCCAAAACCTCGATTCTTTTCTTTTTCTACTGGCTTGGTTGTCTGTTTTTAACTGGAAACTTTATTTATGTATCCTAAATATATAATGTTTATGATTACATTACTCTAGACTCTAAGCAAGCAATAAAAATACTTGGAACGACGCACACAACCTGCAGTTAGCACCAGGTTGCCAGGTAGAAGGAAATAATTCTGAATTTTCTTCATTTCAGCCAGAAATAATGCCATTACGCAAGCTACAGTCAACTTATAAGTAATGTCTGAAACTGCCTTGTGATTTAGATTTAAAAGGGAAGAAGTAAAAAATGCCTATCCATTACAAAGAACATGGAGGAATATCAGACCATTGTTTTTACACGAGCGCTGTCAGTTTATTTCATGATTTTTTAAAACCTCAGTGTCGAATGTGAGCATCGTTGTTTGAGTGCAATTGTTAAGCACACCATCTTTAGGGAGGCTTTTCTCATCCCCACTTTGATGTGCTAGGTGGAAATGAGGAATCTGCTGACAGCAGGCCAGAGGACTGATAAAGTCCACGTCTAGCATTGACTCAGATGCTCCGCAGTCCCAGCACACACACTTGTCAGAGCCAGGCATTTGTGTAATTGGCATTTGGCAAGCGAGAGGCAGGTAAGTACTCAGCAGGCGCTTTACCAAGAACCGAAGAGTTCCAGTCAGTCTGTGTAATACGGGCACCAGCTGTCAGTCAGGGCTGGGGGTTTCTCTAGGCTGACAGTCATATGTATTCACCTTTTTTTAGCTCACGGAGCAAGAATCCTCCCTTTCCAGAAACAGACATAAATAGACTTTTCAGCAGATGAGAATACAGTGTAGAGTAGCTAATTTCTAAATGCACAGGGTGAGGATTGGAATCACAGTAAACTTCTCTAGTGTAAAGTATTTCCATAGTCAGAACTATAAAAGAACCACGTGAAATAGAAATAGAGTTGTCATCAGAATTGTAAAAAATACATTATGAAAATCAAGTGTCCTGAACGTCCTGAATATGAGGATTGAATGCCAGAGATGGAAGCTTCAGAGAAAGCTTATGGAAGCTGACAGAGCTAAAGATTCCATATCAATTATAATGCTGGAGACCATCAATCCTTACCTGGTATAACTGATTTTACTGAGCTAGTTGAAGTCTTCTTCAGATACTCAGTGGTATAAGAACAGAGATTTTATATTTGTAAAGTGAGACCAGAATCACACAGGCACATCAAAGAAGCTTGACTGTATGGCTTTTGGATAGAAACAGATCTGGAAGACAGGGTATCTGAAAGCTTACAATAGATTTACTTTTATCCATAAAAACTTAAGGTTTTAACATCATGTTTTCACCCGCTCCCTATACATGCTGTGACTAAGAAGAAACAGTATTTTCTAACAATGATTTCATAACAACAGAGAAAGCTTTCTGCCCTAGTGATCAAGATAAATTTGTTCTGAGATAATTACTCTACAGTCTCATTGGCATCAGTTCAAAACACACGGTAACTTTTGCAAAGCTGCTGACATCTGTCTCAGCAGTCTCAGGCTCTGAAACAGACGTGTTCACTAAGGGAGAACTAATAGTTACTCCTTGCCAAAACAAAAGCTAAAACAAAGTGGTTTGGACCAAGTCATGGGAATAATAAATGCTAAATAAATGTCAGATTTGGTTTTACTATTATTTTTTCTTACTGCGAATAAAAGTATCCCAAAATGAGTCAGCTTCTTTTATCTTGAGATGCAAAAAGAACATTCACAATCTGCTGCCATTAGTCAGCTCAGATCTCCCAGCAGGATGCTTGACCCCGGTATCCCCAGGAAATCTAGTAAAATGTGCACTAACACTTAAAAACAAACAAAAGCAAACCAAAACAAACAAAAAATACACAACACCACAAACCAAAACCAACAAAACCAAACCCGCCATATAACAAAACACCTCACCATACAACAGCTAATACAAGTCAGCCTCCAGGTAGTAACCATTCCTAACGGGTTTGAAACGGACAAGGAATAACCCAGATTTCTACTGTGCAGGTACCCGCACGTTTCAAATGCAGTTATGGCACAGGTATCACTTCTCTTCACAAGGTAAGATGAAACAAATGTGGCCCTAAAGACTGAAAAGCTAATGGCACTGCATTGTCGTGGTTCAATCTGAATTGTTCTGCTCGAATTATAGACAGAGAAACTTTAAAAACAAATATTTCATTTCATCTAAGCTGTTCCTGAATAAGACATTTAACTTTAAAAGGTGCTGATGGAAGTTCTGAGTTTCCTTTTCATAAAAAATTAAGGTTTCCCTCCCCAGAGGAAAAAAAAAAAATATTTAAAAAAAATTGTAGGGTTTATTTCCCTGTAATATTTTGTTGATTACTTCCAAACATTTCAACTTTTATCCTGTGAAAAATCAGTGTGTGACACTGTTAAATGTGCAAGTACAGAACATTTCAGATTGGCTAAACCAACAGAAAATTATTACATTTTTCATTTTAAAATGAAAACTAGAACTATATGATAATGAAAAGGTTGTGAATGCTTTGAAATTTTTTTTAAAGAAAAACCTTTTCAGAAATTAAAAATGACTACTTTAAATCACTTCCAAATAGAGATTGCTCTAATGCTGTAGCTTGGCAGGTTACAGGTTTTACAGACAAGCTATAAATCCTCCAAATAGACACCAAGAATAGAAATAATTGCAGTCTTTATAAAGCAATGTGAACAATTACACTGCAATATAAAAATCTATTTGCACTAAACCAGCAATGAATCAGATGCCCATTAATGAATAAAGGTTGTGAATCATCATCTTTAAAAGACACAAGGCTATGACATGGAACAACATATTAAAATTGGCTCCCCAACTTATCTGTGTTAACAGTTCTGTGACCAGAGATGGCTGAGAAATGACTGGAGTTGTGGTGCAGTGAGCTAACCCCACTGTCTGCCTGATGTCCCCCCGAGTTGTTTTGGTGTGGTTTTGAAATTGGCCAACTACCAAGGACACGGCCCTTTTTGGGGTACACTGGGAAAGCACTGTGCTCTTTCCTAGGCTATGCAATATCACACCTGCTAACGAGGTATTTTCACAAAGCAAAAGGGCCTAGTTTAGCACAACATTTGTAAGCAGTTTCTTATTTTATCTGAAACAATTCACTCATCCATCAGTATCCAATCATGCCAATTAAATGTGGTATGAGTTAGACAGTTGCATACTATGTTGGCTACTGGTGACTAATGAGGCAGGTCAACATCTATACATTCAACTGTTTAGTGAAGTAATGGTGATTGGCAACTTTGATTAGAGACAGTGACTGTGAGCACAGTATATATGTTTTAAGGGTGCATTATATTTAACCCACTAACATAATAAGGCAAGATACACCATTAAGACTTTCATATTGAATAATCCAAATTTAGCATTGCTTGCTGATTGTTTTTTTCCCCACTCTATCAAATACTTTATTTCTTCATATAAAGACAAGCTTCAGCAAAATCAGTATCTAGTGCAAATACCTAAAAAAAAAAATAGACAATACATTACTTTTAACCTCATTCTTTCATGAGCATTGTATACGATGTAAATCAACATATACTTTGCAAGAAGAAACAAAGTTTACAAATCCACAGAGACCAAAGGAAAAAAAAAAATCAAGCATGCAAGAAATACTTCAGTAATTTTAAAATGAGCATAGCAAATCTATTTTTCATGTCAGATCTTATGTTACTTTGTTTTCCTTATATCAATCCTGTCTTACACTACCCCTAGTGTAATTAAGATCACTAACTTAATCTAAAACTGAAATAGATCTTTAAAAATCATTTTGTGCTTTCAGCTTGGATACTACATACACAGCAAGTTATCTGAGTGTAATCATGGTAGTTTTGAGCTGTGCATGAAGGTTTTTGCTATAGTCTCCAAGTCCTCTGAGTTCAAACACTAAAAAAATCTGCTTAGATAGGCTGCCCATTCATACTTGCTTGTTTTTGAGAGGATAGTATTTGCTTTCATGGACCTTGGGGTTTTTTTGAACATTGAGGTAATGCAGTTCGTAAAGAGCAGTTGGTCTACAGCTCCCCCTCAGTTATTTACAGTGTCTTAGGATTACAGGGTCTTCACTCGGCACTGTATGCTTTTTTTTTTTCCCCTCAGTAAGGAAAGAGGAATTAAAGACTTTAGTTAGGGTATTATTTCATTACAGTAAAACTGACTGACTTAGTCTGGCATGCAACCATGTTTGAAACCTGCCAGTAAGGGAAGAACTAGGGCAAAGTCTCCATGCATGCCCTGACACAAGAGTTTCAACTTCTGGAAGGCACTGTGTGCCAGAACTCAGGCAGAGCACACAGTTATTCACAGTGTTCCCAGAGGACATATTTCTGGGCTGATGAAGTAAGCCTTTAGTTTTCCATGAAATGAGATAGTTTAGAGGATCCATGCTTTTCCGTTAGTAATCCTACATGAGATGCTAAAATAGGGTTACATATCTATAAATCTAGTTCACCACTTCAGCACCAAGTGTTGATAGAGGAGACATATCTGCCTTTTACATATGAAGAAGATAGGCAGAGGTTAACAAGATTTTAATGTTATGCAAGCCTCACCTGAAGAGGATAGCTCAGAATACCAGAAG
Source organism: Todiramphus chloris collaris (assembly GCA_025345505.1). NCBI lineage: Eukaryota > Metazoa > Chordata > Aves > Coraciiformes > Alcedinidae > Todiramphus > Todiramphus chloris. The sequence goes on along the minus strand of JANVCC010000037.1, from coordinate 12,727,727 downwards.
ATATATCAGGTAAGTCATGTTTATCCCACTGTATACACTTAATGTATTTTCCTTATATTAACTACCCTATTTTTTTTTCTCCTTTCTTTTCTTCTAATACATACTGCCTTGAATCTCTCTTCCAGATGGTTTGTATCACCCTTAACAGTAATACAAAAATAGCCCATTTGTAATTTAAAAGTTTAGAACCAATTAGCTATGTCTTTGCTTTCATTTCATCAGCTCAAAACTTCTGTATATCAGATCACATTGTTCCATCTGAGATCCTAATGAGCTAGGATTTCTCATTTTGGTGGCCCCCAAAATCTATTTTTAGAGTCCTTTCCAACAATGAATTCATCTGTTCAGAAAACAAGGTCTGACTGTGCTCAAAAATAAGTTATAATGAGCCATGTCAGCAAATACTAGATAAAGGTAGTGCTGAAAGAGGGAAATGAATACTTCAAGCTCATTTATGATTTATGAGTTCAAGGTTGAAATGGAAGTGGCACACAGCAATGAACAATGGAAATACCTCTCGTTTAGAGAGTGAGGATGAACAGAACTTTCGGCTTGCATAGGTTATTAATAGGCTATTGAACCTGTATCTGCTAAAAAATAAATGAATTAAAAAAATAAAAAAAGAGCAGAGTTCAAAACCTGGTCATCAGTGGACAAAAATACCCTCTATCTGCCAACAGTCAAAGTACTCCTGCATGGCCATAAGAAGATCTGTAATCATCAGTCATGAGTATTGCACACCTAAAACTGCATCTTGTTTGCAGTTAGAATGTACACATCCAGGGGTTTCACACTCTTACTCCTTCCACGTTTTTCAAGGAGAGGTCAACTGACTTTGGACCGAGTCCCACGATGCTGCAGTAGTGCAATCTTACACGGCCTCGAGGGAGAGCACCACAGTGCATTTCCTAGGACAGGTCAGGGAATAAAACACCACATGATTTTTTAGAGATGGACATTTTCTTGCTTTCTACTCTACCAGTTTCAGCCAAAGCCACAGCTCAGAGGATAATGCTTTCATTGACCAGTGCCTCAAGAGATCTGACTTCAGAAGCAATGCCTACATCGTTGGCATGTTTTAATTCAACACAATCTTGAAAATCAGATCCAAACTTTGACATGTTCCGAAGGAACGTGTCAGAAACATGCAGTCATGCCTCTAAGTTAATGGGAGAGCTGTTGAAGCAGATAAAATTTCATCTAATCAAGTACAGAAAACCTCTTTATATAAAATAAAAGTTTAAATAGATGCACATTTACTTCTTTCTCTTCACAGAGCATATAAACCACATTCTCGTATCACAAAAATGTATTTAAAGTAGCCAAGATCCTTGTACTTATCATAGCTTGCCTATAGTTCTTGCTTTTCATCTGTAAACCACAAGATGTTTTTTAGATACACATATTATATATAAATAAAGCTGCACCAATCAGTTGGTCTGGTGAATACGATAACCTGTTTCAAATGTATTTAGCAATTTTGTTATATTTTTACCTAGATATGTAGGCTCCTGCAACTATTTAGTTTTTACAAAACACATTTGCAAAACACAACTTGAGGAAAGCTGTTTGATTACATTAGCTAGTTTTTAATAAAAAAGTGCCAATAATTAAGATGAGATCATGCTGTCAATTGTTTGCATAACTAAGTAATTTCCACTCAAGTAAGAAAAAAAAAAAGAATTATCATTTAGCTGGATTCCATTCAGTGGTATCTCCCCAAATTCCTACATAAACACGCTCTTACCCTATGTGGAAAGAAGGGAGTCAGCACTGTGGGTGCTTCCTTTTCCCCATCGATACACACTACCCGTTAATTTAATCTCAGCTCCAGTTCCCAAGACACAAAACTTTACAAGTAGCCACTCTCTTGTGTGCTTGGTACCATTGCCATAATGCAAGTGCACCAGCTGTCTGAGGAATGAGGACTTTAGGCACCCCTGCACTACTCCACAACTCTGAAGTTTTAAGGAAATAATAGGTCAGCTATTTTTTTTTATTTCAGTACAACATTGGCATTTTGCAATAAGAACTTAAACTAAGTGCAGGTTCACTTGTTGCTACATTTACTTGGTTGCATTCTTTCTGTTGCTCTAATTAAACATCAGGACTTTGCAATACCTAACTTCTCATAAAAAAAGTGTAACAATAATAGAAAGTTCTCACCCTAAGCTGACAAAGAATCTGTTTACATCCATAACTGCAAAGTTTTTGAATTCTTTCAGCAATAGAAGTTTCATGGGAGACAGCTTTCATCAGCAGGATGAATAAAAGATGAGTTGGCAGGTCAGTAAGGTAGAAATATTTATTACTTGCATTCACTGAAAATGACACTAGAATACCTCTAAAAGCTGGACTAAAAAAAAACCAAAACAAAACCACACCTAAAACCATTAAAACAATTAACTTGCACTCCAGAAAAAGGAAATTAAGATGAGTGCACCTACCTTTATGTGAGTTGGTTGTAAAGCTACACAAAATGAACCCCCTTTTTCTAACACAGTTGTAAAGCAACAGCAATGTTGCATTGGTTTTGTGGGGTTTACAGAGGGTTCTACACTCTCTGCTGCCTGTCACCAGAGAAATTTGCAGACTATTGACTAGTACAATCTGTCCTACCGTAGACAAAGATTTCAAAGACACAAGGCATACTCTAAACAAAGCCATAACAAAAGTAACTAACCTAAGCAGTGTTAGGCACGTTTTTTTGAAAAAGGATCAAGGTCATTAGGAAATTTACTCTCTACTATTATAATTTGAAAAATACAGCAATCATCTCTTATTCATAAATGAAGCTCTGCAAATGAGAGAAGGATCCCTGTCCATACCTCAGGAATTCACAGGGGATACCACAGCAAAGCAAACGACTGGCAAAGAGTAAGTTTCTTAATGCATGGAAACATCAGAATTAGGGATGGATGCATAGCTGTTATTTGCTTTACATGTGCTTGCAAACAGTAAGTGATAACTATATTTTTAAAAACAAGGTGATGCAACATAAGCCCTAACCCCAGAAGATTTTAATCATGACCTAGTTAGCCTAAAAATCTAGATAAATGACTAGATTTCACTTTTAAGAGAGAGAACACAGCAAAGATCTGATTAGCAAATGTACCACATAGGTTCAAGTGATTCCCCACCGCCCCCCAATCTCCAGAAGCATTTGAATGTATTTTCCAGACTAGAAGTCTGTCCAAACAAAAACAATTTAAGCTAAGCTGTAGTGTAGCCACAGGGCCACTGTGGCTACCTGCAGCTTCTGAGCTGATCAGGTAATGGTTGACCAAAGATTTCTGCAGCTTAGAGAGAATCTTTTCCTCTTGTGCCATCAAAGATTCTTCACAAAACTCAAACAGATGTCTCTTGGCTTCACGCTCAAGGTCTTGTATGCAGCAGTGCTGGGACAAGGAGACTGTTTTGCACAAAGCTTAACTGCTTAGGACACTTGGGCCTTTAAAACTTGGTTTAGGCAAGGATTTAAAGTTAATAAAACTCTTGCTCAGATTATCCTGTTCATAAATTGACAGTGCAATCATGGTAAAATCACACAGAATTTTTAAGATGTGTGTAGGTGATTGGTGGGTTGGGTTTTTTTTCTCCATTTTGCAACAGCACCTGACTTTTCTATCATGGATAGGCAACAGCGAAGAGACTGAGCGCGGAACACAGCTCTTCTGCAAACTCAGATGACCTCTTCTGGCCAGCCTTGGTTCTGCAGGTACAAACTAAACGATTCATTCAGTGCTGCGCTGTAACTGAAATCCTCTCTGTTACAAACAAACACGACAGAACTGCGGGGCATGAAGTAGTGATGTGAGAGCAACAAAGGCCATTTCAGAGAGCACAATGCCGAGTGCACTGAACAAAAATAGAAAGAGAGCGTGGCAAAGGCTCCACCACCAGTGCTCAGAACTCCTGAGAGGACTGTAAGCTGCTGGTTTCTAAGGCACTTCCGTCACCTACAGCCAGCCAGAACTATTTCCACAGCTAGCATATTCTAGCTGATTTGAGAGTACAGAGTCTGAACTAACCAGTCCACTCTAGAACAAGTCCCTATAGGACTGGGTCCAAAACTGCAGGAGAGAGGCACAAGAGATACGCTTTATGACCTGCTTATCTGCTGTCTGGAGCTCCAGTACCCTTTGACACATTGCTCATTGGCCACATTTTTCCCCTCTGCATTGCTTTCAATTTAAAGAAGCTCACCAGAAGGCAAAAAACCCATATTCCTTTCTCTCTAAGAGAAGTGCCCAGTTAAGTTTGTTTAACCTAAACAGAAACAATTGGGGTTCCTTTCCACAATTGCAGGGCTCCCAGTCATCTTTTTTCTTCAAGCTGTTAAAGGGCTTCAGTCAAAGCATTCTGAGAGTCTCCAGCAGCACAGGCTCAAAGAAGCCAAACTCAAGCAGAAGTCCCAGTGCTTGTTATCATGGTGCTGTAGTGCAGGCCACGGGGCTGTGAAGTCCCTGAGCTGCAATTAACTCATGCAATAAGAAATGAAGACTTAACAACTGGAGAGATCCAATAGTAGCAGTTTGAAGACAAAGATTTAGTAAAATTTAAAGTGTTTTATTTGACAATAATACTTTGAAGGTTAATCTCTCCACAACAGATACAAAGAAGGAAATGGTTTTTGTTTGTTCCCCCCCCATCACATCATACTTTGTAACTCCAAGAGAAACGCATGCCTTGGATTCTTACTTTTCTACTTACTACTAAAGTATTAATCCAGTGGTAGATAAGAGCACACACAACCAGTGTGACCAATTGATTTCTGACAAAACCACAAGGTGTGCACAGTTCTACTTTCAGTTCTAAGTACAATTACAGCTCTGAAGAGAAAATTCTCCGTTTGACTAAAACAATACCAAAAAGTCTTCCTCAAAGTGTAAACAAATACCTTCTTTTGGAAGGGGGGGAATAATAAAAATCTGTCTTAATTTTCTTTTCACTTTACACCCCCTCCCCAAAAGCAAACAAATAAACAAAAAAAACACAAAAAACCAAACACTTGGAATTAATGGAAATAAAGTTAATCCTCGAAAACCAAGTAAATGAGCACTTACCTGGCTACTGGTGTGCTGTAATTCAAGGATTTAATCAGTGCATCTGTAGATGTATTAGTAGGGGGTTCGCATTATTCTTAAGACAATTACAACAGACATTTGATGTGAATGGTACGATGCTATTTTAACTGCTGACAAACACGCATGTGCATGTGAGCCTATCAAAATGAAAATATTTTTACGTAGATTTGTCAAGTTAACTAAAGCATAGTTTGGATAGTTTGGCCAGTGGACTCATGCTCCCTCTGCTGACTGGTTAATTTAGGGGAACCTCCATAGTATCAAGACATCCTTACTTTTATGGGTTAACAATTATTTCCCTTGTGGGAAAACCGCAGAGCTACAAACACTTCAGCAAACTCACAAAGCCCACTCAAACTATCTACTTTCACCCCAGCTTGAACATTTATGCCCTTTTACCCAAAATTTGTCATCTTTTCATATATGCATTCAGCAGAAAGAATGCCAGATTCCAGTAAAGCAACCAAAACATTAAGTCTTTCAGCCATTTAATAAAGATTAATTTTAACTGTGAAATTAATACTTTTCCTTACAAAACCAGTGGTCTGCCTCATTCTTTAGAAAGGTCACAGAAAAAAAAAAAACAAAAAAAAACCCTAAAAAAACAACAAAACCAAAAAGCCACATCCCCTAAAATTCCAAAACTCGCTACGAAGGCTTGAATATATGTAGGCCTTAATATAAATAAGCAGTATCATTTAGGAACATGGAAGAAGATAGAAGATTTCTGGAGAAAAACCAGTGACAAAGTTGTATTTCAAGCCAAAGTTTACATTTTAGGGAAGAAAATATTTAATTTTTTTTTTTTAGTATTTACATGGGTGCTTAACCTTGGATATCTTACTTAAGAATGATAATGCCCATAACACTACATTTTGAGACACAGAATTTGTGTGACTGTTTTTGACAATTGTTTCTCTAGACTGCTATGGAAATAAAGGAAACAGACACCAAGCAAAACTATCTAACCTAAACCAGACTTCCTGCAAAGATGTTTGTTCCAACATCTTTTCAATATTGCAGGATGTGCCTCTAAATGGGTTCTCAAATATTCAGATATTTGTGCTCGCAGGAGCAGATTAATGCATTTAGTGCACTCATTTAAACATCATTGATTCTTCAAGTCACAAAGTACTACCTTTATTAATGCCTGTTAGCTGTGTTTGCAGTTAGAGATGAAAATGTCTATGATCCAGTCCAAACAGGATCATTATTTTCTTTAGCACAAGTATGCATAGGTTGCTTTCACTGGCTTGCGAGAAAATTCCGGGAACATGCAGTTAAATCCCTGATTTGCATTTTAAAACAAACAAATACACAAAAAACCTGAACCAAAACAAAGAAAAACAAAACAAACGGAAAAAAACCCCCACACAAAAACAGCAAACAAAAATACCCAAAACCAAACCACACAACAAAACACCACCCCACCTACAACTGAGTACTTCAGTTACCCTTTTCACATATTAAACTGAGCAAAACTAATAAGAAATTAGGAATAGTACCTTTCTTACTGTCCAACACATTCCCCAAAGCAATCATCATCCATTTGCAGTTACAACAACCTACATACAATAACATATTCAGGAGCATCACTTAGATGATACAGTGCCACACTGACTCTTTCAAAAGACCACCCACAATTCACAACTGGGTGATAAGAAGAACAAAACATCTTATTTTATGACTATATACTAGCTGGTTTGCTCCATTATTTTTGCAGTTGCAGATCTGCTCTACATCAATATTTTTCTAGATTATTCTTGTAAAAGAAGTATCACTTGTATCAGTTCTAATGTGGTTTAGCCCCCCTCTTCCTCTAGCTACACTGTTAAGATTTATAATAGCAAATGGAAAGAGTTCACTTAAAGCCAAAAGGGTTTAGGAACTGAAAAGCTGAAAAGCTTCACCCACTCACCTTCTAGGTGGGACCAGACCCCTCCTGAGATTAACAGGGGGCCTGACCTTCGCCATTTGCCAAGGATGAGGGCACGATTTTCAAGTAAGTTGGACCCAAGCAACAAGAATTTCAGCAACTTCTGTAACATCTTGCACATACCTAAAGTCTTCCTGCAGTTCCTGTCTCCAAGATCCAAAGGTCAGATTTCTTGAGGCAATCCTGGTTTATTGATAAAGGGGAACAGGCCTCCAATATACACCAAATGGAAAAAAAAAAAAAACCAACAAAAAACCCAAAAAACCAAAGCAACAGAAAACCACAAACTTTAAATTAGTTTTCCTGAGCAGAGCATTTTTAAGGATGCATTCAGTGATTGCAATTGTAGCACTGAATTACAGGTCAATCCTGAATAGTAAAAGCATTAATATTTTTTAACAGTTTAAGTTGCCTTCTAATCAATATTCAAAACAATTATTTAAATGCATATAAAAACACTATGAATTTTTATCTGGAGGAAATGTATATAAAAACCCACATCTGCTACAGGTTTATGGCCCAAGATGTTATCTACTTAAGATCTTGAGAAAAATTTAAGTACTTTTTTATCTGTTAAACTGCAGGGGGGAAAAAAAAAAGTGCAATATTTTTATCGGCTCTGGTGCACCCACACAAGTTCTTACTCAGTAGAAACAGCAATTAAACACTCCTGTGTTCCCAGTATGCATATTCTTGTCAGCAACAGTTACTGCTGTGCATACACAAGAAAGAGTCACTAAAAAATAAAGCTAATTTTCAGGCTTGGGTTGGCACTCTAGAAAGCACAGTACAAAAGAAAATCACTGTAAGATACACAACAGCATACGTTCAGAGATTAGAATATACATTCATTAAAGAACTCTGCACCTATAAGGAAAAGCTGATGTCCAAAGGCAAGAATAAGAGTAAAATAAAGTTTAAACCTATTTTGATGAAACATCAGCACTGTTATTTCTCTTTTCCAAGTTAAATCTGAAGAGAAAGGTGCTCTCCCTTACGTTGTATTTACATTCAGATGAATTTTTCAACTTCTGGATCTGTCGAACTTCATTTAAATTGCATTTGGTGGATTTGATGCACAGCACTTCATAGATTAATATTTAACAAAAGGATATATTCTTTAAGCAAGTTAAAAACTTAAATGCTTAAGTCTAGTACCTTTAACTCCTAAGCAGGGAATCACAAAGTCCCTTGTGTGTTAGAGCTGTGTCCAGACAGAGAATTAAAAGAATATGCACTCACACTTTAAAATAATTGTGGAAGAAAATAAGATTGTTTTCTAGTTTAAAAAAATATTTAGGGGAAAAAAAAAATTGTCTGACAATTCCAGGGCTCTGTGAACAGCCTTCTTTAGTGTTGTCTTCACATATACAAGGCAATTTGTTAAAAGATCTGACACTGTTATATCAAATAAAGGTTTGGTAGCTTGTTTATTTAATTCAATTACAGTGCTTCAATAGGATGCTACTCATTTTCCACAAGAGCAGAGCCTTTCTTACACTCCATGCAGCTACAGTAATTACCCATCTTTATATTAAATTGTTCCAGTTTCAGTGAAACTTGTCTCATTTGTTCATTTGGACAGTTTTACCAGTGGTTTCCATCGACTCAGAACTGGGTCAGCAATCTTTAATTCAGTTACATTTCAGTTAACTTTCATCAAAATATTTTTTCTTCGGTGTCTACAGACCTGGAAACCCAGGGAACTTCACCAACTCACTTCTAGAAAGTTATTTTCAAGACTAGTAAGTAATAGAAAGATTTAGGAACTTCCAGACCACTGGCAACAGCTTGACTACCAGAGAAAACCAGTAATGGTTTCAGTATCTAAGGTGGCTAGTGGTATAGAACAGCAGCAGTACGAGTCTCTATTCATTGTTTCTGTAGTAATTTTCAATTGTTTCCGAATTAAAATACACCACAGTAACTGTGATATCATCTCTGTACATTCTTGCAAGGTCTTCAGGCAGCGTCAGCATTGCAGCAAGTTTCTCTTGGTCCACCTCCCCATACTCATTACTTCCAATTGCATGCTTTATTAAATGAGTAGCTATGTTCTGGTCAAGTGAGGCATTGCCTCTGTTTTTCCTTTGAAGTAACAAGCTGTGCATATAACCCAAATTAACTGGTTTCTCAAAAGCCAGTTGTGGTTTCTGCACATTAAGCTCTGTAAGGTGTCCAGCAACAAGTTTTACAACTTGCTCGTTACTTAGCATCTCCCATAGTCCATCTGAAGCAATAACCAGAAATTTATCTTTGCTTCTTAATTTGTGGTATGTGACTTCAGGCTCTGCAGTTAAATAAGGGGGTGTGTGGTAGTTTGGAGGAACATACTGGTAAATATTTAAAGCCTCAACATCAGAGCTATTCTCAAGAACGCTGTGTTGCAATTCTTTACTCCATTTCAATTGCACATCTCCAAAAGCTCTGGAGGGCATGAGAATCCCCAGTAATCTGTCATTCACAAACAGAGTTTTCTCCTCAGACCTAGGATGCTCTCTCTTCAGTCTTCTGATTTCAAATTCATCAAAGGCATTGTGGTCTCGGGTTAGAGGGAGAGTAGACCATGTTCCATCTTCTTCAAGAACCCCTAAAACTGCCCTGCAATCACCAGTATTTGCAACATGCAAGTGAACACCATCAACATGAGCTACACAGGCTGTTGCACCAGAAAAAGCTACTTGAAGAGAGATATTTCTCATCAACTCATTTTCCTGGGGAGCCTGAACTTCTAGTGATATGTCAGAGTCTAACCTTTTGAATGCACATATCATGGCTTCTTCTAAACTAAATCCTGGCTCAGCATCTAGGTCCAATAAATGCTGCCAGTAAACCCGGAGGTTTTCAAAATATTGTGAAGTTATTTCTTGATACTCTACATCATTTGGATGCTTGTGCCACTGCAGAATAGGCAGAACTGGTTTCATGCACTCCACAGCAAGCTCAATCTCTTCCAGGGTTTGCCGAGACAGGAGAGAAACCGCTATATAATGAAGCAGCCTCTCACTTATTGCCTGAGCACATGCAGAACCTGCATGACCATCGAAGACTCCAAACATCATCCCCTTGGTCTGCAAGCAAGTGGCTGCACTTCTGCGGTCTTCAATGGGGGTGTTGGATGCCAACTGGTTACTTTCAAACTTCAAGACAGAATTTGCATTTTTACCATTCAAATCCAGTATTTTATGAGATAATTCACCCGCTCTGAGTATATCATTGGTTTGTGATGGAGACAGCTGGAAAGACAAATGTTCTTCCTCAGTGGAAGTGTGGCGGAATGCTTTTTTTAAGGAGAAAGTTTTGTCTAAGCTGCAGCTCCCAGCAGGGTAGAGACATGTTTTGGAGAGAGCAAGCTTCCATTTTATCTTGTTTCTATTTGGGATATAGATAGAGTACAAATGTCCTTTTCCTTGTAAAACAATGCTGTTCCTTGCTGAGCTTAAGATCCAGGATGATACAGTTCTTGACATCATAAATCACTCCACAAACAGGAGCACCTTCCTTCAGTGACACAGAATGTTGTTACAGCCTAGAATATAAGAATAGGAAAGATATACAATTTAGAAGGTTCACAAGAAGTTTTTTCTATATAGCAATACAGAAGCAAGCCTAGAGCTCACAAAAATATTCAGAACTTTTTTTCAAAAAAGACCATTATAGACGCATCTCAAAAGCAAAACAATCTATCACTTAAAAGTGATATAACTTTAGGATACGACTACCCCTCTTCAGTTAACTCATTGGGAAAGCTGATTTTTATTTTCCAGGCATGTTTTACCTGATTGTAACAAAGCTATAAAAAAATTCCAACAGTACAAGAAACGTAATCATAAACTGTACTGTGAAAAGCTTCATCTAACACAACAGAGAACAAATAGATCCAATGTGTTAGAAAATATGAACTCAAGTGGCAATTAATGTGCAACTTTAAAAAAAGCCTGCTAGATCTCAATGCTATTAGCACACTCAATATAAAAACCAAGAGGAGACCAGTACTCAAATCCTATGGAAAAACTGAAAGATGTGGCAAATTAATGATTGATATGAATTGCCATGATCCTCACAAGCTAGTGTACCTTTCCAATCCTCTGCCAGCTTATAACCTTGATTGTTGTTTGAGGTTTTTTGTTGGTTGGTTTTTGTTTTGGTTTTTTACCTTCAAGGTCTTAACTAACCTTCACACAGGATTTTTGTGCAGCTGAAAGCAGATTCTACTGCTGGTTAATTAAGGCGTTGATCACAGTGCACTTTGACATGGTGAAAATTATAGCACAGTTACATTCATGACTTTTACAGGTTTACAATACCACTTGTTCATTTGGAATGCAACTAGAAAAAGCAGCTGTGAGGAGCTCTGCTGCCAACAGCACTAAAACCTAGGGGATCTGAACAGCTGAAGTTCTTCTGTCACCATGGGGGAGGTCCATTGTGTTGTCTCCTACTTTAAATAAGGTATTCCAGCTGTGGGAAATTGCCAAGTACAACCAGATGCTTAGCCCACAACACAATTTTCCCCCATGGATTTCAAAAGCTAGCTATATAGTAGCACTGCAAGTACAATTAGTCCCAAGAGATAATACTAGCAGCCCCTTAAAACACTGCAGTTCTCTGTGAGCTCTGAACCACTTTCAGGAAGCCAGCAGCACCACGTGCTCTAGGTCTCAGGCTGAAGATGCTGCACACAACTTCAGTATTGGGGTTTTTAGCAGGGCACTTCATGAGAAATAACAAGCAGCCACTCTGGCCAGCTGCATGAAATTGTTTCTAAGAAATCGGCAGGAACTAGAAACAAGCCTGAACTATTCTAAACAAAAGGCCTGCTGATACAACCCAAGGACTTTACTGAAATCCCATTTGGAAAACAAAAGCAACATGTCACAAAACATTTCTGAACTGTACCACCCATGCTTAACAACAGAAAAGAGTAGACAGGCCATTCCAACAAGGACCCTACCACTATAATTCTGGGGACCCTATGAGGACAAGCAACACCTTTTGTTGTACTGCAGAGACAACACAACCAAAATAAAGTTAATAAGGAAAACTGCTGATACTGGTAACTCCAGCATCAGCTAAACCCAAAAAGGTGGGACAAGCCTTTCTGCATGCCAAACTTTCCCAGCCCATTCCCTGTCCTGTATTTTCTTGTTTCTCTTCCCACTCTTCTGAACCACATGAGATTGAAACAATGATGAGCTTTATGTTCTTGACTCAAAAAGCCAATAGAAACAGTGTTTTAAACAAACATATCCTGTTTGCATCAGCTGGCTGACAGACACAGCAAGGTGGTGGGTTTTCTCCCTATCAGCAGAGTTGCCTAATACCATTTAGACACGTGTTTGCCTAAGGTCAGGTAGCACCGACCTGTCTCAGAGCACATTACAAAACCATCCCTACTTGCTGCCCATAGCTACATTTTCACATCCTCAGGTTCCTACCCAATCACAACGTGCAAGTTCCACAGGACACCCACCCACATCCATGGGCCACTTCAGCCCAAGCCACGTTAAAACACAGTAGCAGTGCTAATAAAAGCAATGTGCTAAAGACCATTATGTAAGAGCCAATTACATAAAGCTTAGGCTCCCTGCCTGGCACAGCTGCCACTTCAGCACCAAACGCAGCACTTCCTCATGGGTGTAATCATTGAAACCCAAACTGCCCCACAGCGCAGCCGGCTCGCTGCCGGGAAGTCAGAGCCCTGGGAGCTCACAGAAGAGGGACGCCCGCTTTGTCCAGTCCAACAACATATGTCCATTACATGGAGCTTTACAGTCCCGCAAGACCTCCCACACACGGCCCCCAGGCCCCGACACTCACCTCGGGCACGCTGCCGACCCTGCCCAGACACCCTCTCTGCGCCCTCCCCCGCCAGCCCCTCCCCCCCCACCTGCCCACCCATCACCGGCCCCACAGCCCCCCTCACGCTCACACCCCCGCGGGCCTTTCCCTCCAGAGCCGCCCGCGCCACGGCCTTCCTGACCCCACGGCACCGTCCTCTCGCTGCCCCGAGGGCTGCCCCTTAAGCAGGCTCATCAAGCCAGGCCCGGCTCCGCTCCCGCTGCCCCGCGGCATCGTCCCCTGCCCGGCTCAGCCGGTGCCACGGCGGAAGGACCGGCGGCCACCGCCCAGGCGAGCCCTCGCGACGCGGCGCTCCCCGGCGCGGCTCACCCGGAGGCGACCGGATCGTCCCTCTGGCAGCGGCGGCGGCGGCAGCGCTCTCTGCCCGGCCCCGCTCAGGCGCCCGCCCGCTCCTGCCCCCCTCCCGCCGCGGTCACACCCACCGGCCGCAGCAGCCGCCACGCGACCCCCGCCGCCTGCAGGTTCCTGCCTCGCCGGCGCGGCGCGGGCGGTGGGCGCTGAGTGACAGCCCCGCCGTCCAACCCGCGCCTCTGACGCCAGAGCCGCCCTCGGCGCCACGCCCCTAGGAACGGCCGCGCCGGGGGTGGTGCCCGGGTTCCCGTCAGGACACGGCGGGACGGGGGAAGCGCGCGGAGCCTTGCCCGGCTTGGCCTTCTGCCCTCCGCCATGTTCTCGTCCGCCGGCAAGTTCGGGCGCGGCTGCGAAGAGGCGAGGCGGAGCTGCCGCCGGGCCCAGGGGCGAGAAGAGATCCCCCCGGGGCAGGCCTCGTCGGCTCCCGTCACCTCAGCTGCCCGCGTTCGGCCGGTAGAGCCAAGCCCTAGGCAGCCGCACGGCGCGGTGAAGGACTGAGGGAGGGTCGGCAGCCTCAGCCCTGCACATCCCTCTTTCCTGCGTGTTCTTAAGCAGGATAATAAAGCGTGCAATAAAAACAAGACAATGAGATGTGTGAGGATTAAAAAAAAATACCTTCAGCAATGTCTTTTGCTGCATTAATAAAGGTCAAAAAATGTTATTCTCTTGAGGGAGGGTCCTGAGGATTTTTATTTGGTTTGTTTGTGGGTTCTTTTTTAATACAATTCTAGGCTCCAGTTGCTGAGGCTACCAGCTGATGAGGCACAAAATCACAATGCTCATTTGAAGATGAGAGGCCGTATAAATCACGAAGGACAAAAATTAAAGCCTCATTTTGCTGGTTCCTTGCTTTTTTGTTTGTTTATTTTTGATTGGTTTGGTTTCATAGCCTGCTTGTTTTGGGTGAAATTTCTGAGTGGCTTTATATCATGTAACAAGGAATGGGCCCAAAGTGCCTGGTGGTTAATAAGTACTTATCTTACACTATTGAATCAGTTACTAAGTAGTCCTTTCTTTACCCTGTAACAGTGATTTTGCAAAAACACAGGTCACAAGAGGCTTTCACATTATCACTGCAATTTTTATTTTCCTGGTTTCTTGTACTGAAGCATTTTTCATTTAAATAATGTGTTGCAGGTATCCTTGACTAGATCAGGGTGGTCCCAGTCTACCTCAAGTGGAAGGATAGGCAATCGTTGTGAGCTTTCATCTGTTTCTTGTTTTTATTAATAAAATGAAACAATTTAATACCAAATGAAAGACCAAGACAAGAAAACAAATGTCACCTTCAAGAAAAATTTCAGGGCGATGTTTTGGCACACATGCAGTTTTTTGTAAATATGTTGACAGATCTGTTGAACAGAAAGGTCACCCACAGCAGCCCCTACCTCCATCTCTGCTTTGCTCCACTGCTCAGACTCACCAACAGTAGTTTCTGAGTCTCGAGGCACCCTTCATTCTGACCTACCAATTTTTCTCAGCTTTTGTACTCTTCACACCAGTGACAAAAGCTCATTCAGCAGCCTGAAAACTGACTTAACCACTCTGAGTTTCCTGTGCTCACAGCATGTTTAAATGCATCACTTCAGCTGAAAGCTATTACTTATTGCTCACACATCCATGCAGTAATTTCATAAACTCATATGCATAAGCTGAAGTGATTTAGGAAATGCGGAAATGAAGGTGAAACAACAGTCCTGCAGGAGAAGGTGTTGCTTTCATTCCATGTTTCCTAAGCACAAGCAGGAATACCATACTGAAGGCTTCCAATAAACTTAATGGTTTTCAGCATTTCAGTGTTCATATCCAGTACCTGACAGAGATGGCTATTATGTTAAACTGAAGTTTAGATTCTGCTCTGGAGTGTTTGGTTATGCTGATGAACCAGTGACATATAATTGAAGTTTAAAAAAAGTAGAAATGTTACTCTTTGACATGATTGGAGGAAAGAAACTGTTGTTCAAGCTTGCAGTATTTTTGCCTTCAGTAAGTGCTAATTAAAATGTCAAATTTCTGTGGCAACAGTGGCTCCAGTACAGGTTGAGTCAGAACTTGCCTTAGCACAAAAAGCACAACAGTCTACCTCACCAGCTTTTTGAAAGAAAATAAATGCAACTCCAGTCTACACAACAGTTGGATACCTTCCTGCTGACAGCCTTCAAATTAGCACCTCAGGTGCAGAGATCTCTTACTTTAAAAAAGAAAGAAAAAAAAAATCCAAAAAGGGAAGAAAAAAAGAAGGGACTGGGAAAAATAAATTTCCTCTAGAGCTGTTAAAGCAATTGCCTTTTCCTGGTTTGGTTACAGCACATTCCAGGCTTTGATCTTCAAATACAATCTAAAACAAATACTGAAATGGTAGGAAAGCAAACAAGCTGCAAGAAATGTCAATGAACAGAGGTAAACACAATGACCAACTGTAGGGAAAATGCCATTCCGTCTCTCCAACATCATTTAACCTCTGCTGTCACAGGAAAGGCTGAGCAGTGTGTCTACATATGAAGCTCCAGGGGTTAAACTGAAGATCCAGTTGAAGTTACTGTAACTGGACTGGTGCAAAGGCCTGTCTAGTTGCTTAAGTGAAGCTGAACTCCACATACATAATTTTTACCAGATGTTGCTTACAAACTGGTCTGTGTTAAACTGCAATACATGGTCAGTTAAGGTCTGTGCCACTGTTTAGATGTCTTGGGGACATCTTCCAACTGCACAAGAGTCTTCTGGCTTGGTATGAAGCGTTTATGTGTAGACAAGAAATTATATTCCTTTTCTCCTTCCAGCTTCTTCCCCTCCAACAGATGAACAGGCTGAATCAATTCCTGAATTGCTGCATTAATTGTGGCATTTAATAATATTATTTATATTCTTTATCTGAATAAATCTGTATTTCACAGTATATTAATGTGAAAAGAAATGAAATGATGGTTTGCATTACCATATTGCTGTTCACAACCTGAAGCGAGGAGTGGAAATTTTACTAAAATTCAAATGTAATGCAAGTAGCAGTAAAAATGGAATGTCAGACGTATAAAAATTCTTTGCCTTACAGATGCAAATTGGGAATAGTTCTGTTAAAGTCAGACAGGTTTTATCAGTATACTGTAGTTTCCTCAGGGTGAGAAAATACTTGAGAACCCCCACTCTTATAGACAGTGTAGAGCAACATGCTTTGATACTCAGTGTCTTTACTGAATGGTCACTTCTGCATGCAGAAAGAATTCAGAGAGGAAAACAATTGAAACAAAGTATAAGATAACTTTTTTTTTTTTTTTTTTAATAGGCTTGCCTTTGTTTTGTTTCCTGAAAGGCTCCTTTTTTTACCTTTTTTATCTGTCTGACCTTTGAGCACTACAAAAAGCACCATCTGGTGACAAGGTACCTTGCAACACTTTTCACCTGATGCTTATATTTGGGTTAATTTACACTCATCATGACATTTGTCGTTATAAATCACTGCTAGATCATATCAATTATATCACTGAAGCCACCTAAAAATCTTTCTGTTTTCAGAGGATGGAAAAAACCCTCAACTATCCCAACCCTAAGTCAAATCTTAGCTATAGCTATTGAAGTTTAAAAGTTAAAGAGCGTGCAATTTACCAGGCAGAGGATATCTTCTATCAGTGTAAAGAGAAACAAAAATTTGTAACTGATTTTTGAGGGGGTTTTTTTGGAAGATTGATTTTTTTTTTTTTTTTTTTTTTTAATCTGATAAAGGAGTTTCAAGGACTGTGTAGGTAGAGCCAGCATAGGCATTTCACATACACTTATCTATATCTTTAAAAATTAGTATTGTCGAAGTTACATTTTCTCATCTGGTTGGGGTCTTGTTTTGTTTTGTTTCTCTGGCTGAATTCGCCTTCAAAATACTTGAAGCATTGTCGTAAGAAATGGGAACAGGCAGCCACTAGATGGCATGCCCAGGAGCTGTAGCTTTTACAGCACTGCAATGTCAATCGCCCTCCGAAGTATAAAACCTTGTGTTCCCTCGGTCACGACAACTGTGATCCTATTACGAGTTAAGCTAAGTTTTGCTGGAGTAGTTAGATGCAGTTACTATTTTTCCTTCAGCATAGGTGGTAGAAGATAAGGATAGCACATGTTCTAGAATGTCAGTGACCTCGATGAAGGAGCTTTGCTGGGTAACCTTTTTGTGCAGAGAAAGACAGTTCAGAAGGAAAACAGAAAATGATGTTTGCAAATCCTCAGAAAGTACTGATGTGTAGCACAGGTATTCGGGCCCATGGATTGCCTTTGAGAGGGACATTTGTACTAGAGGTAGTAGCTAGAATACCTTTAGGAGTTGAGACAAGCAAACTAGTAATAGTAGCTTAATTCCTACGGTCTTACAAAACAGCTTTGTGAATTGATGGTCATGTGTGCATGTGTAAGCACCAAAATGTAGCTCAAATCAGAAGTGGAATTACTAAATAATAGAAGTTTGCACTGTTAGTAGCTTCAAGAGTATTATACAGCACAGAGGCCCTGTGTTTGATTATCCTCCTCCCATAGATAACAAGATAAAATAATGCTTGTAAAAGAAATAAAAGAGTTCTTGCTATAAGGCTTTCAAGTTAACTATATTTCAACCAATAAATTAACAAGTCAAGAATCTGTATAAGGAATACAAGTGGGTATTCCTGTACCACAGAATATTGTTACTAGGAGAACTTTGCTAAATGAGAAAGAATCATCAGTGAAGCTCTTCCTGATACACATTCTGAAAAATAAATTAGACTGGTGATTTTAAATCTTTTGGTAGGCTACAGTCAGTTTTATTGTTATTACTTTTGCTATGCTTTCCTAGTGGACTATATTTTCATTTTTAGGGAAAAGACAGTACAGCAAAGCTTAATCTAACTATATACTATCCCTTCATCATACCTATCGCATTATTTGAGTATACAGTAAAAGTCACTATTTCATGTAATATTTGATATTTCTTCTTGCAGTTTGTTTTGATAATCTCAAAACAAATGAAGTGCATTAAATTGTAAAATATATTTTATAGCTTGAAAATAATACAAAAATTAAATATTTGTGCTTTTTTATTGGATGAACAAAGAATCTAAAAGGCTTCCTTTTATATTTTAGTTGGTGATGGTAAAAATAAATCATGTACTTTAATCCAAATACTGGGGGGGAAGTCCTGTAAATAAGTGTGGTGTTTTGTTTTTGCAATTTTTTTTCCATGAAGGTATAGTTCAGATTCTACCAGAAACTGAGCACCCTAGGGGATTCACCAGTTAAAGCTCTTTACAGTAGCTAAGCTTTTACAATAACCTTGGGAGCTAAACATTATCCTTCTGTTGTTCATGAGTAAACCACCCTTAAAGAAGCTTAAGTACTTTGTTCAGGGTCACAGAATAGACACATTCTGTGGACACATAAGATTTTTATTTTATTAGACTAAGTAGTTGTAGCTGGGAGAAAAAATGGACAGTTTCATTACACTAGACCTCTTAACCTTTTGTGAGAGACTGAGTGAGCAAAAGCCTAGTTATATGCCTAGAATGAGATAAAACACTGAATATAGCAGCATATATAGCTTATATATGCTAAGTAATATTGGTTAAATTTTAATCAGGAAGGTATTTTAAATTGTCCTTAAAAATGTATTTGGGCTATCAAATACATAAGGTTCTTTTGACAGACATTTTGCGTTTTAAAATGAGTGTCTTCATGTAGGTTTTAAGATTAACAAGGACATAAGATTCACAACAATCATTTCATTCTGTCTGGGCAAGAAGTCATTCAAGATGTACAAAATGTGTCAGAATTTGAGTGAAAAGATTAAGTTGAAAGAGAAACTGGTATTCTTCAAAAAATGGGAAGACTTTCTATAGACTAAGTAGTTTATATACAGAGGTAGGCTTTCAGGAACTTTTTTTTTTTTAAAGGCCAGATACATGGGAGGGATAACTCTTATCTGTACTTCAATTATTCTACCATAGCATAATCAAGGTTTCTATGAAACAGAATCAAAGCATTCAAATCAAAACAATCAAAGCATTCCTTGATCCAAAATAGGTGCAACAGTTGAAGATATTGAACAGCATTTCTGTTCATGAAAACCCAAGAAAAATAGTGCTCTAAATAGGAGAGGTCAGTCTATCAAAATAGGGGAGCAAATGTTTACATTTGATTTAAGTCATTTATTTCATTTGTTAAATAAATTAAGATACATTCAATAAGTTTCCTGCAATACCAGTTTGCATTACTAGCAAAGTTACATTCATAATAGATTAAAACACTGCATTTTGTAATGATTTTATTTCCTTTAGCATCTGCTGTATGAGAATCTCATATCTAAACCAAAGCCCTCACAATGTCCCTGTGAGGTAGGTCAATGCTACCTTCATTTTATATACGGGAAAACTGAGGAATGGGTCAGTGTGCCAGAAAAACTGTACAAGAGTTAGGTCTAAAATTAGTCCTCCATTCCTTGTACTGTGCTTCACATTTAGTGTCTTTCTCCCTTTTTGAAAAAGAAGGGCACATAGTAGCTGTTGTTATCGTTCTCCTCCTCCCTTCCCCCCCCCCCCCCCCCCTTCCCTCACATTGTACACTTCTCCATCTAGGCTGATGAAAACTGATAAACATCAGCAATTTCTATTTGAACTATACAGATGAAGTAAAACAGTTAAAGCCCAGAATTAAAGTAACTGAAAATAGACTCTGGATAGTTACAGATAACATCACTATATTTAGTGCTGGAGACAAAGTCTGAATGTTGTCACTGCTGCAGAAGCAGTAATACTAACACGTGACTTTTCCAAAGCAACTGCCTTTTGAAGAGGTAAAAGGACTTGGGACTGAAACGTTCTATCTGCAGGGAGTATCCCTGACGGGCTGCCTTAGTGAGGCTGCGATTTGTGCAGCAATGCACATCCCGTGCAGTCCAGGTCTACCCATGTTAGGTCCCTAAAGTAAATAAGTTATCTACTTTAGGTCAGACAATGAAAGAGGGTGTATTGCGGAACAAATCACTTAACTGAGGTAGATTTCGAACAACTGAGAACCACAAAGCACCTGAATTGCTGTAGATGTTCTTTCCAACAATACTGACGAGGGCAATATAGTTATGTACACTGCTACAATCTAAAAGAACAAGTGTCTGAACAAAACTGTAATAAAATGACCTGCTTTTAAACACAGCATTTACATATGTAATTTAAATAAGTTATAAAATAGCATCTTAGAACAGTATCTTTAAAATATATATGTAGTTTTCATATACTGCCTACTTGAGGCAAGTAGAGAATTTTTTCTCGTGCTACTCATGTGCGCTGTATGTGTCATCAGACAGCAAGAATACGTTGAAAGCAATCTTTAAATTGGAGAGCTCAGCAAATCAGTGAAGAAGATTTAAGTCAAATTTGTCCAAATTTGACTACTGTTTCACCATGTATTAAATGAGAATTAGAACTTGCGGCCCTCAATACTAGTGGATCACCACATAATTTCCCATTTAAACAAGTAAGATTTTAATTTCATCTTAATTTTCAGACCTTCGGGTCTTGGAATACACTCTACTCAACTATGCTGTATATTAAGAAGTGCTAAAAAATAGCACTTCTCTGCAGAATGAGCCAGCTAAATAAAATATAAAGTCAGCAGATAGTAATTTCCACGGACACTCTTCTTGGAAGGGGACAATGTTCTGTGTTCCATCAGTGGTCTGAAGACCAGAGTTTGTTTATAGTATCTCATCTGTGGAAGCTCTTGTCTGTCTCAGGGCTTGTATCACTTTTCTTCAGGCCTTGAAGGAAGCTCGAACTACTCTCCCCTTAAGAGGTTGAGGGGGGCGAAAATTATTCACCATTTGGATCCTCTGGTCTTCCTCACTGGTAAAGAGGAGCATGCGGAATTTCTCCAGCTGTAATTTCAGATGAAATAATTTACTGCTTAGGAGGGCAATTTTTTTTGAACAGACAACAGGGAAGTATTCAGTAGGTTTTAATCTGTTAAATGAACAGGTTCACACAGATTCTAGAGTGTATTAAGAGAAAAAGAGAAGCCCTAATTATTGAACAGGCTGATTATTGACTGGATAAGTCTTTTAACTTAGCCCCATTACAAATCAAAACAGCCACTGACTGTTTATCCAGTGTTGAATCCTGCAAGAACTGAGAAATAATCAAAAGTTTACCTGTTTCTCAGAAATTCTGATGGGTTCTTTCAGCACTATCCATGTTACACTCTCATTCAGAGGTGGTGTTGTCAAAGAACCAAGGTATGTCCAATAATCTAGACTCAAAGGCAGGAGACATTTGGGGTTGAAACTTCTAAATTGAGCTTTTGTTCCCTGGGGAGGGCAGAAAAAAAAAGTTTGGCTGCTTTATAACAACTGTTATCCAAAAATGGTATGGCATGATGCCTGGTTCTGGCTTGCTGGACTTTAAATTCTTGCCCTATTGCCTCGACTAAAGTTCAGCTCTTGTCACAAAAGGTCTAAAAATAGTGCAGGAAGTGTATTCTGTATATAGTGTTCAATATGAGCTATAGATATCATGGCAGCATTCCTTGTCTCATTACTTACTAGTTTCTATGCTTCCCATCTATTTCAGTAGAAAATTCATACTGGAAAGCAGTGCCCCAAACTGTCATTGTTTGCTAGGGCAAATATAGGCTTTAAAAAAAAACAAAACCTGTTCAAGTCTAAAATTAGTGGAAGGTGGATCAACCAAAAGACCAGTAGAAAGAGGTGGTGCTACCTAAAGTAGCAATTTTCTTAACTGCCAGAGTCTAGGGCAAGATTTTTAGCCTGTAGGAGTATCTGGAAGGTACTTAGTCACTGAGAAAGCACTGTCCAATTGTCTGTAAAATTGTTCGTAAGGAACAGAATGCTCAAGCAACTTATTCCCAAAAGGCAAACTTTCAAGCCTGCCATCACTGCAACTGAGGCATAACTATTTCTTTCCTCACAGTAGAAAAAAAACCCACTTAAACATCAAGTATCATGCAGCATCTGCAGCGTACATATTGCTGGGGAACTACCTTCATTTCCCATCTTTCACAAGCATATACAGAGGAGCAAAAAGTATGCCCACTCAAGTATTAGATATAGTTTATTTTGCATATTAGAACTTCTACACATTAGAGAATACATGAAACTCATGTAAATCTAGAAAGCATAACATTTGTAGAGGTCTGCACTTACTGTACTTGAGAAAGTACAGCAGCTATCATTCTTCAACAAAGCTCTCAGATCTATCTGGTTAAAGACCACCTTCAGGTATTACTGTAAGGTTAGAGTAGCTCAGGACCTCCTTAAGATTGTCCCCCAACAGAGTTTTGCAGCAGAAGATAGACAGCCAGCTTTGACTTGTTCAAGGCTAGGCTCAAGGGAAAAGGATTATTCTGCTGAATGTAAGAGAGGAGCTTAAAGGGTCATGGATCTTTTGATTTTAGATACTCTGAGAAGGTAGAATTTCTGAATGGGGTCAGCATAGCCTTGGGAGATACCTGAGAATAGGCAAAAAAAGTGGTGAGGCACAGGAACAGGTTGAAGAGGCTGAGGATACCCCATCCCTGGAAGTGTTCAAGGCCAGGTTGGATGGGACTGAGCAACATGATCTACTGGAAGGTGTCCCTGCCCATGGCAGGGGGATTGAACTAGATGATCTTTAAGGTCCCTTCCAACACAAACATTTCTATATTAAATAAGGTGAATTTTGGAGGGGAAGATGAGAATACAGCTACAGCGATGTTCTAATGAAGGGAGGATTTGGGGGAGTTGAGTTTCCATTTTTGTCTCAAACATGTACATACGCTTGATTTTTAAAGAATATCTCAAAATGAGAAAAGCTTAAAACTTACTTTAAATTTTACCATGTACAAAGCATCAGTGAGTCTGTTCATATGGGCATGTTCTTTCCCAATCTGAAATAACAGAACAGACAGGTTAAATAAGAATGACTATATGATTTGAATAGGTGTTTTCTTATCTGAATCTCAACATTCCTACTAAAGTAAGTTTAACAGATATTTGCCATGAGATAGTGCTTACAATAAGTCATCTGTTTTCCTTAAGCACTTCTTAAATATGTGGCTTGGTTCTGAAACACTTGACAGCATAATGTTTTTCATCATGTAAACATGCTATTTTTGTGATTCTTACCTCCAAGAAAACACCAACTACTGCCAAGCCATCTGGAGCTGCTGCTGCTTCTCCAAATGTTGCATACTTTCTGGCATTCCAGTGAACTAAGTGGAGCTTTTAAGAAAATTAACAAAGTGATAGAAGCTGTGAACATAGGTTGTGCCATGTTAATGGACACAAAGTCATTCAAAACAGAATGTAGGTTTTGCTTCAAGGGCATCTTTGGAAGGATGAACAAGTTTAATCTTCTGGACCAGTCCATAAGCATGGACAGACACTAAACAAATTTCTGTATCTCAGTCTCTATTAGGTTTGCTTGTCCTAGCTTTGCAGAACTTTCTCAGGAACCCTCAGATGAAGCCATTTCTAAGCTATAGACAGTACCAGCATGGTCATTTAGTTCTCATTAAAGTCTGTGCTGACCTAGCCATGGAGAGTAAGCAATAAGAATCCCGAGAGACATCCAGCCTCCGCTGCAAAGTCATTTGTCAACAGCATTTCCATAACCCCACCTGTAAAAACACGGAATTACCTCACAGGGAAAAGGTTTGCCATCAATTGTATGCTCTGATCCCTGGCTGTGCTTTGTCCCCCAGTGAAAGTGAAACTGCTTTAGCCGAAATGGATTCTCAAAGGGACCGCCACTAATTGCTAATCAGAAAAGAAAAAGTAGAAAAAAAAAGTTAAGAGGAAAGCTTAAGCATTCTCTCTCTCTTTAGCTTCCCAATAGCAGCTTCCTAGCTGCTGTCAGCACAGCAGTGGAAAGCCAGCAGTATTTCCCAGTTGCCAATATGAAAGAGATGCATCATGCAGACATTTAGAAGAGCTGGATTTCTTAATGGAAAGCTCCTGAATTCATGTAAAATTTTAAACTGAAAACACTGAGTGGCTACTTCTATGGAACTTGGTAGCTTTTTTGAAAGCGTATATTTGACATATGAAGATGTGGTAGACATTGTTATGGTTATGGCTTTCCTATTAAGCACAATGAATTCAAGTTGAATATGAAAAAAATTGAAACTCATGTATCTAGAATTTTTGACAGTGCTACTTGAGATTTTGTGCAAGAGTGTAGATATCTGGAGCATCAGGTAGACAATTCAGCTAAGTATTTCTGCTTTAGAGTGTCTTTACGTCCAATGGAGATTATTTGTATTGTTCCTTTAAATACCCAATCCTATAAAAGAGGTAACAATAGCTTATACTTCACGTGACATTATTCAGAATCTCAAATCATCTTATAAAAGTGAAGAAATGCTACAGAGAAACTTCATACATCATTTAGAAATAACTTTACAGATGAATGTTCAAGATGCCACATATAGGAGATGCTTTCAAGAGCATTAGTAATCCTCCTGTATTTTTTATGGCACTAAAATAAGTTTTGCCCAGACAGACATGAAAATCTGTTCAAAGTCATACATTAAGAATACTAAAATTATGTTTAATATCTGTAGAGCACTTATCCTCAGTATAGTTGTCCTGGTCTGAGTTAGAACTAATTCTGTTTCGTGATTTTACTGTTTTTATTTAAAGAAAGCTAGGGCATGCACAGTGCTACCACATGTTCATAGTTCCAGCTGGTCTTTATGCAGGGAACTGGGCTTGCCAAAGCAAAGATTTTAATATTAATTAACAATATAACTATCTCCTAGAACAGTTTTCTGAACTTGGCAATGGAATGCATCACCCATCTCAAAAATTATTTTAAGAAACCTAGCTATGATGGGTTACTGTCAAAATTCTGTTGTACCATTTATGCAGAGCTGTGAGTCACTACGTCTATTTCAACACAACTAAAAACATTTTTAAACTGTTTTCCACTCCTAGCAGTCTTCTTCCTTGAAAGTGTTATTAAAACAAGTCATGAGCTTAGTGTAGGAAGGGCAGAGGTCTTAATTCCTGCATGTGCTCTGAGTCTGTATCTCTAAATGCAGAGTGATAGATGTTGTTCTTAAACTCCTAAAGCTGATAAACCTTACTGTGAAGTACATATAGTTCAGTTTAGATTTGCACTAAAGTATTTAGCAAGCTAAGAAAATATTTGCACATATATTTTACGAATTCTTATTGTAAGGTGATATACTTAATGGATCTGTGTACTAAGATATTGGAAAATGCACGTCCAGTCTTCTAATTCAGTAAAGATGCTTGAAAAACCTGACCGTTCAGTTGGGCAGTTTTAGATTCATCCGGAAAAGAAATTTTAAAACAAAATGGCTGGAATTTTAACCCCCAGCCTTTAATTCAAATGTTTATGAGCATAGAGAAGTCACTTCACAGAAAAAGTAGTTTGTTTTGAGTATCCTATATATCCCATGTCCTATTTAGCTAGAATCAATATACACACCAAGAGGAAGACAAAAATCAGCTGATAGGTTTACAAACTGCACAGAGTGCTTTTTAAAAATGCACTCTTTCCATTTATCAGCTGCTTTATCATCTCAATTAGAATGCTTTTCCCCTACCCCTTACATGTAAAAGCAAGATCTACCATGGAAATACAATTAACAGAAGTAATCAATCACTTAAAGCATTTATATTCTTTGCCAAGAGCTGAGACAAGAATAATATACAACTGCAGATAGTCCAACATCCACAAGCTGCTACCAACTCAGAATTAACCAAAAATTTTATAATTTCTGAAGAAACTCAACTGCTATGAGGCAGGGAGGAAAGGAGAAAATACAAGGTAACAGTGACTGGTCCAGATACAACTTGGTGTAGTCACTATGACTATGACGACTACACTGCATGACCCAGTCTCTGCTCATCTTCTCTACCTTTGTGGATGAAAACTGGACAGAGCCTCAGGCAGAACTAGTATGTGTTAGCATCTTTGATTTGGATTATCAGGAAAACATGCCAGCAAGGTGTACATACCTACTCTGCATGCTGGATGTGGCCTAGGAGTGCTGGAGAGATGTATGGATTCCCTGTCTAGCAAACTGACAAGCCCCATTTCAAAGGAAAGCACTGCAAACCAGCTTCTGCTTTTCCTGATACAGGTACACTATTCTGCTGTGCAATCCTCCATTACTAGAGACTCGAGTGAAGACAAGAAGTGTGAAGCTCAAAAGACAAAATATAAAGGGCTCTGGTCATATGCCTTGTTCTAAACTGAAAATATAAATCATATAAAAATATACTACACAGGATTATTTCCCCTCACTAAATCACAAACTAGTGTTCCAAGCTAGCTGACTGCATGTTAGTCTCACCTGTCTTGTCATCAGTATCTTCAAACTCAACCATAACTGAATGGCCATTGTTGGAGATGCTGAGAGATGTACATGATTCATAGGAGACAATAAGTGGCTTCAGATTAGGATCATAAACTGCTCTTGTAGAAACTATATCAATAGGTGACTGGCGGTTCCCTTGGGCAATAGGATAGGATTTGTGCCACTCTGAAGGCCCTTCAAAAGGAAAGAAAGGAAAGCACCATGATTTTGTTCCTACTGTACACAAAATAACTGTTACAGGTTTTCACGAGGCTTGAAGCAAAGCTTGCTGAGCAGAAGTGACTTGAAAGTTTGGTATCTGAGAAGTTCATTTATATTGTAAGATAGTATGTTTTTATTAGCACAGATAAACTGTAATAAGATGGAGGATTCAAATATCTTGTACAAAACTCACCGAGAAAATAACAGCACATCAACAGACTGCTGTATCTTCAGTTATGTGTGCCACTAATTTTCTGGGGAGTTTGTAATTACATTGCTAAGGTATCCAAAGGCCTTCCAAGGTGGGTGCAGGTGTAAGCACACTTGCATGCACTCCCCCAAAGAAACAGCATTTAATTCTTCCTAGGAAAGATAGTGTAAAAGCTTCAGTGATTCAAATTAGATGCAGATGACTCAATCTCTTAGCTACTGACTAGGCAGTTATTTTTAAAACCATTTTATGACTGCAGTAGATCTTTGAGGCAGCTTCATTCTTCACTCATGCCCATTATAGTATCTCTCTACCTTGAGTGAAGGGTACAGTGTGATAATTAACATTTTTGGACTTCCTGACCCCAACAGCATGGGGAGAAAGACCAATTTAAAAACACAGCTCTCTGCTGCCAGAGCTGGAACATTATTATGCTGTTTAACAAAACCTTCTCTAACAAAAATTACTTTTACAATTTTTTTCTACATTGATATGTTAGTGCAAGAGGAAATTAAATTCTTTTATTGTTTATGTTAATAAAGTATTAACAGTAACAATTCTACTTAAAGATTTCCACACAACACATTTTTAATTGAAGCATTCTCACACCCTTCAACAAGTTGAAACTTTTTAAATAAAGCACAAGTCTTCACCCTCCTTGAGTTCATCTAACAAGGACAATGGTTTATTATACTCTTACTTGTCTTTGGCATTTTCTGAACAGCTAAGCTTGTAGAATAGTATCTTTTCTCAGCCTGTGTACAAAGCAGATTGAGGATTTAAATGCTGTTACAAAAGCTTTGGCAATATAATTTGTCACGAGCTTCAGAAGATTGTATGTGGCTTTATTACTACTACCATTTATATGTCTGAAGACATAACACTATCTACTCACACTAACCACTTTCACTTCATATTCAAACTTGCTTTTGGATTCACAGAAACTAAAATAACTTCTGCTAAGAGTGACTGGCTCCTGATGGTTATACAAAAGACGTTTAGCAGCTAAAATAATCGCTATTAAAAGAGAGACACTCCTGAAAGTTATGCCAAAGACTGTCCTATTGGACAACATCAGTCACTCATCCCTCCTGCTCTCTAAAGGATACAGGTGCTATGAAACACTATCGTAAGAATATTTCAGTAGCTTCACATATTCTCTCACTCTGTGACATATTCTTGGAGGTGGGAAGCAAAGAAGGATGACTAAATTAAAAACTGTCAAATCAAAACACATAAATTGTTCTCTCCAAGATCTCCGATACAGATCTGCACTATGTATTGATGTTCTAGAAATATACAACATATACCTTATTTTGTTCACTTTTGTGGAAGCCTAGATATCACATCTCAACAGCTGCACAGATAGAAGGTCTATTACTTCTCCACTAAATCTTCTTTAAATAAAGAATTGCTTTTGGAGAAACAGACACAGTTAATGTTTTTCATAACAGCTTTTTGGAAAGGGACCCATCTGTAATATCTGCAGCCTGAAAAAACCCCACTCAGTACAGCTTCCCTTGGTTTAGGGACATTGATTGCAGCAATAAAAACAGCAGGTGAAAGTTGGTACATCTTTTGGTGACACTTTCTGTGTGCTATTTATCATCAATAAAGTAATCACCTGCTATATATACTTGACACTTGCAGATATCAAAATGCAGGCAGCTCTGCAGGGCTCAGGCAACCATTCTAGAAAGAAAATGCGTGGGGGGAAGAGAGAGGAGACGCCGCAGGGAAATGCTGTAACCTACCGTCATCCCGCCCATAGCCCCAGCGGCGCTGGCCGGTCATTCTAGGGGAGCTGCACCCTGCCTTGCTCCCAGCTCTCTGCTCGGGGCTCTGCTGCTTACCTGCCTTTATAACGGCTCCCCGGGGTAGGGTCAGCCCCTTAAAGATACAGAGCAACCAAAACAATTCTCGCAGGACAGAGAAAGCACTCCGTTCCTCCTGCTCCTGCCTTCACTGCTGCTGTTCATTCTATTTGCTAACTCAGACCAGGAAAAGGAAAGTGTAACCCAGATAACCGAAGTCCCGGGACTTAGAGTGGAAGCAAGCGTGTTCAGGTGTCATGTAGATCAAACTTAGGAAAAAGTATTTTCCCATGCTACGCCAGAAGGAAGCAAGAGCCGTAACCACTGCGAGCAGCAGGGCAGGGTCATGTGTGCAGGCTGCAGGGGAATTGCCCTTCTCGCTCACATGTTCTCCAGGGAGAAGCATCGCTGCCTCTCTGCTCTTAAACACTGTCTCCAGCTGTAAAAAATGAATTATGTTTCCACCAGATTTGTAATTAAAGCTTCAGAATCAGTGCTTAGATGAGATGGAGAACATTCTCATCTCAAGAAAAAATTACTTGTGCTCCTTTTAAACAAGGTGAAGAATCACACCAACTAAGGATAAACTGGCAACCTATGATTCTATGAATCTGATATGTTGTTTTTTTTCTTTGTAACTCTAAAGAAACTTTTTATAAAAAACAAAAGTAAAAGTGTGGTTATATTAGGGAACAGAACACAGCAGACTCTAGAGAAAGGAGCTGATATGGAAAGCCTCAGTTATCTGGTATGATCCAGTAGTTGCCTGCACCATGCTGAACCCATGAAGAGGCTACAATGAGATAGCCGGGTCTTTAGGCATCTTTGTGGCAAGGAAAATGGCTCCATGGTAGTGATTTGATGAGATCTGAATAAGTGCTGCCTGTCAAGGCTGCATTTTATAAGTATATCGATTTTCACAAAGACAATAGCACACAGAAATAGGGATTCTTCTATTATGCATTCAAGATAATAGACGAAAAAAAAATCAATGAAAGCATTTTATGCAACTTTTATGTTGTGATATTGCCTTGTAAGGATTAATTTCCTTTTTCAGAAGCTTTCCTTAGGATTCAGCTATAAAGGCTTTGAGATTCACTGACGCAAAGCTAAATCACTCATCAAGGGATGTAAACTGCTGTAAAGGTGCCCACAAAGTATTTCTACAATGACTTACTGAGGTCAGCTTCTCAATTTCTTTCAGTTAAACTACTGTGACCTACTCAGGTCCCTGCGTAGGCCTGACACAGGCACCGGGCACTGAGACTGCAGGTGTGGCAGTGGCCAACAGCCTGCACACGCGGGTCCCTCCTGGGGACTCAGATACCTGAGGCAGTGCAGCAGCAGCACCGCCTTTGCCTTAAAATACCGTGCGGGTTAGCAGGGCAAATGAGCTGCTAGAAGGTGGGATGGTTTGGTTCTGTGCTGAGTTTGTAGACAGGGAATCCAGATGTAGACAAGCAGATGCAAATAGTCAAGAAAGCTGGTCCAGACCATGGGAGAAAGTACAAACAATGCCAGTGAAAAGAAGAAGTGGAAGAGGAATTCTGTTTGTTAAAGCAGACTATAGACTAAAGCAGACTATAAATTGGGGAAAACTGTGTGTGACAGAGAACACTGAGCAACTGTTTTCAAGAGAAACTTGAAACTGGGGCTCAGATCTTGCTCACAGAGCAGTGTCATTGAAGCAGCCCAATGTCTGCCTGCATTTGATACCATTCACCACTTTAGCTTTTATCTTCTCACATTCAAAACCACATAGATGTCTACATAGGTGGACTATAAAGGCAGGGCATAGGAAGAAATCTGAGATAGGAGAAATGCTGAAGACATAGCAGTAAGTGGACTCCACATAATGGAGGTTTAAATGGTGGGATTTAGAAAAAGTGAAAAGCAGGAATGACAGGAAAGAAAAAAATAGCTCGACTAAGATTTTAGCTACAAATGATAGCCAGTGTGTATATGACACTTTAATGTGCTCCTCCTCAGCCTTCTTTCTTTTTGAGGAAAACATTGTTTTCTTGCAGCTAGGGTGATACTGATGCTTATACAAATATCACATTATTCTGTAACCCTGATGCCTCTAAGAGTGGATTTTCACTGATTCTGTCCTCAAATTATCATTTATCACTTCAAAAGTTTCGTTAGTAATCTAATTCTGATCTCCATTTTACTAGCTTGCATCAAGGAGAATTACATCACACTCATGAATTTATGGAAGTGAGAAAAACTGAGTCGTCAGTCCTTAAAGGGTGGAATTTCCACAAATTTCTCATGGGCTTTGACTAACATCTCAAAATGTCTAGGAGTGAATGACAGGTAGACATAATTTCATCTACTACAGTGAAATGTTTCAAGCTACCTTAAAGAATAATTCTGTCTTCCCCAGCCCTCATGCTCATGGTTTTATTCCTCTTTGACAGTAATGGTGAGTGAGCAGACCAGCAGCCTAGGACAAAGACATGAGTTCTTCTGAACCTCTCACTGCGATACTGAACTAACAACAAATGCTTTAGTTTTTCATCCCTGTATATGGAACAATTTTCTTTATGATTTAATTAAAATGCTGTGTAAGAACTAACCACTATGGTTAGAAAGCTCCAGGTAAGATTGGAATGCCAAATAGAAGCTGAACATATTAAGCTTTGCAGGTTTGAGGAAATTGGATTTCTGTAGCTCTAAGGCAAGCTGTCTCTGTAATACAGATCTGGAGTTGCTGGGAGGTACTTGCACAAGGACATTATGTCACTTGAGGATAATGTTTTTGGTATGTTTTACTGCATCACTGTAGAGGGGCAGAGCTACATTTTGAGAGATGTAAAATGAAAGAACTGTTACTTAATTCCAAGGAGAATGACTAAATGGCACTCTAAGTGTATTTGCTTAAGTAACTTGGCAATTATCTTTGCTAAGCATCTTTAATAACGATGACATATGTTTGAACGAGGTGGCATGTGCTTTCTTTAATGCTTGTGAGTGTGTCTGATGTGTCACTGCCTATTAACAAAAATAGGGCAGAAATACAATCAGTTTGGGTACAGGCTCACTTCAGAGCCTTTGAGGTACAATACATAAGAGCAAATTAAATGTTAAAACATTCATCACTGCAGGGGTTGCCTACAGCTCAGGTCCTTGAAAGAGTATCTTGTTAATCCAGGCAGCTCATCTCTCTTCTTACATTGCCATTACTAATGCTGGCATGTTCCAAATGGAAGTTATTCTAAGGTGACATCTGTTCTTTACGTGTGCAATAAAAATATTTATAATGAATCCAGAAACTGCACAAAAGTATAAACAGGAGGGTATACTGCCAACACTAAACATTAATAGGCAGAATAATTCTGGATGGTTTTCTTCTTTTTTTTTTTTTTTTCAGTGTTTTATTTAAAAAATGACTGCCTACACTTGGTGATTGGCAACAGAAATTTCAAATTTTATATTCTCAAGGTTTTTTTTGCAAATGCAAAAATGTGATGACTGTATATTGAGATTCTCATGCATCCAGTGTAGCTTCAGGAGCTGAAAGTGTGAATCCTTCTCCCTCAGCTACATAGTGAGACACATGAGATTTCTAAGGGAAAAAACTCAACATTTATTTACTGGGAATTGCTTACTGGAAAAAAAAAAAAAGTTAGGGAACTTTTAGAAGGAATTGACAAGAAAAGGACAAAAAGGACACACATAATAGCAACAGACAACTTTGCACGAGAAAAAACTTGAATAACTCATGGGCCAAAACGAAAGAATTACTTTATTTGGAACATTCTTGGTAAAGTGGGCAGAAAAAGAGGAACTGGGTACCTGGCTCCCTAGAAGTTTCCCAGCTTTCACATGCCATTTTTTATTATTACTTATCTTTGACTTTCAAAACTATACACACTTGGCTGCTTTATACCAGAAATGGGGACTGTATTTTGGGACTAGGTCCAAAATAATAATTCTTATAATATACGGTTTGTGTTGTTGAAACAGTACAATTGTAGCAGATGCAAGAAGAGAAAGAAATGACTTTTGGTTTTGGTAAACAGAATGTTCCTACGAATATTGCAGCAGTCACTGAAATTTCAACAGATTGAAGGATTTACTGTGACAGAGCAAACACAAAGCCTGAGAAAATCAACTTCAGAAGGGATACTGGAAAACAAAATACTATGGGAAAACAAAAGAGGAAGCATTATATTGTCTTACAACATCATCTGCAGGGTATAAACTACTAGATTATAATTGCACTGTTGTATACTTCATTCCAGCAGATATATAACAAATTAAATTTACTAAAGATTAAAAGGATAACAGAATATCCTTCGATGAGATAACAAATTTGCTGGAACTTCTCTTCTGTTGTTGAAACTTGGTGCCAGAAACATTGGTTGAAATTTTTAAAGATGTGAAATTTTTCTTTTCTTTTTTTTTTTGGACATTTTCACAGTACAATCTGTACCAAACCTATATGGCAACATTTTCCTAATGGTAATACATAGATGCAACAGATTTCTATTATTGTCTGTATACTAAACAGAAATAATTGCAACAATATGCTCCGTCTCTATACAAGGTATCTAAAGGGATTTTCCTGAATGCAGGTATCTGCAGGGCCTGACTCAGGCTGCTGTAAAATGCTTCAGAACTTCATACCAGAAAGTGGGTTGAGATACAGAGTACCCATTTTGAACATTAATTGCTAGAAGGGCATCCTATCTTTAGAACTATGCTGCCAAAGGAAACCACATCCTGGGTTTCTCTGCTCTGACTCCCATGGGCTTTGGTGTTGCCTGAAAACATGAAGCCCTGCCTTGTCAGCACAGGTTTTCTGTGCTGTTTTAGACCGGCCATCCCCAGTCCCCCGAAAAACAACAGCAGCTGCTCTCACATCCGCACCGAACACACGTCGGTGCCCCCGGAACGCTTTCGCCTCCGCACGCAGCGTGCAGCAGCGCCCGGCGCTCACGAAGGAGCCGCGGGACGAATCCCGCAGCCCCGCAGCGCGGCCCGATGTAACCCGCGGCACCGGCCGGGGAACCTGGCGCCCAGTACCCGCGTGGGCCGGCGCAGCCGCAAGCCGCGTCTTGCGGGGCCAGACGCGACCAAGGCCGCTGAGGCGCCCGCCTTCATCGGCCCGCTCGGGCCGTGCGCCACATCGCGCGCCACATCGCCCGGCCCCATCGCTCGGCCCCGCCCCCCGCCCTCCGCGCCGCCCGGCGCCCCCCAGCGGCCCGGCTGCCCCTCGCCGGCGCCCTCCCGCGCCTGCGCAACGCGCGGAGCGAGTGTCTGCGGCAATGGCGCAGCTGGGCAGGGCCAGCCTGAAGGAGCAGAGATACGACCGGCAGCTGAGGTAGCGCGCCGGGCGCTGGTGTGGGGCAGCGGGCCGCTGGCTGCTGCGGCGCCTGGTCCCGCACCTCGCTGCAGGCCGGGCTGGGGGCCGCGGGGCTCTGGCTGCCCGTGCGGGCCATGGGCCTTCACCGCTCGTCTGGGGAGGCGCGGCGGCCGGCCTGCTCGGGCAGCGCCGCTTGACGCCTCTGGGCCCCCCTGGGCGCTACGGGAGGAGCCCGTAGAGCGGAGAAGGCCGTGTCCGTACGAGTCGGGCCGTTGTAGGTCGGTCGCTTGTCGGGTTCATCGAGCGCTGCGGGAATGCTCGTGCCGGTGTAGGGGAAGAAAAGAGAGGAGAGTTAAATGAGAGAAGAGTGGCTTGTGCTGGAACCAGCCGGCTTTTAGTGTGGCACGGGGTGATTTTCGCATGCGTGCGTACATTTGGAAGTCCTAATAGTAGTCACAGTGCTTTGCTGAGGCTCTTCACTGACTTTCTTTTCTGCAGCTGAAGAGAGTAACATTACTGCCCGTATGAAGGCAGTGCGGTATTTGTGACCGAGTACAGTCAATTCCCCTTTCAGCCCGAATATTTTTTCATAGTTGTCTTAAATACATTACCAAACTCATCAAGACTGATTTTCAGCTTGTACTTTCCAGTGTCTTGTATTAGAAAGTATTAAAATGTGCTATTTATAATAAAACTTATAAAAAAGAGAGCATTCAGGTTTAGGATGAAATTGTGTAAGGAGTGTTTTGACACATGGTGATTTTTAAAAAGTTAAATATGTTACAACAGCTAAAGGTGTGTGCATTCGTATGGCGTAGAGCATAAAGAGAGAAAATGAAATGTCGGTAAAATTGGGTTGCTCTTCAGAAAATGTCAAGTTTGTCACAGTAAACTTGCTTAAGGAAAGCTGATTTTGGTTAGTGCTGTTTAGCCCCTCTCAACAGTGAATGGAAAGAAGTATGCTAGACTGCATTTATGAGTGTTTACATTTTTTTCACTTCTTTGTAGTGACTATACAGTCTGAAATTATATAATTCCATAATGTTTTGGTTTCTATCCCAATATAGATTGTGGGGAGACCATGGACAAGAAGCTTTAGAGTCTGCTCATGTTTGTGTGATAAATGCAACGGCAACAGGAACCGAAATACTCAAAAACTTAGTGCTGCCAGGTAAGTAGAGATCTCTTCTGTATTTTCTTTGTAATGTAGCTGATAATTTCCTCATGCCTAGTTACTCATAGTCATTTTTTCCCCCCCAAGGTATTGGTTCATTTACAATTGTTGATGGGAATCGGGTGTCTGGAGAAGACGTTGGAAATAAGTAGGTTTGTTACTAGTTTCCAGTACAAATAGAAGAGTAACAGAGTTTCATAAGTAGTTCCATCTCTATACTTAAGAGATGCAGTACAATTCTTAATACTTTAAAAAGCCTCTGTGTTTCTTCAAGTCTTTGTGGTTTTGGATGTTTGTGACAATGCAGCATGTGTTATCATTTTGATAATAGCTGCTAAGTTTTACATATTTTTGTTAGCTGCTGTTCTTGTATCTTACAGGTCTGTTTGCTTCAGACGTCAAGTTTATAAGACACTGATCTACTCAATATAAAAATACCTTAAAATAACTTCTTTGCTGTGGTCTTGAGATGACAGTGCAAGATTTGCTTGTGTTTCAGCATAGCTAAATGTATTTTCAGTAATTTTGGTGATGAAAATAACTTTTCATTACTTTATCATTGTGAAACTGTGACTAATATCCATTTATTAGCTTTCATAGATTTGAAAGGCTATGTGCACTAGGGGAAATAATAAAAAACTTTGCAAATCCTATAAAAATAACTTACTTGCTTATTCTAGATCACATTCTCTTATGGTTCAGGTAGATACCTACAAATACTTGTCTATTTGCAGGGGTTATATGAGGGGGAAGGATATTCCGTTACATGAAGAAATTAGTGCTAATGGGTCTTTCATTAGCGTAGTGAAAAAGAATCTGTAGTGTGACCCTGGCTTCTAGGAGAGTTTGGCATGTCTTATTTTTCAGACTTGTGACTCAGGCATTGCAGTTTCCTTAAGATAAAAGTCATCATGAGAAAAATACAACAGTGGTGGGCAGAAGAAAAGCAGTGAACTTGGTTTGTTGTGTGTGAGAGTCAGCAATGTATTCTGCGCTATAAAATGTCGCTTTAATGTTTTCTAGAAAATAAAACTTCACATGTAACTCTTTTCTGCTTTTCAGTTTCTTTCTACAAACAAGCCATATTGGTCAGGTAGGAAATAAATGTCCTTCAGGTGTATTGGAAGCATAAATGACTAACCACTTAAGCATAGTGTTAAGAATAATGCTAAAAACATTTTTATATAGGTTAAAATCTATTTATTCTTTGATAAAATTCTCCACAGTAGTTTTTTTAGTTGCTTGTGAGAAGATAAGCCTAAGTCTGGTAAGACAGAATTGAAAAATGAACAAGATATGGTTAAGAAATTCTTTGTAAGGATAATGTGGAAGAGGATTGTGGTTGAAGGAGTAAAGAGGTGGATGGGGGGGAAAGGCATCACAAAAGCAAGGAGTACAGGAGTCATAGGGAACTCCTAGGAATTTAATAAATAGCTGTCACATAATTCTTGTTTTTAAAATTATATTACTTAAACTGGTCTCAAGCAAATGCTTGCTGTTAGTTTTTTTTTTTGTTTGGTTGGTTTTTTTCCTTCAGTTAAGCAAGGCTTTGAGTAAGAAATCCTGGTGCATGATGAATTTTTGTTTGTGTGTAAGAATGTAGCATATATAGTACTGATATAACTTGTATTTCAAGAGATTAAACATTGATTGTTCCAAAACAGAATCGTGCCCAGAGTGCCACTGAGCTCTTGCAAGAATTAAATAATGATGTTTCTGGAAACTTTGTGGAAGAGGTTTGTTTCCTAAATTAACTGTGTTAACTGTTTCTTGTTATACAGTGTGATAAAAGTATGAAATAATAGCTATGTGTTGTCCTTGTAATGTTGCAGCTTAAGTAGCTTCATGATAAAGCAAGATCTGAGGAAGATCTTAAGTTGTTTGCAAAAAGTCAATTTATATATTTTAAACACTATTTTATAATTTTGTATCTTTCACTTAACATTGAATGTTGAACAGACTTGCTATGTATTCACAAATTTCTACTGTGTTTCCTGACATTCTTTTTTTTTTCTCCCTACTATTTAGAGTCCAGAACAACTTCTAGACAATGATCCTTCCTTTTTCAGTCGGTTTAACCTGGTGGTTGCAACACAGCTACCAGAAAGGTAAAGAATCATAAAAGCAGGTTTCAACTTGTGTTGTGTCTGACTGTGCTGGAGTTAATTTTCCCCACAGCAGCCCTCCCAGTGCTGTGCTTTGCATTGAGAGCTGGAAGGGTGTTGATACCACACCTGCGTTGTGGCTACTGTTGAGCAGGGCTCACACAGCACCTAAGTTGTTGGTTTGGTTTTGTTGTTTTGTGGGGTTTTGTTTTGTTTTTGTTTTTGTTGTTTCATGGGGTTGTTTTTGTTGTTTTTTTTTTTAACATTCCCCCTCCAGTGGGATGGGGGGGGAGAAGAGGGACACAATGTGCTATTCAAAAACCTTTAATTGGAATTGCCCCTACTGGAAGATACATTTTGCAGCACATAGATCTAATTCTTTTTTTTCCCTCTTTCACAACTCACTGAAGTTTTTTGTTTGATTGATATTTGGACCATTTGGAAGGACAGGGTTAAATAAGTAAACTAGTGGATAAATGTATTTCTAACCTAGTGTAAATTCGCACATTAATTACCTTATGTGCTTAGAATCATGGTAATACTAGTTCTCATAGAAAGCTTATTTCACAAATAACTTGTAAAAAAAGTTAACTGTGTTGTTAACTATTGTTGTCTTGTTCATCTGAAAAAAAAAAATTGTTTTTCCTTACAGTACATTGCTACGCTTGGCTGAACTTCTCTGGAATTCTAACATTCCTCTGCTGGTCTGCAGGACTTATGGACTGGTTGGTTATATGAGAATCATTATTAAAGAACATACAGGTTAGAGGTTTTTCTGGAGACTTTTCTAAAAGATTTAAAGCTTCAAAATGACTCAGTTTTGTTGGTCTTGTTTTGTTTTGTTGGGTTTTTTTTTCTCCCAGTCCTTATATTGTGATGTGTTCACTATTTGTTAAGTCTTTCATAGTTTGCATAGTTCACCAGGAGCATTCTTTTGAGGGATGCATAGACATTACGGACTGCAACAAAGAGTAAAATCGAAAGTTATCCTAACGTTTGTATTGACATATATATATATGTATTCTGACACTTATATTGAGAATTAAGCAGCTGAGGAGGTGATGCACAGCATTTGATGTATGGCTCTGTCTGGAAGGCCAGACATAAAACTGAAACACATTGTGTAATTTTTTTCACAGTTGTTGAATCTCATCCTGACAACACATTAGAAGATCTGAGACTGGACAAACCATTTCCAGAACTGAGGGAACATATTCAGTCTTATGACTTGGATCATATGGACAAAAAGGTTGGTACATGGTTTGCACTGTGCTGTAAGACAGAGAAGAGGGATTCTATGAAAATTACTCTTGACAGATGACTGCTTTTGGTGCCAGGTCTCATCTGAGCAAAGGCAACTGTAGAATCAGTCACAAGGAACTATTTTTGGCTTCTTCCCCAAATATTACAGTCTCCATTTAAATCTTAAGCAGGTGAGAATCTGGGAAGTAAGGAATATTCTTATATAGCCTGATCTGTTGTTAGTTTCATTCCCTTTCACCCTCCCTTTTAATTTATTTTTTAAATTTTATTTTTGCTAATTACCTACTGCTGTAGAGCTTTTCAGTGTGGGTATTTGTGCATAACATAAGCTCCACTCCAGAAACATGTTAGAGAATATGGCTCAGCCACACTTCTTTAAATAAAGGAATAATTTAATGTTTTATTTTAGAGTAGTTAGAGAATGTTATTTCTGAATCAAAACCTGGAACATGTCCTCTGTTTTTACAATAGTGGAAGGGATTGTGAGTTTACATTTAAAATAGGTTTTTAATTTGTCCCCCCTTTTTATCTTTTCTCAACTTGACAAAGATTTCTCTGTTGTTCGATTACAGGACCATAGCCACACTCCATGGATTGTGATTGTAGCCAAGTATCTAACAAAATGGTTCAATGAGGTATGTTGCAAAACTGGCTAAGTCATCTGTCTATTATGTTTATTATTATTATTATTACTTTAGATGTGTTTTCTAAACTGGGTTATTATTTT
The DNA here is from genome assembly GCA_025345505.1 of Todiramphus chloris collaris. Classification (NCBI taxonomy): domain Eukaryota; kingdom Metazoa; phylum Chordata; class Aves; order Coraciiformes; family Alcedinidae; genus Todiramphus; species Todiramphus chloris. Next base: position 12,688,332 of record JANVCC010000037.1, on the reverse strand, counting down.
GGCAATGTGTAACAAATAAAACAAGGTGGAAGCACAACAGAAATACTAATTGAAATATAAGTGAATGTATGTGAATAGTTCAGCAGTCTGAACACAATGAGATTAGTAGTGGGTATTTTATGAAGTGTTTCTGTGTTTTTCAATTTAGAAGAGTGGTCAGTTGCCCAAGAGTTACAAAGAAAAAGAAGCCTTCAGACAACTGATTCGACAAGGTAATATGTCCTAGGAGTCACTAACACCGGCAGAGGTATATAAAGCAGTATCTGAAAAATAATCAGAAGTTCTTTCAGAGTTTATTTATGAAAATCTGCTGGTGTATACAGTGTGATTCTTCTGCTAAATGATTGGCTTGTGCAGATGGATCTTAGATCCCACATTTGCTTATAAATGCAGTTTTTCAGTGTTTATTACTGCTTGCTCTTTAAGATCAAGAGTATGTTTTGATTTGGGTGAGAGAAGAGGCCTTAAGAGAAAGTCCAGTAGCAAATGTTTATATTTAACATGGAAAATGTGAGAGAGGAAAGTGAATAGCTTTGTGACACTGAAATAGTTACTAACTGCAAGCATTTGGTTGTTGGTTGACCCACCAAACAGCAGGTGATCATTGCAGTTGTAAAGAAGAGAAAGATTGTGTAGCTACTGTTTCATCTAATACCTTTTGAAGGTGCTAAAATTAATGAGGCATTTGAAAAGTCTAGAAATACATTACCTTAAATGATTGTAGAATAAAAATGAACTGAATTTTTAGTATTTCCTCACTTAAAGCTGGCCACTGTGCAAACTGCTGAGTGCCTCTGTCATCCTTACCCTGAGGTTGGCCTAGGGAACTGATATAAACTGTAGCAATTATCTTTAATTAAATGAGGGTTTTCAGTGGAATCTATTTCTTGGTCTGGCTGATTGTGTGGGTTCAAAAGTATTTCACAGAAAAAGCCCAACACAACGTGGCTGGGCAGTAGAGTTGAATTGCCTTTTTACCATTATCTACTTTTAATTTAGTGATTGTGAAACTTGTCTGTCTTGCACCAACTGGTGTATTTGTGGTAAGTAAATTCTATTTAACACCACAGGAAAATGGATCGTGTGAAGAATATGTATGTATTTAGATGTTTTCAGTACTGGTAAATAATTTTTTTGCTGATGAGTTATGCCACAAATACATCCCAAGCCGGTCTGCTCTGTTGTTAAGATGCACACAATGAGATGTGGTTCAGGGAATTGTGTATTTTTGATGATTTTTTTTTCAATAAGGTATCTTAAAGAATGAAAATGGCACCCCAGAAGATGAGGAAAACTTTGAAGAAGCTATAAAAAATGTGAACACAGCATTAAATACCACACAGGTAAAGTAAATGTTTATATGATACAATTGAAGAAGTTTTGACTGCCTCTTTTTTTTTGTCTTGCTTTTAGGACAGGAGTTTCATTTGCAACATTTATATTTTGGTAAAACAGAATCGGTACAATTTTAAAAATTGAAATCCTTTGTAGTAAAATAGACCCAGACTAGGTGACACTAACTTACAGAAACACTTTTATTTCCCTGCTCATGCATGGAAGCTACATTTGCTTCCTGAAGACTTGAATTCAAGTATGGAATTGAGTTGGTAACCAGAGGTCCTTAGTAGCCTTTTGCTGTCTTAGACTTTAGCAGATTTGTTGTTGTTTTGGGTTTTTTTGTTACAGATGAATCTGTTAAGTGCTTGGCACACATACAGAATTAACAGTCACTGGTGTGGATGGTGTCCCATTTAAATGCATTGCTAAGAGAGAGACTCAGAAAGTATATGCTGAAGTTGTGGCATATTGAAGCCACTTGCTGTAATATTTTTTTCTGTATAGAAATGAAGTGCTGGAAGGGATCATTGCCTCAGCAAATTCAGTACTTTGCACTTGAAGGAACATGTTACGAAATTCCTTTCATAAACTGATCAAGCTTAAAAACATTAAAACAATTTCTTTTCATTGTTTTTAAGCAATCCTGAAGTAGTAAATCAAGACAGAATTGACCTCTAATGTCCTTAATCTCTCATCCATGGTAAATTGCAAAAGCTATGAGAGGTTGAAGCACATTATGTGATTCTGTCTAGATACATTCTGTTTTTATTTGAACTGTGCCAGTCCTTGCTTGGACAGTCATGTTAAATCTCCCAAGAAGCAGCAGGTAAAAGTTAAGGCTGACAACTGAGCTGCTGCAAAGCTGTGTGCCAGGCTATTATTTATTTCAGTTTGTGCCAGACTGAACTGCAGCAGTTAAGGAGTCAAAATGCTCTCACTTTTGCAACCCCATTTCACTTACCTGACATTTTTGCTCTTCTGCCTCTAGCAGGTAGGATGGGCAGCTGGGACTGGTGGTACTTTCTGCTGGTGCTGCTGACAGGTTTTTTTTAAAACCTCCTATGTAGAAGATGGAAATGAGATGTTTGTAATATTGCTGTTAGTGAGAAACATATGCCTTGCTCTCAGGCAGTGCTACTATTTGACATATGCCTGGGAAGCACTGACTATGTAAGATTCAAAGGAGATTTTGGTATGAAACTGAGTTGGCTTGCCTATGGAATGAGTGCTGAGGTAATTCAAGAAATTGAAAGTCAAGTAAATACAAGCCTGGGTTGTTTTTTGTTTTTTTTTTTTTTTGTTGTTTAATAGATTCCAAGATGTATTGAAGAGATTTTTAATGATGATTGCTGCATAAATCTCACAGAGCAGGTAATGAGTATTTAAAGGTAAGACTTAAATCTAGAAATGGCATCATAAATAACATTAGTGTGCATGAGTCTCTTGTGCATTGCAGTCATCTTCCTTCTGGATTTTGGCTCGAGCTGTAAAGGAATTTGTGGCGAATGAGGGACAAGGATGCTTGCCTGTCCGAGGGACTATTCCTGATATGATAGCAGACTCCAATAAATTTATCAAATTGCAAAATGTGTAAGTATACAATTTTTTTTTTTTAATAAACATTAACTGCAGATTTGAAAGAGCAGCCGTGTGGATCAAGCTGTTAGGAAGGACATCTCTGACTGCATGTATCCTCAGCACGAACCTGCTCTTACTCTGCATCCCGGACACGATGCAGATTGTTGGGCCAAAAAGACTGTCTTCCAATGTTATCACATTTTCTTTGTAGTTCACTTGCTGCTTTCTATTTTTTTCCTTTTTTTTTTTTTTTTGTAATTTTAAAATGAAGCAGTATCTTGTAGGAGAGTTTGTTAAATTTGTCTGTGCAGTTGCACTGTTGAATTGTTCAAAAGTAGAAGTATTTCTAATAGATTTTGAATATTTCTTCACAGATTCTGAAACACAGTCTCTGCTTAAAAAAAGTGCCCTAGTAGGCTTTACCAATCAAAATAAAATCTGTAATTGTAGAGGCATATTCCTCAGAACTGTGACAAATTAGTATTAAAAATAGGGATATAAAAATATACATATCTAAAATAATTGATTGCTGTTGCTTTATGGAAGTTGCTCTGTATAATGACAGTAAAGCCAAGAAGTTGTCATTATTTTGCTAAATGAAACCTTGATTTCATTTAATTGCTTGAATTTGCACAGGTAGCCTAATTTATAAATCTGTATTCTATAAGCACCACTGCTGAATTTCCAGATCATTGTGGACTTGAGTTCTCAATTCCAATACGAATTACAGGGTTTAAGTCACAGATGAAGTAATTACAGTTCCTTAACATGAGGTCTTAAATTGAAATTTATTCAACACTGTGCTGTTGAGATGTTTGCGTTGTTGTAAGTCTTAACGGAACTAATATACTATGGCTACAAATATTAAAATACAGAAATCAATTAAATACTTGAAGCCCAGTGGACATAGAGCTGCTGTTCTGAAACTACTTAATATTCTTCCCCTGACTGTTGTAATATACTCGTTTCAATTTAACTGATTTCTGAGCCACATGTTTAATGAACAGCTTGGCCATGCCAGTCACACAAGGAGGTATTAAGTGCATTTGTAGCCTTGGATTAGCTCACTTCCATTCACGTGGCTTGTGCTTTGTAATGTAGGTGAAAAAGAAATAGTCTTCACTGCAGGGTTGATGGCTTTACGCTGTAGTTACTGAGACTTCTTCATTATTAACAGATACCGTGAAAAAGCAAAGAAGGATATTGCTGCTGTGGGTAACCATGCTGCGAAATTGTTACAATCTCTAGGCAAGGTAATTACAAATGTACGGCAATTCTCACAGGAGAAAAATATCTTTACCCTGATATTCTGTAAAGAAATAAGTCGCCGGAGACAGATACGAAAAGAGAAGCCTTAATTACTTCATTCTCTTCAAAAGGCTAAAGTAAATTTTAATGAAATTTAATATCTGTGGTATGTTTTATATACCACTATCATTTTTTTTCATATAAAAGGCATACAGTGATATATTTCTTTTATTAAAAGAATGACTAGTTATTTCATAATTAATATTGTATCTCTGAAAATATCTCTGGTCATTGTATGTACTAGAATGAGCATATTCTTTCTTTTAGGCACCCGAATCTATTTCAGAGAGGGAATTAAAACTGCTTTGTGAGTATGCTTGGATTCTGGTGCTGTGTTTATGCAAATGATCGAATAATCAAATAATGAAAAACTTTTGAATGATAATGTACTCATTAACCAGCAACTCAATATTTGAGGTTTTCAGTAAGTGCTTAGCAGTTGCATCCCTCATCTTCAGTGGAAGTAACAGATGTTCAGCATCTCTCAATACTGAGTCTATAACGGTTGGCTGTTAAAAGACAGGATATTTTTTCAAGTCCAAACAACAGGTAGCAGATGTCCTCTACTTCCTGTGATTAGCACTTAATCACTGTTGCCCATTGTGTGCTACGGACACAGAGTGTAGGCTCTGTAAACCTCTGGTAGTCTGAAAAAGTAAAACAATGATGCAGTGAGTAGTAGAGTTAGGGTTTTTCTGTTCTGGATATGTATACGTGTTCACACAGCAGCCTTAGTCTCCCTACAACTGGAAAATTTTCCCGTAAGCATGTAGCTAACAGTATGCTGCCCCTGTTGATGTATCATTTGCTGGAAGTGTTGAGAACCTCACAGTTCCTAATTTTTGAGTGCTAGGCAGTATCTGCACATTGGGTTGTTTCACAGCAGTGGTAATGGAGCAGAGCCTTTTCCCACTTGTAGCTGTACCATTATAATATTAATTGAGAATGTGTAAGACAGTGGAATATTAAAAGAACCCATGTTCATTTGCAGCATGGAAGAGGAAAACTTAAAGTTGATGGCTGTGATTAATGAGTTGCTACAGAAGAGCTACACATGCTGTGAGCCATTAAATTAACGTGGGAGATGTTTAGACTCTAGAAGTAAATAAGCACAAAGTTATTTCACTAACTTACTTGGGATCACAGACCTAAGTGTGGTTTGATAGATTTTTCTTATTGCAACCTACCAGAAGAAATAGAAGAGTGTTAAACAAAAGTATTAGAAGTTTTTGTAAGTTTTAATGTTTAACACATCAGAGATGCCAGTTACTAAAGCTTTCTAAGTCTGTGGCATTTTCAAGTAGGTACTGCTTTTCTTTCTGATCCTTCTGCTTAGGCAGCAACTCAGCTTTCCTCCGAGTAGTAAGATGTAGATCTCTATCTGAAGAATACGGTTTAAACACTTTCAACAAGGATGAAATCAGTAAGTACTCCTTTTTGGCACAGACTTCAACTGCATTTTCAACTTGAAATGGTTTTGTGATCAAAAAGAATCCTATGTTATATTTCTGTTGGGTTATGCATTTTTATAATTTGGCACTAATTAGAAGTATCTTTTTTTAAGTTTAGAATGTTGAATTCAATTTCATTGTGAAAGTTCAAAAGTGACCTTACAGATTGATGCACGTTTCAGTTGTGAGTTTTTTTCTTGCAGATTTTATTTTTGAAAGAGCATAAATAAACCCCTTTTTTTCTTCAAACTTCTGTTTTCTGTTCCTTGGTTATTTCTGAAAGATCTGGAAAGTTGCTGCTTTCACCTGACCAAAAATAGGAGAATAATTGTCTTGTCTCCTCTCAGCTTATCTTTTCAGTATGTGAACTAGCAAACTAGTTACTTAATAGTGCATTTTATTTTTTTGAACTTTCATAAATTAAAAACAAAACCAAACCACTAAATCTGGAAATACTGTGATAAAAAGTTTTAATTAGGCTTATACAAGTCCTCTGAATGTTTTGGACAAAATGTGTATTTTGACACAAAGTGTCGAAATAGTGTATCTGACAGTTCACAAAGATTCTTGGTTGTGGGTTGTTTTCACTAATACTTCTTTTTACTGCAGATTTTACAGTGGGAAATATTTGACTTCATGTAATTCAAAGCCTTTATTTTTCCACTTCATCTGTACCACCTAACCTGTTTTCTTGCTGCTTGCAGTTTCCCACATGGACAACCCAGACAGTGAAGTAGTCCTGTACTTGATGCTACGGGCTGTAGATAGATTTTATAAGCAGCACGGTAGATATCCAGGTATGTTAATACCAGAGCTACTTAATGTCAACAGAAGAAATGTGAAGATCCAGTAGTTAGTATGATACTATTTATAAAATACAAATACAGCATTAGTTATGGGTTTGTTTCCATTTTAATATAACTTTAAGAATCTGAAAATTAGTGAGAATTTTTTCTCTTTGGAACTTAAGGAATTTATTTTAATTGATACCACTGAAATGGGTTGCATGGATTTTGAATCAGTTCAGCTATGCAGTAATTTGTCATTAGCATGAGTAGCATCAACAGAATATTCAAGTATTAGTAGTCTGGTATTAATAATTGAATGTGTTAATTGGCTTAGAAACTTTTCAGAAAAAAAAAATTCTTAGGCTGCCATTTAAACCCATTAACTTTGAGTATGGTGTTAACAGTTTTGTGATGAGACACTTTTTTTTCCTAGGTGTCTACAACTATCAGGTAGAAGATGATATCGGAAAACTAAAATTATGCCTCACTGGTTTCTTACAAGAACATGGGTTGTCTGTGGTGGTGAAAGATGACTATGTTCATGAGTTGTAAGTATTATATCTGGAAAGCCACTTTTTTGGTAATACTGACCTCAAAATCCTAACTGTTACTTTCCCATCCAGTTGTCGCTACGGAGCTGCTGAGCCACATGCTATTGCTGCCTTCATGGGAGGTAAGAGTGTCACTGTGTTTATAGGGTCCATACAAACCAACCAACTTCAGCCTGCTGTGCTTCATACTTGAGTTGGAGTCTCCACTGATTTAATACTTCGTATTTGCAGAGCAAAGACTTTAATCAGACCATAGTCAAAGATAGTATTAGAACAAAATCCTCCCCCTTCAATTCTTCAGATGTGACCTCCTAGGGTATATAGAAGTGGACACAGCAAGGGTTTAAAGTCAGTAAAAGAAACCAAATAAACCTGAAAAATAATCCCAGTAGATCAATTCTAATAGCTTAAAAATGTGTTTAAAAATAAAATGCTTGAAAGAGGCTTTGAGGTTTTAAAAAAAAAAAAAGGAAAGGAATATTTCTGATACTAGAATTAACACAGTACACCTCTTCCTTTAACACAATACACTTATATTCAATATTAAATACAAATAGTCTTGGTTACTTACCTTAATTCAACCTGTGGGTAATATCAAAATTAAGTATGTCTTAATAAATGCTAAAAATTGATGTATCAGTTAACTTACCTTCTTTATTGGGCTTCATGCAGTGCTGAAGATAATTATGTATTAAATACTCCGTGGCTGTACGACTTTTTTCTGATTAATGTAGTTTGGTATGTGTAGTGCTTTAGAAAAATGAGTTAACTTCTGAAGAAATTGCAGACTATTTCATACTACAGGAGACCACAAAGGGATCACAGTGAAATGACCCTTCAATTTATTTTATACTTTAACAGTACTTTTTTTTTTAATTAAACTCAGTTTCATTTAGAGAGTTCGCAACTTTGCTTGAGTCCATCTGCTCACATATTTTTACTCTCTGTGTGTATGTACACAGAGAAAGTACATACAGCAAAGCGTGTACGTAAAGCTGATTTCTGAAGTAACATCTTTTTGAACCTCTTTTTATACTGGGAAGTACATAAAGGTGTGTTTTGTCCTCCTAGGAGTTGTATCAAGTGCTTCCAAAATACTTGAAGTGTAGTGAGTTCTAGATGTCTTTTACTGGTTTTTAAATATGACTTGCTAACTACCTTCGTTTTTTGTTGTTGGCTTGTTTGTTTTTTGTTTTTTTTTTCTTTTACAGGAGCTGCTGCACAGGAGGTTATCAAAGTCATTACAGGGCAGTTTGTAATTTTTAATAACACCTATATTTACAGTGGAATGTCACAGACTTCAGCAACTTTCCAGCTCTAGGGTTAACGATCTGGCATCCTGTGAATGCTGTGGTGGTGTACCACTGACTGGACTGTTCTGTATTACCTGCACATTAAAGTTCCTTTCTTTGTAATGTATCTTCTCTTTTTTTTTTAGTATTTTATTTTATTTTTCTGGTTTTTTTATCATGAGGACAAACACAATCGTACCAAATCCTGGAATTTTTTTTTTTTTTTAATGTAGAATCTTCTGATTCAGTTTTGAAAGAAAAGAGGCGCAGTTCTTAGGTGTGGTAAGTTGTATGTACGAACTGGCTTACCTGGTTTGCAGCAGAGCTCTGATTTCTCCCCCGCCCCCCAAAAAAAAAGAAAAAGCTGCTTTTCAAATGGAGGGAGGACTTGCACAAGGTGAAAAAAGACTAATGATGGTTTCAGGATCTCAGTGTGAGAAGAGCTAGGAAACACTGCAACACTTTCTGAGTTCAAGGACATCAGGGAAAGGGATTGGGTCCCTGAGAGCCTAGTTCTTTTAGCTGTATTCATCTAGTAAAAGATTCTTTTTCCTGCATCCCTTGTGCCTGGCCACTGCCAGGTGCTGGCTAACTGCATTTTGCCGCGGCATTTTGGTTTACAAAATGAGTATGGAAACCGAGCGGCCTTGAAAGCCCAGAGCTTTGCCCTGGCCTCGGTCTGGAGCCACGCCGAGGTTCGGACAGCGCTGGGGGAAGGTTGAGGGATCTCCCGGTGCCTGAGCGGAGCTGCGTCAGGCGCTGCCTCCCGCCCGGGCCCTGCGGCGCTGCCGCGCTCGGCTGGGGGCGGCTCCGGAGGGGACCGGGGAAGGGGAAGGGGCTGAGGCAGCAGCGCGCGCTGCGGCGGGCGGGAAGGGCGCGCGGCTGAGGGCGGCGGGGCCGCGCCCGGGTCGCCTTTGGCGGGGCGGCAGCGGGGGGCTCGGCACGGCGGGAGAGCTCCGAGTCGCCTTTGCGGCTGACCAGAACCATTCCCACAGCTGGATGGACAGGTAACCAATCTACGGCCCAATTCCCAGCGCCTTGATATCCCCACCCTGCCAACGAGCTGGCAGGAGAACGCTTCTGCTGCTTTGTCTTTACACTGTGGGCCCTTCTGAAATCTTTCATATGTTCTTTCCTTTTCTCACCTGGAGCGCTTGTTAAGACTTCAAAGTTGAACTCTGGTAACGATCTATAAATCATCCATGGCTCATTTGAGGGGCAGGAGGGCTGGGATGAATGCTCAGGTAGCACTGGAAGACTTCAAAGGTCCGTGACACTGAACAGTGTTTCTCAAAAGTTAGAGGCTGCATTCTCGGCTGTTGGTGTGAATTTAGATTTCAACAGGATGCCAACAATGCAGAGTTCTTCTAATATACAGAATTTGACCACTGGGTTTTGAAAAGGACAAAGCTCTGAGAGTGGCAGTTCCTGCCTTGGTGTGGCTGCACAGTGGCGGGTCTGGCAGGCCAGGCCTTGGCTAACTGGGGACATTCCCATCAGCCTCCCTGTGGGCTCCCCAGCCTCCTGTGTCAGTCTTGGGAGTGTTCAAGCTGTGTGCTCTAATGCTGCTCAACAAACATGAATGTACCTGCACTTTTTTTTTAAGAGTGTGTTTTTGAGGTTTGCAGGGATGTGACTGGGTTATTTTCTATAACCAATGGGGAAGAGGTAAACTTTTATATACAACATTTGTCAGAAGCGTTGCAGCAAATCCTGTTACTTTTCATCTTTGCCCTGTGATGCAAAGAGATAGCTGTTTGCATTTTAATGTAGGCTGGCTTCTAAGCATTGTGTATCTTCTCTATGCAGAAGAAAAAGATTAATTTAAAATTGAGACACTTTTCCATAGTGGTTAAAAAGCCTTGTGCTCCTTATATTAGTCTCTTTAATTGTGTAAATGTGTATTTAAGTAAACTTTATTGAAATGAAATTATCTCCAAAGTGAGCTCATTCTTTGCAGCTTTTCTATTGTTAACGAGTATGTAGGTAGTTTTTGTTTTCTCTTAGCCTAGCAGGGTGGTATCAGTAAGGGCAAAAAGGTGAAGAAGACTTACTTACTCTCTGCTGTTGTGGCTGGGTTAGATTTGCAAGCAAATGAAATGCATATATATTATCGCCTCTGAAAGGGTAAAGGAAGATGAACTCTTTTTAAACTCTTATTCTCAAAACACAGAGTTTCACCAATGCTACTGTAAGGATGTGTATGGAGCATTTGAGTTAATGGAAGCAGCAAAGAAATGGGAACAATCAGTAGCTCTAAAGGGAAAGCAGGGCTGTCTGTCTTCATTAAGATGACACTGACAACTGGTATTTCTCAGAGCCATTGCTCTACTTCATGGAGGATAATTAAATCATTATTAAACTGGATTTATTACTGATTTAAAATTTCTGTCTGGAAACGTATCATTTTTGAGAGATTGAAACAGGTTACTGTGATGCTTGCATCACCCCTTCTTTGTGTTTGGGACTTGGGGCATGGTTAAGGGACCACATTTCTGCTTCCAAGCCTGAATTTCACTCTGCTGCTCAAGTAACTCTCAGGTGCTGGCACATTAGGCTTACGTAGAAATGATATTGTGAGTTTTTCTGGTTTACATGGTTCATGTAGTGCTATAATTTCTTTGAACTAAAATAAATTCTTCATTTAAGAAATAATGTCTCAGTTCATGCTTTGTCTGGTTTTGATCATTACTGATAAAAGAACATAGTTCCCGTTTAGTGGCTCATAAAATAGCAGTAGGAGGCTAAATGTTTTATAGTGGATGTCACATACATTTGATCCTCCACATAACATTACTTCATGGTCTTACGGCCAGTTGTTGGCTGATAACAAAGGTGGGAACCTATTTTAAGGAAAACTGGGCCAGATACATTGTGACAAATTGCATAGAGCGATTTTTTTTTTTTTTTTTTTTTTTTTTTTGTTTTGTTTTGTTTTTTATGTTGGGATGTTTTTGGTGTCTGATTCCTGCAAAATGTTAACTTTCAAAACATAAAAACGTAGCAGTTATAAATGCAGTGTTACTATAAAATACTGTATTTGCAAAGAAAATCTGTGCCATGCAAGTGCATATTAAACTGTGTGTGTCAGGCAATAGTGTAAAAGCACTGCTAATCTAAACAGAAAACACTTTTTTTCTTGCCATTGTAGAATAAGAACAGGAATACAACCAAATATGGAAAATCAGAAGGTGCAGAAGAAACAGTGTGGTAAGATACCCAATATAATTTGTCATTTATTATCTGAATTAATTTTACAAAGGTTTTTAGGCTGATAGGTCTGTCATGGAGTGGTGATATGTTGGGGAAATGTTCTTTTCCTTAGGATAAATAAAGGGCAAATCTAATCACATACTTTTTTGGTCATATTTACCCACATTTTAATTGTATTTTAAGTTCTTTAATAAACCTCAAACCTTAGAAGTGTTTAAAATATACAATATCTGCTGTTACTGTTTTAAATAATTATCAAATAAGTATTTCTATTATGCCCAGAAGATTGAAAAACAGATTTTCAAAGTGGTTTACCTACCTAGGGCAGTATATAGGTGTCCAGAAAATGCTTTGTGTTCACTTACTGAACAACCTGATGCAAGATTCTAGCTGCTGTGGTGCTTAAGTCTTCTGTAATTAAATAATTTTAAAGCCTTTTAAAGCCTTGGCTGGTTGGATTCTTTCCTATTCCCTCTATAGATTTTCAATTGTTTTCACTTTGAATATTTTCATGGTTCTGTTTTATTCACTTAAATACACTTAATGCACCTTGCAATTGTGAATTTAATGTTGAGTAATTTGCATCACATTTACTAACAGTTACTAGTAATTAAAGGCCAGAAATATTAAAAAGGGGCTGTTACTTTAGCAAAATAAGTCATGGTAAACCAACAAACTGTGAAGAGTAGTACTTTTAGGTTAAGTCTGTTCAGAACCAGGTTAGATGCGACTTTGAGCAATGTGGTCTGGTGGGAGGTTATCCCTGCCTATGGCAGGGGGTTTGCAACTATTTTATCTTTAAGGTCCCTTTCACCCCAAACCATTCTATGATTGTATGATTATTTATAGGTAGATGGGAGTGGCCATTTTTGCTCACTGTTTTTTATTCTTGAAGATACATATGCATGCTACATTTTAGGGCAGGTTTATTGTAATACTAAGTAGATTTTATATATATATCTAAAAATATAAGGAAAAGATAATAATTTACATGAAGTTTTCTTGTGTTTGTTCTTAGATATGAAAACAGATCTGAACTTACTTCTTGAATGCCTGAAGTATCAGATGGACTGCCCTGTATCTCAGAAAGAGGCTTTGATCACCATTTATTCAATTTGTCAACAAAACAGTAAGAGGCATTTTTCCTTAGAAACAATGCAGTTTTATGGTCACAATGTATGTTAATGAGCTGGCTGTCACTTTAAAAATATAAAAAAATTACCTAAAGGATATAAGGCTTGAAAATTACTTAAAGGACGTAAGGCTTGAAGCTACAAATTTTTGGAAGGCTTTCATTGTATGGAGAAACAAAAGCAGAACTGTAATTTTTATTCTTTTTTTCTGTTATAGGTGAAGCAAGTGAATATTTTCGAGAAATCGGTGGTTTGATGTTTATAAATGATCTTGCAAAGTCAAGTGTACATTGCATAGTAAAGGAAGCAGCTTTATTTACATTAGGAATGATAATAGAGAGTAATGGTAATGAGTAATACTATTTGTATTTCTTAGTGAGTTATGATCCCATATTATTACTTCTGCTTGTGCTTTGTCTCAATTATTTTTTTTTCCTTTTCAATTATCACCTTGAATGAGGGGCAGTAAATGTGCCACTGTTTCACTATCCGCCCCCTGATTTGCAGCAAACCCTTGCTGATCTGGGTAAATAGCATGTCTTCATGGCACCAGACAGCTGTACTATTTCTCTTCCTTGGCAGCAAGTGTTAAATGACTCAGGCCGTTCCTATGTCTGCCCTGGGTTCTGTCTGGTTTAGAAGTGACTATGGGGGGGAGCCCTCAGTTGCTTTATAGCTCTGTCTTGTCTCCCCTCACCACGTATTGGATGCAACTGAGACTCTAGTTACTGTATGACAATAATAATTTAGGATTATGAATAGTTTGCTTTAGAACTTAATGTTTTTTATTTTCTGGTTTCAGTTTATTGTCAACAAACTCTCTGTACTACTGCATTGTTTGAAGACCTTATTTTATTTTTAATTAATGAAGATTCTGGTGTGAACTTGAAAAGGATGTCTGTTTATGTCATCTTAGCACTGGTTTCAAATAATAGTAAGTTGGTTGGTCCTTCTTCTGTGTTATAACACCATTTTTTTTCCCTATTTTCCAGTCTGCAGTACAGAGATCTGAAACACACAATCAGTAATGTTTTAGTAAAGTTAACTTATAAAGATGAATGGTTGCATGTAACAGAGTCTGAAGTATGTAAATAGATCATAGCTCACCATGATTTCCTTAAATAGCAGTGAGTAAATTTATACTTTAAAAATAAAATAATACAAACAAGTAGTTTCTGACAATGTATAGAAACAATAGACATAGAAAGAAACGGAACATTTTTGCCACTGTATTGGTCTGATTTGGTTTTTTTGTGGGGGTGGATATACACTTAGGAAATAGAAATAGAATGTATATATGTAAATTAAAATTATCATCAAGATATTGTCTCAGGTTGCATGTGTTTTTGGAGTCTTGTCTGTGGGTTTGTTTTTTAGAAAGTGGGCAAGCCTATGTCAGAGATACAGGCTGCATTGGTCTTCTGCTGCAGTTGTTCAGGTAAACAAACAATTGCAGTTCAAACTAAAGTAGCTTTATAATTTTTCTGACTTATATTTGCTTGACTACTTGAGACTTGTTTGCATTGTTCCTAACAGAACAACTCTTTCCACATCTGAGATGAACCTGTCAGATGAAAATACTAATGAGTGTTACCAGCTGTGGTCTTCAGTCTGCAGTACTCTCTGTGCCTGTGTTAACAATCCTCAGAATGGTAGGTGTTGCTGTTAAAATGGTGAAAAATGTTTAAAGTGTTTCTCCAAAGTGACTACATTTGTTTTTTGTTTTTACTGTTCAACTGAAATTTCATATTGCAATTTGATTTGGTGTTATTTGTTTTCACTTTTCCAGAAGACAATCAAAACATTTGTTGTTCAGTTTTTCCATATGCCAAAGAGTGGCTTGAGAGTTGCACGGAGCCTGGTATAGTTCGTCCTATTTGTTCATTTGTTGGTCTCGCAGTTGCAAATAACTGTAAGTTCAGCTCAAGTTTTTCTTTTTAAAAACTAAGTTTAATTCTCTTCTTAAATGTTTAATTTCTTTTTGTCAATCTCTACAAATTCATTTGCTATTTTTCCAAGTTTTGCTCTGAAAACTATAATCCACCATATTCACTTGGACTGTGTTGTGCTTGAGTGTGCAACCAACCACAAACTGGGTATGCTTAGTAAGCTCAGTAAAAACTCTTTGGAAACTGTTTTGATTAAAAGTATTTTAACAATATAAGCCATTAATACATCTCTGAAAACAATGACTTAAGTAGAACTTGAGCATAATGTTTGCCATTTGTCTGCATGTATTAAAGCCATGCGTTTCCTGGAACTGCTTTATAAGACAATGACTACAGTTCTTCAGAGTAATATAACCAACTTCAGTTCTGTTGTATGAGGGGAAATATGAGTAATGCACAGAAAAATTGTCATGATTAGGAAAATGCTAAAACAATTTGCAACTTGTATTATTTAAGACACTTTTTTTCTTTTTTTTTTTTTGTCTTGTTTTCATCAAGCATATGTGCAGAAATACTTTGTTTCTGTTGGAGGATTGGATACCTTAGGTAAAGTTCTTTTCAATCTGATACATGATTCCTGTATGAGTCACTTGGGCACAAAACTTGCAGTAGTAGTAACAAAGACTCTGGATGCCTGCATCACTAATAACTGTGAGTGAAAAGAGTGCTGCCATTTTGTATGTATGGTAATTTTAAAATCCAATTTTTAAAGTCTGGTGTTGGTGGAGAAGTGACATGAACAGATGCTAAAAGGCAATTAAGTTATGTGCATGACAGTTGATATTGCAGATTTTTAAACATGCAAACATGTATATTCTGGGGTGGGTTACTTTCCCTTTGTTGCAAGATAAACAGTGAAATTTTAAATACTACAGAAAACTAAAAATAAGATGCTAGAGCTAGTTTTATGTAACTAGAGCTGAGAACTGGATGTAGCAGTCAGTTTGAATCTTGGAGTCAGAGCTGTGTTTCTGTAGGCCTATGCCTCACCTAACAGGCTTTGTAAGTTTTAGAAGGCTTTAGTAATTCAGGGGTGGAGCTGAACAATTGCGGTATGTCTGCATAACACATCTTTACTCTGATCTACTGTCTGCATAGTGTTATCCTCATGGGGGCTTTGTGTTGCATCAGAAGATGTTGAGAAACCTGTGAGCCTGATGAATCTGTGCTGTTGGCTGTGATTATTGTACTTGACACTTCTGCCATAAGTGCTCACTAACGGAAGTTCATGAAAGTTTAAAAGCATATACCTGTACCGATTGTGATCCTAGTTTCAAAGAAGCTGATAAATGAGAGAATTAGGTTCCAGCATCTATGTACCAGCACTGGCGTTCACAGTTTAAGGAAGAGGTTGCCCTCTGTCAGAAACCTTGTGCCAAGACCTATTCTACTCTTGCTTGATCTATTGTGGAACTGATAAAAAAAGGGTGGAGAAGCTTAGCAGAGGTCTATGAAACATGCACATTGCAAAGACCTTCATCTACCACATCTCTATATAGCACAATGTGGGAGAAAGGGCAGTGTTGGACAAGAGGAGTAGCATGGGCAGAATTACTGCACTGGGAGGGATGTGGTAATTTCAAGTGTTAAAATGAAAGAGAGAGAAGAAGGACTGTGCAGGCCTAAGGCTCTTTAAAGGTCTGTAGAATTCCCTTGAACAACAGCATTTTATACTTAGATTATATCTATATACTTACTATTTAGTTGTTTGTTTGTTTTTTCAAATGATTTTAACATAATAGCTGCCATGAGTGTTGTCTTGACAAAGTACCACGCTGTGTCAGAGCTACTGAAGCTGCTGTCCAATGACACTCTGGATACTGGAGAAAAAATAAGTATTATTCTAGCAATTGGACACTGTACTGAAGTTTGTGGTAAGATTTTTTTCTTTTTTCTTTGTGTCGATTTCTACTAAATTCTCATACTTCAATGATAGTTAGCTAAATATATAGATAACAAGGAGGAATAGATTATCTAGACTGGAATTAAACTACTAATTTCATTAGAGTTTTGCTAATTATAAACTAAGATTTTGATATTTCTATATCTAAAGGCTTACATAAATACAGTGTGTACACTTTAGTAAGTATATACCATAGGAAAAGAAATACAGAAGACATAATTCAAATAATTTAGGTGACAATTAAATGACTTTGGAGCTTCATCATATAATTTCTCAGTGCTTCTTCACAGTTTTCTTACAAGATCATTGAGCTGTGGTTAAATGATCCTGTGTAATCTAGAGCACTTCTGCTGCAACTCGGGTAGTATGGATCCATAATGAAAATCTGTTTTTCAGAATTTCCCCGAAAGTTACTAGGATTAGTTTGTAAAATTCTTGTAAGATTAATTGTGTATGAGGCTGAAAAATCTATTTATCCTTTACAATGTTCTGCTGTAGAAGAAAACCAGTATGAACTGCTCCAGAGCAATGGTCTTCCGCTTATGATTCAGTTACTAACTGAGTCTCAGGATGAGGAACTAAACAAAGCTGCTACTTTTGTGCTGCAAAACTGCAAAAAAATGAGTAAGCTTACTGCTATTGCTTTAAAAATTAGAGATTATTTCATCTTTAAGTTCTGTTGATGTTCTAAATATTTGTAACTGTAGCAGCTTTTATTCTGTATATTCCAAGAGATGTTTGTTTTCTGCAGAAAAGTTACATGTTTGTCACCATGGACTGCTTATGGCATTTAGGCAGAAAAAAAAGAAAAGCAACATAATGCATTTATTAAATCTCTACATGTAGGACAGTTCTTAAAAAGCTTTCCTACCTATGTATTATGTCCAAAATACTGACCTTGTCCTTTAACATGCAATTGGTGCTCTATTCCTGGGTATGTTCCATTGTGTATAGAAACTAAACCAGTAGATAATAAAGCCAAAAATCAGCATAACTACAATTATTTTGCACTATTAAAATGTCTTGATCTTTATTTTTAAAGTAGGGTGTATTTTGAAGTATCCTGTTGAAGTTTGGGATTTTTAACTCTATAATAATACCAGTGAAACAGGAAGACATCTTGTCATTTAACCTCTAAAGCATGGAAGGGATTATGCAACTGATAATTAGTAAAAATCGTGTATCTACGTTTTTGTACTGAAAACATAACTGAGAGTTTTGTTTAAGACTGAGGCAGTGTGGTGATTTTCAGTGTCCATTACTAGGGACTAGTTTTTTAAAAAAAGAAAAAGCAGAGACCTGTACTGGGAAAGGACCTACAGAGTTAGGATTAACTCCATGATAAAGTAATTGTTTAGAGCACAGCATCATTGTGTAAACAGTTTATAGTAACTATAATTGCAAGCTCACCTTTTATAACTGCAGATTGTATTTGCAGTGTATAGATATTTATGTGTAAATTTAAATTGAAGTTACACAAAAATTATTATTCTGGGGTTATATTTTGAGTTAAATGACTGGGGCTGTCCCTCAACATACTGAACTATAATAAATACTTCTTAAGGTGTTCATTGATTACAATTTGGAACATTACTTTTGTTTTATATTTTATAAAGCTGAACAATTGTCCCTGAAAATAAATGATCATTCATTAAGTGTGAACAACGCAGAAGAGCTGGATGTGCAAGTCAGAAAAAGAAGTCTACAAGACTACTGGAAGAAAGCAAAAGAAATTTTTCACAGAATAAGCTTGATTGAAAAGGAACATAATGAGGTTGGCCTATTTACCAAAGTAGGATAAAGCTAAGTAAATCTTTCCAGAGTTTAGGGAGAATTAGAAAGTAAACACTTAATTTCAGGGTGTCTGGGAAAAGTAAGGAAAACACTGGATGTGTGTGAAACTACAAACTGCAACTTTTATCATTACTGTATATCATACAAATTTAGAAGTATGCAGGACAACCAGAGAATACAGGCATCTTTATTTTTATGAAGCATTTTAGTTTATTATAAAACCATAATATCTACAAAATTGAGATCATTGATTGGAGAAACAAGAACTGGATTTATTTTTAATTGCAAATCATTTGAACCTGTAATTTTAGTATTTGCATGAAATAGCCATGATTGTACAGGTATGACAGGATAGATGATAATGGAAAAAGTGAACACAAACTGAAATAAAGTTGTTTCATATTTTCCTTGTGTTGTATAACTATGTGGTATCTCTGTGTTTGGAACAGCAATTTTTTTGAGTTATTTAGCCAGATCTTAATTAAATCTTTTCATTTCTAGAAGTGCCTCATATCAGCAGTGAATCCATTGCTCCAGCCAGGGATTATTATTTAACTCTCCCTTCAACACCTTCATTCGCACTGCTGTCTCAACTCAGTCAGAGGTTTTTGAAGTTTCTCTGGAATTTGCTTTGCTTTCAGAGTTAGCCTGGTCTATCCTACTTAATCTTGTCATTAGATTTATAGAGCTTGCATCATCACTAACTAGTATTTTTCAATACAGGAAAGAGTGCAAGGAAGAGTATTTGTAGGCAGATCTTCAGAAGCCAATACTGAACCAGCAAAATACCATGAAGTGAACCCTGCTGATCGAAAAACTTACATAGAAAGCACACAAAAAGTAGTACATTGTCCAGAGGTGCCCTCTAAGTTGGATGATCAGTTTCTTGCTCCATCTGTAAATTCTTCTCCACGGAAAAATGAAATATTGAACACTACAAATCCAGGAAATGTCTCTGCTAGACACAGCAAACAGAGTAATAATCTGTGTTCGGTTAATGAACGGAAACCAGACAGTGTACTTCAGAGTCACAGTATAAATGAAAAAACTGCTTGTGTAAAAAATCAGTCTGCTCTTCAAGTAAGGTAAGTGTCTTACACCAAAGCAGAAATAGTTGCTTTAGTTTAGTAATTTCCAAATTGAATTTCAGCTTGTTAAATTATCTTTTACTATGTCTTTTTCTCCTAGTGAAAAGTCATAGCCTTTTGGAGGCTCACTACAGGATATTCTGTGGAAGTGCTTTTGACACCACAGATCAAAGATTATAGGCATTGTAGTAATAAAAGCTTCTGATTTTTTTTCTCCAAATGGTAGGCTTCTAAGAAATTGTATGGAGAGCTCATTAGAAGCTGTTCTATTGCCTTCAACATCGTGATGAAAAAGTATCCGTAGTTTTTGCCTCAAAATTCTCACTGATTTGGTAGATCAAGTTTTGATCCATTGCTTTGGATGAAACAACACAGATTTCTGTAATACCCACGTACTACGAAAACAACAGTTATAGAACTGCTCTGTTAAAAAAAAAAAAAAAAAATGGGAGTGCCTACAAACTAGGGGAAAAAAGCTTCCCTGCTACTGCTGCTTTTTTTCTCATATTCAATTGCTTCCCTGCATGGGAAGATACAGCCTTGTTTAGTCATTCACTGTTCTCACATGAACACTTATTCTCCTTTTTCTTTTGCTCTTATGTTCATCTTTTCTATTGATAAATCGTAGGCAACTTGCAAGGATAAATAGATTCCATTATCTTGAATATATCTGGAATATCCTTCAAGACAGTGCAATGAGACAGAACAAAAGTACACTTTCATTTTCAGTTCTACATTTTTATTGTGCTTTTTCTTTATGTGGCTGGCTGGACTCTGCTCCTATGCAGTTTCCTTGCATGCATTATATTTTAACTTTGCAACTACCACAGAAATTATCAAAAGCCTGGGGTATTTTCTGTGGTACATTCAGATGAATTTTGTTTTGCTACTTATTAGGATAATTTCACACAGCTTCTTTATTTGTTGTTCACATCTTTGAAGCTCAAAGCTAATAAGAAATTAGTTAATTTATTAAAAACAAAAAAACCCCACAAACAAACACAAAACCCCAAACAAACAAAGAAACCCAAACACGCAAAAATACCAAACCATGACCTAAAACAAATAAAAAAACAAACAAACCCCAGAAAATTTTCCCCTGGAATATGTATTTGTGTGAAAACAGGAGTTACTCGAGCATAACCATGGATTAGGCTCCTTCCTCCTGCATTTGGTGGAAAGTAGTGGCACAAAAAAAAGCATGATCACCTTATCAGAGGACCATGTTGGTTGCATTAAAAGGTCATTGGTGTAAGAAAATTGGTTACCTTTTAGAGCAATTGCTACAGAACCTGGTGAAGACTACACTACCTTGAAGACTATGAAAGTTTTATATGCACTGAGTAGTCACTATGTGAATCAAACTTGCAAATGATTTGGAAACCAGCATCCCTTGAAAGCACTGCATTCCAAATGCTGGAAGAGATGTGCTAAACAGCACTGCAAGGCATGCTGATCAGACCTCACACAACATGCTTTCTTGCTGAGTACTACAAGTCCAGTAACTTGGGATAAATGGAATCAATTTTTACAGAGTTTTACATATTTAATGTGGGGCTTTTGCCTTTAGATTGTGTCTATTAATTTATAAGTAAATATATGTTGTGAACTTCGAGATCTGTGTATTAAAAAAAAAAAATTCATGTTTTTATCTTCCCAGTGGACATTTATTTAAACAACCAGCAGAGACTGTTAAAAATATGAATCAGACATGCACATCAGGTACAAATAGCTAAATCTATTCCTTTCTTAGATAATTTTATTCCTGAGGATATTTTAATTAGTTTTGTGTACTTTTATCACTACTTTTTATAGTTATGCATCGTTAGATGACAGAGTACATTGTACATAATATCCTTTAACTGTCTTTGTAGTTATGGAATTTTATAGAGAATATTTATTCAATGTTTCTTCTAATACACATTTTAGCTTTTTAAAATTGATTTTAACTATTCAAATTAATATATCACAGATCAATGTTTTAAGTTTAGTCTGAATGCAATCTGTACTGAACAATCAAAATTAATAGAAAATGTATAAGAATGGTGGTTGTGTTTGTGCTTGTAAGATTGTGGATAGAACCTACCTGTGAGAGTCAGTTTGGCCTGGAGCTATTTCCGTGTTGAACATGAGTTTAAGATAAATGTTTTTCAGATTTGCATTGATCTTCTTAGTCTGATACACGTATTCAGAATTGGGATCTGTTTAGTCAAATCTTTATTCATAATTTAGTTTCCTGCGAGTTTGTAAAAATTATAACACTTCATTAGATTAGTATTTGCCAGACTGGTAGTTTTAGAGGTGACCAAGCTGAACTCCAGGTTACACCTATTTAAATTGAGAGTAAGTATTATACCAGAATATCACATTTTTCAGCCTCTGCTTCCAAACAGAAATGAAGTTTATAGAGCTTAGTTACAAAGCACTGTGAGTTTACAGGGTTATTTTGCCATGTCAGCATTGCAGTAATATGCTTTGAGAGAGTGGTAGAAAAGCACTGAATTAAATGTAATTATTCTGGATTTATGAAAACATGAATGCCATCCACTTCAGGATTTCATTTAGATTTTATGCCATTAGATAAATGATAGTTTAATAATATGCAAGTAGAAAGTACGATTGAATGTAGGTACGCTGATGCATGACTACCACAGAAAAAGATAGGTTGCATTTTCTTAGTAGATTTTTTTTCTCTCCTAATTTAGATTGCCATTCATTGTTCTTGGACATAACCAAGAAAGGAAAAAGTACTTCAGCTACATCTGCATCCCATAAAATGTCAGACTTAAGGTGTTTAGGTAAATATTATCTATGTCTTTCTTTCCATAAAAGAAGCCTTAAAGAGTCAGTAATGTAGTAAGTGAACTGGCATTACAGAAATTTTAATTCTATTGGATTACCTATTATGTAATTCTTAACTGTTTCCTTTCTCTTTTCTGCCCCTAAAATAAAGCATAAATATTGAAATGAATCTTATATATTCCAGTTTCAGTCTACATATATTTTCTGAATGTGCTTTTACTAACAGAATATGCAACAGCTTAACAGATGACACACCACTTAGAAGAATACTTAAGAGCCAGGTGTTTCCCTGCTTTCACTGGAAAGAGGGAGGAAAAATATGTAGCCCTGCTCAGTTCCCTCGTATTCCCTATTAAGCCTCTGAATTATTCTGCAGCCCTTCTATTTCCTCTGCCTTGCTGCAGTTAAGTATAGGCAGTTAGTTTGATAGTAATCCATGACTGCAGCCCTTGGTTCCCTTATCTTCTACTTCATGAACATGGTCTATCAGTAGCTTATAAGAATGCTGCTGCTACTCAGGATTTTTGTACTCAAGCCTGTGTCCATTAGAAAAAAAACAACCCAAACCAACAATCCACCAAAAGCCAAAACCAAAAAAGTTTGTAACCCACCTTTAAACATCATTTAAGCATATGAATCCAAGTTGTCAAACTAAATTCAACTTGAGCTTTATCTTGGGCTAGAATATTACAGATATGTACCAGTGCCCTTCTTACAATTCCTCACAGTGCAGTTGTTCTCCTTCAGCTGACAAAACTAACTGTGAGAACATCCAAGTAAAACTAAACCATAAATTACCCCAGGAATGTCCTCAAAAACCAACAGAAAGGCTTCCTGTGAGGAAATTCATACCTAGCCAGAAATATAATTTATTCAGGGTCATATAGATAACTCTTACAACACAGAAAGAGTTTCAAAGTATAGCAAAGACATGGTCTATATTTTTGGCTCCTGGATAAATGTGCCAAGGGAATAGAGGCCCCTTTCTTCCCATCTCAATCATATTTTTATGCCTGTAAAGGATCTGTGCGTCATGTAGTACTTCTGGAGTATATGTGCAGTATAACTTGGTCCTATAGATCATGGTGAAAATAGCCTTTTTTTTTGGTTTGTTTTCTTCTGAGAGCAAGAGACTATAAAATGAAGTATTTTCAAGAAGGTATATGAAAGTGAAACCTCTTTTGAGATGTGTATGTTGGAAAACTGCAGGTCAAAATGTAGATCATAGTGAGCAAAATAAAATGATGGATTTTGTGGTAGCTTTCATGCTATTTGTGCTTACTGTTCCTGTAGTATTCTGTTTGCTTTTCCAGGTTGTACAGCAGGAGGACAGTCCTTCAATAGTAAAACCTTTATCAAGTTGTTGCAAAGTTGTCCTTACCAGTGTGACCGTCACAAAGTCATCCTGGAAGCTGAAGAAAGATATAAAAGGAAACTTCGCAAACTGGCTGTTGGTAACAGCAGTAGTTATGCAACTGTCAAAAGTAATTATGATTTTTTTTTTTTCATTTTAAATAGTTGTAACAATTGTTTTAAATAGTATTTAAATTCTGAACTTCTTTCTGTCATTCTCTTGTAAGCTCGCTCATTTAATTTGATTTACCAATTATTTATAATAAGATCAGAATTAGTGACTTCTGTTTTGAGGATCTTTGGTATTCTTGGCAGTAGTGGTATATCCTCATTACAGGCTTTGAGACTGTCCTGTTTGCTAGAGTTAGTCAAGTACTAATAGAAGAGAATATATTAAGATGAAATAAGTGTGAATGGATGTATGACATCATAAAAGATCAGATGTAATTCTATTACATGTTTATGGGTGTAAGAGACTTTTATAATTCTTAATAAATTAAATGGAAGTGTATACTGTATTTTTCTGATTTAAAGGAGGCATTTTGAAAGTTAAACAGTTACTTACTGGCACTTGTACTGCTGTCCATCTTGTATTTTCCAGAAATACTGCTGACCCCAGTGAAGAAAGGAAGACTGCATACAGAAATATCAACTTTCAGGAGCAAAAAGGATAGTTTCCAAAGTAAGGGGTTTTGTTTGGAAACTAATGCAAAAAGCCCTTACTAAGTCATTCTTTTGCAGGACTTCACTGTGGGAGGCTGTGGATGGGGAATTATGTTTTGGTTGGTTGGCTGGTTTTTTTTTTTTCCCCCCTGTGTATTTTGTGAAAAAACTGTATATCAATAAGCCCAAAAAAGCATGTTCTATAATCATGAAATTGCTATGCACATTAGTTCACAATCAAGTGACCTAGCACTTTTTACACATGCTACTTTGAATCCTGCCAGGATTACTTCCTTGCCATTGGCTGTTTTTCAGTTTTGTAGCATTAATTTTTGAAATGGAGAGGCATAGTCAGGATGAGAACACAGTACAGTTGCCTGTTCCTGGATTCAGCATCATTCAGCATCACTCTTTAACACAGTTGTAGCCACATTATCCTATTATACATGTTTCTGTTCCTGCTGTGAACTCTGCTAAGGACTTTGTGTGTGCTGAATAGCTAAGAAGGTAAACCTTAGCATATACACCAATACTAGAGCGAGTAAAAAAAACCTAACCTATCAGAAAATGACGTACAGGAGATTTATTTATTTGTCCTGTATTAAGAAGTGTCAAATAAGATGTTATTAACTAGGTAGAGATGGAAAAGTTAATATAAGTGCCACCAATTTCTGCAGTGCAGTTTAGGAACCCCATGTTTATAGAACCGTCACTTGCCCATAAAACCCGGTATTCTTTATCATACACAACTGTCCACTCATAAATAGTAGGGTACCTCTCTTTTGCTATATTACAGAACAAAATACTGTGATAAAGTTAGTGGCTGTTTGTTTTGTTCCATATTCTGCAGATACATATTTTTATATAATTTACAAGGAATTTTATTCAGAATGTGGTGTTTGTGGGTACATCCTGCAGAGCTTCATCTGCAATCGTACACTATTACATTCATCAGCTAGCAGACACTACTGTTCTTACGACTGAAGACTAGAAATTTTAAAATAGACTGAAACAACTCTCTAAATCAGTGTTTGAATGCTAAAACATTCATATTACTTTAAAAAACATTCTCTTTTGAAAAAGTCCACTCAACAGAAAGATATTATTAGCCTCCTATTTCCAAACAGCTTGTTTAAATTGCTATTATGTTTAATTAATTTATGGTAAAAGGTAGTAGATTTGATTTTTTTAAAAGTTATTAAAAAACAAAAAAAAAATCAACCCCCCCCCCCCAAAAAAAACCCAACAACTACAAAAACAAACAAACAAAAAAACCCAACCAAACAAAAAACCCCAAAACTTTTTAGCCCCCCGCCATTAGAGAAATTAATTAATTTGGCTATGACAGCCATGAAGGTCTTTTAAAATTTAAAAAAACCCTAACAAATTTATTTCATATGAAGAGCCAGTTATATTAATATATTACCTTTATCAAGCAAACATTTTGTGGGGTAAAGTGAATTTTCCAGTCTTTTTTCCAAGACCAGATAGTAGTATGGCTCAAAAGATGGTGTTCTCTTAAATTTTAATTCCTAAAACATTATCTGTGTTTTGTGTTATGATTGGGTTTTTTTTTTTTTTTTTTTTTTTCCTTAAAGATGCATAATGTTTTATTGCTTCATCTCTTGTGGTTTGTTTTTTTTTTTTTTAAGGTATTCTTTTGACTCCAATTAGAAAAAACAAATCTAATCCATCAAATAGAGATGAACACAGTAAAAACACTCAGTTGACTGACAACTATAACTTGATACCTACTTATGAAAAGTGTGAGTATTAACAGAAAATTAATTCTGTAATAAGTATAACTTAAAGATCAGGTTTTGCATTTAGGTCAGGGCATTAAAGCACCTGTGCTTGCTATTGGAGACAAATGGCTAAGAATTTAAATTGATGTGTTCTTGTACCTTTGATCGTAGAATTATTGATGCTTAATTCCTATTATTTGCTAGCTGTTTCCAGTGCATAAATAATCCTCATGTGTTAATGTTGATGATAAGATCTAATGAAAATGAGGTATTACTAATAACACAACATTTAAACATTCACCTTAATTAGAAGAAACTTTCCTTTACGACACTATTTGGTTTTACAGTAAATTTCAGTTAATTCAAAGTAAATAAGTGGTGGCTTTGTTAACAATTTCATAGCTTTCAAAAAACCCCAAGATTCTAACTTGAAGAGACAAAGAGTCAAAGGAATGTGCAACCAGCAGTGTCAGTGCTTAAAAGAAAATTGCACGTATTCACTTGACAAAAATGAGGTTAGTTATGTAAAGCCTAATCATACACTCACATATTTATAAATGTCCAAAGAAAATCACTATGAATTGCATAATTTTAAGTCACCTTTAACAGGAGCCCAGTAGCAAAGTGAACCTTATTAAAAAGATATTCCTCTGTTGATTCTATGCCAGTCATACTGATTTGTCCCTGAAATGAATTAAGCATTTTTCAACTGGCAGTCCTTTCTGAGTAACAGATATGGAGGTATGCCTTTTCCTGCACTAATGAAAATTTGTGTAGTATATAAATAAGTATAGAAATAACAGAAACCCAAAGGAATAACCAAAGTAGAAGTATAAACTATGTAGGCGTGACAGAAATGAAGGTAAAGGTCATGGAAAAATACTGTGTTTCGGTAACAGAGTGACAGTGAAGAAACCTTGAAGAACCATCGGTACCTTGACAAAGTGATCATTTCTTTAGGACTGATTAAGATTGTATTGTCAGTAATAATGTGTTATTTCCAAATGCAAAATAGTATATACAATTACATAATTTTTCATTACACCAAAACAATTATTTGCAGAACAATGAAATGTGTTCCCTTAACATGAACACAAGAACTTTCAGTAAAGGAAGAAGAACCCAAAAAGATTTAATGACTGAAGAAATCTGAACAGTCTTTTGAGTGGAGTGAGAAAAATGGGTAATCACTGGAATTTAATTTTGTGGTCTTATCAATGCTTGTCTATCCTTTCTGAAATGGATCATTCAAAAAAATACTACAGGTTACAGTTGCAAGTAATCATAATGTAATTTTCTCCTTCTCATATGTACTCATATGTACTGTCAGCTCAGTTTTCAGCTTTTGCTGCCCAACTGACTTGCAAAAAAAAAAAAAAAAAGACTATCAGAATTTGCAATCAATGAGATTGTGCTTTGGTTTTGTCCGCTTCGTGTTAGAGTGGTCTCTGATCTAATTCAGTCAGGGCTTGCGCTTGGAGAGAGGGCTACACTGGGAAAATATAAGAGAAACTTTGAACCTTCCAGTGCCACCTGACAGGATACAAAGAGGACAATTTCAGTTAAGGACTCTAAATTAATCCCCGTGTTTATTAGGAAGGTGATACTTTCTCTGTTCAGTCTATTTCCTAATGATGGTTTGTGGAAATCTGGCAGTTTTCACCATGTTTAACATGTATGGTCCTTCCACAGCAATGCTGTCTATGGATGGAGTAGATCATGTTTCTGCTGGGGGGATATGTGTGGGAGTGAAACATTTTCTAAAATTGTTCAGTGTTTTGTTTCAACACTTGTCTTGATAGTTTCTCTTTTATTTCCCTTTTATAGAGGCAAGGAAAAAACAAAGTTCATCAATAACATCTTTCAAGAGTATTGTGGATTTTGTTGCAGAATGTTGAACAACAGGACTGTTAGTGAGGTATTGTTACAACAATGGAAGCCCTTGGAGAGTTTAGATTGGCTTGGACACATGTTTTTCAGTGATAACATTTGCTGGCAGAGTTGTTGTGCTTTGTAATTTAAATTACATGTAATTTGATAAAGTGTTGTGGGGTTTGGGTTTTATTAATGTATAAGAATGCTGAGATAGCTAACAAAATCAGTATCAGTAAAATATTTTTTTTTACTTTTAACCTTCCTGAACATTTGATTTACATAACATTTGACTTTTTGTTTGAATGTTTCTTATAGTTTGTTTTATACCATTTGTAACTAAAGGCTATATTGCTAAAATAAATGTTTTCTGACAAACTGGTGTTTATGTTGTTGTGTCTGAGCTTGTTTCCTCTTAATCAGTGAGATGTTTAAAGCAGGTAAAATCTTTTGTTGTGCATTTAATGTGCTGTATGTGCAGAAAAATTTATCTTTGACAAATAAAACCATGTGTATGGTTAAACACTGTTGCACATAGCAGGCACATCTCACACTGGTGTGCAGTAAGTAAATTGAAATAGAAAGCTTGTGGAAATTTCAGAATTTCTGGGTAGAAGGCTTAGTGTGTCATTCTTGGCTGATAGTAATGACTGGGATAACATTCCTTGACCTACACAAAATATTTCAGTGTTGATCTAAGTAGAATGCAGCTACTGATAAAAATCGGTTTTTGTTTACAGTTGGCTATTTTTGGTCTATTATTCAAGTGACCAGAACCACCATTTCTGATTAGTACACAATTTTTAAAAAAATATAAACATGTAGTGGGAGCCTGAGTAACTTTCAGTGACAGCCTTAGTACTTAATCTTTTTTTTTCTTTTTTCTAAAATCTATTCTGATAGAGGAATGATTAACTGACAGCTCAGAGAACTACACTTTTTCCACAGTAAATTATTAGCACTTAGGTTTTCTGTACCATGTAGACTAAATTCTTAAAAACAAGGTAACCAAAAATAGAAAAACTTCTGCAGTAAAGATGATGCCAATGATACAATAAATAGGTCTTCTAGTATTTTCAGCAGTTGCAGTTTGGTTTTTATATTACAAAAGATGTCTTTGGAGCCATTCAAAGCAGTGCAGTTGAAAATTGGCATATGTATTTGTAGAATAGGAGCTTGAAGGCCCCCTGAGGAGCAGTGCCCTCGACGGGCAGCAGGCTGCTTTGTCTGTCAGCCAGTGACTGAACTTCCACGAGTGACCCATAGCTTTTTCTGGCCTGAATATATTTCAAGTGGAGAAACTATGTAAGGTGTAAATATTTACTTGACACAAAGTCAGAATCTGACGCTATTGAGAGTTTGCCTAATCTTAGGTGCAATGTAGGTTGGAGATGACCTCCGGGGTCCCTAATTGAATCTTCTCAGAGCACAGCTCATTTCGAAGTGCCTTGTCAAGCTCAGAAAATCTTCAAGCACAAGATTCCCACAGCCTCTTCTGGTGCTTCAACTCCTCCTGTAGGAAGTTCCTGTGAAAGATAGGAAATCATTCTTGTGTGTTACAAAAGGGAAGAGTCAGGGGCTGGAAGCAAGCAGGAACCTGTTGTGTCAATAGGTGCAAGACAATTGATCTTTTTCTCTCCTTCTGATTGGCTATGCCATCTTGATAAACCTGTTAATTTTCTTGCATAAAATACTTTCAAATGTGTCCATAATGGGAATCATAAAAATACAGTTGTAGAGGAACAATGAATGCACTTTTTAGGCTCTTTCACCTACCCAACGCACTATTTTAGCGCTTTGAAAGCTGAATTGACAACATGTTTACCAAATAATTTTGCAGTCCTAGTCGTGCGGGGTGTAAAAGGGGGTTGGTAACTGGAGCTTGCTTTCACAGGAAATAATTTATAATAGGCAATTTCATCTGAAGAGCTGAATTAACGCTGCTGCCAGGCTACACCCGGGCCGTGCAGGATCTGCAGCCAGGACCGGAGCAGGGCCCCCGGGCAGCAGCTCGCTGACAGATCGTGCCCAGCCTAGGAGCAGTCCCGGGCAGCCATGCTGCCCCGGAAGCTAGCGGGGGTCGCCCGTCAGCGGCCGGGCCGGGCCCCGCTGCGGGAGGGGCGGCGGGAGCCCCGAGCGGGCAGCGCAGCGGGGCAGCCGCGTCCCGCCGACAGCAGGGGGCGCTGCCGGCGGCGGCCCCGCCCGCGCGGAAGGC